>CM062389.1:10110663-11367076 GCA_031304145.1 Cardiospermum halicacabum
ATTACTCTTCAATAGCCAAATCAATAATTCATTACTTTCACTTAAAACAATGTTTCGATCAATATTCGATCGCACTATTTAGATATATCAATCACTGTAATTGCCTAAACAACAATTAGTCTTCAATACACAATTCAATAATTCCTTACTTTAACTTAATACAATATTGCGATCAATAGTCAATCGCAACCTTTAAAGATATCAATCACTGAAAATGTGTAAACATCTTCAATAACCAATTTAGTAATTCACTACTTTGACTTAATAAAATGTTGCGATCAATATTAGATCGCACCTTTAGACATATTAAACCTTGTAAATGTGTAAACAACAATTAATCTTCAATAACCAATTCAATAATTCATTACTTTGACTTAATACAATGTTGCGATCAATATTCAATTGCACCCTTTGGACATATCAACCACTGTAAATGTGTAAACATCAATTAATCTTCAATAACCAATTCAATAATTCATTTCTTTGTCTTAATACAATTTTTCGATCAATATTCGATCGCAATTTTTAGATATATCAATCACTTAAAATGTGTAAACAAAAATTTATCTTCAATAACCAATTCAAAAATTCATTACTTTGAATTAATACAATGTTGCGATCAAAATTTTATCGCACCCTTTAGATATATCAATCAATGAAAATGTGTAAACAACAATTAATCTTCAATAACCAATTCAATAATTCCTTATTTTTACGTAATACAATGTTACGATCAATATTGATCACACCCTTTAGACATATCTATCACTTAAAATGTGCAAACAACAATTAATCTTCAATAACCAATTCATAAATTCATTACTTTGACTGAATACAATGTTGCGACCAATATTCAATCGCACCTTTTAGATATATTAATCACTGTAAATGTGTAAACAACAATTAATTTTCAATAACCAATTCAATAATTCATTACTTTAACTTCATACAATGTTGCGATCAATATTCGATCACAACCTTTAGACATATCAATCACTGTAAATGTGTAAACAACAATTAATCATCAATAACCATTTCTATAATTCATTACTTAGACTTCATACAATGTTGCGATCAATATTCGATAACACCCTTTAGACATATCAATAACTGTAAATGTGTAAACAATACTTAATCTTCAATAACCAATTCAATAATTCATTTCTTTGACTTAATACAATGTTGCGATCAATACTCGATTGCATCTTTTAGATATATCAATTACAGGAAATGTGTAAACAACAATTAATCTTCAATAACCAATTAAAAAATTCATTACTTTGACTTCATACAATGTTGCGATCAATATTCTATCGCACCCATTAGATATATCAAAAACTTAAAATGTACAAACAAAAATTAATCTTCAATAACAAATTCAATAATTCATTACTTTGACTTAATACAATGTTGCGATCAATATTCGGTCGCACACTTTAGACATATCAATCACTGAAAATGTTTAAACAACAATTAAACATCAATAACCAATTCAATAATTCATTACGTTAACTTAATACAATGTTGCACCCTTTAGACATATTAATCACTGAAAATGTGTAAACAACAATTAATCTTCAATAACCAATTCAATAATTCATTTCTTTGACTTAATACAATGTTGCGATCAATATCCGATCGCACCCTTTAGATATATCAATCACTGAAAATGTGTTAACAAAAATTAATCTTAAATAACCAATTCAATAATTTATTACTTTGACTTACTACAATGTTGCGATGAATATTCAATAATCTTCAATAACTAATTCAATAATTCAAAACTTTGACTTAAAACAATGTTGCGATCAATATTCGATCGCACGCATTAGACATATCTATCACTTAAAATGTGTGAACAACAATTAATCTTCAATAACCAATTCAATAATTCATTACTTAGACTTAATACAATGTTGCGACCAATATTAAATCACACCATTTAGATATATTAATCACTGTAAATGTGTAAACAACAATTAATCTTCAATAACCAATTCAATAATTCATTACTTAGACTTAATACAATGTTGCGATCAATATTCGATCGCGCCCTTTAGACATATCAATCACAGTAAATGTGTAAACAACAATTAATCTTCATTAACCAATTCAATAATTCATTACTTTGACTTAATACAATGTTGCGATAAATATTTAGTCGTACCCTTTAGACATATCAATCACTGAAAATTAATAAACAACAATTAATCTTCATTAACCAATTTAATAATTCATTACTTTGACTTAATACAATATTCCGATCAATATTCGAACGCACCCTTTAGACATATCAATCATGGTAAAAGTGTAAACAACAATTAATCTTCAATAACCAATTCAATAATTCATTACTTTAACTTAATACAATGTTGCGATCAATTGTCGATCACACCTTTAGACATATCAATCACTGAAAATGTGTAAACAATAATTAATCTTCAATAACTAATTCAATAATTCATTACTTTGACTTAATACAGTGTTGCGATCAATATTCGATCGCACCCTTTAGTAATATCAATCACTGTAAATGTGTAAGCAACAATTAATCTTCAATAACCATTTCAATAATTCATTACTTTGACTTAATACAATGTTGCGATCAATATTCGGTCGCAGCTATTAGCTATATTAGTCACTGTAAATGTGTAAACAAGAATTAATCTTCAATAACCAATTCAATAATTCATTACTTTGACTTAATACAATGTTCCGATCAATATTTGATCGCACTCTTTAGACATATCAATCACTGTAAATGTGTAAACAACAATTAATCTTCAATAACCAATTAAATAATTCATTACTTTAACTTAATACCATGTTGCGATCAATTATCAATCGCACCATTTAGAAATATCAATCACTGAAAACGTGTAAACAACAATTAATTTTCAATAACCAATTCAATAGTTCATTACTTTTACTTAATAAAATGTTGCGATCAATATTCGATCGCACCCTTTAGACATATCAATCACTGTAAATGGGTAATCAACAATTAATCTTCAATAACCAATTTAATAATTCATTACTATGAGTTAATACAATGTTGCGATTAAAATTCGATCGCACGCTTTAGACATTACTATCACTGTAAATGGGTAAACAAAAATTAATCTTCAACAATAAATTCAATAATTCATTACTTTGACTTAATAAAATGTTGCGATCAATATTCGATCACACCCTTTAGACATATAAATTACTGTAAATATGTAAACAACAATTTATCTTCAATACTCTATTCAATAATTCATTACTTTAACGTAATACAATATTGTGATCAATTGTCGATCGCACCCATTAGACATATCAATCACAGAAAATGTATAAACAACAATTAATCTTCAATACCAATTCAATAATTTATTACTTCAACTTAATACAATGTTGCGATCAATTGTCGATCGCACCCTCTAGACATATCAATCACTGAAAATTTGTAAACAAAAATTAAACATCAATAACCAATTCAATAATTCATTACTTTAACTTAATACAATGTTGCGATCAATTATCGATCGCTCCATTTGATATATCAATCACTGAAAATATATAAACAACAATTAATCTTCAATGACCAATTAAATATTCATTACTTTAACTTAATAAAATATTGTGATCAATTGTCTATCTCACTCTTTAGACATATCAATCACTGTAAATGTGTAAACAACAATTAATCTTCAATAACCAATTAATCTTCATTAAGCAATTCAGTAATTCATTACTTTGACGGAATACAATGCTGCTATCAATATTCGATCGCACCCTTTAGACATATCAATCATTGAAAATGTGTAAACAACAATTAAATATCAATAACCAATTCAATAATTCATTAATTTAACTTAATACATTGTTGCGATCAATTGTCGATCGCACCCTTTAGACATATCAATCACTAAAAAGTGTAAACAACAATTAATCTTCGAAAACCAATTCAATAATTAATTAATTTAACTTATTACAGTGTTGCGATAAATTATCGATCGCACCCTTTAGACATATAAATCACTGAAAATGTGTAAACAACAATTAAATATCAATAACCAATTTTATAGTTCATTACTTTAATTTAGTACAATGTTGCGATCAATTGTCGATCGCACCCTTTTGACATATCAATCACTGAAATTGTTTAAACAACAATTAATCTTCAACAACCAATTCAATAATTCATTACCTTGACTTAATATAATGTTGCGATCAATATTCGATCGCACCCTTTAGATATATCAATCATTGAAAATGTTTAAACAACAATTAAATGTCAATAACCAATTCAATAATTCATTAATTTAACTTAATACAATGTTGCGAACAATTGTCGATCGCACCCATTCGACATATCAATTACTGAAATTGTGTAAACGACAATTAATCTTTAATAACCAATTCAATAATTCATTACTTTGACTTATCACAATGTTGCGATTAATATTCGATCACACCCTTTGGACATATCAATCCTTGAAAATGTGTAAACAATAATTAAATATCAATTACCAATTCAATAATTTATTACTTTAACTAAGTACAACGTTGTGATCAATTGTCGATTGCATGCTTTATACATATCAATGACTCTGTAAATGTGTAAACAAGAATTAATCTTCAATACAGAATTCAATAATTCATTACGTTAACTAAATACAATGTTGCGATCAATTGTCGATCGCACGCTTTAGACATATCAATCACTGAAATTGTGTAAACAATAATTAATCTTCAACAACCAATTCAATAAATCATTACTTTGACTGAATACAATGTTGCGATCAATATTCGATCGCATCCTTTAGACATATCAATCACTATAAGTGTGTAAACAACAATTTAATATCAATAATCAATTTTATAATTCATTACTTTAACTTAATACAATGTTGCGATCAATAGTCGATCGCACCCTTCAGACATATCAATCACTGAAATTGTGTAAACAACAATTAATCTTCAATAACCAATTCAATAATTCTTTATTTTGACTTAATACAATGTTGCGGTCAATATTTGATCGCACAATTTATAAATATTTATCAATGAAATTGTGTAAACAACAATTAAATATCAATAACCAATTCAATAATTTATTACTTTGACTTTATAAAATGTTGCGATCAATATTCGATCGCACCCTTTAGACATAGCAATCACTGTAAATGTGTAAAAAACAATTAATCTTCAATACCCACTTCAATAATTCATTACTTTAACTTAATACAATGTTGCGACTAATTGTCGTTCGCAACCTTTAGACATATTAATCTTTTAAATTGTGTAAACAACAATTAATCTTCAATAACCAATTCAATAATTCATTAATTTGACTTAATACGATGTTGCGATCAATATTCATTGCGCCCTTTATACATATCAATCACTGAAAATGTGTAAATAATAATTAATCTTCAATACCCAATTCAATAATTCATTACTTTAACTTAATACAATGTTGCGCTTAATTGTCGATCGCACCCTTTAGACATATCAATCACTGAAAATGTGTAAACAATAATTAATCTTCAATACCCAATTCAATAATTCATTACTTCAACTTAATACAATGTTGCGCTTAATTGTCGATCGCACACTTTAGACATATCAATCACTGAAAATGTGTTAACAACAATTTATCATCAATAACCAATTCAATAATTCAATACTTTGACTTAATAAAATGTTGCGATCAATATTAAATGGCACCCTTTAAAAATATCTATCAATGTAAATGTGTAAACAACAATTAATCATCAATAACCAATTTAATTTTTCATTACTTTGACTTAATACAATGTTGCTATCAGTATTCGATTGCACCCTTTAGACATATCAATCAATGAAAATGTGTAAACAACAATTAATCTTCAATAACCAATTCAATAATTCATTACTTTGACTTAATACAATGTTGCGATTAATATTCTTTCACACCCTTTAGACATATCAATCGTTGAAAATGTGTAAACAACAATTAAATATCAATAACAAATTCAATAATTTATTACTTTAACTTAGTACAATGTTGTGATCAATTATCGATTGTACCCTTTAAACATATCAATCACTGTAAATGTGTAAACAATAATTAATCTTTAATATTGAATTTAATAATTCATTACTTTAACAAAATACAATGTTGCCATCAATTGTCGATCGCACGCTTTAGACATATCATTCACTACAATGTTGCGATCAATATAAGATCGCACGCTTTTGACTTAATACAATGTTGCGATCAATATAAGATCGCATGCTTTAGATATATCATTCACTAAAAATGTGTAAACAATTAATCTTCAATAACCAATTCAATAATTCATTACTTTAACTTAATACAATGTTGCGATCAATTATCGATCGCACCCTTTCGACATATCAATCACTGAAATTGTGAAAACAATAATTAATCTTCAGTAACCAGTTCAATAATTCATTACTTTAACTTAATACTATTTAGCGATCAATTGTCAATTGCATTATTTAGACATATCAATCACTAAAAATGTGTAAACAACAATTAATCTTTAATAACCAATTCAATAATTCATTACATTAACTATATACAATGTTGTGATCAATTGTCTATCGCACCCTTAAGACATATCAATCACTGAAAATGTGTAAACAACAATTAATCTTAAATAACCAATTCAATAATTTATTACTTCAACTTAATACAATGTTGCGATCAATTGTCGATCGTACCTCATAGACATATCAAACACAGAAAATGTGTAAACAACAATTAATCTTCAATAACCAGTTCAATAATTCATTACTTTAACTTAATACAATGTTGCAATCAATTGTCGATCGCACCATTTAGACATATCAAACATTGAATATGTGTAAACAACAATTAATTTTCAATAACCAGTTCAATAATTCGTTACTTTGACTTAATATAATGTTGCGATCATTATTCGATCGCACCCTTTAGACATATCAATCTCTCTAAATGTGTAAACAACAATTAATCTTCCATACACAATAAAATAAATCATTACTTTAAATTAATACAATGTTGCGATCAACTGTCAATCACACCCTTTAGACATATCAATGATTGAAATTGTGTAAACAACAATTAATCTTCAATAACCAATTCAATAATTCATTACTTTGACTATATACAATGTTGCGAACAATATTCGATCGAACCCTTTAGACATATCAATCACTTTAAATGTGTAAACAAAAATTAATCTTCCATACCAAATTCAATAATTCATTACTTCAACTTAATACAATGTTGCGATCAATTGTCTATCGCACCTTATAGGCATATCAATCACTGAAAATGTGTAAAAAATAATTAATCTTCAATAACTAATTCAGTAATTTGTTACTTAAACTTAATACAATGTTGCGATCAATTGTCGATCTCACCCTTTAGACATATCTATCACTGAAAATATGTAAACAACCTTTAATCTTCAATAACAAATTCAATATTTCATTACTTTAACTAAATACAATGTTGCGATCAATTGTCGATCACACTCATTAGAAATATCAATCACTGAAAATGTGTAAATAACAATTAATCATCAATAACCAATTCAATACTTCATTACTTTGACATAATACAATGTTGCGATCAATATTAGATCGCACACTTTAGACATATCACTCACTGAAAATGTGTAAACTACAATTAAATATCAATAACCAATTCAATTGTCAATCGCACCCTTTAGACATATCAATCACGGAAATTGTGTGAACAACAACTAATCTTCAAAAACAAATTTAATAATTCATTACTTTGACTAAATACAATTTTGCGATCAATATTCGATCCCACCCTTTTGACATATCAATCACTGTAAATGTGTAAACAATAATTAATCTTCAATACCAAGTTCAATAAGTCATTACTTTGACTTAATACAATATTGTGATCAATATTCGATCGCACTATTTAGACATATCAATCACTAAAAACGTGTAAACAACAATTAAATATCAATAACCAATTTAATAAATCATTAATTTGACTAAATACAATGTTGTGATCAATATTTGATCGCACCCATTAGACATATCAATCATTAAAAATGTATAAACAACAATTAATCTTCAATAACCAATTCAATAATTCATTACTTTGACTTAATACAATATTGCAATCCATATTCGATCGCACCCTTTGGACATATAAATCACTGAAAATGTGTAAACAACAATTAAATATCAATAACTAATTCAACAATTCATTAGTTTGACTAAATACAATGTTGCGATCGAACCCTTTAGACACACAATCAATGAAAATGTGTAAACAAAAATTAATCTTCAATAACCAATTAAATAATTTGTTACTTTGACTTAATACAATATTGCGATCAATACTCGATCGCACCCTTTAGACATATCAATCACTATAAATGTGTAAACAACAATTAATATTGAATACCCAATTCAATAATTTATTATTTTAACTTAATATAATGTTGCGATCAATTGTCGATCGCACCCTTTAGAAAAACTAATAACTAAAAATGTGTAAACAACAATTAATCTTCAATAACCAATTCAGTAATTCATTACTTCGACTTAATACAATGTGCGATCAATATTCAATCGCACCCTTTGGACAAACATTCTCTGAAAATGTGTAAACAACAATTAATCTTCAAAAACCAATTCAATAATTCGTTAGTTTGACATAAACAAAGTTGCTATAAATATTCGATCGCATCCTTTAGACATATAAATCACTTGAAATGTATAAACAACAATTAAACATTAATAACAAATTCAATAAGTCATTACTTTAACTTAATACAATGTTTCGATCAATTGTCGATCGCAACTTTTAGACATATCAATCACTCAAAATGTGTAAACAACAATTTATCATCAATAACCAATTAAATAATTCATAAGTTTAACTTAATACAATGTGGCGATCAAATATCGATCGTACCTTTTAGACATATCAATCTCTGAAAATGTGTAAACAACAATTAATCTTCAATAACCAATTCAATAATTCATTACTTTGACTTAATACAATGTTGCGATAAATTTTCGATCGCACCCTTTAGACATACCAATCACTGTAAATGTGTAAAAAAACAATTAATCTTCAATACTCAATTCAATAATTTAACTTAATACAATGTTGCGATCAATTGTCGATTGCACCCTTTAGACATTTGACTTAAAATGTGTAAAAAACAATTAATCTTCAATAACTAATTCAATAATTCATTACTTTAACTTAATACAATGTTGCGATCAATATTCAACGCACCATTTAGACATATCGGTCAATGAAAATGTGTAAGCAACAATTAATCTTCAATAACCAATTCAATAATTCCTTACTTTGACTTAATACAATGTTGCGAACAATATACGATTGCACCCTTTAGATATGTCAATCACTGTAAATGTGTAAACAACAATTATTCTTCAATACCCAATTCAATAATTCATTACTTTAAGTTAATACAATGTTGCGATCAATTGTCGATCGCACGCTTTAGACATATCAATCACTTAAAATTTGTAAACAACTATTAATCTTCAATAACCAATTCAATAATTTATTACTTTGACTTAATACAATGTTTCGATTAATATTCGATCGCACCCTTTAATCATATCAATCACTGTAAATGTATAAACAAAAATTAATCTTCAATATCCAATTCAATAATTCCTTACTTTAACTTAATACAATGTTGCGATCAATTGACGATCGCACCCTTTAGACATATCAATCACTAAAAATGTTTAAACAACAATTAATCTTCAATAACCAATTCAATAATTCATTACTTTGACTTAATACAATGTTGCGATCAATATTCGATCGCCCCTTAATACAAATTAATCACTGTAAATGTGTAAACAACATTTAAGTTTTTATAACCAATTTAATAATTCATTACTTGAACTTAATACAATGTTGCTATCAATATTCGATAGCACCCTTTAGGCATATCAATCTCTATAAATGTGTAAACAACAATTAGTCTTCAATACATAATTCAATAATTCATTACTTTAACTTAATACAATAATGCAATCAATTGTCGATCGCACCCTTTAGACATATCAATCACTGAAAATGTGTAAAAAACAATTAATCTTCAATAACCAATTCAATAATTCGTAACTTTGACTTAATACAATGTTGCGATCAATATTCTATCGCACCCTTTAAACATATAAATCACTATAAATGTGTAAACAACAATTAATCTTCTATGCCCAATTCAATAATTCATTACTTTAACATAATGTAATGTTGCGATCAATTGTCGATCACACCCTTTAGACAAATCAATCACTGAAAATGTGTAAACAACAATTAATCATCAATAATCAATTCAATAAATCATTACTTTTACTTAATACAATGTTGCGATCAATATTCGATCGCACCCTTTAGACATTTGAATCACTGTAAATTTGTAAACAACAATTAATCTTCAAAAACCAATTCAATACATTATTGCATATACTTAATACAATGTTGCGATCAATTGTCGATCGCACCTTTAAGACACACAATCACTGAAAATGTGTAAACAATAATTAATCTTCTATAACCAATTCAATAATTCATTACTTTGACTTAAGACAATGTTGTGATCAATATTCGATCGCATCTTTTAGACACATAATCACTGAAAATGTTTAAACAACAATTAATCTTCTATAACCAATTCAATAATTCATTACTTAGACTTAAGACAATGTTGTGATCAATATTCGATCGCACCCTTTAGACATATTAATCACTATAAATGTGTAAACAACAATTTATCTTCAATACACAATTCAATAATTCATTAGTTTGACTTAATACAATGTTGCGATCAATATTCAATCGCACCCTTTAGACATATTAATCACTGTAAATGTGTAAACAACAATTTATCTTCAATACTTAATTCAATAATTCATTACTTTAACTTATTACAATGTTGCAATCAATTGTCGATCGCACCCTCTAGACACACAATCACTGAAAATGTGTAAACAACAATTAATCTTCAATAACCAATTCAATAATTCGTTACTTTGAAAATAATAAAATGTTGCGATCAATATTCGATCGCACCATTTAGACAAATCGATCACTATAAATGTGGAAACAACAATTAATCAAAAATACCCAATTTAATAATTCATTACTTTAACTTAATATAATATTATTATCAATTGTCGATAGCAACCTTTAGACAAATCAATCACAGAAAATGTGTAAACAACAATTAATGTTCAATAAAAAATTCTATAGTTCATTACTTTGACTTAATACAATGTTGCGAGCAATATTCGATCGCACCCTTTTGACATATTAATCATTGTAAATGTGTAAACGACAATTAAGTTTTAAAAACTACTTCAATAATTCATTACTTTGACTTAATACAATGTTGTGATCAATATTTTATCGCTCCCTTTAGAAATATCAATCATTGTAAATGTGTACACAATAATTAATCTTCAATACACAATTCAATAATTCAATACTTTAACTGAATATATGTTGCATTTAATTGTCGATCGCACCCTTTAGGCATATCAATCACTGAAAATGTGTAAACAACAATTAATCTTCAATAGCTAATTCAATAATTTATAACTTTGACTTAATACAATGTTGCAATCAATATTCGATCGCATACTTTAGACACAGAATCACTGAAAATGTGTAAACAACAAAAAATCTTCAATAACCAATTTAATAATTCGTTACTTTGACTTAATACTATGTTGCGATCAACATTCGATTACGCTATTTAGACATATAAATCACTGTAAATGTGTAAACGAAAATTAAGTTTAAAAAGCTAATTCAGTAATTCATTACTTTGACTTAATACAATGTTGCGATCAATATTACATCGCACCCTTAAGAAATATCATTTACTGTAAATGTGTAAACAACCATTAATCTTCAATACACAATTCAGTATTTCATTACTTTAACTGAATACAATGTTGCAATCTATTGTCGATCGCACCCTTTAGGCATATCAATCACTGAAAAATGTGTAAACAAAAATTAATCTTTAATAACTAATTTAATAATTTATAACTTTGACTTAATACAATATTGCGATCAATATTCGATCGCACCCTTTAGATACACAATCACTATTAATGTGTAAACAACAAAAAATTTTCAATAACAAATTCAATAATTCGTAACTTTGACTTAATACAATGTTGCGATCCATATTCAATCACACCCTTTAGACATATCAATCACTATAAATGTGTAAACAAAAAATAAATCTTCAATATCCAATTTAATTATTTATTACTTTGACTTAATACAATGTTGCGATCAGTATTCGATCGCACACTTTAGACATATCAATCACTGTAAATGTGTAAACAACAATTAAGTTTCTATAACCAATTCAATAATTCATTACTTTGACTTAATACAATGTTGCGATCAATATTCGATCGCACCCTTTAGACATATCAATCACTGTAAATGTGTAAACAACAATTAATCTTCAATACACAATTCAATAATTCATTACTTAACTTAATACAATGTTGCAATTAATTGTCGATCGCACCCTTTAGACATATCAATCACTGTAAATGTGTAAACAACAATTAATCTTCACTAACCAATTCAACAATTCATTACTTCGACTTAATACAATGTTGCTATCAATATTCGATCGTACCCTTTGGACACACAATCACTGAAAATGTGTAAACAACAATTAATCTTCAAAAACCAATTCAACAATTCGTTACTTTGACTTAAACAATGTTGCTATCAATATACGATCGCACCCTTTATACATATCAATCACTTAAAATGTATAAACAACAATTAAACATCAATAACTTATTCAATAAGTCATTACTTTAACTTAATACAATGTTTCGATCAATTGTCGATCGCACCCTATTGACATATCAATCACTCAAAATGTGTAAACAACAATTTAGTATCAATAACCAATTCAATATTTCATACGTTTAACTTTATACAATGTGGCGATCAATTATCGATCGTACCCTTTAGACATATCAATCTCTGAAAATGTGTAAACAACAATTAATCTTCAATAACCAATTCAATAATTCATTACTTTGACTTAATACAATGTTGCGATCAATATTCGATCGCACCCTTTAGACATATCAATCACTAAAAATGTGTAAACAACAATTAAATATCAATAACCAATTCAATTTTTCATTACTTTAACTTAATACAATGTTGCGATCCATTGTCGATCGCACCCTCTAGACATATCAATCACAAAAAATGTGTAAACAATAATTAATCTTCAATAACCAGTTCAATAATTCATTACTTTGACTTAATACAATGTTGCGATCCATATTCGAGCGCACCCTTTAGACATATCAATAACAGTAAATGTGTAAACAACAATTAATCTTCAATAACCAATTCAATAATTCATTACTTTGACTTAATACAATGTTGCCATCAATATTCGATTGCACCATTTAGACATATCAATCACTGTAAATGTGTAAACAACAATTAATCTCCAATACCCAATTCAATAATTCATTATTTTGACTTAATACAGTGTTGCGATCAATATTAAATCGCACCCTTTAGACATATTAATCACTGTAAATGTGTAAACAATATTTGATATTCAATACACTATATAATAATTCATTATTTTAACTGAATACAATATTGCAATCAATTGTCGATCGTACCATTTAGGCATATCAATCACTGAAAATGTGTAAACAATAATTAATCTTCAATAACCAATTCAATAATTCACTACTTTGACTTAATATAATGTTGCGATCAATATTTGATCGCACCCTTTAGACACATAATCATTGAAAATGTGTAAAGAACAATTAATCATTAATAACCAATTCAATAATCCGTTACTTTGACTTAATACAATGTTGTGATCAATATTCTATCGCACCCTTTAGACATATCAATCACTATAAATGTGTAAACAACAATTAATCTTAAATACCCAATTCAATAATTCATAACTTAACTTAATATAATGTTACGATCAATTGTCTATCGCACCCTTTAGACAAATCAATCACTGAAAATGTGTAAACAACAATTAATGTTCAATAACCATTCCATAATTCATTTCTTTGACTTAATACATTGTTGCGATCAATATTCGATCGCACCCTTTAGACATATAAGTCACTTTAAAAGTGTAAACGACAATTAAGTTTTAAAAACTAATTCAATAAGTCATTACTTTGACTTAATACAATGTAGAGATCAATATTTGATCGCACCATTAAGACATATCAATCATTGTAAATGTGTAAACAACAATTAATCTTCAATACACGATTCAATAATTCATTACTTTAACTGAATACAATGTTGCAATCAATTTTGGATCGCACCCTTTAGGCATATCAATCACTGAAAATGTGTAAACAATAATTAATCTTAAATAACTAATTCAGTAATTTATTACTTTGACTTAATACAATATTGCGATCAATATTCGATCGCACCCTTTAGACACACAATCACTGAAAATGTGTAAACAACAAAAAATCTTCAATAATCAATTTAATAATTCGTTACTTTGACATAATACAATGTTGAGATCAATATTCGATCGCACTATTTAGACATATAAATTACTATAAATGTGTAAACAACAATTAATCTTCTATACCCAATTCTATAATTCATTACTTTAACTTAATATAATGTTGTGATCAATTGTCGATCCCACCCGTTAGACAAATCAATCACTGAAAATGTGTAAACAACAATTAATATTCAATAACAAATTCAATAATTCATTACTTTGACTTAATACAATGTTGCAAGCAATATTCGATCGCACCCTTTAGACATATAAATCACTGTAAATGTGTACACGACAATTAAGTTTTAAAAACTACTTCAATAATTCATTACTTTGACTTAATACAATGTTGCGATCAATATTTTATCATTGTAAATGTGTAAACAACAATTAATCTTTAATACACAATTCAATAATTCAATACATTAATTGAATACAAAGTTGCATTCAATTGTCGATCGCACCCTCTAGACATATCAATCACTGAAAATGTGTAAACAACAATTAATCTTCAATAACAAATTCAATAACTCGTTACTTTGACTTAATACAATGTTGCGATCAATATTCGATCGCACCCTTTAGACATATCAATCACTATAAATGTGGATAGAACAATTAATCTTAAATACCCGATTTAATAATTCATTACTTTAACTTAATATAATGTTACGATCAATTGTCGATCGCACGCTTTAGACAAATCAATCACTGAAAATGTGTAAACAACAATTAATGTTCAATAACAAATTCAATAATTCATTACTTTGACTTAATACAATGTTGCGAGCAATATTCGATCACACCCTTTAGACATATAAATCAGTGTAAATGTAAATGTGTAAACGACAATTAAGTTTTAAAAACTACTTCAATAATTCATTACTTTGACTTAATACAATGTTGCGATCAATATTTTATCGCACCCTTTAGAAATATTAATCATTGTAAATGTGTAAACAACAATTAATCTTCAATACACAATTCAATAATTCAATTACTTTGACTTAATACAATGTTGCGATCAATATTCGATCGCACCCTTTAGACATATCAATGTTGCATTCAATTGTCGATCGCACCCTTTAGGCATATGAATCTTTGAAAATGTGTAAACAACAATTAATCTTTAATAACTAATTCAATAAATTATTACTTTGACTTAATACAATGTTGCGATCAATATTCGATCGCACCCTTTAGACACACAATCACTGAAAATGTGTAAACAACAAGAAATCTTCAATAGGGCTGCAAACGAGCCGAGTCGAGTCGAGTATATGAGGTGCTCGTGTTCGGCTCATTTGTTAAATATCGAGCTCGAGCCGAGCTCGAGCTCGACGAGTTTTATAATGTTTGTTCAAGCTCAGCTCGATAATTTTTTTCTATCTTCGAACTCGGCTCGTTTAAGCTTGTTTAAGTTAATCGAGCTCAGCTCGTTTAAGTTAATCGAGCTCACCTCATTTAGTAGCTCGTTTAAGTTAATCGAGCTCAGCTCGTTTAGGAGCTCGATTAAGCTCATTTAGCTGCTTGTTTAGTACTCGTTTGAGCTCTTTTAGTAAAATTAAAACAAAAATAAATTGAATTTAAATTAAACATCAACTAAAATTAAATCAAACAATGAGTTCATTTCTTCTTGTTAAAAATATTAATAAAAATAATACTAATAGTATCACACAAATCTAAGTTCAAAATACAATTTAAAAGAGTGTTCATAATTCATTCGAGTTGAACAAATATAAAGTCATTAACCATGAAATTTTGATATAATCTAAGTTATATTAAACAATGAAATTTCGAATTATTAGACTCAATCAACAAACAATCCAAGTGAAATCTATATAAAGACAAATAAAGAAGAAAAATAAAAAAGATAAAAAAAAGTAATTTAACTCACTAAGTGGTAGAGAAGCAAGTTGGATTGGACGCAAATTTCTGAGCAAAGGCTAAAGAGAGTGAAATTACTTTACGCTTGATGACAAAAAAGTAGACAGAGAGATGCGGCGGTGGTAGAAATGTGTGGTGGAATCACTTGAGGGCTTGATGACCCAAAAATAGAGACAAAGAAGGGGTAATAATAGAGATGAGTGGTGACTATCTTGACAAACTATACGTCATAAGAAAACTAAACCTTAGATTAGATAAATTATTTTAAATATTTTTTTTGATATATTTTTTTAATTTCAGCATCTATTTTAATTTGGATCTTTTTTTAATTTAGACTTTTTTATATCCATTAAAAATTTTTCTATTTATTTTTATTTAAACAAATATATTAAACGAGTTATAAATGAGCTCGTTTGCGAACACAAACGAGTTTTAATCGAACATAAACGAGCTATGAATGAGTTTGTTCATGAACATAAAAAAGCCGAACAAGGGTTTGTTTGAGCTCGGCTCGTTTATTAAACGAGCTATAAAATTTTGTTCGTGATTGTTCATTTAAGTGTTAAACGTGTTTTGACCGAATTTTGACCGAACTGTTCACGAATCGTCCACGAGTGCTCGTGTTCGTTTGCACCCCTAATCTTTAATAACCAATTTAATAATTCGTTACTTTGACTTAATACTATGTTGCGATCAATATTCGATCACGCTCTTTAGACATACAAAGCACTGTAAATGTGTAAAAGACAATTAAGTTTTAAAAGCTAATTCAGTAATTCATTACTTTGACTTAATACAATGTTGCGATCAATATTAGATCGCACCCTTTAGACATATCATTTACCGTAAATGTGTAAACAATGATTAATCTTCAATACACAATTCAATAATTCATTACTTTAACTGAATACAATGTTGCAATCTATTGTCGATCGCACCCTTTAGACATATCAATCACTATAAATGTGTAAACAAAAATTAATCATCAATATTCAATTTAATAATTCATTACTTTAACTTAATATAATGTTACGATCAATTGTCGATCGCACCCTTTAGACAAATCAATCACTGAAAATGTGTGAACAACAATTAATGTTCAATAACCAAATCAATGATTTATTACTTTGACATAATACAATGTTGTGATCAATATTCGATCGCACCCTTTAGACATATCAATCACTATAAATGTGTAAACAACAATTAAGTTTTTATAACCAATTGAATAATTCATTACTTTAACTTAATACGATGTTGCTATCATTATTCGATAGCACCCTTTACACATATCAATCACTGTAAATGTGTAAACAACAATTAATCTTCAATACACAATTCAATAATTCATTACTTCGACTTAATATAATGTTGCGATCAATATTCGATCGCACCCTCTAGAAACACAATCACTAAAAATGTGTAAAGAACAATTAATCTTCAATAACCAATTCAATAATTCGTTACTTTGACTTAATACAATGTTGTGATCAATATTCGATCGCACCCTTTAGACATATCAATCACTATAAATGTGTAAACAACAATTAATCTTAAATACCCAATTCAATAATTCATTACTTTAACTTAATATAATGTTACGATCAATTGTTGATCGCACCCTTTAGACAAATCTATCTATCACTGAAAATGCGTAAACAACAATTAATGTTCAACAACCAATTCAATAATTCATTTATTTGACATAATACAATGTTGCAATCAATATTCGATCGCACCCTTTAGACATATAAATCACTGTAAATGTGTAAACGACAATTAAGTTTAAAAAACTAATCCAATAATTCATTACTTTGACTTAATACAAGGTTGCGATCAATTAATCTTCAATAACCATTTCAATAATTTATTACTTTGACATAATACAATGTTGCGATCAATATTCAATCGCACCCTTTGGACACACAATCACTGAATATGTGTAAACAACAATTAATCTTCAAAAACCAATTCTAAATTTCGTTACTTTGACTTAAACAATGTTGCTATAAATATTCGATCGCACCCTCTATACATATCAAACACTTTAAATGTGTAAACAACAATTAAACATCAATAACCAATTCAATAAGTCATTACTTTAACTTAATACAATATTTCGATCCATTGTCGATCGCACTCTTTAGACATATCGATTACTCAAAATGTGTAAACAACAATTTATCATCAATAACCAATTCAATAATTCATAAGTTTAACTTAATACAATTTGGCAATCAATTATCGATCGTACCCTTTAGACATATCAATCTCTGAAAATGTGTAAACAACAATTAATCGTCAATAACCAATTTAATAATTCATTACTTTGACTTAATACAATGTTGCGATCAATATTCGATCGCACCCTTTAGACATATCAATCACTAAAAATGTGTAAACAACAATTAAATATCTATCACCAATTCAATTTTTCATTACTTTAACTTAATACAATGTTGCGATCCATTATCGATCGTACCATCTAGACATATCAATCACTAAAAATGTGTAAACAACAATTAATCTTCAATAACCAATTCAATAATTCATTACTTTGACTTAATACAATGTTGCGATCCATATTCGATCGCACCCTTTAGACATATCAATAACAGTAAATGTGTAAACAACAATTAATCTTCAATAACCAATTCAATAATTTATTACTTTGACTTAATACAATGTTGCGATCAATATTCGATCGCACCCTTTAGACATATCAATCACTGTAAATTTGTAAACAACAATTAATCTTCAATACCCAATTCAATAATTCATTACTTTGACTTAATACAATGTTGCGATCAATATTCGATCGCACCCTTTAGACATATCAATCACTGTAAATGTGTAAACAACAATTAATCTTCAATACACTATACAATAATTCATTACTTTAACTTAATACAGTGTTGCAATCAATTGTCGATCGCACCATTTAGGCATATCAATCACTGAAATTGTGTAAACAACAATTAATCTTCAACAACCAATTCAATAATTCATTTCTTTGACTTAATATAATGTTGCGATCAATATTCGATCGCACCCTTTAAACACACAATCATTGAAAATGAGTAAAGAACAATTAATCTTCATTAACCAATTCAATAATTCGTTTCTTTGACTTAATACAATGTTGCGATCAATATTCGATTGCACCCTTTAAACACACAATCACTGAAAATGTGTAAACAACAAATAATGTTCAATAACCAATTCAATAATTCATTACTTTGACTTAATACAATGTTGCGATCAATATTCGATCGCACCCTTTAGACATATCAATCACTGTAAATGTGTAAACAACAATTAAGTTTTTATAACCAATTCAATAATTCATTACTTTGACTTAATACAATGTTGCGATCTATATTCTATTGCACCCTTTAGACATATCAATCACTGAAAATGTGTTAACAACAATTTATCTTCAATATACAATTCAATAATTCATTACTTAACTTAATACAATGTTGCAATTAATTGTCGATCGCACCCTTTAGACATATCAATCACTGAAAATGTATAAACAACAATTAATCTTTAATAACCAATTCAATAATTAATTACTTCGACCTAATACAATGTTGCGATCAATATTCGATCGCACCCTTTGGAACCACAATCACTGAATATGTGTAAACAACAATTAATCTTCAAAAACCAATTCAAAATTTCGTTACTTTGACTTAAATAATGTTGCTATCAATATTCGATCGCACCCTTTAGACATATCAAACACTTTAAATGTGTAAACAACAATTAAACATCAATAACCAATTCAATAAGTCATTACTTTAACTTAATACAATATTTCGATCCATTGTCGATCGCACCCTTTAGACATATCAATCACTCAAAATGTGTAAACAACATTTTATCATCAATAACCAATTCAATAATTCATAAGTTTAACTTAATACAATTTTTCGTTCAATTATCGATCGTACCCTTTAGACATATCAATCTCTGAAAATGTGTAAACAACAATTAATCTTCAATAACCAATTCAATAATTGATTACTTTGACTTAATACAATGTTGCGATCAATATTCGATCGCACTCTTTAGTCAAATCAATCACTAAAAATATGTAAATAACAATTAAATATCTATCACCAATTCAATTTTTCATTACTTTAACTTAATACAATGTTACGATCAATTATCGATCGCACCCTCTAGACATATCAATCACTAAAACTGTGTAAACAACAATTGAAATAACCAATTCAATAATTCATTACTTTGACTTAATACAATGTTGCGATCCATATTCGATCGCACCCTTTAGACATATCAATAACAGTAAATGTGTAAACAACAATTAATCTTCAATAACCAATTTAATAATTTATTACTTTGACATAATACAATGTTGCGATCAATATTCGATCGCACCCTTTAGACATATCAATCACTGTAAATGTGTAAACAACAATTAATCTTCAATACCCAATTCAATAATTATTACTTTGACTTAATACAATGTTGCAATCAATTGTCGATCGCACCCTTTAGACAAATCAATCACTGAAAATGTGTAAACAATAATTAATGTTCAATAACCAATTCAATAATTCATTAATTTGACTTAATACAATGTTGCGATCAATATTCGATCGCACCCTTTAGATATATAAATCACTGTAAATGTGTGAACGACAATTAAGTTTGAAAAACTAATTCAATAATTCATTACTTTGACTTAAAACAATGTTGAAATCAATATTTGATCGCTCCCTTAAGACATATCAATCACTGTAAATGTGTAAAAAATAATTAATCTTCAATACACAATTTAATAATTCATTACTTTAACTGAATACAATGTTGCCATCAATTTTCGATCGCACCCTTTGGGCATATCAATCACTGAAAATGTGTAAACAATTATTAATCTTAAATAACTATTCAATAATTTATTACTTTGACTTGATACAATGTTGCGATCAATATTCGATTGCACCCTTTAGACACACAATCACTGAAAATGTGTAAACAACAATGAATCTTCAATAACCAATTCAATAATTCATTACTTTGATTTAATACAATGTTGCGATCAATATTCGATCGTACCCTTTAGACGTATCAATCACTGTAAATGTGTAAACAATAATTAAGTTTTATAACCAATTCAATAATTCATTACTTTGACTTAATACAATGTTGCGATAAATATTCGATCGCACACTTTAGACATATAAATCACTGTCAATGTGTAAACAACAATTAATCTTCAATACACAATTAAATAATTCATTACTTAACTTAATGCAATGTTGCAATTAATTGTCGATCGCACCCTTTAGACATATCTATCATTGAAAATGTGTAAACAACAATTAACCTTCTATAACAAATTCAGTAATTCCTTACTTCGACTTAATACAATGTTGCGATAAACATTCGATCGCACCCTTTAGACACACAATCACTGAAAATGTGTAAACAATAATTAATCTTCTAAAACCAATTCAATAATTTGTTACTTTGACTTATGACAATGTTGCGATCAATATTCGATTGCACCCTTTAGACATATAAATCACTTAAAATGTGTAAACAGCAATTACTCTTCTATAACCAATTCAGTAATTCATTACTTTAACTTAATTCAATGTTGCGAACAATATTGGATCGCACCCTTTAGACACACAATCTGATACGGCAACAACTCAAGAACTAAATATGAATCACCTCCGAATAAATAGATGTTCCCAAACCTAAATTCAATCAATCTACAAGAACCCTTCACCCCCAAAAACAGCAAGGAATTGGTTACAAAGAGTATAGAATGTGAAAGAATTGAATAAACGCCACAAGTCAATACTTACTTGATAAGTTGAATCAATCCTTAAAGTAAAATAGACTGGAATCAAACCTTTCCACTCTCAAAATAATGTTTTAATCAAGTCCCCCACCAACGCACATAAAGAAGGGTTTAAATACCCATTACAAATGAAACCCTAAAAATCTTAAAGGCTGGGCTATTAATCAGAGGCCCAACACTAATTAATTCATGCACATGACTTTTAAGTGAGGCACATACATATTAAATACAGATCAGAATATTTTAAAGCCCAACATAATAAAATAAAAGAAGCCCAGATATTCATTTAAAGATAGTTAAGCCTAAGCCCATTTGATTAGACTTATGCTTAAGATATTTGGCCAAGTGTTTAGCCTCCTGGACTTGGTTCCTCTAATGTGCATAAACACCTCGGCATCTCTTTAAGTTCTTTCCCAAGCTTGATCATCATATCCTGTTGAAGTTCTTGTGAAATCAATGCTTGTACATAAATCTGAACTCGTGCTTTGAGTTTAGAAGAGCGTGATCATGTAATTGGACCTGCTGGCATCATCAAGACTTCATCATTGCTTTGGTGAGTTGCATCATTCCCTCCCTCTTCAAAAGGATTCGACCTCGAATCAGAACCTACATTGATAAAAGGAGACAAATCAGAAACATTGAAAGTAGCACTAACACCATACTCACCTGGTAAATCCACCCTATAAGCATTATCATTGATGTGCTCAAGTACTTGGAAAGGACCATCGCCTCTAGGATCGAGCTTCGACTTTCTTTGCTTAGGAAATCTTTCCTTCCGGAAATGTACCCAAACCCAATCTCCAGGTTCAAACTTCATCACCCTACGCCCTTGGTTGGCCTTTTGAGCATACTTCTTGTTCTTGTCCTCAATGTGCTGACTAGCTTTCTCATGTATTGTTTTAACCACTTCTGCTCTTTACTGCCCATCTATATTAACAATCTCATTCAATGGTAAAGGCATTAAATCCAATGGAGTTAATGGGTTAAAACCATAAACAATCTCAAATGGAGAATAACCTGTAGAAGAATGTATGCTCCTATTGTAAGCAAACTCTATCAGAGGTAAACAATCTTCCCAAGTTTTAAAATTTTTACCCACAACAGCACGCAATAAAGAGCCTAAAGTTTGATTAACCACTTCAGTTTGGCCATCAGTTTGAGGATGACAAGTAGTAGAAAATAACAACTTAGTCCCCAATTTACCCCATAAAACACGCCAAAAGTTGCTTAAGAATTTAGAATCTCTGTCAGAAACAATTGTTTTAGGAATGCCATGCAATCTAACCACATCCCTAAAGAACAAATCAGCAATATGTGTAGCATCATCAGATTTATGACATGCAATAAAATGAGCCATTTTACTAAATCTATCCACTACAACAAATATGCTATCACAACCTTTCCTGGTCCTAGGTAATCCTAACACAAAATCCATAGAGATATCAACCCAAGGACTATTAGGAACAGGTAGAGGGGTGTACAACCCGTGAGGCTTCACCTTGGATTTGGCTTGCCTACATGCTATACAACTAGAGCAAACTCTCTCAACATCCTTTTTCATGTTAGGCCAATAAAAATGCTCTTGTAATATATCAAGTGTTTTAGCAATACCAAAATGTCCCATCAAACCACCATTATGAGACTCCTTAACAAGCAATTCACACATAGAACATATAGGAATACAAAGCTTGTTATCTCTAAATAAATACCCATCATTCCTATAAAACTTCTTAAAGGCAACTTCTTCGCATGCATCATACACATTGGCAAAATAAGAATCTAATTTATACAATTCTTTTATATACTCAAATCCGATCAGCTTAGAACTAAGAGAAGAGATCAGAGCATACCTTCTAGATAATGCATCAGCAATCACATTTTCTTTACCTTGTTTGTATTGCACAACATATGGGAAAGTCTCTATGAACTCTAGCCACTTAGCAAGCCTTTTATTCAACTTACCTTGGCCTTTAAGGTGCTTCAAACTTTCATGGTCAGTGTGAATCACGAATTCCTTAGGCCATAGATAATGCTGCCAGGTTTGTAGAGCTCTCACCAATGCATACAACTCATTATCGTAAGTTGAATAATTCAACTAAGCACCATTCAACTTCTCACTAAAGTAAGCAATAGGTCGCTTTCCCTACAACAAAACAGCACCAATACCTATACCAGAGGCATCACACTCTATTTCAAAAGAAGAAGAAAAATCAGGTAAACTCAAAATAGGAGCAGAATAAAGTTTATCTTTCAAAGTATTGAAAGCATGTTCCTGCGCCTCACCCCAAATAAAACCTACCTCCTTTTTAACAATCTCTGTCAATGGGGCTGCTATAGAGCTAAAATCCTTGACAAATCTCCTGTAAAAACTAGCAAGTCCATGAAAAGATCTTGCCTGAGAAATACTTGTAGGTCGTGGCCACTCCTTGATTGCCTTGACCTTCTCTTGGTCCACCTCAACCCCATTAGAAGAAACAACATAACCAAGAAAAGTAACACGATCCATGCAAAATGTACACTTTTTCAACTTCGCATACAACTTTTCTGCCCTAAGTGCATCTAACACAGACTTAAGATGCTCAAAATGTTCATCAATGCTTTTGCTATAAATCAGTATGTCATCAAAATATACCACAACAAATCTACCAATAAAAGATCTCAACACATGATTCATCAATCTCATGAAAGTGCTAGGGGCATTAGTTAACCCAAAAGGCATTACCATCCACTCATATAAACCATGTTTTGTTTTAAAAGCAGTTTTCCACTCATCACCAATTTTCATTCTAATCTGATGGTAACCACTCATTAAATCAATCTTGGTAAATACACAAGCACCATGCACTTCATCAAGCATATCTTCTAACCTAGGTATAGGATGACAATACTTTACCGTCATCTTATTAACAGCTCTGCAATCTACACACATGCGCCAACTCTCATCCTTCTTAGGTACTAGAATAACCGGTACGGCACAAGGACTCAAACTTTCTCTTATGTGTCCCTTTTGCAACAACTCTTGAACCTGCTTTTGGATTTCCTTAGTTTCTTTTGGGTTAGCTCTATAAGCTGGTCTGTTTGGAATTTGTGCTCCGGGCATGAAATCAATTTGATGCTCTATTCCCCTAATAGGTGGCAACTCCTTGGGCAGGTCCTCAGGAAAAAGGTCTCCATATTCCTGCAACAAAGAAACAACACAACTAGGCAAACTTGGGTCAAGGTCAGATTCATTAAAGTAAGCTTCCTTGTACAAGAGTACAAACAAGCATCGACTTTCCTTATAAGCAACCCTTACATCTCTCATTTTTGCATAGAAGTTTTGTTTTTTTCTGCCTTCTCTCTCATTTGGGCCTTTTAATTGAATTTCTTTTGAGGTCTCTTTCCCCTATTTTCTTCTCTCATTCTCTGCCTCACCGTCTCTCTTTTCTTTTATTTTCAATTTCTGCTCTCCTTTTGCAAGGCTCTCAGCCTTCCCCTCAATTTTCGTCAATTCTTGTTTTTCTTGAGTCTTTTCAGCCTTCCTTTGTTGCATTGCTTCCATACTTCTTTTC
Organism: Cardiospermum halicacabum; assembly: GCA_031304145.1. Lineage (NCBI taxonomy): Eukaryota > Viridiplantae > Streptophyta > Magnoliopsida > Sapindales > Sapindaceae > Cardiospermum > Cardiospermum halicacabum. The sequence continues at coordinate 10,136,538 of CM062389.1, forward strand.
AATTGCATTTGGTCTTCATAGACCTCTTTTGGTAACAATGAAGCAAGAACATACTTCTGATCCCCCATGGAAAATGAGTACCTATTCTTAAATCCATCATGTAACACTCTCCTATCATATTGCCAAGGTCTACCAAGCAATAAATGACTTGCATGCATAGGTACAACATCACAAAGAACTTGATCAAAATACTTACCAATGGAGAAATTCACAAGAACTTGTTTATTCACCTTGATTTCTCCCATGTCATTCAATCATTGCAGCCTATACGGTCTTGGATGCCTCAAACAATCCAACCCCAATTTTTCTACCATCATTGTGCTAGCTACATTAGTGCAACTTCCCCCATCAATTATCAGGCTACAAATTTTTTCATTCACTAGGCACCTAGAGTGAAAAATATTTTCTCTTTGCTCAAATCCATCTTCCCTTGCTTGTGCATTCAAAACACGCCTAGTAACAATTAATTCACCTCTGGGTGTATCCTCAACTTCCACATCTAAATAATCCTCCAATTCAGGCATTGAATCAGAATCATTTTCATCACTACCCTCATATTCTGAAATAACTTCCCCACTTCTTACAATCATTGTTTTCTTATTCGGACATTGAGAAGCAATATGACCAACACCAAGACATTTAAAGCATTTAATAGATCTATGCTTTTTAGAATTGGAATGAGAAGAACTAGAAGTTTTTAAAGTACCTTTTAGATCTGTCTTGTTCTTCTCTTCTTTTGACTTATCCTTGTACTTCTCATCTTTCTTGGACCATTAAGAGTTCCAACTTGCTGTAGAGCTCGAATAAGAAGTCTTGCTGGGCCCTTTGTACTTGAGCTGCTTCTCTATCTTCATAGCCATGTTCACCATCTCCTCTAACTCAACGTAATGGTGCAGCTCAATGACGTTTGCTATGTCTTTATTTAAACCAGTCAAGAAATGTGCCATGGTTGCCTCCCTATCTTCTTCTACATTCGCCCTAATCATGGCTATCTCCATCTCCTTATGGTATTCTTCAACACTTCTAGTGCCTTGTCTCAAAGTTTGGAGCTTTTGATGTAGCTCCCTATAAAAGAAGCTAGGTACAAATCTTTTCTTCATTACCCTCTTCATCTCAGCCCAAGTCTCAATAGGATCCTCTCCATTCCTTCTTCTATTCAAAACAAGCTGATCCCACCAAACAAGTGCATAGTTATGGAATTCCACAGCAGTCAGCTTCACCTTCTTTTCTTCTGAGAAGTTATGACATTCAAAAATCATTTCTACCATTCTCTCCCATTCCAAATAAGTTTCTGGATCATTTTTGCCTTGGAAATATGGTATTTTCATCTTAATACTACCCAAGTTTCTATCAACATGTTCAACTCTATCTTCTCTCCTTGCATTAATTCGACCCCTATAACCTCTTCCTCTTCCTCTATCATTTCTTGCTCCCGTTCTGTCAAATCTAGCCCTATTCCATTCTTCTTCATCCCTCCTATCTTCATATTCATCCTCATAGTCTGAAGGCACTAGAGTTAGTTCCCGTTCATTTCGTCTTCTTACTGCACCATTAGTCGGAGTCTTTCTTTGCAACTCTCTAATGCCCTGATCTTGCCTATCAAATTTATTACTAACATCTCTGAACATGTTCTCAATCCTTTGGAACTGTTGTTGCATTGCCTGCAATGTAAAGAATGTGGTTTGCTCAGCCTCACTATTCTTTTCCTCCTTGTCACTACTTTTAACTTCATTTGAAGCACTCATGATGTAAAACCTGCAGGAAAAAAAATTAGAATAGTTCCTCACACACTCCCTCACGTATTTCACTCCAAGTCAGAATGGATACCCTCGTGTTTCACTCAAAAATATGGCTTTTACCCTCAATGAGCTCACCTACTCTTGCCTTTTCCCACTCTAGATTCAAGCACAGTTTTACTTGTCCAAATTGAGTTCTACTAACCAATAAGCATAACAGCAACACAATTCAATAGAAGGAAAGAAAGAATACCTAAAGAAATGAAGAAAGCACAAAACTAAATGCAATTTACTGTTAAGATGAAAAAAAATAAAAGAAAAGAAAAAAAAACTGTCAAAATATTAGTCACATACGAGATGAAGAAAATGTATGTGGACGATTTTTTTTTAAAGGAAATTGAGCCTGGAAGGAAATAATTTTAAGAGAGAATAAGAACAAACAAAAAGAAAGAGATTATGAATGGTTTAAACAATGTGAGTTTCTCTTCTGGTCTTCTTTTTTTTTCAAATTTTTTTCACTATTTTTCTTTTAGATTTTTTTTTCACGATTTTTTTTTTCTTTTTTTTTTTTTCAGAGTTCCACACTTTTTTTCCTCTGATTTTTTCCCACGAATTTTTTTTCTTTCTTTTTTTTTTCTTTATTTATAAACAGCTGAAATAACAATACCAGAAAAGAACTGACAGAAATTTAAAGAAAAAAAAGATTGAATTTAACCTAGGCTCTGATACCAAAAATGATACGGCAACAACTCAAGAACTAAGCATGAATCACCTCCGAATCAATAGATGTTCCGAAACCTAAATTCAATCAATCTACAAGAACCCTTCACCCCCACAGCAAGGAATTGGTAACAAAGAGTATAGAATGTGAAAGAATTGAATTAACGCCACAAGTCAATACTTACTTGATAAGTTGAATCAATCCTTAAAGTAAAATAGTCTGGAATCAAACCTTTCCACTATCAAAATAATGTTTTAATCAAGTCCCCCACCAACGCACATAAAGAAGGGTTTAAATACCCTTTACAAATGAAACCCTAAAAATCTTAAAGGCTGGACTATTAATCAGAGGCCCAACACTAATTAATTCATGCACATGACTTTTAAGTGAGGCACATGCATATTAAATACAGATCAGAATATTTTAAAGCCCAACATAATAAAATAAAATAAGCCCAGATATTCATTTAAAGATAGTTAAGCCTAAGCCCATTTGATTAGACTTCTGCTTCAGATATTTGGCCAAGTGTTTAGCCTTCTGGACTTGGTTCCTCTAATGTGCATAAACACCTCGGCATCTCTTTAAGTTCTTTCCCAAGCTTGATCATCATATCCTCTTGAAGTTCTTGTGAAATCAATGCTTGTACATAAATCTGAACTCGTGCTTTGAGTTTAGAAGAGCGTGATCATGTAATTGGACCTGCTGGCATCATCAAGACTTCATCATTGCTTTGGTGAGTTGCATCACAATCACTGAAAATGTTTAAACAATAATTAATCTTCAAAAACCAATTCAATAATTCGTTACGTCGACTTAAGACAATGTTGCGATCAATATTCGATCGCACCCTTTAGACATATCAATCACTGAAAATGTGATAACAACAATTAAACATCAAAAACCAATTAAATAATTCGTTACTTTGACTTAATTTAATGTTGCGATAAATATTTGATCGCACCCTTTAAACATATCAATCACTGTAAATGTGTAAACAACAATTACTCATTAAAACCCAATTCAATAATTCATTACTTTAACTTAATACAATGTTGCCATCAATTTTCGATCGCACCCTTTAGGCATATCAATCACTGAAAATGTGTAAACAATATTTAATCTTAAATAACTAATTCAATAATTTATTACTTTGACTTGATACAATGTTGCGATCAATATTCTATTGCACCCTTTAGACACACAATCACTGAAAATGTGTAAACAACAAAAAATCTTCAATAATCAATTCAATAATTCATTACTTTGACTTAATACAATGTTGCGATCAATTGTCAATCGCACCCTTTAGACACACAATCAATGAAAATGTGTAAACAACAATTAATCTTCAATAACCAATTCAATAATTAATTTTTATAACTTAATACATTGTTGCGATCAATATTTGATCTCACCCTTTAGACATATCAATCACTGAAAATGTGTAAAGAAAAATTAAAAATCAATAACCAATTCAATAAGTCATTACTTTAACTTAATACAATGTTGGGATCAATTGTCGATCGCACCCTTTAGACATATAAATCACTGAAAATAACAACAATTAAATATCAATTACCAATTCAATAATTCATTACTTTAACTTAAGACACTGTTGCGATTCATTATCGATAGCAACCTCTAGACATATCAATCAATAAAAAATGTGTAAACAACAATTAAACTTCAATAACCAATTCAATAATTCATTACTTTGACCTAATACAATGTTCCGATCAATATTCGATCGCACTCTTTGTACATATCAATCACTGTAAATGTGTAAACAACAATTAAATTTTTATAACCAATTCAATAATTCATTACTTTGACTTAATATAATGGTGCGATCAATATTCGAACGCACCCTTTAGACATATCAATCACTGAAAATCTGTAAACAACAATTAAACATCAATAACCAATTCAATAATTCATTACTTTGACTTAATACAATGTTGCGATCAATATTCGATATCACCCTTTAGACTTATCCGTCACTGAAAATGTGTAAACAACAATTAAACATCAATAAACAATTCAATATGTCATTACTTCCACTTATTACAATGTTGCGATCAATTGTCTATCGCACCCTTTAGACATATCAATCTTTGAAAATGTGTAAACAACAATTAAATATCAATAACCAATTCAACAATTCATTACTTTATCTTAATACAATGTTGCGATGAATTGTCTAATGCACTCTCTTGACATATTAATCACTAAAAATGTGTAAACAACAATTAATCTTCAATAACCAATTCAATAATTCATTACTTTGACTTAATACAATATTGCGATCCATATTCGATCGCTCCCTTTAGACATATCAATCACTGTAAATGTGTAAACAACAATTAAATATCAATAATTAATTACTTTAAATTAATACAATGTTGCGATCAATTGTCGATCGCACCCTCTAGACCTATCAATCACTAAAAATGTGTAAACAACAATTAATCTTCAAAAACCAAGTCAAAAATTCATTACTTTAACTTAATACAATGTTGCGATAAATATTCGATCGCACCCTTTAGATATATCAATCACTGTAAATGTGTAAACAAAAATTAATCTTCAATAACCAATTTAATAATTCATTACTTTGACTTAATACAATGTTGTGATCAATATTCGATCGCACCCTTTAGACATATCAATCATTGAAAATGTGTAAACAACAATTATATATCAATAACCAATTCAATAATTCGTTACTTTGACTTAATACAATGTTGCCATCAATATTCGATCGCACCCTTTAAACATATCAATCACTATAAATGTGTTAACACAATTAATCCTCAATAACCAATTTAATAATTAATTACTTTGACATAATACAATGTTGCGATCAATATTCAATAGCACCATTTAGACTTATCAATCACTGAAAATGTGTAAACAATATTTAAATATCAATAACCAATTCAATAATTCATTACTTTAATTTAATATAATGTTGCGATCAATTGTCAATCGTACCCTCTAGACATATCAATCACTAAATATGTGTAAACAACCATTACTCTTCAATACCCAATTCAATAATCCATTACTTTGACTTAATACAATGTTGCGATCAATATTCGTTCGCACCCTTTAGACATATCAATCACTGTAAATCTGTAAACAAAAATTACTCTTTAAAACCCAATTCAATAATTCATTACTTTAACTTAATACAATGTTGCGAATAATTGTCGATCGCACCCTTTAGACATATCAATCACAGAAAATGTGTAAACAACAATTAATCTTCTATAACCAATTCAATAATTCATTACTTTAACTTAATACAATGTTGCCATCAATATTACATCGCACCCTTAGGACATATCAGTTACTGTAAATGTGTAACCAACAATTAAACTTTAATACCCAATTCAATAATTCATTACTTTAACTTAATACAATATTGTGATCAACTGTCACTCACCCTTTAGGCATTGCACTAAAAATTTGTTAACAACAATTAATCTACAAAAACCAATTCAATAATTCATTACATTGACTTAATACCATGTTGCGATCAATATTCAACGCACCCTTTAGACATATCAATCACTGAAAATGTGTAAACAACAATAAATCTTCAACAACCAAATCAATAATTTGTTTCTTTGACTTAATACAATGTTGCGATCAATATTCGATCGCACCCTTTACACATATTAATCACTATAAATGTGTAAACAACAATTACTCTTTAAAACCCAATTCAATAATTCATTACTTTAACTTAATACAATGTTGCGATTAAGTGTCGATCGCACCCTTTAGACATATCAATTTCTGAAAATGTGTAAACAACAATTAAATAACAATAACCAGTTCAATAATTCGTTACTCTGACTTAGTTCAATGTTGCGATCACTTTAAATGTGTAAACAACAATTACTCTTTAAAACCCAATTCAATAATTCATTACTTTAACTTAATACAATGTTGCGATTAATTGTCGATTGCAACCTTTAGACATAACAATCACTGAAAATGTGTAGACAATAATTAAATATCAATAACCAGTTCCATAATTCGTTACTTTTACTTAGTTTAATGTTGCGATCAATATTCGATCGCACCCCTTAGACATATCCATCACTTTAAATGTGTAAACAACAATTACTCTTTAAAACCCAATTCAATAATTCATTACTTTAACTTAATACAATGTTGCGATTAATTGTCGAGCACACCCTTTAAATATATCAATCACTGAAAATGTGTAGACAACAATTAAATATAAATAACAAGTTCAATAATTCGTTACTTTGACTTAATTTAATGTTGCGATCAATATTTGATCGCACTTTTTAGACTTATCAATAATCTAAATGTGTAAACAACAATTACTCTTTAAAACTCAATTCAATCATTCATTACTTTAACTTAGTACAATGTTGCGTTTAATTGTCGATCGCACTCTTTAGACATATCAATAACTGAAAATGTGTTAACAACAATTAATCTTTCAATACCCAATTCAATAATTCATTACTTTAACTTAATACAATGTTGCGATTAATTTTCGATCGCACCCTTTAGACATATCAATCACTGAAAATGTGTAAACAACAATAAATCTTCAACAACAAAATCAATAATTCGTTTCTTTGACTTAATACAATGTTGCGATCAATATTCGATCGCAACCTTTACACATATCATTCACTATAAATGTGTAAACAACAATTACTGTTTAAAACCCAATTCAATAATTCATTACTTTAACTTAATACAACGTTGCGATTAATTGTCGATCGCACCCTTTAGACATATCAATCACTGAAAATGTGTAAACAACAATTAAATAACAATAACCAGTTCAATAATTCATTACTTTGACTTTGTTTAATGTTGCGATCACTATTCGATCGCTCCCTTTAGACATATCAATCACTATAAATATGTTAACAACAATTAATCTTCATAACCAATTTAATAATTCATTACTTTGACTTAATACAATGTTGCGATCAATATTCAATCGCACCCTTTAGACATATCAATCACTGAAAATGTGTAAACAACAATTTAATATCAATAACCAAATCGATATTTTATTACTTTAACTTAATATAATGTTGCGATCAATTGTCGATCGCACTCTCTAGACATATCAATCACTAAAAATATGTAAACAACAATAACTCTTCAATAACCAATTCAATAATTCATTACTTTGACTTAATACAATGTTGCGATCAAATATTCATTGCACCCATTAGACATATCAATCACTGAAAATGTGTAAACAACAATTAATCTTCAATACACAATTCAATAATTCATTACTTTAACTTAATACAATGTTGCGCTTAATTGTCGATCGCACCCTTTAGACATATCAATCATTGAAAATGTATTAACAACAATTTATCATCAATAACCAATTCAATAATTCAATACTTTGATTTAATAAAATGTTGCCATCAATATTCGATCGCACCCTTTAAACATATCAATCACTGTCAATATGTAAAAAACAATTAATCATCAATAAACAATTTAATTATTCATTACTTTGACTTAATACACTATTACAATCCATATTCGATCGCACCGTTTAGACATATCAATCACTGAAAATGTGTAAATAACAATTAAATATCAATAACCAATTCAATAATTCGTTACTTTGACTTAATACAATGTTGCGATCAAAATTCAATCGCACCCTTTAGACATATCAATCAGTGAAAATGTGTAAACAAAAATTAAATATCAATAACAAATTCGATAATTCATTACTTTAACTTAATATAATGTTGCGATCAATTGTCGATCGCACTATGTAGACATATCAATCACTAAAAATGTGTAAACAACAATTACTCTTCAATAACCAATTCTATAATTCATTACATTGACTTAATAAAATGTTGCGATCCATATTCCATCGCACCCTTTTGACATATCAATCACCATAAATGTGTAAACAACAATTAATCTTTAATTCTGAATTCAATAATTCATTTCTTTTACTTAACACAATATTGCGACCTTTTAAATATTGAACTGAAAATGTGTAACCAACAATTAGTCATCAAAATTCAATTCAATAATTCATTACTTTGACTTAATACAGTGTTGCGATCAATATTCATTGCGCCCTTTATATATATCAATCACTGAAAATGTGTAAACAACAATTAATCTTCAATACACAATTCTATAATTCATTACTTTAACTCAATACAATGTTGCGCTTAATTGGCGATCGCACCCTTTAGACATATCAATCACTGAAAATGTGTTAACCAAAATTTATCATCAATAACCAATTCAATAATCAATACTTTGACTTAATAAAATGTTGCGATCAATATTCAATGGCACCCTTTAAACATATAAATCACTGTAAATGTGTAAACAACAATTAATCATCAATAACCAATTTAATTATTCAATACTTTGAGTTAATACAACGTTGCGATCAATATTCGATCGCACCCTTTAGACATATCAATCACTGAAAATGTGTAAACAACAATTAATCTTCAATAACCAATTCAATAATTCATTACTTTGACTTAATATAATGTTGCGATCAATATTCGATCGCACCCCTTTAGACACACAATCATTGAAAATGTGTAAAGAACAATTAATCTTCAATAACCAATTCAATAATCCGTTACTTTGACTTAATACAATGTTGCTATCAATATTCGATCGCACCCATTAGACATATCAATCACTGAAAATGTGTAAACAACAATTAATCTTCAATAATCAAATCAATAATTCAATACCTTGACTTAATACAATGTTGCGATCAATATTCGATTGCACCCTTTAGGCACAGCATCACATAAAATTTGCAAACAACAATTAATCTTCAATAACCAATTCAATAATTCGTTACTTTGACTTAATACAATGTTACGATCGATATTCTATCGCACCTTTTTGACATATCAATCACTATAAATGTGTAAACAACAGTTATTCTTCAATACCAAATTCAATAATTCATTACTTTAACTGAATACAATGTTGCGATCAATATTTGATATATCATTCCCTGAAAATGTGTAAACAACAATTAAACATCAATAACAAATTCAATTATTCATTACTTTAACTTAATACAATGTTGCGATGGATTAACGATCGCACCGTTGAGAAATATAAATCACTGAAAATGTATAAACAACAATAATTCTTCATTAACCAATTCAATAATTTATTACTTTGACTTAATACGATGTTGCGATCAATATTCGATCGCACTCTTTATACATATCTTAATAACTGAAAATGTGTAAACAACAATTAAATATCAATAACCAATTCAATAATTCATTACTTTAACTTAATATTAGTTGCGATAAATATTTGGTCGCACCCATTAGACATATCAATCACTAAAAATGTATAAACAACAATTAATCTTCAAAAACAAATTGAATAATTCATTACTTTGACTTAATACAATGTTGCGATAAATATTTGGTCGCACCCTTTGGACATATCAATCACTGAAAATTTGTACACAATAGTTAATCTTAAATAATCAATTCAATAATTCATAACATTGACTTAATACATTGTTGTAATCAATATTCAATCGCACCCTTAAGATATATCAATTACTTAAAATATGTAAACAACAATTATTCTTCAATAACCAATTCAATAATTTATTACATTGACTTAATACATTGTTGCGATCAATATTCGATCACATCCTTTAGACATATCAATCACTGAAAATGTGTAAACAACAATTAAACATCAATAACCAATTCAATAATTCATTACTTTAACTTAATACAAAGTTACGATCAATTGTCGATCGCACCCTTTAGACATATCAATCACTGAAAATTTGTAAACAGTAGTTAATCTTCGATAATCAATTCAATAATTCTTAACTTTGACTTAATACATTGTTGCAATCAATTTTCCATCGCACCCTTAAGATATATCAATCACTTAAAATGTGTAAACAACAATTAATCTTCAATAACAAATTCAATAATTTATAACATTGACTTAATACAGTGTAGCGATCAATATTCGGTCGCACCCTTTAGAAATATAAATAACTGTAAACGTGTAAACAACAATTAATCTTCAAGCCAATTCACTAATTTATTACTTTGACTTTATTAATATTGCGATCAGTATTCGATCGCACCCTTTAGACATAACAATCAGAAATGTGTAAACAACAATTAAACATCAATAACCAATTCAATAATTTATAACTTCAACTTAATACAATATTGCCATCAATTGTCGATCGCACCCTTTACACATATCAATCACAGAAAATGTGTAAACAACAATTAAACATCAATAACCAATTCAATAATTTATTACTTTGACTTAATACAATGTTGCGATCAATTATCGATCGCACCTTTAGACATATCAATCACTGAAAATGCATAAACAACAATTAATCTTCAATAATCAATTTAATAATTTATTACTTTGACTTAATACAATATTACGATTAATATTCGATCGCACCCTTTAGACATATCAATCACTTAAAATGTGTAAACAACAATTAAACATCGATAACCAATTCAATAATTCACTACTTTTACTTAATACGATTTTGCGATCAATTGTCGATCGCACCCTTTAGACATATCAATCACTGAAAATGTGTAAACAATAATTAATCTTCAATAACATATTCAATAATTCAGTACTTTGACTTAATACAATGTTGTGATCAATATTCGGTCGCACCCTTTAGACATATCGATCAATGTAAATCTGTAAAAAACAATTAATCTTCAATACCTAATTCAATAATTCATCACTTTAACTTAATACAATGTGGCTATCAATTGTCAATTGCACTCTTTAGACATATCAATCAATGAAAATGTATAAACAACAATTAATCATCAATAACAAATTCAATAATTCATTACTTTGACTTAATACAATGTTGTGATAAATATTTGGTCGCACCCTTTAGACATATCAATCACTGTTAATGTGTAAACAACTATTAATCTTCAATAACAAATTCAATAATTCAGAACTTTGACTTAATACAATGTTGCGATCAATGTTCGGTCGCACCATTTAGACATATCAAGTAATGTAAATATGTAAACAACAATTATTCTTCAATACCCAATTCAATAATTCATCACTTTAACAAAATACAATGTGGCGATCAATTGTCGATCGCACCCTTTAGACATATCAATCACTGAAAATCTATAAACAACAATTAATCTTCAATAACAAATTCAATATTCATTACTTTGACTTAATACTATGTTGCGAAAAATATTTGGTCGCACCCTTTATACATATCAATCACTGTAAATGTGTAAACAACAGTTAATATTCAATACCCAATTCATTACTTTAACTTAATACAATGTTGCGATCTATTGGCGATCGCACCCTTTAGACATATCATTCAACTAAAATGTGTAAACAACAATTAAACATAAATAACAAATTCAATAATTTATTACTTTAACTTAATACAATGTTACGATCATTTGTCAATCGCAGCCTTTAGACAAATCAATCACTAAAAATGAGTAAACAACAATTAATCTTCAATACCCAATTCAATAAGTCATTACTTTGACTTAATACAATGTTGCGATTAATATTCGATCGTACCCTTTAGACATATCAATCACTGAAAATGTTTAAACATAAATTAAACATCAATAACCAATTCAATTATTCATTACTTAAACTTAATACAATGTTGCGATCAATTGTCGATCGCACCCATTAGACATATCAATCACAGAAATTGTGTAAAAAACAATTAATCTTGAATAACCAATTCCGTAATTCATTACTTTAACTTAATACAATGTTGCGATCAATATTCGGTCGCACCCTTTAGACATATCAATCAATGCAAATCTGTAAAAAACAATTAATCTGTAATACCCAATTTAATAATTCATCACTTTAACTTAATACAATGTTGCGATCAATTGTCGATCGCACCTTTTAGACAAATCAATCACTGAAAATGCGTAAACAACAATTAATCTTCAATAATCAATTCAATAATTCATTACTTTGACTTAATACAATGTTGCGATAAATATTCGATCGCACCCTTTAGACATATCAATCACTGAAAATGTGTAAACATAAATTGAACATCAATAACCAATTCAATAATTCATTACTTTAACTGAATACAATGTTGCGATCAATTGTCGATCGAACCCTTTAGATATATCAATCACTGAAAATGTGTAACCAACAATTAATCTTCAATAACCAATTCAATAATTCAGTACTTTGACTTAATACAATGATGCGATCGATATTCGATCGCACCCTTTAGACATATCAATCAATGTAAATATGTAAACAACAATTAATCTTCAATAGCCAATTCAATAATTCATCACTTTAACTTAATACAATTTTGCGATGAATTGTCAATCGCACCCTTTAGACATATCATCCACTGAAAATGTTTAAACAACAATTAATCTTCAATAACAAATTCAATAATTCATTACTTTGACTTAATACAATGTTGCGATAAATATTTGGTCGCACCCTTTAGACATATCAATCACTTTAAATGTGTTAACAACAATTAATCTTCAATACTCAATTCATTACTTTAATTTAATATAATATTGCGATCTATTGTCGATCGCACTCTTTAGACTTATCATTCACTAAAAATGTGTAAACAACAATTAGATATCAATAAAAAAATTCAATAATTGATTACTTTAACTTAATACAATTAATCTTCAATACCCAATTCAATAATTCATCACTTTAACTTAATACAATTTTGCGATCAATTGTCGATCGCACCCTTTAGATATAGCAATCACTGAAAATGTGTAAACAACAATTAATCTTCAATAATCAATTCCATAATTCATTACTTTGACTAAATACAATGTTGCGATCAATATTCGGTTGCACACTTTAGACATATCAATCAATGTTAATGTGTAAACAACAATTAATCTTCAATACCCAATTCAATAATTCATCACTTTAACTTAATACAATGTTGCGATCAATTGACGATCGCACCCTTTACACATATTAATCACAGAAATTGTGTAAACAACAATTAAACATCAATAACCAATTCAATAATTTATTACTTTAACTTAATACAATGTTGCGATCAATTATCGAACGCACCGTTTAGACAAATAAATCACTGAAAATGTGTAAACAACAATTAATCTTCAATAATCAATTCGATAATTCATCACTTTGACTTAATACAATGTTGCGATAAATATTCGATCGCACCCTTAAGACATATCAATCACTGAAAATATGTAAACATAAATTAAACATCAATAACGAATTAAAAATTCATTAGTTAAACTTAATAAAATGTTGCTATCAATTGTCGATCGCACCATTTAGACATATCAATCACTAAAAATGTGTAAACAACAATTAATCTTCAATAACCAATTGAATAATTCAATACTTTGACTTAATACAATGTTGCGATCAATATTCGGTCGAACCCTTTAGACATATCAATCAATGCAAATCTATAAACAACAATTAATCTTCAATACCCAATTCAATAATTCATCACTTTAACTTAATACAATTTTGCGATTAATTGTCGATCGCACTGTTTAGATATAGCAATCACTGAAAATGTGTAAACAACAATTAATCTTCAATAATCAATTCCATAATTCATTACTTTGACTAAATACAATGTTGCGATCAATATTCGGTTGCACACTTTAGACATATCAATCAATGTTAGTGTGTAAACAACAATTAATCTTAAATACCCAATTCAATAATTCATCACTTTAACTTAATACAATGTTGCGATCAATTGACGATCGCACCCTTTACACATATTAATCACAGAAATTGTGTAAACAACAATTAAACATCAATAACCAATTCAATAATTTATTACTTTAACTTAATACAATGTTGCGATCAATTATCGAACGCACCGTTTAGACAAATAAATCACTGAAAATGTGTAAACAACAATTAATCTTTCAATAATCAATTCGATAATTCATCACTTTGACTTAATACAATGTTGCGATAAATATTCGATCGCACCCTTAAGACATATCAATCACTGAAAATATGTAAACATAAATTAAACATCAATAACGAATTAAAAATTCATTAGTTAAACTTAATAAAATGTTGCTATCAATTGTCGATCGCACCATTTAGACATATCAATCACTAAAAATGTGTAAACAACAATTAATCTTCAATAACCAATTGAATAATTCAATACTTTGACTTAATACAATGTTGCGATCAATATTCGGTCGCACCCTTTAGACATATCAATCAATGTAAATCTGTAAACAACAATTAATCTTCAATACCCAATTCAATAATTCATCACTTTAATTTCATACAATGTGGCTATCAATTGTCGATCGCACCCATTAGACATATCAATCACTGAAAATGTATAAACAACAATTAATCTTCAAAAACAATTTCAATAATTCATTACTTTGACTTAATACAATGTTGCGATATATATTTGGTCGCACCCTTTAGACATATCAATCACTGTAAATGTGTAAACAACAATTAATCTTCAATACATAATTCAATAATTCATTACTTTAAATTATTACAATGTTGCGATGGATTAACGATCGCACCCTTTAGATATATCATTCACTGAAAATGTGTAAACAACAATTAAACATCAATAACAAATTCAATAATTCATTACTTTAACTTAATACAATGTTGCGATGGATTAACGATCGCACCGTTGAGAAATATCAATCACTGAAAATGTATAAACAACAATAAATCTTCAATAACCAATTCAATAATTATGACTTTGACTTAATACGATGTTGCCATCAATATTCGATCGCACTCTTTATACATATGTTAATAACTGAAAATGTGTAAACAACAATTAAATATCAATAACCAATTCAATAATTCATTACGTTAACTTCATACAATGTTGCGATCAATTATCGATCGCACGCTTTAGTCATATCAAGCACTGAAAATGTGTAAACAACAATTAATCTTCTTTGACCAATTCAAAAATTCATTACTTTCCCTTAATACAATGTTGCGATCAATTGTCCATCACACCCTTTAGACAGATCAATCACTGAAAATGTGTAAACCTCAATTAATCTTCAATACCCAATTGAATAATTCATTACTTTGGCAATGTTGTGATTAACAATGTTGATTCGACCCTTTAGACATATCAATTATTGAAAATGAGTAAACAACAATTAATCTTCAATAACCAATTCAATAATTCATTACTTGGACTTAATACATTGTTGCGATCAATATTCGATCACACCCTTTAGACATATTAATCACTGAAAATGTGTAAACAACAATTAAACATCAATAACCAATTCAATAATTCATTACTTTTACTTAATACAAAGTTACGATCAATTGTCGATCGCACCCTTTAGACATATCAATCACTGAAAATTTGTAAACAATAGTTAATCTTCAATAATCAATTCAATAATTCTTAACTTTGACTTAATACATTGTTGCAATCAATATTCAATCACACCCTTAAGATATATCAATCGCTTAAAATGTGTAAACAACAATTAATATTCAATAACCAATTCAATAATTTATAACATTAACTTAATACAGTGTAGTGATCAATATTCGGTCGCACCTTTTAGAAATATAAATAACTGTAAACGTGTGTAAACAACAATTAATCTTCAATAGCCAATTCACTAATTTATTACTTTGACTTAATTTAATGTTGCGATCAATATTAGATCGCACCCTTTAGACATATCAATCACAGAAAATGTGTAAACAACAATTAAACATCAATAACCAATTCAATAATTTATTACTTTAACTTAATACAATGTTGCGATCAATTGTCGATCGCACCCTTTAGACAAATCAATCACTGAAATTGCATAAACAACAATTAATCTTCAATAATCCATGCAATAATTCAGTACTTTGACTTAATATAATATTGCGATCAATATTCGGTCGCACCCTTTAGACATATCAAACAATGCAAATCTGTAAACAACAATTAATCTTCAATACCCAATTCAATAATTCATCACTTTAACTTAATACAATTTTGCGATCAATTGTCGATCGCACCATTTAGATATAGCAATCACTGAAAATGTGTAAACAACAATTACTCTTCAATAATCAATTCCATAATTCATTACTTTGACTAAATACAATGTTGGGATCAATATTCGGTTGCACACTTTAGACATATCAATCAATGTTAATGTGTAAACAACAATTAATCTTCAATACCCAATTCAATAATTCATCACTTTAACTTAATACAATGTTGCGATCAATTGTCGATCACACCCTTTACACATATCAATCACATAAAATGTGTAAACAACAATTAAACATCAATAACCAATTCAATAATTTATTACTTTAACTTAATACAATGTTGCGATCAATTGTCGATCGCACCCTTTAGACAAATAAATCACTGAAAATGTGTAAACAACAATTAATCTTCAATAATCACTTCACTAATTCATTACTTTGACTTAATACAATGTTGCGATAAATATTCGATCGCACCCTATAGACATATCAATCACTGAAAATGTGTAAACATAAATTGAACATCAATAACCAATTCAATAATTCATTACTTTAACTTAATAAAATGTTGCGATCAATTGTCGATCGCACCCTTTAGACATATCAATTACTGAAAATATGTAAACAATAATTAATCTTCATTAACCAATTCAATAATTCAGTACTTTGACTTAATACAATGTTGCGATCAATATTCGGTAGCACCCTTTAGACATATCAATTAATGTAAATCTGTAAACAACAATTAATCTTCAATACCCAATTCAATAATTCATCACTTTAACTTCATACAATGTGGAGATCAATTGTCGATCGCACCTATTAGACATATCAATCACTGAAAATGTATAAACAACAATTAATCTTTAAAAACAAATTCAATAATTCATTACTTTGACTTAATACAATGTTGCGATAAATATTTGGTCGCACCCTTTAGACATATCAATCACTGTAAATGTGTAAACAACAATTAATCTTCAATACCCAATTCAATAATTCATTACTTTAACTTAATACAATGTTGCGATGGATTAACGATCGCACCCTTTAGATATATCATTCACTGAAAATGTGTAAACAACAATTAAACATCAATAACAAATTCAATTATTCATTACTTTAACTTAATACAATATTGCGATGGATTAACGATCGCACCGTTGAGAAATATAAATCACTGAAAATGTATAAACAACAATAATTCTTCATTAACCAATTCAATAATTTATTACTTTGACTTAATACGATGTTGCGATCAATATTCGATCGCACTCTTTATTCATATCTTAATAACTGAAAATGTGTAAACAACAATTAAATATCAATAACCAATTCAATAATTCATTACTTTAACTTAATATTAGTTGCGATAAATATTTGGTCGCACCCATTAGACATATCAATCACTGAAAATGTATAAACAACAATTAATCTTCAAAAACAAATTGAATAATTCATTACTTTGACTTAATACAATGTTGCGATAAATATTTGGTAGCACCCTTTGGACATATCAATCACTGAAAATTTGTACACAATAGTTAATCTTAAATAATCAATTCAATAATTCATAACATTGACTTAATACATTGTTGTAATCAATATTCAATCGCACCCTTAAGATATATCAATTACTTAAAATATGTAAACAACAATTATTCTTCAATAACCAATTCAATAATTTATTACATTGACTTAATACATTGTTGCGATCAATATTCGATCACATCCTTTAGACATATCAATCACTGAAAATGTGTAAACAACAATTAAACATCAATAACCAATTCAATAATTCATTACTTTAACTTAATACAAAGTTACGATCAATTGTCGATCGCACCCTTTAGACATATCAATCACTGAAAATTTGTAAACAGTAGTTAATCTTCGATAATCAATTCAATAATTCTTAACTTTGACTTAATACATTGTTGCAATCAATTTTCCATCGCACCCTTAAGATATATCAATCACTTAAAATGTGTAAACAACAATTAATCTTCAATAACAAATTCAATAATTTATAACATTGACTTAATACAGTGTAGCGATCAATATTCGGTCGCACCCTTTA
The DNA here is from genome assembly GCA_031304145.1 of Cardiospermum halicacabum. Classification (NCBI taxonomy): domain Eukaryota; kingdom Viridiplantae; phylum Streptophyta; class Magnoliopsida; order Sapindales; family Sapindaceae; genus Cardiospermum; species Cardiospermum halicacabum. The sequence continues at coordinate 10,155,166 of CM062389.1, forward strand.
GAAATATAAATAACTGTAAACGTGTAAACAACAATTAATCTTCAATAGCCAATTCACTAATTTATTACTTTGACTTTATTTAATATTGCGATCAGTATTCGATCGCACCCTTTAGACATAACAATCACAGAAAATGTGTAAACAACAATTAAACATCAATAACCAATTCAATAATTTATAACTTCAACTTAATACAATATTGCCATCAATAGTCGATCGCACCCTTTACACATATCAATCACAGAAAATGTGTAAACAACAATTAAACATCAATAACCAATTCAATAATTTATTACTTTGACTTAATACAATGTTGCGATCAATTATCGATCGCACCTTTAGACATATCAATCACTGAAAATGCATAAACAACAATTAATCTTCAATAATCAATTTAATAATTTATTACTTTGACTTAATACAATATTACGATTAATATTCGATCACACCCTTTAGACATATCAATCACTTAAAATGTGTAAACAACAATTAAACATCGATAACCAATTCAATAATTCACTACTTTTACTTAATACGATTTTGCGATCAATTGTCGATCGCACCCTTTAGACATATCAATCACTGAAAATGTCTAAACAAGAATTAATCTTCAATAACCAATTCAATAATTCAGTACTTTGACTTAATACAATATTGTGATCAATATTCGGTCGCACCCTTTAGACATATCGATCAATGTAAATCTGTAAAAAACAATTAATCTTCAATACCTAATTCAATAATTCATCACTTTAACTTAATACAATGTGGCTATCAATTGTCAATTGCACCCTTTAGACATATCAATCTCTGAAAATGTATAAACAACAATTAATCATCAATAACAAATTCAATAATTCATTACTTTGACTTAATACAATGTTTTGATAAATATTTGGTCACACCCTTTAGACATATCAATCACTGTTAATGTGTAAACAACAATTAATCTTCAATACTCAATTCAATAATTCAAAACTTTGACTAAATACATTGTTGCAATAAATATTCAATCGCACCCTTAAGATATATCAATCACTAAAAATGTGTAAACAACAATTAATCTTCAATAACCAATTCAATAATTTATTACATTGACTTAATTTAATGTTGCGATCAATATTCGATCGCACCCTTTAGACAAATCAATCACAAAAAAATGTGTAAACATAAATTAAACATCAATAACCAATTCAAAAACTCATTACTTTAATTTAATACAATGTTGCGATCAATTGTCGATCGCACCCTTTAGACATATCAATCACTGAAAATGTGTAAACATTTAATTATTAGTAACCAATTCAATATTTCATTACTTTGATTTAATACAATGTTGCGATCAATATTTGGTAGCACCCCTTAGACATATCAATCACTGTAAATGTGTAAACAACAATTAATCTTCAATACCCAATTCAATAATTAATTACTTTAACATAATACAATGTTGCGATCCATTGTCGATTGCACCCTTTAGACATATCATTCACTGAAAATGTGTAAACAACAATAAAACATCAATAACCAATTCAATAATTCATTACTTTAACTTTATACAATCATGCGATCGATTGTCAATCGCACCCTTTAGACGTATCAATCACTGAAAATGTGTAAACAACAATTAATCTTCAATAACCATATCTACAATTCAGTACTTTGACTTAATAAAATGTTGCGATTAATATTCGGTCGAACCCTTTAGACATATAAATCACTATAAATGTGTGAACACAAATTTATCTTCAATATCAAATATAATTATTCATTACTTTGACTTAATACAATGTTGTGATTAATTGTCGACCGCACCCTTTAGAAATATCAATCACTGAAAATGTGTAAAAAATATTTAATCTTCAATAACCAATTCAATAATTCATTACTTTGATTTAATACAATGTTGGGATCAATATTTGGTCGCACCCTTTAGACATATCGATCACTGTAAATGTGTAAACAACAATTAATCTTCAATACCCATTTCAATAATTGATTACTTTAACTTAATACAATGTTGCAATCAATTCTCTATCGCACCCTTAAGACATATCATTCACAGAAAATGTGTAAACAACAATTAAACATCAATAACAAGTTAAATAATTCATTACTTTAACTTAATACAATGTTGCGATGGATTAACGATCGCACTGTTGAGAAATATCAATCACTGAAAATGTATAAACAATAATAAATCGTCAATAACCAATTCAATAATTTATTACTTTAACTTAATACAATGTCACGATCAATATTCGATCGCACTCTTTATACAATTCAATAATCTTCAACATTTAATCTTAATAATCTTCAACATTGAAAATATATACATATCTTAATAACTGAAAATGTGTAAACAACATTCAATCTTCAATAACAAATTCAATAATTCATTACTTTAACTTAATACAATGTTGCGATCAATATTCGGTTGCACCCTTTAGACATATCGATCACTGTAAATGTGTAAACAACCATTAATCTTCAATACCCTATTCAATAATTGATTACTTTAACTAAATACAATATTGCGGTCAATTGTCGACCACACCCTTTAGACATATCAATCACAGCAAATGTGTAAACTACGATTATTCTTCCATAACCAATTCAATCATTCAATACTTTGACTTGGTACAATGTTGCGATCAATATTCAGTCGCACCTTTTAGACATATCAATCACTGTAAATGTGTAAACAACAATTAATCTTCAATACCCAATTCAATAATTCATTACTTTAACTTAATACAATGTGGCGATCAATTGTCGATCGCACCCTTTAGACATATATCATTCACTGAAAATGTGTAAACAACAATTAAACATCAATAACCAATTCAATAATTCATTACTTTAACTTAATACAATTATGCGATCTATTATCGATCGTAACCTTTAGACATATCAATCACTGAAAATGTGTAAACAACAATTAATCTTCAATAACCGATTCAATAATTAAATACTTTGACATAATTCAATGTTGCGATAAATATTTGGTCGCACCCTTAATACATATCAATCACTGTAAATGTGCAAACAACAATTAATATTTAATACCCAATTCAACAATTCATTACTTTTACTTAATACAATATTTTGATCAATTGTCGATCGCACCCTTTAGACATATCATTCACTGAAAATGTGTAAACAACAATTAAACATCAATAACCAATTCAATACATTACTTTAACTTAATACAATGTTGCGATTAATTCGCACCCTTTAGAAATATCAATCACTGAAAATGTGTAAACAAGAATTAATATTCAATAACCAATTCAATAATTCATTACTTTGACGTAATACAACGTTGCGATAAATATTTTGTCGCAACCTTTAGACATATCAATCACTGTAAATATGTAAACAACAATTAATCTTCAATACCCAATTCAATAATTCATCACTTTAACTTAATACAATGTTGCAATCAATTGTCGATCGCACCCTTTAGAAATATCAATCAGTGAAAATGTGTAAAAAACATTTAATCTTCAATAACCAATTCAATAATTCATTACTTTGATTTAATACAATGTTGCGATCAATATTGCGTCGCACCCTTTAGACATATCGATCACCGTAAATGTGTAAACAACAATTAATCTTCAATACCCAATTCAATAATTGATTACTTTAACTTAATACAATGACACGATCAATTATCGTCGCACCCTTTAGACATATCATTCACTGAAAATGTGTAAATAACAATTAAACATCAATAACCATTTCAATAATTCATTACTTTAACTTAATACAATTATGAGATCAATTGTCAATCGCACCCTTTAGACATATCAATCACTGAAAATGTGTAAACAATAATTAATCTTCAATAACCAATTCAATAATTCATTACTTTGACATAATAGAATGTTTTGATCAATTGTCGACCATACCCTTTAGACATATCAATCACAGAAAATGTGTAAACTACAATTATTCTTCAATAACCAATTCAATAATTCAGTACTTTGACTTAATACAATGTAGCAATCAATATTCGGTCGCACCCTTTAGACATATCAATCACTGTAAATGTGTAATCAACAATTAATCTTCAATACCCTATTCAATAATTCATCACTTTAACTTAATACAATGTTGCGATCAATTGTCGATCGCACCCTTTAGACATATCAATCACACAGAAAGTGTAAAACACATTTAATCTTCAATAACCAATTCAATAATTAATTACTTTAATTGAATACAATGTTGCGATTAATTGTCGATCGCACCCTTTAGACATATAAAATACTGAAAATGTGTAAACAACAATTAATATTCAATAACCAATTCAATAATTCATTACTTTGACTTAATACAATGTTAGGATCAATATTCTATCGTACCCTTTAGACATATCAATCACTATAAATGTGTAAACAACAATTAATCTTCAATACCCAATTTAATATTTAATTACCTTAACTTAATACAGTGTTGCGATCAGTTGTCGATCGCACTCTTTAAACATATCAATCACTAAAAATGTGTAAACAATAATTAATCTTTAATACCATATTCAATAATTCATTACTTAAACTTAGTACAATATTGTGATAAATTGTCGATCGCACCCTTTAGACATATCAATCACTGAAAATATATAATCAACAATTAATATACAATAACCAATTTAATTATTCATTTATTTGACTTAATACAATGTTGCGATCAATTGTCGATCTTACCCTTTAGACATATCAATCACTGAAAATGTGTAAACAACAATTAAACTTCAATACCCAATTCAATAATTCATCACTTTCACTTAATACAATGTTGCGATCAATTGTCGATCGCACCCTTTAGACATATCAATCACTTAAAATGTGTAAAAAACATTTAATCTTCAATAACAAATTGAATAATTCATTACTTTAACTTAATACAATGTTGCGATCAATATTTGGTCGCACTCTTAAGACATATCGATCACTGTAAATGTGTAAACAACAATTAATCTTCAATACCCAATTCAATAATTTACTTTAACTTATTACAATGTTGCGATCAATTTTCGATCGCACCCTTTAGATATATCATTCACTGAAAATGTGTAAACAACAATTAAATATCAATAAACAATTCAATAATTCATTACTTTAACTTAATACAATTATGTGATTAATTGTCGATCGTAAACTTTAGACATATCAAACATTGAAAATGTGTAAACAACAATTAATCTTCAATAACCAATTCAATAATTCATTACTTTGATGTAATACAATGTTGCGATAAATATTTGGTCGCACCCTTTAGACATATCAATCACTGTAAATGTGTAAACAACAATTAATCATTAGTATCCAATTCAATAATTCATCACTTTAACTTAATACAATGTTGCGATCAATTGTCGATCGCACCCTTTAGAAATATCAATCACTGAAAATGTGTAAAAAATATTTAATCTTCAATAACCAATTCAATAATTCATTACTTTGATTTAATACAATGTTGGGATCAATATTTGGTCGCACCCTTTAGACATATCGATCACTGTAAATGTGTAAAAAATAATTAATCTTTAATACGCTATTAAATAATTGAGTACTTTAACTTAATACAATGTCGCGATCAATTGTCGATCGCACCCTTTACACATATCATTCACTGAAAATGTGTAAACAACAATTACACATTAATAACAAATTCAGTAATTCATTACTTTCACTTAATAAAATTATGCGATCAATTGTCGATCGCACCCTTTAGACATATCAATCACTGAAAATTTGTAAACAACAATTAATCTTCAATAACCAATTCAATAATTCATTACCTTGACTTAATACAATATTGTGTTCAATTGTCGACCACACCCTTTAAACATATCAATCACAAAAATGTGTAAACAACAATTAATCTTCAATAACAAATTCAATTATTCAGTACTTTGACTTAATACAATGTTATGATCCATATTTGGTCGCACCCTTTAGACATATCAATCACTGTAAATGTGTAAACAACAATTAATCTTCAATACCCAATTCAATATTTTATCACTTTAACTTAATACAATGTTGCGATCAATTGTCGAACGCACTCTTTAGACATATCAATCACACAAAAAGTGTAAAAAACATTTAATCTTCAATAACAAATTCAATAATTCATTACTTTAACTTAATACAATGTTGCGATCATTATTTGGTCGCACTCTTAAGACATATCGATCACTGTAAATGTGTAAAAAACAATTAATCTTCAATACCCAATTCAATAATTAATTACTTTAACTTAATACAGTGTTGCGATCAATTGTCGATCGCACCCTTTAGACTTATCAATCACTGTAAATGTATAAACAACAATTAATCTTCAATACCATATTCAATAATTCATTACTTTAACTTTATACAATGTTGCGATCCATATTCGATCGCACCCTTTAGACATATCAATCACTACAAATGTGTAAACAACAATTAAATCTTCAATACCCAATTAAATAAATCATTACTTTAACTTAATTCAATGTTGTGGTCAATCTTCGATCGCACTCTTTATACATATCAATCACTGAAAATGTATAAACAACAATTAAATATCAATACCTAATTCAATAATTCATCACTTTAACTTAATACAGTGTTGCGATCAATTGTCGATTGCATCCTTTAGACATATCAATCACTAAAAATGTGTACATAACAATTAATCTTCAATAACCAATTCATTAATTCATTACATTAACTTAATACAATGTTGCGATCTTTTGTCGATCGCATTCTTTAGACATACCAATCACTGAAAATGTGTAAACAACAATTAATCTTGAATAACCAATTCGATAATTCCTTACTTTAACTTATTACAATGTTGCAATCAAAATTGGATTGCACCCTTTAGACACATCAATCATAGAAAATGTGTAAATAACAATTAATCTTGAATAACCAATTCAATAATTCATTACTTTAACTTAATACAATATTGCGATAAATATTCGATTGCACCCTTTAGAGACATCAATCACAGAAAATGTGTAAACAGCAATTAATCTTAAATAACGAATCCAATAATTCATTACTTTGAATTTATACAATGATGCGATCAATATTCGATCGCACCCTTTAGACATATCAATCATTGTAAATGTCTAAACAACAATTAATCTTCAATAACCAATTCAATAATTTATTAATTTGACTGAATACAATGTTGCAGTCAATATTCGATCGCACCCTTTAGATATATCAATAACTAAAAATGTGTAAAAAACATTTAATCTTCAATAACCAATTCAATAATTCATTACTTCAACTTAATACAATGTTGCGATCAATATTCGATCGCACCCTTTAGACATATCAATCACTGAAAAATGTGTAAAGAACAATTAAACATCAATAACCAATTCAATAATTCATTACTTTGACTTAATACAATGTTGCGATCAATATTCGATCACATCCTTTAGACATATCAATCACTTAAAATGTGTAAACAACAATTAAACATCAATAACCAATTCAAAAATTCATTACTTTAACTTATTACAATGTTGCAATCACATGTCAATCGCACCCTTCAGACATAACAACCACTAAAAATGTGTAAACAACAATTAATCATCAATAACCAATTCAATAATTCAATACTTTGACTTAATACAATTCTGCGATCAATATTCAATCGCACCCTTTAGACATATGAATCACTTTAAATGTGTAAACAACAATTAATCTTCAATAACCAATTCAATAATTCATTTCTTTGACTTAATACAACGTTGCGATCAATATTCGATCGCACTCTTTAGATATATTAATCACTTAAAATGTGTAAACAACAATTAATCTTCAATAACAAATATAATAATTCATTATTTCAACTTAATATAATGTTGCGATCAATATTCGATCGCACCCTTTAGACATAGCAATCATTTAAAATATGTAAACATTAATTAAACATCAATAACCAATTCAAAAATTCATTACTTTAACTTAATACAACGTAGCAATCAATTTTCGATCGCACCCTTTAGACATACCAATCACTAAAAAAATGTAACCAACAACTAATCTTCAATAACCAATTCAATAATTCATTACTTTAAATAAGTACAATGATGAGATCAATATTCAATCGCACCATTTAGACATATCAATTAATGAAAATGTGTAAAAAGCAATTACTCTTCAATAGCCAAATCAATAATTCATTACTTTCACTTAATACAATGTTTCGATCAATATTCGATCGCAGTTTTTTAGATATATCAATAACTGTAAATGCGTAAACAACCATTACTCTTCAATACACAATTCAATAATTCATTACTTTAACTTAATACAATATTGCGATCAATAGTCGATCGCACCCTTTAAAGATATCAATCAATGAAAATCTGTAAATATCTTCAATAACCAATTTAATAATTCACTACTTTGACTTAATACTGTGTTGCGATCAATATTCAATTGCACCCTTTGGACATATTAATCACTGTAAATGTGTAAACAACAATTAATCTTCAATAACCAATTAAATAATTCATTACTTTGACTTAATACAATGTTGCGATCAATATTCAATTGCACCCTTTGGACATATCAACCACTGTAAATGTGTAAACATCAATTAATCTTCAATAATTCATTGTTTTGAATTAATACATTTCTTTGTCTTAATACAATATTCCGATCAATATTCGATCGCACTTTTTAGACATATCAATCACTTAAAATGTGTAAACAAAAATTTATCTTCAATAACCAATTCAATAATTCATTACTTTCAATTAATACAATGTTGCGATCAAAATTTTATCGCACCCTTTAGACATATCAATCAATGAAAATGTGTAAACGACAACTAATCTTCTATAACCAACTCAATAATTCATTATTTTCACTTAATACAATGTTACTATCAATATTGATCGCACTTTTAGATATATCAATCACAGAAAATGTGTAAACAACAATTAAACATCAATAACAGATTCAATAATTAATTATTTTAACTTATTACAATGTTGCGATCAATTGTCGATCGCACCCTTTAGACATATCAATCACTGAAAATGTGTAAACAATAATTAATCTTCAATAACCAATTCAATAATTCATTACTTTAACTTAATACAATGTTGCGATCAATATTCGATTGCACCCTTTAGACATATCAATCACTGTAAATCTGTAAACAATAATTAATCTTCGATAACTAATTCAATAAGTCATCACATCAACATTTCACAATATTGCGATCATTTCCATCGCACTCTTTAGAAATATCAATCACTAAAAATGTGTAAACAACAATTAAACAGCAATAATAGATTCAATAATTTATTACTTGAACTAAATACAATGTTGCGATAAATTGTCGACCGCACCATTTAGACATATCAATCACTAAAAATCTGTAAACAACAATTAATCTTCAATAACAAATTCAATAATTAATTACTTTAACTTAATACAATATTGCGATCAATATTAGATCACAACCTTTAGACATATCAATCACTGTAAATGTGTAAACAACAATTAATCATCAATAACCATTTCTATAATTCACTACTTAGACTTTATACAATGTTCCGATCAATATTCGATCACACCCTTTAGACATATCAATCACTGTAAATGTGTAAACAGTAATTAATCTTCAATAACCAATTCAATAATTCATTTCTTTGACTTAATACAGTGTTGCGATCAATACTCGATTGCACATTTTAGATATATCAATTACTGGAAATGTGTAAACAACAATTAATCTTCAATAACCAATTCAATAATTCATTACTTTGACTTCATATAATGTTGCGATCAATATTCTATCGCACCCTTTAGATATATCAAAAACTTAAAATGTGTAAACAAAAATTAATCTTCAATAACAAATTCAATAATTCATTACTTTGACTTAATACAATGTTGCGATCAATATTCGGTCGCACACTTTAGACATATCAATCACAGAAAATGTTTAAACAACAATTAAACATCAATAACCAATTCAATAATTCATTAATTTAACTTAATACAATGTTGCGATAAATTGTCGATCACACCCTTTTGACATATCAATCACTGTAAATGTGTAAACAACAATTAATCTTCAATAACCAATTCAATAATTCATTTCTTTGACTTAATACAATATTGCAATCAATATTCGATCGCACCCTTTCGATATATCAATCACTGAAAATGTGTAAACAAGAATTAATCTTCAATAACAAATTCAATAATTTATTACTTTGACTTACTACAATGTTGCGATGAATATTCAATCGCACCTTTTAAACATATCAATCATAGTAAATTTGTAAACAACAAATAAAATCTTCAATAACTAATTAAATAATTCATTACTTTGACTTAATACAATGTTGCGATCAATATTCGGTCGCACACTTTAGACACATCAATCACTGAAAATGTTTAAACAACAATTAAACATCAATAACCAATTCAATAATTCATTACTTTAACTTAATACAATATTGCGATCAATTTTCGATCGCACCCTTTAGACATATTAATCACTGAAAATGTGTAAATAACAATTCATCTTCAATAACCAATTCAATAATTCATTTCTTTGACTTAATACAATGTTGCGATCAATATTCGATCGCACCCTTTAGATATATCAATCACTGAAAATGTGTAAACAACAATTAATCTTCAATAACCAATTCAATAATTTATTACTTTGACTTACTACAATGTTGCGATGAATATTCAATCGCACCTTTTAAACATATCAATCACAGTAAATTTGTAAACAACAAATAATCTTCAATAACTAATTCAATAATTCAAACTTTGACTTAATACAATGTTGAGATCAATATTCGATCGCACCCTTTAGACATATCTATCACTTAAAATGTCTAAACAACAATTAATCTTCAATAACCAATTAAATAATTCATTAATTTGACTTAATACAATGTTGCGACAAATATTCAATCACACCTTTTAGATATATTAATCCCTGTAAATGTGTAAACAACAATTAATTTTCAATAACCAATTAAATAATTTAACTTTGACTTAATACAATGTTGCGATCAGTATTCAATCACACCATTTAGACATATCAATCAATGAAAATGTGTAAATAGCAATTACTCTTCAGTAACAAATTCAATAATTCATTACTTGAACTTAATACAACGTTGCGATCAATTGTCTATCGCACCCTTTAGACATATGAATCACTAAAAAAGTGTAAACAACAATTCATCTTCAATAACCAATTCAATAAATCATTAATTTAACTTAGTACAATGTTGCGATGAATATTCAATCGCACCAATTAGACATATCAATCAATTAAAATGTGTAAACAAAACTTAATCTTCAATAACCAATTCAATAATTGATTACTTTGACTTAATACGATGTTGCGATCAATATTCGATCACAACCTTTAGATATATCAATCACTGTAAATATGTAAACAACAATTAATCATCAATAACCATTTCTATAATTCATTACTTTGACTTTAGACAATGTTGCGATCAATATTCGATCGCACCCTTTAGACATATCAATCATTATAAATGTGTAAACAATAATTTATCTTCATTAACCAATTAAATAATTCATTTCTTTGACGTATACAATGTTGCGATCAATACTCGATGACACCCTTTAGATATATCAATTACTGGAAATGTGTAAACGACAATTAATCTTCAATAACCAATTCAATAATTCATTACTTTCACTTAATACAATGTTGCGATCAATATTCTATCGCACCCTTTAGATATATCAAAAACTTAAAATGTGTAAACAAAAATTAATCTTCAATAACCAATTCAAAAATTCATTACTTTGACTTAATACAATGTTGCGATCAATATTCGATCGCACCTTTTAGACATATTAATCACTGTAAATGTTTAAACAACAATTAATCTTCAATAACCAATTAAATAATTCATTACTTTGACTTTATACAATGTTGTGATCAATATTTAATCGCACCTTTTAGACACATCAATCACTGTAAATGTATAAATAATAATTAATCTTTAATAACTAATTCAATAATTCATTTCTTTACTTAATACAATGGTGCGATCAATATTCAATCGCATGATTTAGACATATAAATCAATGAAAATGTGTAAATAGCAATTACTCTTCAATAACCAATTCAATAATTCATTACTTTAACTTAATACAACGTTGCGATCAATTGTCGATCGCACCCTTTAGACATATCAATCACTGTAAATGTGTAAACAATAATTAATCTTTAGTAACCAATTCAATAATTCATTTTTTTGACTTATACAATGTTGAGATCAATACTCGATGGCACCTTTTAGATATATCAATTACTGGAAATGTGTAAACAACAATTAATCTTCAAAAACCAATTCAATAATTCATTACTTTCAAATAATACAATGTTGCGATCAATATCCTATCGCCCCTTTTAGATATATCAAAAACTTAAATTGTGTAAACAAAAATTAATCTTCAATAACCAATTCAATAATTCATTACTTTGACTTTATACAATGTTGCGATCAATATTCAATCGCACCTTTTAGACACATCAATCACTGTAAATGTATAAACAACAATTAATCTTTAATAACCAATTCAATAATTCATTTCTTTACTTAATACAATGGTGCGATCAATATTCAATCGCACCTTTTAGACACATCAATCACTGTAAATGTATAAACAACAATTAATCTTTAATAACCAATTCAATAATTCATTTCTTTACTTAATACAATGGTGCGATCAATATTCAATCGCACCATTTAGACATATCAATCAATAAAAATGTGTAAATTGCAATTACGCTTCAATAACCCATTAAATAATTCATTACTTTAACTTAATACAACGTTGCGATCAATTGTCGATCGCACCCTTTAGACATATCAATCACTAAAAAAGTGTAAACAACAATTAATCTTCAATAACCAATTCAATAATTCATTACTTTAACTTAGTACAATGTTGCGATCAATATTAAATCGCACCATTTAGACATATCAATCACTGAAAATACGCAAACAAATCTTCAATAACCAATTCAATAATTCGTTACTTTGACTTAATACAATCTTGCAATCAATATTCGATCGCACCCTTTAGAAATATCAATAACTGAAAATGTGTAAACAACAATTAATCTTCAATAAACAATTCAATAACTCATTTATTGGACTTAATAAAATGTTGCGATCAATATTCGATGCACCCTTTAGACATATCTATCACTGAAAATGTGTAAACAACAATTAATATTCAATAGCCAATTTAATAATTCATTACTTTGTTTTAATACAATGTTGCATAAATATTCGATCACATCCTTTAGACATATCTATCACTTTAAATGTGTAAACAACAATTAATCTTCAATAACCAATTCAATAATTTATTACTTTGACTTAATACAATGTTGCGATCAATATTCAATCGCACCTTTTAGACATATCAATCAATGTAAATGTGTAAACAACAATTAATCTTCAATCACCAATTCAATAATTCAATACTTTGACTTAATACAATGTTGCGATCAATATTCGATCGCACCCTTTAGACATATCTATCACATAAATTGTGTAAACAACAATTAATCTTCAATATCCAATTCAATAATTCATTACTTTGACTTAATACAATGTTGCCATCAATATTCAATCGCATTTTTTAGACATATCAATCACTGTAAGTGTGTAAACAATAATTAATCTTCAATAATTCATTTCTTTGACTTAATACAATGTTGCAATCAATATTCAATCGCACCATTTAGGCATATCAATCAATGAAAATGGGTAAATAGCTATTACTCTTCAATAACAAATTCAATAATTCATTACTTTAACTTAATATAACAGTGCGATCAATTGTCGATCTCACCCTTTTGACATATCAATCAATAAAAAGGTGTAAAACACAATTAATTTTCAATAACCAATTCAATAATTTATGACTTTGACTTTATATAGTGTTGCGATCAATATTCGATCGCACCTTTTAGACATATCAATCAGTGTAAATGTGTAAACAACAATTAATCTTTAATAACCAATTCAATAATTCAATACTTTGACTTAATACAATGTTGCGATCAATATTCAATCGCACCCTTTAGACATATCTGTCACTAAAAATGTGTAGACAACAATTAATCTTCAATAACCAATTCAATAATTCATTACTTTGACTTAATACTATGTTGCGATCAATATTCGATTGAACCCTTTAGACATATCAATCTCTATAAATGTATAAACAACAATTAATCTTCAATAACGAACTCAATAATTCATTACATTAACTTAGTACAATGTTCCGATCAATATTAAATTGAACCATTTAGACATATCAATCACTGAAAAAGCGTAAACAATACTTAATCTTCAATAACAAATTAAATAATTCATTACATTGACTTTATACAATGTTGCGATCAATATTCGATCGCACCCTTTAGACATATCAATCACTGTAAATGTGTAAACGACAATTAATCTTCAATACCCAAGTCAATAATTCATTACTTTAACTAAATACAATGTTGCAATCAATTGTCGATCGCACCCTTTAGACATATCAATCACTTTAACTAAATACAATGTTGCAGTCAATTGTTGATAGCACACTTCATAAATATAAATCACTGAAAATGTGTAAACAACAATTAAACATCAATAACCAACTCAACAATTCATTACTTTAACTTAATACAATGTTTAGATCAATTGTCGATCGCACCCTTTAGATATATCTATCACTGAAATTTTGTAGACAACAATTGATCTTCAGTAACCAATTAAATAATTCATTACTTTGACTTAATACAATGTTGCGATCAATATTCAGTCGCACCCTTTAGACATATCAATCACTGTAAATGTGTAAACAACAATTAATCTTCAATACCCAATTCAATAATTCATTACTTTCACTCAACACAATGTTGCGATCAATATTAAATCGCACCCTTTAGACATATCAATCACTTAAAATGTTTAAACAACAATAAATCTTCAATTACTAATTCAGTTATTCCTTCATTTAACTTAATAAAATGTTGCGATCAATTGTCGATCGCACCCTTGAGACATAAGAATCACTGAAAATGTGTAAACAATAATTAAACATCAACAACCAATTCAATAATTCATTACTTTAACTTAATACAATGTTGCGATCAATTGTCGATTGCACCCTTTAGATAATCACTAAAAATGTGTTAACAATAATAAATCTTCAATAACAAATTCAATAATTCATTACATTGACTAAATATTATGTTGCTATCAATATTCGATCGCACCCTTTAGACATATCAATCACTGTAAATGTGTAAACAACAATTATTCTTCAATAACCGATTCAATAATTCATTACGTTGACTTTATACAATGTTGCGATCAATATTCGATCGCACCCTTTAGACATATAAATCACTGTAAATGTGTAAGCAACAATTAATCTTCAATACCCAATTCAATAATTCATTACTTTAACTAAATACAATGTTGCAATCAATTGTCGATCGCACCCTTTAGACATATCAATCACTGAAAATTTGTAAACAACAAATAAACATCAATAACCAATTCAATAATTCATTACTTTAACTTAATACAATGTTTCGATGAATTGTCGATCGCTTCCTTTAGACATATCAATCACTGAAAATGTATAAGCAACAATTAATCTTCAATAACCAATTCAATAATTCATTACATTGACTTAATACAATGTTGTAATTAATATTCGATTGCACCCTTCAGACATATTAATCACTGTAAATGTGTAAAAAACAATTAATCTTCAATACCCAATTCAATAATTCATTACTTTAACTTAGTACAATGTTGCGATCAATTGTCGATTGCACCCTTTAGACATATCTATCACAAAAAATGTGTAAACAATAATTAATCTTCAATTTCCAATTCAATAACACATTACTTTAACTTAATACAATGTTGCGATCAATTGTCGATCGCATCCTTTAGAGATATCAATCACTGAAATTGTGTAAACAAAAATTAATCTTCAATTACCAATTAAACAATTCATTACTTTGACTTAATACAATGTTGCGATCAATATTCAATTGCACCCTTTAGACATATCAATCACTGTAAATGTGTAAACAACAATTAATCTTCAACAACCAATTCACTAATTCATTACTTTAACTTTATACAATGTTGCGATCAATATTCGATCACACCCTTTAGACATATCAATCACTCTAAATGTGTAAACAACAATAAATTTTCAATAACAAATTCCATAATTCATTTCTTTGACTTAATACAATGTTGTGATCAATATTCAATCGCACCCTTTAGACATATCAAGCACTAAAAATGTGTAAACAACAATTAAACATTAATAACCAATTCAATAATTCATTACTTTAATTAATAAAATGTTGCGATCAATTATCGATCACACCCTTTAGACATATCAATCACTGTAAATGTGTAAACAACAATTAATCTTCAGTAACCAATTCAATCATTCATTACTTTAACTTAATACAATGTCGCGATCAATATTCGATAACACCCTTTAGACATATCAAGCACTGTAAATGTGTAAACAACAATAAATTTCAATAAAAAATTCAATAATTCATTACTTTGACTTAACACAATGTTGCGATCAATATTAAATCGCACCCTTTAGACATATCAATCACTGAAAATGTGTAAAAAACAATTAATCTTCAATTTCTAATTCAATAATTCATTTCCTTTATTTAATACAATGTCGCGATCAATTGTCGATCGCACCCTTGAGACATAATAATCTCTGAAAATGTGTAAAATATAATTAAACATCTACAACCAATTCAATAATTCATTACTTTCACTTTATACAATGTTGCGATCAATTGTCGATTGCACCCTTTATACATATCAGTCACTAAAAATGTGTTAACAACAATAAATCTTCAATAACCAATTCAATAATTCATTACTTTAACTAAATACAATGTTGCAATCAATATTCGATCGCACCCTTTAGACATATCAATCACTGTAAATGTGTAAAAAAAATTATTCTTCAATAACTGATTCAATAATTCATTATATTAACTTTATACAATGTTGCGATCAATATTCGATCGCACCCTTTAGACATATCAATCACTGTAAATGTGTAAACGACAATTAATCTTCAATACCCAATTCAATAATTCATTACTTTAACTAAATACAATGTTGCAATCAATTGTCGATCGCACCCATTAGACATATCAATCACTGAAAATTTGTAAAAAACAAATAAACATCAATAACCAATTCAATAATTCATTACTTTAACTTAATACAATGTTTTGATGAATTATCGATTGCACCCTTCAGACATATCAATCACTGAAAATGTATAAGCAACAATTAATCTTCAAAAACCAATTCAATAATTCATTACATTGACTTAATACAATGTTGCAATCAATATTCGATTGCACCCTTCAGACATATTAATCACTGTAAATGTGTAAACAACAATTAATCTTCAATACCCAATTCAATAATTCATTACTTTAACTTAGTACAATGTTGCGATCAATTGTCGATGGCACCCTTTAGACATATCTGTCATAGAAAATTTGTAAACAATAATTGATCTTCAATTACCAATTCAATAATCCATTACTTTAACTTAATACGATGTTGCGATCAATGTTCAATCGCACCCTTTAGACATATTAATCACTAAAAATGTGTGAACAACAATTATACAATAATAACCAATTCAATAATTCATTACTTTAACTTAATACAATGTTGCGATGAAATTGTCGATCACACCCTTTAAACATATCTATCACTGTTAATGTGTAAAAAATAATTAATCTTCAATAACTAATTCAATAATTCATTACTTTAACATAATACAATGTTACGATCAAAACTCGGTCACACATTTTAGAAATATCAATCACTGTAAATGTGTAAACAACAATAAATTTTCAATAACAAATTCAATAATTCATTACTTTCACTTAATACAATGTTGCAATCAATATTCAATCGCACCCTTTAGACATATCAATCATTGAAAATGTGTAAACAACAATTTAACACTAATAACCAATTCAATAACTCAATACTTTAACTAAGTACAATGTTGCGATCAATTGTCGATGGCACCCTTTAGACATATCTATCACAGAAAATGTGTATACAACAATTAATCTTCAATTACCAATTCAATAATCCATTACTTTAACTTAATACAATGTTGCGATCAATTGTCGATCGCATCCTTTAGACATATCAATCACTAAAAAAGTGTAAACAGCAATTAATCTTTAATAACCAATTCAAAAATTCATTACTTAGACTTTATACAATGTTGCGATCAATATTCGATTGCACCCTTTAGACATATCAATCACTGTAAATGGGTAAACAACGATTAATCTTCAATTACCAATTCAATAATTCATTACTTTAACTTAATACAATGTTGCGATCAATATTCGATCACACAATTTAGACATATCAATCACTTTAAATGTGTAAACAAAATTTAATTTTAAATAACCAATTCAATAATTCATTACTTTGACTTAACACAATGTTGCGGTCAATATTTAATCGCACCCTTTAGACATATCAATCACTGTCAATGTGTAAACAACAATTAATCTTCAATAACAAATTCTTTAATTCATTACTTGAACTTAATACAACATTGCGATCAATATTCGATCACACCCTTTAGACATATCAATCACTGAAAATGTGTAAAAAAAAATTAATCATCAATAATCAATTCAATAACAAAAATTAATCTTCAATAACAAATTCTTTAATTCATTACTCTAACTTAATACAATATTGCGATCAATTGTAAATCGCACCCTTTAGACATATCAGTCACTGAAAATGTGTAAACAACAATTAATCTTCAGTAACCAATTCAATAATTGTACACTGATTGTATTACATTGACTTAATACAATGTTGCGATCAATATTCGATCGCATTCTTTAGACATATCAATCAGTGTAAACGTGTAAACAACAATTAATCTTCAATACCCAATTCAATAATTCATTACTTTAACTTAGTACAATGTTGCGTTGAATTGTCGATGGCACCCTTTAGACAAATGAATCACTGTAAATCGGTAAACAACAATTAATCTTCAATAACCAATTCAATAATTCATTACTTTAACTTTATACAATGTTGCGATCAATATTCGATCGCACCCTTTAGACATATCAATCACTATAAATGTGTAAACAACAATTAATCTTCACTAACCAATTCAATAACTCATTACTTTAACTTAATACAATATTGCTATCAATATTCAGTCGCAACATTAAGACATATCAATCACTGTAAATGTGTAAACAACAATTAATCTTCAATACCCATTTTAATAATTCATTACTTTAAAATAATACAATGTTGCGATCAATTGTCGATCGCACCTTTAAAACATATTAATCACTGAAAATGTGTAAACAATAATTAAACATCAATAACCAATTCTATATTCATTACTTTAACTTAAAAAATTGTTGCGATCAATTGTCGATTGCATCCTTTAGACATATCAATAACAGATTCAAAAATTCATTAATTTAACTTAATACAATGTTGCGATCAATTGTCAATCGCACCCTTTAGACATATGAATCACTGTAAATGTGTAATCAACAATTAATCTTCAATAACAAATTCAATAATTTATTACTTTAACTTAATACAATGTTGTGTATTCGATCGCACCCGTTAAACATATAAATCACTGAAAATATGTGAATAACAATTAATCTTCAATACCAGATTCAATATCTCATTACTTTAACTTAGTACAATGTTTCGATGAATTTTCGATGGCACCCTTTAGACATATCAATCAATCTAAATGGGTAAGCAACAATTAATTTTCAACAACCAATTCAATAATTCAATACTTTGACTCTATACAATGTTGCGATCAATATTTGATCGCACCCTTTAGACATATCAATCACTGTAAATGTGTAAACAACAATTAATCTTCAATAACCTATTAAATGATTCATTATATTGACTTTATACAATGTTGCGATCAATATTCGATCGCACCCTTTAGACATATCAATCACTGAAAATGTGTAAACAACAATTAAACAATAATAACCAATTCAATAATTCATTACTTTAACTTAATACAATGTTGCGATCAATTGTCGTTCGCACCCTTTAGACATATCTATCACTGTAAATGTGTAAAAAAACAATTAATCTTCAATAACTAGTTAAATAATTCATTACTTTAACATAATACAATGTTATGATCAAAATTCGGTCACACCCTTTAGAAATATCAATCACTGTAAATGTGTAAACAACAATAAATTTTCAATAACAAATTCAATAATTCATTACTTTCACTTAATACAATGTTGCAATCAATATTCAATCGCACCCTTTAGACATATCAATCACTGAAAATGTGTAAATAACAATTTAACCCTAATAACCAATTCAATAATTCATTACTTTAACTAAGTAAATGTTGCGATCAATTGTCGATGGTACCCTTTAGACATATCTATCACATAAAATGTGTACACAACAATTAATCTTCAATTACCAATTCATTAATCCATTACTTTAACTTAGTACAATGTTGCGATCAATTGTCGATCGCATCCTTTAGACATATCAATCAGTGAAAAAGTGTAAACAGCAATTAATCTTCAATAACCAATTCAAAAATTGATTACTTTGACTTTATACAATGTTGCGATCAATATTCGATTGCACCCTTTAGACATATCAATCACTGTAAATGTGTAAATAACAATTAATCGTCATTTACCAATTCAATAATTCATTACTTTAACTTAATACAATGTTGCGATCAATATTCGATCACACAATTTAGACATATCAATCACTTTAAATGTGTAAACAACAATTAATTTTCAATAACAAATTCAATAATTCATTACTTTGACTTAACACAATGTTGCGATCAATATTTAATCGCACCCTTTAGACATATCAATCACTGTAAATGTGTAAACAACAATTAATCTTCAATAACAAATTCATTAATTCATTACTTGAACTTAATACAATGTTGCGATTAATATTCGATCACACCCATTAGACATATCAATCACTGAAAATGTGTAAACAAAATTTAAACATTAATAATCAATTCAATAATTCATTACTCTAACTTAATACAATATTGCGATCAATTGTCAATCGCACCCTTTACACATATCAGTCACTGAAAATGTTTAAACAACAATTAATCTTCAGTAACCAATTCAATAATTTATTACATTGACTTAATACAATGTTGCGATCAATATTCGATCACATTCTTTAGACATATCAATAAGTGTAAACGTGTAAACAACAATTAATCTTCAATACCCAATTCAATAATTCATTACTTTAACTTAGTACAATGTTGCGTTGAATTTTCGATGGCACCCTTTAGACATATGAATCACGAAAAATATGTAAACAATAATTAATCTTCAACTACCAATTCAATAATTCATTACTTTAACTTAATACAATGTTGCAATCAATTGTCGATCTCATCCTTTAGACATACCAATCACCCAAAATGTGTAAACAACAATTAATCTTCAATAACCAGTTCAACAATTCATTACTTTGACTTAATACAATGTTGCAATCAATATTCGATTGCACCCTTTAGACATATAAATCACTGTTAATGGGTAAACAACATTTAATCTTCAATAACCAATTCAATAATTCATTACTTTAACTTAATACAATGTTGCGATCAATATTCGATCGCACCGTTTAGACATATCAATCACTGTAAATGTGTAAACAACAATTAATTTTTCAATAACCAATTCAATAATTCATTACTTTGACTTAATACAATGTTGCGATTAATATTCAATCGCACCCGTTAGACATATCAATCAAGGAAAATGTTTAAACAACCATTAAACACCAATAACCAATTCAATAATTAATTACTTTAACTTAGTACAATGTTGCGATCAATTGTCGATTGCACCCTTTAGACATATCAATCACAGTAAATGTGTAAAAAACAATTAATGTTCAATAACCAAATCAATAATTCATTACTTTATCTTATTACAATGTTGGGATCTATTGTCGATTGAACCCTTTAGACATATCGATCAGTAAAAATGTGTTTACAACAATTAATTTTCAATAACCATTTCGAAAATTCATTAATTTAACTTAATACAATGTTGCGATCAATTGTCGATCGCACCCTTTAGACATATCAATCACTGTAAATGTGTAAA
This sequence comes from Cardiospermum halicacabum, assembly GCA_031304145.1. Taxonomy (NCBI): domain Eukaryota; kingdom Viridiplantae; phylum Streptophyta; class Magnoliopsida; order Sapindales; family Sapindaceae; genus Cardiospermum; species Cardiospermum halicacabum. The sequence continues at coordinate 10,177,495 of CM062389.1, forward strand.
CAACAATTAATCTTCAATAACCAATTCAATAATTCATTACTTTAACTTTTTACAATGTTGCGATCAACTGTCAATAACACCCTTTAGACAAATCAGTCTTTGAAAATGTGGAAATAATAGTTAATCTTAAATAACCAATTCAATAATTCATTACATTGACTTAATACAATGTTGCGATCAATATTCGATCGCACCCTTTAGATATATCAATCACTGCAAATGTGTAAACAACAATTAATCTTCAATAACCAATTCAATAATTCATTACCTTGACTTAATACAATGTTGCGATTAATATTCGATCTCACCATTTAGACATATCAATCAATGAGAATGTGTAAACAACAATTAATCTTCAATAACCAATTCAATAATTCATTACCTTGACTTAATACAATAGTGCGATCAATTGTCGATCGTACCTTTTAGACATATCAATCACTAAAAATGTATAAACAACAATTAATCTTCAATAACAAATTTAATAATTCATTACTTTCACTTAATACAATGTTGCGATCAATTGTCGATCGCACCCTTTAGATATATCAATCACTGAAAACGTGTAAACAACAATTTAACATCAATAACCAATTCAATAATTCATTACTTTAACTTACTACAATGTTGCAATCAATTGTCGATCGCTCCCTTTAGACATATCAATCAATGGAAATATGTAAACAACAATTTATCATCAATAACTAATTCAATAATTTATTAATTTAACTAAATACAATGTTGCGATCAATTGTCGATCGCACCCTTTAGACATATCAATCACCCTAAATGTGTAAACACAATTAATCTTCAACAATCAATTCTATAATTCATTACTTTATTTTAATACAATGTTGTGATCTATACTCGATCGCACCATTTAGACATATCAATCACTCTAAATGTGTAAACAACAAGTAAACTTCAATACCCAATTCAATAACTCATTACATTAACTTAATACAATGTTGCGATCAATTGACGATCGCACCGTTCAAACATATCAATCACTCAAAATGTAATAACAACAATTTATCTTTAATAACAAATTCAATAATTCTTTACTTTGAATTAATACAATGTTGCGATCAATATTCGATCGCACCCTTTAGACATATAAATCAATGTAAATTGGTAAACCCTAATTACTCTTCAATAACCAATTCAATAATTCATTACTTTGACTTAATACAATTTTGCGATCAATATTCGATCGCACCCTTTAGACATATTAATCACTGTAAATGTGTAAACAATAATTAATCTTCAAAACCCAATATAATAATTCATTACTTTTACGTAATACAATGTTGTGATCAATATTCGATCGCACCCTTTAGACATATAAATCACTGTAAATCGGTATGCAGCAATTAATCTTCAATATCTAAATCAATAATTCATTACTTTGACTTAATACAATATTGTGATCAATATTCGATCACACCCTTTAAACATATCAATCACTGTAAATGGGTAAACAACGATTAATCTTCAATAAAAAATTCAATAATTCATTAATTTGACTTAATACAAAGTTGCGATCAATATTTGATCGCACCCTTTGGACATTTCAATCATTGAAAATTTGCAAACAATAATTTATCTTCAATAACCAATTCAGTAATTCATTACTTTAACTTAATACAATATTGCGATCAGTTGTTGATCTCACCCTTTGGACATATCCATCACTGAAAATGTGTAAATAACAATTAAACATCAATAACAAATTCAATAATTCAGAACTTTAACTTAATACTATGTTGCGAACAATTGTTGATTGCACTCTTTAGACATATCAATCACAGAAAATGTGTAAACAACAATTAATCTTCAATAACTAATTAAATAATTCATTACTTTAACTTAATACAATGTGGCAATCATTTGTCGATCGCACCCATTAGACATATCAATCACTGAAAATGTGAAAACAACAATTAAACATCAATAACCAATTCTATAATTCATTACTTTAACTTAATACAATAATGCGATCAATTGTGGATCGCACCCTTTAGACATATCAATCACCGTAAATGTGTAAACAACAATTAATCTTCAATACCCAATTAAATAATTCATTACTTTTACGTAATACATTGTTGTGATCAATATTCGATCGCACCCTTTAGACATATCAATCACTATAAATGGGTAAACAACAATTAATCTTCAATACCCAATTCAATAATTCATTACTTTGAATTTATACGATGTTGCGATTAAATATCGATCGCACCCTTTAGATTTATCAATCACTAAAAATGTATAAAAACAATTAATCTTAAATAACCAATTCTATACCTCATTACATTGACTTAATACAATGTTGCGATCAATATTCAATCGCACCCATTAGACATATCAATCATTGTAAATGTGTAAACAACAATTAATCTTCAATACCCAGTTCAATAATTCATTACTTTGACTAAATACAATGTTCTGATCAATATTCGATCGCACCCTTTAGACATATCAATCACTGTAAATGTGTAAACAACAATTAATCTTCAACACACAATTCAATAATTAATTACTTTGACTTAATACGATGTTGCGATCAAACGTCGATCGCACCCTTTAGACTCATCAATCACTAAAAATGTATAAAAACAATTAATCTTAAACAACCAATTCTATAGCTCATTACATTGACTTAATACAATGTTGCGATCAATATTCGATCGCACCCTTTAGACATATCAATCTTTGTAAATGTCTAAACAACAATTAATCTTCAATACCCAGTTCAATAATTCATTACTTTGAATAAATACAATGTTCTGATCAATATTCGATCGCACCCTTTAGACATATCAATCACTGTAAATGTGTAAACAACAATTAATCTTCAATACACAATTCAATAATTCATTACTTTAACTTAATACGATGTTGCGATCAAATGTCGATCGCACCCTTTAAACTTATCAATCACTAAAAATGTATAAAAACAATTAATCTTAAATAACCAATTCTATAGCTCATTACATTGACTTAATACAATGTTGCGATCAATATTCGATCGCACCCTTTAGACATATCAATCATTGTAAATGTGTAAATAACAATAAATCTTCAATACCCAATTCAATAATTCATTACTTTGACTAAATACAATGTTCTGATCAATATTCGATCGCACCCTTTAGACATATCAATTACTATAAATGTATAAACAACAATTAATCTTCAATACACAATTCAATAATTCATTACTTTGACTTAATACGATGTTGCGATCAAATGTCGATCGCACCCTTTAGACTTATCAATCACTAAAAATGTTTAAACAACAATTAATCTTCAATAACCAATTCAATAACTCATTACTTTGACTTAATAAAATGTTGCGATCCATATTCGATCGCAGCCTTTAGACATATCAATCATTGTAAATGTGTAAACAACAATTAATCTTCAATACCCAATTCTATAATTCATTACTTTAACTTATTACCATGTAGCAATCAATTGTAAATTGCACCATTTAGACATATCAATCACTGAAAATGGTAAACAACAATTAATCTTCAATATTCAATTCAATAGTTCATTACTTTTACTAAATAGAATGTTGCGATCAATATTCGATCTTACCCTTTTGACATATCAATCACTGTAAATGTGTAAACAACAATTTACCTTCAATACACAATTCAATAATTCATTAGTTTAACTTAATACAATATTTTCATCAATTGTCGATCGCATCATTTAGACATATCAATCACTGAAAATGTGTAAACAACAATTAATCTTCAATAGCAATTCAATAATTCATTACTTTAACTTAATACAATAAAACAATCAAGTGTCGATCAAACCCTTTAGACATATCAATCACTGAAACTTTGTAAACAACAATTAAACATAAATAAACAATTCAATAATCCATAAATTTAACTTAATACAATGTTGCGATCAATTGTCGATCGCTCCCTTTAGACATATCAATCACTGAAAATGTGTAAACAACAATTAATCTTCAATAACGAATTAAATATTCATTAATTTAACTTAATAAAATGTTGCGATCAATTGTCGATCGTACCCTTTTGACATGTCAATCACTGTAAATGTGTTAACAACAATTAATCTTCAATACCCAATTCAATAATTCATTACTTTAACTTAATACAATAATACGATCAACTTTCGATCGCAACCTTTAGACATATCAATTACTGTAAATGTAAAAACAACAACTAATCGTCAACACCCAATTAAATAACTCATTACTTTAACTTATCACAATGTTGCGATCAATTGTCAATCGCACCCTTTAGACATATCAATCACTGTAAATGTGTAAACAACAATTAATCTTCAATAACCAATTCAATAATTCATTACTTTAACTTTATACAATATTGCGATAAATATTCGATCGCACCCTTTAGACACATCAATCACTGTTAATGTGTGAAAAACAATTAAACTTCAATAACCAATTCAATAACACATTACTTTTACTTAATACAATGTTGCGATCAATCGTCGATCGCACCCTTTAGACATATCAATCACTCAAAATTTGTAAACAACAATTAATCTTCAATAACCAATTCAAAAATTCATTTCTTTATCTTAATACAATGTTGCGATCAATATTCGGTCGCATGCTTTAGACATATCAATCACTATAAATGGGTGAACAAGAATTAATCTTCAATAACAAATTCAATAATTCATTACTTTGACTTAATAAAATGTTTCGATCAATATTCGATTGCACCCTTTAGACATATCAATCACAGTAAATGTGTAAAACACAATTTATCTTCAATACCCAATTCAATAATTCATTTCTTTAACTTAATACAATGTTTCGATCAATTTTCGATTGCACCCTTTAGACATTTCAATCACTGTAAATGTGTAAACAACAATTAATCTTTAATAACCAGTTTAATAATTTATTACTTTGACTTAATACAATGTTCCGATCAATATTCGATCGCACCCTTTAAACATATCAATCACTGTAAATGTGTAAACAACAATTAATCTTCAATAACCAATTAAATAATTCATTACTTCAACTTAATACCTTGTAGCGATCAATTGTCAATCGCACCCTTTAGACATATCAATAAATTAAAATGTGTAAACAACAATTAATCTTCAATAACCAATTCAATAGTTTATTACTTTTACTTAATACAATGTTGCGATCAATATTCGATCGCACCCTTTAGACATATCAATCACTATAAATGTTTAAACAATAATTAATCCTCAATAACCAATTAAATATTCATTACTTTAACTTAATGAAATGTTGCGATTGATTGTCGATCGCACCCTTTAGACATATCAATCACTGTTAATGTGTAAACAATTATTAATCTTCAATGCCCAATTCAATAATTCACTTTTTTAACTAAATACAATAATGCAATCAATTGTCGATCGCACCCTTTAGACATATCAATCATTGTAAATGTGTAATCACCAAATAATCGTCAACACCAAATTCAATAATTCATTACATTAACTTAATACAATGTTGCGATCAATTGTCGATCGCACCCTTTAGACATATCAATCACTGAAAATCTGTAAACAACAATTAATCTTCAATAACCAATTCAATAATTCATTACTTTAACTTAATACAATGTTGCGATAAATATTCGAACGCACCCTTTAGACATATCAATCACTGTTAATGTGTGAACAACAATTAAACGTCTATTACAAATTCAAAATTCATTACCTTGATTTAATAAAATGTTGCGATAAATATTCGATCGCACCCTTTAGACATATCAGTCACTATTAATGTTGCGATCAATTGTCAATCGCACCCTTTTGACATATCAATCCTAAATGGGTAAGCAACAATTAATCTTCAATAACCAATTCAATAATTCATTACTTTGACTTAATACAATGTTGCGATGAATATTCGGTCTCACGCTTTAAACATATCAATCACTATAAATGGGTGAACAACAATTAATCTTCAATAACAAATTAAATAATTCATTACCTTGACTTAATAAAATGTTGCGATAAATATTCGATTGCACCCTTTAGACATATCAATCACTGTTAATGTGTTAACAATAATTTATCTTCAATACCCAATTCAATAATTCATTACTTTTACTTAATACAATATGGCGATAAATTGTCGATCGCACCCTTTACACATATCAATCACTGAAAATTTGTAAACAACGATAAATCTTCAATAACAAATTCAATAATTCATTACTTTGATATAATACAATGTTGCGATCAATAATCGATCGCACCCTTTAGACATATCAATCACTGTAACTGTGTAAACAACAATTAATCTTTAATACCCGATTCAATAAATCATTACTTTAACTTATACAATTTTGCCATCAATTGTCGATCACATCCTTTAGACATATCAATTACTAAAAAATGGGTAAACAACAATGTATCTTCAACATCCAATTCAATAATTCATTACTTTAACTTAATACAATATTGCGATCAATATTCGATTGCACCCTTTAGACATATTAATCACTGTAAATGTGTAAACAACAATTAATCTTCAATAACCATTTCAATAATTCATTTCTTTGACTTAATACAATGTTGCGATCATTATTCGATCACACCTATTAACCATATCAATCACTGTAAATGTGTAAACAACAATTAATCTTCAATAACCAATTCAATAATTCATTACTTTGACTTAATACAATGTTGCAATCAATATTCGATCGCACCCTTTAGACATATCAATCAGTATAAATGGGTAAACAACAATTAATCTTCAATAACCAATTCAATAATTCATTACTTTGACTTAATACAATGTTGCGATCAATATTCGATCGCACGCTTTAGACATATCAATCACTGGAAATGGGTAAACAATAATTAATCTTCAATAACCAATTCAATAATAATTCATTACTTTGACTTAATACAATGCTGCGAATCAATTTTCGATCGCACCCTTTAGACATATCATTCACCGAAAATGTGTAAATCACAAGTAAACATCAATAACCAATTCTATAATTCATTACTTTAACTTAATACAATGTTGCGATTAATTCGCACCCTTTAGAAATATCAATCACTGAAAATGTGTAAACAACAATAAATATTCAATAACCAAGTCAATAATTCATTACTTTGACTTAATACAATATTGCGATAAATATTTGGTTGCACGCTATAAAAATATCAATCACTGTAAATGTGTAAACAACAATTAATCTTCAATACCCAATTCAATAATTCATCACTTTAATTGAATACAATGTTGCGATCAATTGTCGATCACACCCTTTAGAAATATCAATCACTGAAAATGTGTAAAAAACATTTAGTCTTCAATAACCAATTCAGTAATTCATTACTTTGATTTAATACAGTGTTGCAATCAATATTTGGTCGCACCCTTTAGACATATCGATCACTGTAACTGTGTAAACAACAATTAATCTTTAATACCCAATTCAATAATTGATTACTTTATCTTAATACAATGTCGCGATCAATTGTCAATCGCACCCTTTAGACATATCATTCACTGAAAATGTGTAAATAACAATTAAACATCAATAACCATTTCAATAATTGATTACTTTAACTTAATACAATTATGCGATCAATTGTCAATCGCACCCTTTAAACATATCAATCACTGAAAATGTGTAAACAACAATTAATCTTCAATAACCAATTCAATAATTCATTACTTTGACTTGATAGAATGTTTTGATCCATTGTCGACCATACCCTTTAGACATATCAATCACAGAAAATGTGTAAACTATAATTATTCTTCAATAACCAATTCAATAATTCAGTTCTTTGACTTAATACAATGTTGCGATCAATATTCGGTCACACCCTTTAGATATATCAATCACTGTAAATGTGTTAACAACAATTAATCTTCAATACCCAATTCAATAACTCATTACTTTAACTTAATACAATAATACGATCAATTGTCGATCGCACCCTTTAGACATATCAATCACTGTAAATGAAAAAACAACAACTAATCGTCAACACCCAATTAAATAACTCATTACTTTAACTTATCACAATGTTGCGATCAATTGTCACTCGCACCCTTTACACATATCAATCACTGTAAATGTGTAAACAACAATTAATCTTCAATAACCAATTCAATAATTCATTACTTTAACTTAATACAATATTGCGATATATATTCGATCGCACCCTTTAGACATATCAATCACTGTTAATGTGTGAACAACAATTAAACTTCAATAACCAATTCAATAACACATTACTTTTACTTAATACAATGTTGCAATCAATCGTCGATCGCACCCTTTAGATATATCAATCACCCAAAATGTGTAAACAACAAATATTCTTCAATAACCAGTTTAATAATTCAATAATTTGACTTAATACAATGCTGTGATCAATATTCGATCGCACCCTTTAGACATATAAATCAATGTAAATTGGTAAACAACCATTACTCTTCAATAACCAATTCAATATATCATTCACTGAAAATGTGTAAATAACAATTAAACATCAATAACCATTTCAATAATTCATTACTTTGACTTAATAGAATGTTTTGATCAATTGTCGACCATACCCTTTAGACATATCAATCACAGAAAATGTGTAAACTGTAATTATTCTTCAATAACCAATTCAATAATTCAGTACTTTGACTTAATACAATGTTGCAATCAATATTCGGTCGCACCCTTTAGTCATATCAATCACTGAAAATGTGTAAACAACAATTAATCTTCAATACCCAATTCAATAATTCATCACTTTAACTTAATACAATGTTACGATCTATTGTCGATCGCACCCTTTAGACATATCAATCACACAGAAAGTGTAAAAAACATTTAATCTTCAATAACCAATTCAATAATTCATTACTTTAATTGAATACAATGTTACGATTAATTGTCGATCGCACCCTTTAGACATATAAAATACTGAAAATGTGTAAACAACAATTAATATTCTATAACCAATTTAATAATTCATTACTTTGACTTAATACAATGTTGGGATCAATATTCTATCGTACCCATTAGACATATCAATAACTATAAATGTGTAAACAACAATTAATCTTCAATAACCAATTCAATAATTCATTACTTTAATTGAATACAATGTTACGATTAATTGTCGATCGCACTCTTTAGACATATCAATCACTGTAAATGTGTAAACAACAATTAATCTTTAATACCATATTCAATAATTTATTACTTTAACTTAGTACAATATTGCGATCAATTGTCGATCGCACTCTTAAGACAGATCAATCACTGAAAATGTATAAACAACAATTAATATACAATAACCAATTTAATTATTCATTTCTTTGACTTAACATAATGTTGCGATAAATTGTCGATCTTACCCTTTAAACATATCAATCACTGAAAATGTGTAAACAACAATTAAACTTCAAGACCCAATTCAATAATTCATCACTTTCACTTAATACAATGTTGCGATCAATTGTAGATCGCACCCTCTAGACATATCAATCACTTAAAATGTGTAAAAAACATTTAATCTTCAATAACAAATTCAATAGTTCATTACTTTAACTTAATACAATGTTGCGATCAATATTTGGTCGCACTCTTTAGACATATCAATCACTGTAAATGTGTAAACAACAATTAAACTTCAATACCTAATTCAATAATTGATTACTTTAACTTATTACAATGTTGCGATCAATTTTCGATCGTACCCTTTTGACATATCATTCACTGAAAATGTGTAAACAACAATTAAATATCAATAAATAATTCAATTATTCATTACTTTAACTTAATACAATTATGCGATCAATTGTCGATCGTAACCTTTAGACATATCAATCACTGAAAATGTGTAAACAACAATTAATCTTCAATAACCAATTCAATAATTCATTTCTTTGACTTAATACAATGTTGCGATAAAAATTTGGTCACAACCTTTATACATATCAATCACTAAAAATGTTTAAAAAAAACAATTAATCTTCAATACCCAATTCAATAATTCATTACTTTAACTAAATACAATGTTGTGATTAATTGTCGATCGCACCCTTTAAACATATAAAATACTGAAAATGTGTAAACAATAATTAATCTTCAATAACAAATTCAATAATTCATTACTTTGACTTAATACAATGTTGCGATCAATATTCTATCGTACCCTTTAGACATTACAATCACTATAAATGTGTAAACAACAATTAATCTTAATACCCAATTCAATAATTAATTACTTTAACTTAATACAGTGTTGCGATCAATTGTCGATCGCACCCTTTAGACATATCAATCACTGTAAATGTGTAAACAACAATTAATCTTTAATAACCAATTCAATAATTCATTACTTTAACTTTATACAATGTTGCGATCAATATTCGATCGCACCCTTTAGACATATCAATCACTACAAATGTGTAAACAACAATTAAATCTTCAATAACCAATTCAATAGTTCATTACTTTAACTTAATACAATGTTGTGGTCAATCTTCGATCGCACCCTTTATACATACCAATCACTGAAAATGTATAAGCAACAATTAAACATCAATAACTAATTCAATAATTCATCACTTTAACTTAATACAGTGTTGCGATCAATTGTCGATTGCATCCTTTAGAAATATCAATCACTGAAAATGTGTAAATAACAATTAATCTTCAATAACCAATTCAATAATTCATTACTTTAACTTATTACAATGTTGCGATCAATATTCGATTGCACCCTTTAGACACATCAATCATAGAAAATGTGTAAACAACAATTAATGTTGAATAACCAATTCAATAATTCATTACTTTAACTTAATACAATATTGCGATAAATATTCGATTGCACCCTTTAGAGACATCAATCACAGAAAATGTGTAAACAACAATTAATCTTAAATAACAAATTCAATAATTCATTACTTTGAATTTATACAATGATGCGATCAATATTTGATCGCACCCTTTACACATATCAATCATTGTAAATGAGTAAACACCAATTAATCTTCAATAATTAATTCAATAATTCATTAATTTGACTGAATACAATGTTCAGTCAATATTCGATCGCACCCTTTAGATATATAATTAACTGAAAATGTGTAAACAATAATTAATCTTCAATAACCAATTCAATATTTTATTACTTTGACAAAATACAATGTTGCGATCAATTGTTGATCGCATTCTTTAGATATATCAATCACTCAAAAATGTGTAAACAATAATTAATCATGAGTAACCAATTCAATAATTCATTACTTCAACTTTATACAATGTTGCGATCAATATTCGATCGCACCCTTTAGACATATCAATCACTGAAAAATGTGTAAACAACAATTAAACATCAATAACCAGTTCAATAATTCATTACTTTGACTTAATACAATGTTGCGATCAATATTCGATCACATCCTTTAGACATATCAATCACTTAAAATGTCTAATCAACAATTAAACATCAATAACCAATTCAATAATTCATTACTTTAACATATTACAATGTTGCGATCACATATCAATCGTTAATAGCAATGATTCGATCATTATTCAATTGCACCATTTAGATATATCAATTAATAAAAATGTGTAAATAGCAATTACTCTTCAATAGCCAAATCAATAATTCATTACTTTCACTTAATACAATGTTTCGATCAATATTCGATCGCACTCTTTAGATATATCAATCACTGTAATTGCCTAAACAACAATTAGTCTTCAATACACAATTCAGTAATTCATTACTTTAACTTAATACAATATTGGGATCAATAGTCAATCGCACCCTTTAAAGATATCAATCACTGAAAATGCGTAAACATCTTCAATAACCAATTTAATAATTCACTACTTTGACTTAATAAAAAGTTGCGATCAATATTCGATCACAACCTTTAGACATATCAATCACTGTAAATGTGTAAACAACAATTAATCATCAATAACCATTTCTATAATTCATTACTTAGACTTCATACAATGTTGCGATCAATATTCGATAACACCCTTTAGACATATCAGTAACTGTAAATGTGTAAACAATACTTAATCTTCAATAACCAATTCAATAATTCATTTCTTTGACTTAATACAATGTTGCGATCAATATTCGATTGCATATTTTAGATATATCAATTACAGAAAATGTGTAAACAACAATTAATCTTCAATAACCAATTAAAAAATTCATTACTTTGACTTCATACAATATTGCGATCAATATTCTATCGCACCCATTAGATATATCAAAAACTTAAAATGTACAAACAGAAATTAATCTTCAATAACAAATTCAATAATTCATTACTTTAACTTAATACAATGTTGCGATCAATATTCGGTCGCACACTTTAGACATATCAATCACTGAAAATGTTTAAACAACAATTAAACATCAATAACCAATTCAATAATTCATTACTTTAACTAAATACAATGTTGCGATCAATTGTCGATCGCACCCTTTAGACATATTAATCACTGAAAATGTGTAAACAACAATTAATCTTCAATAACCAATTCAATAATTCATTTCTTTGACTTAATACAATGTTGCGATCAATATCCGATCGCACCCTTTAGATATATTAATCACTGAAAATGTGTTAACAAAAATTAATCTTCAATAACCAATTCAATAATTTATTACTTTGACTTACTACAATGTTGCGATGAATATTCAATCACACCTTTTAAACATATCAATCACAGTAAATTTGTAAACAACAAATAATCTTCAATAACTAATTCAAAAATTCAAAACTTTGACTTAAAATAATGTTGCGATCAATATTCGATTGCACGCTTTAGACATATCTATCACTTAAAATGTGTGAACAACAATTAATCTTCAATAACCAATTCAATAATTCATTACTTTGACTTAATACAATGTTGCGACCAATATTCAATCGCACCATTTAGATATATTAATCACTGTAAATGTGTAAACAACAATTAATCTTCAATAACCAATTCAATAATTCATTACTTAGACTTAATACAATGTTGCGATCAATATTCGATCGCGCCCTTTAGACATATCAATCATGGTAAATGTGTAAACAACAATTAATCTTCATTAACCGATTCAATAATTCATTACTTTGACTTAATACAATGTTGCGATAAATATTTAGTCGTACCCTTTAGACATATCAATCACAGAAAATTTATAAATAACAATTAATCTTCATTAACCAATTTAATAATTCATTACTTTGACTTAATACAATATTCCGATCAATATTCGAACGCACCCTTTAGACATATCAATCACGGTAAAAGTGTAAACAACAATTAATCTTCAATAACCAATTCAATAATTCATTACTTTAACTTAAAACAATGTTGCGATCAATTGTCGATCACACCTTTAGACATATCAATCACTGAAAATGTGTAAACAATAATTAATCTTCAATAACTAATTCAATAATTCATTACTTTGACTTAATACAGTGTTGCGATCAATATTCGATCGCACCCTTTAGTAATATCAATCACTATAAATGTGTAAACAACAATTAATCTTCAATAACCATTTCAATAATTCATTACTTTGACTTAATACAATGTTGCGATCAATATTCGATCGCACCTATTAGCTATATCAGTCACTTTAAATGTGTAAACAACAATTAATCTTCGATAACCAATTCAATAATTCATTACTTTGACTTAATATAATGTTCCGATCAATATTTGATCGCACTCTTTAGACATATCAATCACTGTCAATGTGTAAACAACAATTAATCTTCAATAACCAATTAAATAATTCATTACTTTAACTTAATATCATGTTGCGATCAATTGTCAATCGCACCATTTAGAAATATCAATCACTGAAAACGTGTAAACAACAATTAATTTTCAATAACCAATTCAATAGTTCATTACTTTTACTTAATACAATGTCGCGATCAATATTCGATCGCACCCTTTAGACATATCAATCACTGTAAATGGGTAAACAACAATTAATCTTCAATAACCAATTTAATAATTCATTACTATGAGTTAATACAATGTTGCGATTAATATTCGATCGCATGCTTTAGACATTACAATCACTGTAAATGGGTAAACAAAAATTAATCTTCAACAATAAATTCAATAATTCATTACTTTGACTTAATAAAATGTTGCGATCAATATTCGATCACACTCTTTAGACATATCAATCACTGTAAGTGTGTAAACAATAATTTAATATCAATAATCAATTTTATAATTCATTACTTTAACTTAATACAATGTTGCGATCAATAGTCGATCGCACCCTTCAGACATATCAATCACTGAAATTGTGTAAACAACAATTAATCTTCAATAACCAATTCAATAATACTTTACTTTGACTTAATACAATGTTGCGATCAATATTTGATCGCACAATTTATAAATATTTATCAATGAAATTGTGTAAACAACAATTAAATATCAATAACCAATTCAATAATTTATTACTTTGACTTTATAAAATGTTGCGATCAATATTCGATCGCACCCTTTAGACATAGCAATCACTGTAAATGTGTAAAAAACAATTAATCTTCAATACCCACTTCAATAATTCATTACTTTAACTTAATACAATGTTGCGACTAATTGTCGTTCGCAACCTTTAGACATATTAATCTTTAAAATTGTGTAAACAACAATTAATCTTCAATAACCAACTCAATAATTCATTACTTTGACTTAATACGATGTTGCGATCAATATTGGATTGCATTCTTTAGACATATCTATCATTGAAAATGTTTAAACAACAAATAAATATCAATAACCAATTTAATAAATCATTACTTTAACTTAACACAATGTTGCAAACAATTATCGATCGCACCCTTTAGACATATCATTCACTAAATTTGTGTAAACGACAATTAATCTTTAATTCCGAATTCAATAATTCATTTCTTTTACTTAACACAATGTTGCGATTAATTGTCGATCGCACCTTTAAAACATTGCACTGAAAATGTGTAACCAACAATTAATCATCAAAAACCAATTTAATAATTCATTACTTTGACTTAATACAACGTTGCGATCAATATTCATTGCGCCCTTTATACATATCAATCACTGAAAATGTGTAAACAACAATTAATCTTCAATACCCAATTCAATAATTCATTCCTTTAACTTAATACAATGTTGCGCTTAATTTTCGATCGCACCCTTTAGACATATCAATCACTGAAAATGTGTAAACAACAATAAATCTTCAATACCCAATTCAATAATTCATTACTTTAACTTAATACAATGTTGCGCTTAATAGTCGATCGCACCCTTTAGACATATCAATCACTGAAAATGTATTAACAACAATTTATCATCAATAACCAATTCAATAATTCAATACTTTGACTTAATAAAATGTTGCGATCAATATTAAATGGCACCCTTTAAAGATATCTATCAATGTAAATGTGTAAACAACAATTAATCATCAATAACCAATTTAATTTTTCATTACTTTGACTTAATACAATGTTGCTATCAATATTCGATTGCACCCTTTAGACATATCAATCAATGAAAATGTGTAAACAACAATTAATCTTCAATAACCAATTCAATAATTCATTACTTTGACTTAATACAATGTTGCGATTAATATTCTTTCACACCCTTTAGACATATCAATCGTTGAAAATGTGTAAACAACAATTAAATATCAATAACAAATTCAATAATTTATTACTTTAACTTAGTACAATGTTGTGATAAATTATCGATTGTAGCCTTTAAACATATCAATCACTGTAAATGTGTAAACAATAATTAATCTTCAATATTGAATTTAATAGTTCATTACTTTAACTAAATACAATGTTGCGATCAATTGTCGATCGCACGCTTTAGACATATCAATCACTGTAAGTGTGTAAACTGCAATTAAATATCAATAATCAATTTTATAATTCATTACCTTAACTAAATAAAATATTGCGATCAATAGTCGATCGCACCCTTCAGATATATCAATCACTAAAATTGTGTAAACAACAATTAATCTTCTATAACCAATTCAATAATTCATTTCTTTGACTTAATACAATGTTGCGATCAATATTTGATCGCACCCTTTAGACATATCAATCACTGAAAATGTGTAAACAACAATTAAATATCAATAACCAATTCAATAATTCATTACTTTGACTTTATACAATGTTGCGATCAATATTCGATCGCACCCTTTAGACATATCAATCACGACAAATGTGTAAACAACAATTTAATATCAATAAGCAATTCAATAATTCATTACTTTGACTTAATACAATGTTGCGATCAATATTCGATCGCACCCTTTAGACATATCAATCACTCAAAATGTGTAAACAACAATTAATCTTCTTTAACCAATTCAATAATTAATTACGGTGACTTAATACAATATTGCGATCAATTGTCGATTGCACCCTTTAGACATATCAATCACTAAAAATGTGTAAACAATAAATCTTCAATAACCAATTCAGTAATTAATTACTTTAACAGAATACAATGTTGCGATCAATATTCGATTGCACACTTTAGACTTATCAATCATTGAAAATGTGTAAACAACAATTAAATATCAATAACCAATTCAATAATTCATTACGTTAACTTAATACATTTTTGCGATCAATTGTCGATCGCACCCTTTAGACATATCAATTACTGAAATTGTGTAAACAATAATTAATCTTCGAAAACCAATTCAATAAATAATTACTTTAAATTAATACAATGTTGCGATCAATTGTCGATCGCACCCTTTAGACATATCAATCACTGACATTGTGTAAACAACAATTAAACTTCGAAAACCAATTCAATAATTAATTACATTAAATTAATACAATGTTGCGATCAATTTTCGATCGCACCCTTTAGACATATCAATCTTTGAAAATGTGTAAACAAAAATTAAATATCAATAACCAATTTTATAATATATTACTTTCATTTAATACAATGTTACGATCAATTGTCGATCGCACCCTTTAGACATATCAATCAGTGAAATTGTGTAAACAACAATTAATCTTCAATAACCAATTCAATAATTCATTACTTTGACTTAATACAATATCGCGATCAAACTTGGATCGCACCCTTTAGACATATCAATCATTGAAAATATGTAAAGAGCAAATAATATTCAATAACCAATTCAATAATTCATTACTTTAACTAAATACAATGTTGCGATCAATTGTCAATCGCACCCTTTATACATATCAATCACTGAAATTGTGTAAAAAAAATTAATCTTCAATAACCAATTCAATAATTCATTACTTTGACTTAATACAATGTTGCGATCAATATTGAATCGCACCCTTAAGACATATTAATCAATGAAAATGAGGAAATAAAAATTAATCTTCAATAACCAATTCAATAATTAATTACTTAAACTTAATACAATGTTGCGATCAATTGTCGATGGCACCCTTTAGACATATAAATTACTTAAAATGTATAAAGAACAACTAATCTTTAACTAAATACAATGTTGCGATCAATTGTCGATCGCACCCTTTAGACATATCAATCACTGAAAATGTGTAAAAAACAATTAATCTTCAATACCCAATTCAATAATTCATTACTTTAACTTAATACAAGGTTGCGATCAATTGTCGATCGCACCCTTTAGACATATTAATCACAGAAAATGTGTAAACAACAATTAATCTTCAATAACCAATTTCGTAATTTATTACTATGACTTAATACAATGTTGCGTTCAATATTTGATCACACCATTTAGACAAATCAATCATTGAAAATGTGTAAACATTAATTAATCTTCAATAACCAATTTTATAATTAGTTACTTGACTTAATACAATGTTGCGATCAATATTCAATTGCACCCTTTAGACATATCAATCACAGTAAATGTGTAAACAACAATTAATCTTCAATACCCAATTCAATAATTGATTACTTTAACTTAATACAATGTTGTGATAAATTTTCGATCGCATGCTTTAGACATATCAATCACTCAAATTGTGTAAACAATAATTAATCTTTAATAACAAGTTCAATAATTCATTACTTTGACCTAATACAATGTTGCGATCAATTGTTAATTGCACACCCTATTGACATATCAATCACTATAAATGTGGAAAGAACAATTAATCTTCAATACCCAATTCAATAATTTATTACTTCAACTTAATACAATGTTGCGATCAATTGTCGATCGCACCTTTTAGACATATCAAACACTGAAAATGTGTAAACAACAAACAATCTTCAATAACCAGTTCAATAATTCATTACTTTGACTTAATACAATGTTGCGATCAATATTCAATCGCATCATTTAGACATATCAATCATTGTAAATGTGTAAACAACAATTAATCTTCAATAACCAATTCAATAATTCATTACTTTGACTAAATACAATGTTGCGATCAATATTCGATCCCACCCTCTAGAAATATCAATCACTGTAAATGTGTAAACAACAATTAGTCTTTCATACCCAATTCTATAACTCCTTACTTCAACTTAATACAATGTTGCGATCAATTTCTTTTGCACCTTTAAGACCTTTCAATCACTGAAAATGTGTAAATAACAATTAATCTTCAATAACCTATTTAGTAATTTATTACTTTAACTTAATACAATTTTGCGATGAATGTCGATCGCACCCTTTAGACATATCAATCACTAAAATTGTATAAACAATGATTAATCTTCAATAACTATTTCAATAATTCATTACTTTGACTAAATACAATGTTGCAGTCAATATTCGATCATACCCTTTAGACATATCAATCACTGTATATGTGTAAACAACAATTAATCTTTAATACCTAATTCAATAATTCATTACTTCAACTTAATACAATGTTGTGATCAATTGTCGATCGCACCTTTAAGACATACCAATCAATGAAAAACGTGTAATCAACATTTAATCTTCAATTAACAATTCAGTGATTCATTAATTTAACTTAATACAATGTTGCAATCAATTCTCGATCGCACCCTTTAGACATATCAATCACTGAAAATGTGTAAAAATCAATTAATCTTCAATAAGCAATTCAATAATTCATTACTTTAACTAAATATAATGTTGCAATCATTTGTCGATCGAATCCTTTAGACATTTCAATCACAGAAAATGTATAAACAACAATTAATATCAATAACCAATTCAATTGTCAATCGCACCCTTTAGACATATCAATCACGGAAATTGTGTGAACAACAATTAATCTTCAATAACAAATTTTATAATTCATTACTTTGACTAAATACAATTTTGCGATCAATATTCGATCCCACCCTTTTGACATATCAATCACTGTAAATGTGTTAACAATAATTAATCTTCAATACCCAGTTCAATAATTCATTATTTTGACTTAATACAATGTTGCGATCAATATTCGATCGCACCATTTAGACATATCAATCACTGAAAACGTGTAAACAATAATTAAATATCAATAACCAATTTAATAATTCATTAATTTGACTAAATACAATGTTGTGATCAATATTTGATCGCACCCATTAGACATATCAATCATTAAAAATGTATAAACAACAATTAATCTTCAATAACCAATTCAATAATTCATTACTTTGACTTAATACAATGTTGCAATCCATATTGGATCGCACCCTTTGGACATATAAATCACTGAAAATGTGTAAACAACAATTAAATATCAATAACTAATTCAACAATTCATTACTTTAACTTAATATAATGTTGCAATCAATTGTTGATCGCACCCTTTAGACATTGCACTGAAAATGTGTAAACAACAATTAATCTTCAATAACCACTTCAATAATTCATTACTTTTACTTAATACAAGATTGCGATAAAAATTCAACGCACCCTTTAGATATATCAATCAATGAAAATGTGTAAACAACAATTAATCTTTAATAAGCAAGTCAATAATTCATTACTTTAACTAAATATAATGTTGCAATCATTTGTCGATCGCATCCTTTAGACATTTCAATCACTGAAAATGTATAAACAACAATTAATCTTCAATAATCAATTTAACAATTAATTACTTTCACTCAATACAATGTTGCGATCAATATTCGATAGCATCCTTTAAACGTATCAATCACTGTAAATGTGTAAACAACAATTAATCTGAAATATCCAATTCAATAATTCATTACTTTAACTTAATACAATGTTGCGATCAATTGTCGATCGCACCCTTTCGACATATCAATCACTGAAATTGTGAAAACAACAATTAATCTTCAGTAACCAGTTCAATAATTCATTACTTTAACTTAATACAATGTTGCGATCAATATAAGATCGCATGCTTTAGATATATCATTCACTGAAAATGTGTAAACAACCAATTATATATATCAATAACAAATTCAATAATTCATTACATTAACTAAATACTATTTTGCGATCAATTGTCAATTGCACCATTTAGACATATCAATCACTAAAACTGTGTAAACAACAATTAATCTTTAATAACCAATTCAATAATTCATTACATTAACTATATACAATGTTGCGATCAATTGTCTATCGCACCCTTAAGACATATCAATCACTGAAAATGTGTAAACAACAATTAATCTTCAATAACCAATTTAATAATTTATTACGTCAACTTAATACAATGTTGCGATCAATTGTCGATCATACCTCATAGACATATCAAACACTGAAAATGTGTAAACAAAAATTAATCTTCAATAACCAGTTCAATAATTCATTACTTAAACTTATTACAATGTTGCAATCAATTGTCGATCGCACCATTTAGACAAATCAAACATTGAATATGTGTAAACAACAATTAATTTTCAATAACCAGTTCAATAATTCGTTACTTTGACTTAATACAATGTTGCGATCAATATTCGATCGCACCCTTTAGACATATCAATCACTCTAAATGTGTAAACAACAATTAATCTTCCATATACAATAAAATAAATCATTACTTTAACTTAATACAATGTTGCGATCAACTGTCGATCGCACCCTTTAGACATATCAATGATTGAAATTGTGTAAACAACAATTAATCTTCAATAACCAATTCAATAATTCATTACTTTGACTATATACATTATTGCGAACAATATTTGATCGAACCCTTTAGACATATCAATCACTTTAAATGTGTAAACAAAAATTAATCTTCCATACCAAATTCAATAATTCATTACTTCAACTTAATACAATGTTGCGATCAATTGTCTATCGCACCTTATAGACATATCAATCACTTAAAATGTGTAAAAAACAATTAATCTTCAATAACTAATTCAGTAATTTGTTACTTAAACTTAATACAATGTTGCGATCAATTGTCGATCTCACCCTTTAGACATATCTATCACTGAAAATATGTAAACAACCTTTAATCTTCAATAACAAATTGAATATTTCATTACTTTAACTAAATACAATTTTGCGATCAATTGTCGATCGCACTCATTAGAAATATCAATCACTGAAAATGTGTAAACTACAATTAAATATCAATAACCAATTCAATTGTCAATCGCACCCTTTAGACATATCAATCACGGAAATTGTGTGAACAACAACTAATCTTCAATAACAAATTTTATAATTCATTACTTTGACTAAATACAATTTTGCGATCAATATTCGATCCCACCCTTTTGACATATCAATCACTGTAAATGTGTAAACAATAATTAATCTTCAATACCAAGTTCAATAATTCATTACTTTGACTTAATACAATATTGTGATCAATATTCGATCGCACCATTTAGACATATCAATCACTGAAAACGTGTAAACAACAATTAAATATCAATAACCAATTTAATAATTCATTAATTTGACTAAATACAATGTTTTGATCAATATTCGATCGCACCCATTAGACATATCAATCATTAAAAATGTATAAACAACAATTAATCTTCAATAACCAATTCTATAATTCATTACTTTGACTTAATACAATGTTGCAATCCATATTCGATCGCACCCTTTGTATAAATCACTGAAAATGTGTAAACAACAATTAAATATCAATAACTAATTCAACAATTCATTACTTTAACTTAATATAATGTTGCAATCAATTGTTGATCGCACCCTTTAGACATTGCACTAAAAATGTGTAAACAACAATTAATCTTGAATAACCACTTCAATAATTCATTACTTTTACTTAATACAAGGTTGCGATAAAAATTCAACGCACCCTTTAGATATATCAATCAATGAAAATGTGTAAACAACAATTAATCTTCAACAACCAATTCAATAATTCGTTACTTTGACTTAATACAATGTTACGAACAATATACGATGGCACCCTTTAGACATATCAATCACTGTAAATGTGTAAACAACAATTAATCTTCAATACACAATTCAATAATTCATTACTTTAACTAAATACAATGTTGCGATCAATTGTCAATCGCACCCTTAAGACATATCAATCACTGAAAATGTGTAAACAACAATTAATCTTCAATAAACAATTCAATAATTTATTACTTAAACTTAATACAATGTTGCGATCAATCGTCGATCGCACCTTTTAGACATATCAAACATTGAAAATGTGTAAACAACAATTAATCTTCAATAACCAATTCAATAATTCATTACTTTAACTTAATACAATGTTGCAATCAATTGTCAATCGCACCATTTAGGCATATCAATCACTTAAAATGTGTAAACAATATTTAATCTTCAATAACCGATTCAATAATTTATTACTTTGACTTAATATAATGTTGCGATCCATATTTGATCGCACCCTCTAAACACACAATCACTGAAAATGTGTAAACAACAATTAATCTTCAATAACCAATTCAATAATTCATTACTTTGACTTAATACAATGTTGCGATCAATATTCGATCGCACCCTTTAGACATATCAATCACTGTAAATGTGTAAAAAACAATAAATCTTCAATACCCCATTCAATAATTCATTAATTTAACTTAATACAATGTTGCGATCAATTGTCGATCGCACCCTTTAGACATTTGACTTAAAATGTGTAAACAACAATTAATCTTCAATAATTAATTCAATAATTCATTACTTTGACTTAATACAATGTTGCGATCAATATTCAACG
The DNA here is from genome assembly GCA_031304145.1 of Cardiospermum halicacabum. Lineage (NCBI taxonomy): Eukaryota > Viridiplantae > Streptophyta > Magnoliopsida > Sapindales > Sapindaceae > Cardiospermum > Cardiospermum halicacabum. Next base: position 10,200,701 of record CM062389.1, read on the forward strand.
CACCATTTAGACATATCGGTCACTGAAAATGTGTAAACAACAATTAATCTTCAATAACCAATTCAATAATTCATTACTTTGACTTAATACAATGTTGCAATCTATATTCGATCGCACCCTTTTGGACATATAAATCACTGAAAATGTGGAAACAACAATTAAATATCAATAACTAATTCAACAGTTCATTAATTTAACTTAATATAATGTTGCGATCAATTGTTGATCGCACCCTTTAGACATTGCACTGAGAATGTGTAAACAACAATTAATCTTCAATAACCACTTCAATAATTCATTACTTTAACTTAATACAAGGTTGCGATCAATATTCAACGCACCCTTTAGATATATCAATCAATGAAAATATGTAAACAACAATTGATCTTCAACAACTAATTCAATAATTCGTTACTTTGACTTAATACAATGTTTCCGAACAATATACGATGGCACCCTTTAGACATATCAATCACTGTAAATGTGTAAACAACAATTATTCTTCAATACCCAATTCAATAATTCATTTCTTTCAGTTAATACAATGTTGCGATCAATTATCGATCGCACGCTTTAGACATATCAATCACTTAAAATTTGTAAACAACAATTAATCTTCAATAACCAATTCAATAATTCATTACTTTGACTTAATACAATGTTACGATCAATATTCGATCGCACCCTTTAGACATATCAATCACTGTAAATGTGTAAATAACAATTAATCGTAGATAAACAATTCAATAATTCATTACTTTAACATAATACAATGTTGAAATCAATTGTCGATCGCACCCTTTAGACATATTAATCACTGAAAATGTGTAAACAATAATTATTCTTCAATAACCAATTCAATAATTCATTACTTTGACTAAATACAATGTTGCGATCGAACCTTTAGACACACAATCAATGAAAATGTGTAAACAAAAATTAATCTTCAATAACCAATTAAATAATTTGTTACTTTGACTTAATACAATATTGCGATCAATACTTGATCGCACCCTTTAGACATATCAATCACTATAAATGTTTAAACAACAATTAATCTTGAATACCCAATTCAATAATTTATTATTTTAACTTAATATAATGTTGCGATCAATTGTCGATCGCACACTTTAGAAAAACTAATAACTAAAAATGTGTAAACAACAATTAATCTTCAATAACCAATTCAGTTATTCATTACATCGACTTAATACAATGTGCGATCAATATTCAATCGCATCCTTTGGACAAACATTCACTGAAAATGTGTAAACAACAATTAATCTTCAAAAACCAATTCAATAATTCGTTACTTTGACATAAACAAAGTTGCTATAAATATTCAATCGCATCCTTTAGACATATAAATCACTTAAAATGTATAAACAACAATTAAACATCAATAACCAATTCAATAAGTCATTACTTTAACTTAATACAATGTTTCGATCAATTGTTGATCGCACCCTTTAGACATATCAATCACTCAAAATGTGTAAACAACAATTTATCATCAATAACCAATTAAATAATTCATAAGTTTAACTTAATACAATGTGGCGATCAAATATCGATCGTACCTTTTAGAAATATCAATCTCTGAAAATGTGTAAACAACAATTAATCTTCAATATTCAATTCAATAATTCATTACTTTGACTTAATACAATGTTGCGATAAATTTTCGATCGCACCCTACAGACATACCAATCACTGTAAATGTGTAAAAAACAATTAATCTTCAATACACAATTCAATAATTTAACTTAATACAATGTTGCGATCAATTGTCGATTGCACCCTTTAGACAATTGACTTAAAATGTGTAAAAAACAATTAATCTTCAATAACGAATTCAATAATTCATTACTTTAACTTAATACAATGTTGCAATCAATATTCAACGCACCATTTAGACATATCGGTCAATGAAAATGTGTAAGCAACAATTAATCTTCAACAACCAATTCAATAATTCGTTACTTTGACTTAATAAAATGTTGCGAACAATATACGATCGCACCCTTTAGATATGTCAATCACTGTAAATGTGTAAACAACAATTATTCTTTAATACCCAATTCAATAATTCATTACTTTAAGTTAATACAATGTTGCGATCAATTGTCGATCGCACGCTTTAGACATATCAATCACTTAAAATTTGTAAACAACAATTTATCTTCAATAACCAATTCAATAATTTATTACTTTGACTTAATTAAATGTTTCGATCAATATTCGATCGCACCCTTTAATCATATCAATCACTGTAAATGTGTAAACAAAAATTAATCTTCAATATCCAATTCAATAATTCCTTACTTTAACTTAATACAATGTTGCGATCAATTGACGATCGCACCCTTTAGACATATCAATCACTAAAAATGTGTAAACAACAATTAATCTTCAATAACCAATTCAATAATTCATTACTTTGACTTAATACAATGTTGCGATCAATATTCGATCGCCCCCTTTAGACAAATTAATCACTGTAAATGTGTAAACAACATTTAAGTTTTTATAACCAATTCAATAATTCATTACTTGAACTTAATACAATGTTGCTATCAATATTCGATCGCACCCTTTAGACATATCAATCTCTATAAATGTGTAAACAACAATTAGTCTTCAATACATAATTCAATAATTCATTACTTTAACTTAATACAATAATGCAATCAATTGTCGATCGAACCTTTTAGACATATCAATCACTGAAAATGTGCAAAAACCAATTAATCTTCAATAACCAATTCAATAATTCGTAACTTTGACTTAATACAATGTTGCGATCAATATTCGATCGCACCCTTTAAACATATAAATCACTATAAATGTGTAAACAACAATTAATCTTCTATACCCAATTCAATAATTCATTACTTTATCATAATGTAATGTTGCGATCAATTGTCGATCACACCCTTTAGACAAATCAATCACTGAAAATGTGTAAACAACAATTAATCATCAATAATCAATTCAATAAATCATTACTTTGACTTAATACAATGTTGCGATCAATATTCGATCGCACCCTTTAGACATTTGAATCACTGTAAATTTGTAAACAACAATTATTCTTCAAAAACCAATTCAATACATCATTGCATCTACTTAATACAATGTTGCGATCAATTGTCGATCGCACCCTTTAGACACACAATTACTGAAAATGTGTAAACAATAATTAATCTTCTATAACCAATTCAATAATTCATTACTTTGACTTAAGACAATGTTGTGATCAATATTCGATCGCACCTTTTAGACACATAATCATTGAAAATGTTTAAACAAAAAATAATCTTCTATAACCAATTCAATAATTCATTACTTAGACTTAAGACAATGTTGTGATCAATATTCGATCGCACCCTTTAGACATATCAATCACTGTAAATGTGTAAACAACAATTAATCTTCAATACCCAATTCAATAATTCATTAGTTTGACTTAATACAATGTTGCGATCAATATTCAATCGCACCCTTTACACATATCAATCACTGTAAATGTGTAAACAACAATTTATCTTCAATACACAATTCAATAATTCATTACTTTAACTTATTACAATGTTGCAATCAATTGTCGATCGCACCCTCTAGACACACAATCACTGAAAATGTGTAAACAACAATTAATCTTCAATAACCAATTCAATAATTCGTTACTTTGAAAATAATAAAATGTTGCGATCAATATTCGATTGCACCATTTAGACAAATCGATCACTATAAATGTGGAAACAACAATTAATCAAAAATACCCAATTTAATAATTAATTACTTTAACTTAATATAATATTACTATCAATTGTCGATCGCAACCTTTAGACAAATCAATCACAGAAAATATGTAAACAACAATTAATGTTCAATAAAAAATTCTATAGTTCATTACTTTGACTTAATACAATGTTGCGAGCAATATTCGATCGCACCCTTTAGACATATTAATCACTGTAAATGTGTAAACGACAATTAAGTTTTAAAAACTACTTCAATAATTCATTACTTTGACTTAATACAATGTTGTGATCAATATTTTCTCGCTCCCTTTAGAAATATCAATCATTGTAAATGTGTACACAATAATTAATCTTTAATACACAATTCAATAATTCAATACTTTAACTGAACATATGTGGCATTTAATTGTCGATCGCACCCTTTAGGCATATCAATCACTGAAAATGTGTAAACAACAATTAATCTTCAATAGCTAATTCAATAATTTATAACTTTGACTTAATACAATGTTGCGATCAATATTCGATCGCATACTTTAGACACAGAATCACTGAAAATGTCTAAACAACAAAAAATCTTCAATAACCAATTTAATAATTCGTTACTTTGACTTAATACTATGTTGCGATCAACATTCAATTGCGCTCTATAGACATATAAATCACTGTAAATGTGTAAACGAAAATTAAGTTTTAAAAGCTAATTCAGTAATTCATTACTTTGACTTAATACAATGTTGCGATCAATATTAGATCGCACCCTTTAGAAATATCATTTACTGTAAATGTGTAAACAACCATTAATCTTCAATACACAATTCAGTATTTCATTACTTTAACTGAATACAATGTTGCAATCTATTATCGATCGCACCCTTTAGGCATATCAATCACTGAAAAATGTGTAAACAAAAATTAATCTTTAATAACTAATTTAATAATTTATAACTTTGACTTAATACAATATTGCGATCAATATTCAATCGCACCCTTTAGATACACAATCACTATTAATGTGTAAACAACAAAAAATCTTCAATAACGAATTCAATAATTCGTAACTTTGACTTAATACAATGTTGCGATCCATATTCGATCACACCTTTTAGACATATCAATCACTATAAATGTGTAAACAAAAAATAAATCTTCAATATCTAATTTAATTATTTATTACTTTGACTTAATACAATGTTGCGATCAGTATTCGATCGCACACTTTAGACATATCAATCACTGTAAATGTGTAAACAACAATTAAGTTTCTGTAACCAATTCAATAATTCATTACTTTGACTTAATACAATGTTGCGATCAATATTCGATCGCACCCTTTAGACATATCAATCACTATAAATGTGTAAACAACAATTAATCTTCAATACACAATTCAATAATTCATTACTTAACTTAATACAATGTTGCAATTAATTGTCGATCGCACTCTTTAGACATATCAATCACTGATAATGTGTAAACAACAATTAATCTTCAATAACCAATTCAACAATTCATTACTTCGACTTAATACAATGTTGCTATCAATATTCGATCGCACCCTTTGGACACACAATCACTGAAAATGTGTAAACAACAATTAATCTTCAAAAACCAATTCAACAATTCGTTACTTTGACTTAAACAATGTTGCTATCAATATTCGATCGCACCCTTTAGACATATCAATCACTTAAAATGTATAAACAACAATTAAACATCAATAACCAATTCAATAAGTCATTACTTTAACTTAATACAATGTTTCGATCAATTGTCGATCAGACCCTATTGACATATCAATCACTCAAAATGTGTAAACAACAATTTAGTATCAATAACCAATTCAATAATTCATAAGTTTAACTTAATACAATGTGGCGATGAATTATCGATCGTACCCTTTAGACAAATCAATCTCTGAAAATGTGTAAACAACAATTAATCTTCAATAACCAATTCAATAATTCATTACTTTGACTTAATACAATGTTGCGATCAATATTCGATCGCACCCTTTAGACATATCAATCACTAAAAATGTGTAAACAACAATTAAATATCAATAACCAATTCAATTTTTCAATTCTTTAACTTAATACAATGTTGCGATCCATTGTCGATCACACCCTCTAGACATATCAATCACAAAAAATGTGTAAACAACAATTAATCTTCAATAACCAGTTCAATAATTCATTACTTTAACTTAATACAATGTTGCGATCCATATTCGAGCGCACCCTTTAGACATATCAATAACAGTAAATGTGTAAACAACAAATAATCTTCAATAACCAATTCAATAATTCATTAATTTGACTTAATACAATGTTGCCATCAATATTCGATTGCACCATTTAGACATATCAATCACTGTAAATGTGTAAACAACAATTAATCTCCAATACCCAATTCAATAATTCATTATTTTGACTTAATACAGTGTTGCGATCAATATTAAATCGCACCCTTTAGACATATTAATCACTGTAAATGTGTAAACAATAATTAATATTCAATACACTATATAATAATTCATTATTTTAACTGAATACAATATTGCAATCAATTGTCGATCGCACCATTTAGGCATATCAATCACTGAAAATGTGTAAACAATAATTAATCTTCAATAACCAATTCAATAATTCACTACTTTAACTTAATATAATGTTGCGATCAATATTTGATCGCACCCTTTAGACACACAATCATTGAAAATGTGTAAAGAACAATTAATCTTTAATAACCAATTCAATAATCCGTTACTTTGACTTAATATAATGTTGTGATCAATATTCTATCGCACACTTTAGACATATCAATCACTATTAATGTGTAAACAACAATTAATCTTAAATACCCAATTCAATAATTCATTACTTAACTTAATATAATGTTACGATCAATTGTTTATCGCACCCTTTAGACAAATCAATCACTGAAAATGTGTAAACAACAATTAATGTTCAATAACCCATTCAATAATTCATTTCTTTGACTTAATACATTGTTGCGATCAATATTCGATCGCACTCTTTAGACATATAAGTCACTTTAAATGTGTAAACGACAATTAAGTTTTAAAAACTAATTCAATAAGTCATTACTTTGACTTAATACAATGTAGAGATCAATATTTGATCGCACCCTTAAGACATATCAATCATTGTAAATGTGTAAACAACAATTAATCTTTAATACACAATTCAATAATTCATTACTTTAACTGAATACAATGTTGCAATCAATTTTGGATCGCACCCTTTAGGCATATCAATCACTGAAAATGTGTAAACAATAATTAATCTTAAATAACAATTCAATAATTTATTACTTTGACTTAATACAATATTGCGATCAATATTCGATCGCACCCTTTAGACACACAATCACTGAAAATGTGTAAACAACAAAAAATCTTCAATAATCAATTTAATAATTCGTTACTTTGACATAATACAATGTTGAAATCAATATTCGATCGCACTATTTGGACATATAAATTACTATAAATGTGTAAACAACAATTAATCTTCTATACCCAATTCAATAATTCATTACTTTAACTTAATATAATGTTGTGATCAATTGTCGATCCCACCCGTTAGACAAATCAATCACTGAAAAATGTGTAAACAACACTTAATATTCAATAACAAATTCAATAATTCATTACTTTGACTTAATACAATGTTGCAAGCAATATTCGATCGCACCCTTTAGACATATAAATCACTGTAAATGTGTACACGACAATTAAGTTTTAAAAACTACTTCAATAATTCATTACTTTGACTTAATACAATGTTGCGATCAATATTTTATCGTACCCTTTCGAAATATTAATCATTGTAAATGTGTAAACAACAATTAATCTTCAATACACAATTCAATAATTCAATACATTAATTGAATACAAAGTTGCATTCAATTGTCGATCGCACCCTCTAGACATATCAATCACTGAAAATGTGTAAACAACAATTAATCTTCAATAACAAATTCAATAACTCGTTACTTTGACTTAATACAATGTTGCGATCAATATTCGATCGCACCCTTTAGACATATCAATCACTATAAATGTGGAAAGAACAATTAATCTTAAATACCCGATTTAATAATTCATTACTTTAACTTAATATAATGTTACGATCAATTGTCGATCACACGCTTTTGACAAATCAATCACTGAAAATGTGTAAACAACAATTAATGTTCAATAACAAATTCAATAATTCATTACTTTGACTTAATACAATGTTGCGAGCAATATTCGATCAGACCCTTTAGACATATAAATCACTGTAAATGTAAATGTGTAAACGACAATTAAGTTTTAAAAACTACTTCAATAATTCATTACTTTGACTTAATACAATGTTGCGATCAATATTTTATCGCACCCTTTAGAAATATTAATCTTTGTAAATGTGTAAACAACAATTAATCTTCAATACACAATTCAATAATTCAATTACTTTGACTTAATACAATGTTGCGATCAATATTCGATCGCACCCTTTAGACATATCAATGTTGCATTCAATTGTCGATCGCACCCTTTAGGCATATGAATCACTGAAAATGTGTAAACAACAATTAATCTTTAATAACTAATTCAATAATTTATTACTTTGACTTAATACAATGTTGCGATCAATATTCGATCGCACCCTTTAGACACACAATCACTGAAAATGTGCAAACAACAAGAAATCTTCAATAGGGCTGCAAACGAGCCGAGTCGAGTCGAGTATATGAGGTGCTCGTGTTCGGCTCGTTTGTCAAATATCGAGCTCGGGCCGAGCTCGAGCTCGACGAGTTTTATAAATATTTGTTCAAGCTCAGCTCGATAATTTTTTTCTATCTTCGAACTCGGCTCGTTTAAGCTCGTTTAAGTTAATCGAGCTCAGCTCGTTTAAGTTAATCGAGCTCACCTCATTTAGTAGCTCGTTTAAGTTAATCGAGCTCAGCTTGTTTAGGAGCTCGATTTCGTTTGAGCTCTTTTAGTAAAATTAAAACAAAAATAAATTGAATTTAAATTAAACATCAACTAAAATTAAATCAAACAATGAGTTCATTTCTTCTTGTTAAAAATATTAATAAAATTAATACTAATAGTATCACACAAATCTAAGTTCAAAATACAATTTAAAAGAGTGTTCATAATTCATTCGAGTTGAACAAATATAAAGTCATTAACCATGAAATTTTGATATAATCTAAGTTATATTAAACAATGAAATTTCGAATTATTAGACTCAATCAACAAACAATCCAAGTGAAATCTATATAAAGACAAATAAAGAAGAAAAATAAAAAAGATAAAAAATTAATTTAACTCACTAAGTGGTAGAGTAGCAAGTTGGATTGGACGCAAATTTCTGAGCAAAGGCTAAAGAGAGTGAAATTACTTTACGCTTGATGACAAAAAAGTAGACAGAGAGATGCGGCGGTGGTAGAAATGTGTGGTGGAATTACTTGAGGGCTTGATGACCAAAAAATAGAGACAAAGAAGGGGTAATAATAGAGATGAGTGGTGACTATCTTGACAAACTATACGTCATAAGAAAACTAAACCTTAGATTAGATAAATTATTTTAAATATTTTTTTGATATATTTTTTTTAATTTCAGCATCTATTTTAATTTGGATCTTTTTTTAATTTAGACTTTTTTATATCCATTAAAAATTTGTCTATTTATTTTTATTTAAACAAATATATTAAACGAGTTATAAATGAGCTCGTTTGCGAACACAAATGAGTTTTAATCGAACATAAACGAGCTATGAATGAGTTTGTTCATGAATATAAACAAGCCGAACAAGGGTTTGTTTGAGCTCGGCTCGTTTATTAAACGAGCTATAAAATTTTGTTCGTGATTGTTCATTTAAGTGTTAAACGTGTTTTGACCGAGTTTTGACCGAACCGTTCACGAATCGTCCACGAGTGCTCGTGTTCGTTTAAACCCGTAATATTCAATAACCAATTTAATAATTCGTTACTTTGACTTAATACTATGTTGCGATCAATATTCGATCGCGCTCTTTAGACATACAAATCACTGTAAATGTGTAAACGACAATTAAGTTTTAAAAGCTAATTCAGTAATTCATTACTTTGACTTAATACAATGTTGCGATCAATATTAGATCACACCCTTTAGACATATCATTTACCGTAAATGTGTAAACAATGATTAATCTTCAATACACAATTCAATAATTCATTACTTTAACTGAATACAATGTTGCAATCTATTGTCGATCGCACCCTTTAGACATATCAATCACTATAAATGTGTAAACAAAAATTAATCGTCAATATTCAATTTAATAATTCATTACTTTAACTTAATATAATGTTACGATCAATTGTCGATCGCACCCTTTAGACAAATCAATCACTGAAAATGTGTGAACAACAATTAATGTTCAATAACCAATTCAATGATTTATTACTTTGACATAATACAATGTTGTGATAAATATTCGATCGCACCCTTTAGACATATCAATCACTATAAATGTGTAAACAACAATTAAGTTTTTATAACCAATTGAATAATTCATTACTTTAACTTAATACGATGTTGCTATCATTATTCGATAGCACCCTTTAGACATATCAATCACTGTAAATGTGTAAACAACAATTAATCTTCAATACACAACTCAATAATTCATTACTTCGACTTAATATAATGTTGCGATCAATATTCGATCGCACCCTCTAGACACACAATCACTAGAAATGTGTAAAGAACAATTAATCTTCAATAACCAATTCAATAATTCGTTACTTTGACTTAATACAATGTTGTGATCAATATTCGATCGCACCCTTTAGACATATCAATCACTATAAATGTGTAAACAACAATTAATCTTAAATAACCAATTCAATAATTCATTACTTTAACTTAATATAATGTTACGATCAATTGTCGATCGCACCCTTTAGACAAATCTATCTATCAGTGAAAATGCGTAAACAACAATTAATGTTCAATAACCAATTCAATAATTCATTTATTTGACATAATACAATGTTGCAATCAATATTCGATCGCACCCTTTAGACATATAAATCACTGTAAATGTGTAAACGACAATTAAGTTTAAAAAACTAATTCAATAATTCATTACTTTGACTTAATACAAGGTTGCGATCAATTAATCTTCAATAACCAATTCAATAATTTATTACTTTGACTTAATACAATGTTGCGATCAATATTCGACCGCACCCTTTAGACACAAAATCACTGAAAATGTGTAAACAACAATTAATGTTCAATAACCAATTCAATAATTCATTATTTTGACTTAATACAATATTGCGATCAATATTCGATCGCACCGTTTAGACATATCAATCACCAAAAATGTGTTAACAACAATTAATCTTCAATACACAATTCAATAATTCATTCCTTAACTTAATACAATGTATCAATTAATTGTCGATCGCACCCTTTAGACATATCAATCACTGAAAATGTATAAACAACAATTAATCTTTAATAACCAATTCAATAATTCATTACTTCGACATAATACAATGTTGCGATCTATATTCAATCGCACCCTTTGGACACACAATCACTGAATATGTGTAAACAACAATTAATCTTCAAAAACCAATTCAAAATTTCGTTACTTTGACTTAAACAATGTTGCTATCAATATTCGATCGCACCCTTTGTACATATCAAACACTTTAAATGTGTAAACAACAATTAAACATCAATAACCAATTCAATAAGTTATTACTTTAACTTAATACAATATTTCGATCCATTGTTGATCGCACCCTTTAGAAATATCGATTACTCAAAATGTGTAAACAACAATTTATCATCAATAACCAATTCAATAATTCATAAGTTTAACTTAATACAATTTGGCAATCAATTATCGATCGTACCCTTTAGACATATCAATCTCTGAAAATGTGTAAACAACAACTAATCTTCAATAACCAATTTAATAATTCATTACTTTGACTTAATACAATGTCGCGATCAATATTCGATCGCACCCTTTAGACATATCAATCACTAAAAATGTGTAAACAACAATTAAATATCTATCACCAATTCAATTTTTCATTACTTTAACTTAATACAATGTTGCGATCAATTATCGATCGCACCATCTAGACATATCAATCACTAAAAATGTGTAAACAACAATTAATCTTCACTAACCAATTCAATAATTCATTACTTTGACTTAATACAATGTTGCGATCCATATTCGATCGCACCCTTTAGACATATCAATAATAGTAAATGTGTAAACAACAATTAATCTTCAATAACCAATTCAATAATTCATTACTTTGACTTAATACAATATTGCAATCAATATTCAACGCACCATTTAGACATATCAATCACTTAAAAATTGTAAACAACAATTTATCTTCAATAACCAATTCAATAATTTATTACTTTGACTTCATACAATGTTTCGATCAATATTCGATCGCACCATTTAATCATATCAATCACTGTAAATGTGTAAACAAAAATTAATCTTCAATATCCAATTCAATAATTCCTTACTTTAACTTAATACAATGTTGCGATCAATTGACGATCGCACCCTTTAGACATATCAATCACTAAAAATGTGTAAACAACAATTAATCTTCAATAACCAATTCAATAATTCATTACTTTGACTTAATACAATGTTGCGATCCATATTCGATCGCACCCTTTAGACATATCAATAACAGTAAATGTGTAAACAACAATTAATCTTCAATAACCAATTCAATAATTTATTACTTTGACTTAATACAATGTTGCGATCAATATTCGATCGCACCCTTTAGACATATCAATCACTGTAAATGTGTAAACAACAATTAATCTTCAATACCCAATTCAATAATTCATTACTTTGACTTAATACAATGTTGCGATCAATATTCGATCGCACCCTTTAGACATATCAATCACTGTAAATGTGTAAACAACAATTAATCTTCAATACACTATAAAATAATTCATTACTTTAACTTAATACAGTGTTGCAATCAATTGTCGATCGCACCATTTAGGCATATCAATCACTGAAATTGTGTAAACAACAATTAATCTTCAACAACCAATTCAATAATTCATTTCTTTGACTTAATATAATGTAGCGATCAATATTCGATCGCACCCTTTAAACACACAATCATTGAAAATGAGTAAAGAACAATTAATCTTCAATAACCAATTCAATAATTCGTTCTTTGACTTAATACAATGTTGCGATCAATATTTGATTGCACCCTTTAAACACACAATCACTGAAAATGTGTAAACAACAAATAATGTTCAATAACCAATTCCATAATTCATTACTTTGACTTAATACAATGTTGCGATCAATATTCGATCGCACCCTTTAGACATATCAATCACTGTAAATGTGTAAACAACAATTAAGTTTTTATAACCAATTCAATAATTCATTACTTTGACTTAATATAATGTTGCGATCAATATTCTATCGCACCCTTTAGACATATCAATCACTGAAAATGTGTTAACAACAATTAATCTTCAATATACAATTCAATAATTCATTACTTAACTTAATACAATGTTGCAATTAATTGTCGATCGCACCCTTTAGACATATCAATCACTGAAAATGTATAAACAACAATTAATCTTTAATAACCAATTCAATAATTCATTACTTCGACTTAATACAATGTTGCGATCAATATTCGATCGCACCCTTTGGAACCACAATCACTGAATATGTGTAAACAACAATTAATCTTCAAAAACCAATTCAAAATTTCGTTACTTTGACTTAAATAATGTTGCTATCAATATTCGATCGCACCCTTTAGACATATCAAACACTTTAAATGGGTAAACAACAATTAAACATCAATAACCAATTCAATAAGTCATTACTTTAACTTAATACAATATTTCGATCCATTGTCGATCGCACCCTTTAGACATATCAATCACTCAAAATGTGTAAACAACAATTTATCATCAATAACCAATTCAATAATTCATAAGGTTAACTTAATACAATTTGGCGTTCAATTATCGATCGTACCCTTTAGACATATCAATCTCTGAAAATGTGTAAACAACAATTAATCTTCAATAACCAATTCAATAATTCATTACATTCACTTAATACAATGTTGCGATCAATATTCGATCGCACTCTTTAGACAAATCAATCACTAAAAATGTGTAAACAACAATTAAATATCTATCACCAATTCAATTTTTCATTACTTTAACTTAATACAATGTTGCAATCAATTATCGATCGCACCCTCTAGACATATCAATCACTGTAAATGTTTAAACAACAATTAATCTTCAATACACTATACAATAATTCATTACTTTAACTTAATACAATGTTGCAATCAATTGTCGATCGCACCATTTAGGCATATCAATCACTGAAAATGTGTAAACAACAATTAATCTTCAACAACCAATTCAATAATTCATTTCTTTGACTTAATATAATGTTGCGAATAATATTCTACCGCACCCTTTAAACACATAGTCATTGAAAATGTGTAAAGAACAATTAATCTTCCATAACCAATTCAATAATTCGTTACTTTGACTTAATACAATGTTGCGATCAATATTCGATCGCATCCTTTGGACATGTCAATCACTATAAATGTGTAAACAATAATTAATCTTAAATACCCAATTCAATAATTCATTACTTAACTTAATATAATGTTACGATCAATTGTCGATCGCACCCTTAAGACAAATCAATCACTGAAAATGTGTAAACAATAATTAATGTTCAATAACCAATTCAATAATTCATTAATTTGACTTAATACAATTTTGCGATCAATATTCGATCGCACCATTTAGACATAAAAATCACTATAAATGTGTGAACGACAATTAAGTTTGAAAAACTAATTCAATAATTCATTACTTTGACTTAAAACAATGTTGAGATCAAAATTTGATTGCTCCCTTAAGACATATCAATCACTGTAAATGTGTAAAAAACAATTAATCTTCAATACACAATTCAATAATTCATTACTTTAACTGAATACAATGTTGCCATCAATTTTCGATCGCACCCTTTAAGCATATCAATCACTGAAAATGTGTAAACAATTATTAATCTTAAATAACTAATTCAATAATTTATTACTTTGACTTGATACAATGTTGCGATCAATATTCGATTGCACCCTTTAGACACACAATCACTGAAAATGTGTAAACAACAATGAATCTTCAATAACCAATTCAATAATTCGTTACTTTGACTTAATACAAAGTTGCGATCAAAATTCGGTCGCACCCTTTAGACATATCAATCACTATAAATGTGTAAACAACAATTAATGTTCTATAACCAATTCAATAATTCATTACTTTGATTTAATACAATGTTGCGATCAATATTCGATCGTACCCTTTAGACGTATCAATCACTGTAAATGTGTAAACAATAATTAAGTTTTATAACCAATTCAATAATTCATTACTTTGACTTAATACAATGTTGCGATAAATATTCGATCGCACACTTTAGACATATAAATCACTGTCAATGTGTAAACAACAATTAATCTTTAATACACAATTCAATAATTCATTACTTAACTTAATACAATGTTGCAATTAATTGTCGATCGCACCCTTTAGACATATCTATCATTGAAAATGTGTAAACAACAATTAATCTTCTATAACCAATTCAGTAATTCCTTACTTCGACTTAATACAATGTTGCGATAAACATTCGATCGCACCCTTTAGACACACAATCACTGAAAATGTGTAAACAATAATTAATCTTCAAAAACCAATTCAATAATTTGTTACTTTGACTTATGACAATGTTGCGATCAATATTCGATTGCACCCTTAAGACATATAAATCACTTAAAATGTGTAAACAACAATTACTCTTCTATAACCAATTCAGTAATTCATTACTTTAACTTAATACAATGTTGCGATCAATATTGGATCGCACCCTTTAGACACACAATCTGATACGGCAGCAACTCGAGAACTAAGTATGAATCACCTTCGAATCAATAGATGTTCCCAAACCTAAATTCAATCAATCTACAAGAACCCTTCACCCCCAAAACAGCAAGGAATTGGTAACAAAGAGTATAGAATGTGAAAGAATTGAATAAACGCCACAAGTCAATACTTACTTGATAAGTTGAATCAATCCTTAAAGTAAAATAGACTGGAATCAAACCTTTCCACTCTCAAAATAATGTTTTAATCAAGTCCCCAACCAACGCACATAAAGAAGGGTTTAAATACCCTTTACAAATGAAACCCTAAAAATCTTAAAGGCTGGGCTATTAATCAGAGGCCCAACACTAATTAATTCATGCACATGACTTTTAAGTGAGGCACATGCATATTAAATACAGATCATAATATTTTAAAGCCCAACATAATAAAATAAAAGAAGCCCAGATATTCATTTAAAGATAGTTAAGCCTAAGCCCATTTGATTAGACTTCTGCTTCAGATATTTGGCCAAGTGTTTAGCCTCCTGGACTTGGTTCCTCTAATGTGCATAAACACCTCGGCATCTCTTTAAGTTCTTTCCCAAGCTTGATCATCATATCCTCTTGAAGTTCTTGTGAAATCAATGCTTGTACATAAATCTGAACTCGTGCTTTGAGTTTAGAAGAGCGTGATCATGTAATTGGACCTGCTGGCATCATCAAGACTTCATCATTGCTTTGGTGAGTTGCATCATTCCCTCCCTCTTCAAAAGGATTCGACCTCGAATCAGAACCTACATTGATAAAAGGAGACAAATCAGAAACATTGAAAGTAGCACTAACACCATACTCACCTGGTAAATCCACCCTATAGGCATTATCATTGATGCACTCAAGTACTTGGAAAGGACCATCGCCTCTAGGATCGAGCTTCGACTTTCTTTGCTTAGGAAATATTTCCTTCCGGAAATGTACCCAAACCCAATCTCCAGGTTCAAACTTCATCACCCTACGCCCTTGGTTGGCCTTTTGAGCATACTTCTTGTTCTTGTCCTCAATGTGCTGACTAGCTTTCTCATATATTGTTTTAACCACTTCTGCTCTTTACTGCCCATCTATATTAACAATCTCATTCAATGGTAAAGGCATTAAATCCAATGGAGTTAATGGGTTAAAACCATAAACAATCTCAAATGGAGAATAACCTGTAGAAGAATGTATGCTCCTATTGTAAGCAAACTCTATCAGAGGTAAATAATCTTCCCAAGTTTTAAAATTTTTACCCACAACAGCACGCAATAAAGAGCCTAAAGTTTGATTAACCACTTCAGTTTGGCCATCAGTTAGAGGATGACAAGTAGTAGAAAATAACAACTTAGTCCCCAATTTACCCCATAAAACACGCCAAAAGTGGCTTAAGAATTTAGAATCTCTGTCAGAAACAATTGTTTTAGGAATGCCATGCAATCTAACCACATCCCTAAAGAACAAATCTGCAATATGTGTAGCATCATCAGATTTATGACATGCAATAAAATGAGCCATTTTACTAAATCTATCCACTACAACAAATATGCTATCACAACCTTTCCTGGTCCTAGGTAATCCTAACACAAAATCCATAGAGATATCAACCCAAGGACTATTAGGAACAGGTAGAGGGGTGTACAACCCGTGAGGCTTCACCTTGGATTTGGCTTGCCTACATGCTATACAACTAGAGCAAACTCTCTCAACATCCTTTTTCATGTTAGGCCAATAAAAATGCTCTTGTAATATATCAAGTGTTTTAGCAATACCAAAATGTCCCATCAAACCACCATTATGAGGCTCCTTAACAAGCAATTCACACATAGAACATGTAGGAATACAAAGCTTGTTATCTCTAAATAAATACCCATCATTCCTATAAAACTTCTTAAAGGCAACTTCTTCGCATGCATCATACACATTGGCAAAATCAGAATCTAATTTATACAATTCTTTTATATACTCAAATCCGATCAGCTTAGAACTAAGAGAAGAGATCAGAGCATACTTTCTAGATAATGCATCAGCAATCATATTTTCTTTACCTTGTTTGTATTGCACAACATATGGGAAAGTCTCTATGAACTCTAGCCACTTAGCATGCCTTTTATTCAACTTACCTTGGCCTTTAAGGTGCTTCAAACTTTCATGGTCAGTGTGAATCACGAATTCCTTAGGCCATAGATAATGCTGCCAGGTTTGTAGAGCTCTCACCAATGCATACAACTCCTTATCGTAAGTTGAATAATTCAACTAAGCACCATTCAACTTCTCACTAAAGTAAGCAATAGGTCGCTTTCCCTACAACAAAACAGCACCAATACCTATACCAGAGGCATCACACTCTATTTCAAAAGAAGAAGAAAAATCAGGTAAACTCAAAATAGGAGCAGAACAAAGTTTATCTTTCAAAGTATTGAAAGCATGTTCCTGCGCCTCACCCCAAATAAAACCTACCTCCTTTTTAACAATCTCTGTCAATGGGGCTGCTATAGAGCTAAAATCCTTGACAAATCTCCTGTAAAAACTAGCAAGTCCATGAAAAGATCTTACCTGAGAAATACTTGTAGGTCGTGGCCACTCCTTGATTGCCTAGACCTTCTCTTGGTCCACCTCAACCCCATTAGAAGAAACAACATAACCAAGAAAAGTAACATGATCCATGCAAAATGTACACTTTTTCAACTTCGCATACAACTTTTCTGCCCTAAGTGCATCTAACACAGACTTAAGATGCTCAAAATGTTCATCAATGCTTTTGCTATAAATCAGTATGTCATCAAAATATACCACAACAAATCTACCAATAAAAGATCTCAACACATGATTCATCAATCTCATGAAAGTGCTAGGGGCATTAGTTAACCCAAAAGGCATTACCATCCACTCATATAAACCATGTTTTGTTTTAAAAGCAGTTTTCCACTCATCACCAATTTTCATTCTAATCTGATGGTAACCACTCATTAAATCAATCTTGGTAAATACACAAGCACCATGCACTTCATAAAGCATATCTTCTAACCTAGGTATAGGATGACGATACTTTACCGTCATCTTATTAACAGCTCTGCAATCTACACACATGCGCCAACTCCCATCCTTCTTAGGTACTAGAATAACCGGTACGGCACAAGGACTCAAACTTTCTCTTATGTGTCCCTTTTGCAAAAACTCTTGAACCTGCTTTTGGATTTCCTTAGTTTCTTCTGGGTTAGCTCTATAAGCTGGTCTGTTTGGAATTTGTGCTCCGGGCATGAAATCAATTTGATGCTCTATTCCCCTAATATGTGGCAACTCCTTGGGCAGGTCCTCAGGAAAAAGGTCTCCATATTCCTGCAACAAAGAAACAACACAACTAGGCAAACTTGGGTCAAGGTCAGATTCATTAAAGTAAGCTTCCTTGTACAAGAGTACAAACAAGCATCGACTTTCCTTATAAAAAACCCTTACATCTCTCATTTTTGCATAGAAGTTTTGTTTTTTTCTGCCTTCTCTCTCATTAGGGCCTTTTAATTGAATTTCTTTTGAGGCCTCTTTCCCCTCTTTTCTTCTCTCATTCTCTGCCTCACCGTCTCTCTTTTCTTTTATTTTCAATTTTTGCTCTCCTTTTGCAAGGCTCTCAGCCTTCCCCTCAATTTTCGTCAATTCTTGTTTTTCTTGAGTCTTTTCAGCCTTCCTTTGTTGCATTGCTTCCATACTTCTTTTCAATTGCATTTGGTCTTCATAGACCTCTTTTAGTAACAATGGAGCAAGAACATACTTCTGATCCCCCATGGAAAATGAGTACCTATTCTTAAATCTATCATGTAACACTCTCCTATCATATTGCCAAGGTCTACCAAGCAATAAATGACTTGCATGCATAGGTACAACATCACAAAGAACTTGATCAGAATACTTACCAATGGAGAAATTCACAAGAACTTGTTTATTCACCTTGATTTCTCCCATGTCATTCAATCATTGCAGCCTATACGGTCTTGGATGCCTCAAACAATCCAACCCCAGTTTTTCTACCATCATTGTGCTAGCTACATTAGTGCAACTTCCCCCATCAATTATCAGGCTACAAATTTTTTCATTCACTAGGCACCTAGAGTGAAAAATATTTTCTCTTTGCTCAAATCCATCTTCCCTTGCTTGTGCATTCAAAACACGCCTAGTAACAAGTAATTCACCCCTGGGTGTATCCTCAACTTCCACATCTAAATAATCCTCCAATTCAGGCATTGAATCAGAATCATTTTCATCACTACCCTCATCTTCTGAAATAACTTCCCCACTTCTTACAATCATTTTTTTCTTATTCGGACATTGAGAAGCAATATGACCAACACCAAGACATTTAAAGCATTTAATAGATCTATGCTTTTCAGAATTGGAATGAGAATAACTAGAAGTTTTTAAAGTACCTTTCAGATCTGTCTTGTTCTTCTTCTTTTGACTTATCCTTGTACTTCTCATCTTTCTTGGACCATTTGGAGTTCCAACTTGCTGTAGAGCTCGAATAAGAAGTCTTGCTGGGCCCTTTGTACTTGAGCTGCTTCTCTATCTTCATAGCCATGTTCACCATCTCCTCTAACTCAACGTAATGGTGCAGCTCAATGACGTTTGCTATGTCTTTATTTAAACCAGTCAAGAAATGTGCCATGGTTGCCTCCCTATCTTCTTCTACATTCGCCCTAATCATGGCTATCTCCATCTCCTTATGGTATTCTTCAACACTTCTAGTGCCTTGTCTCAAAGTTTGGAGCTTTTGATGTAGCTCCCTATAAAAGAAGCTAGGTACAAATCTTTTCTTCATTACCCTCTTCATCTCAGCCCAAGTCTCAATAGGATCCTTTCCATTCCTTCTTCTATCCAAAACAAGCTGATCCCACCAAACAAGTGCATAGTTATGGAATTCCGCAGCGGTCAGCTTCACCTTCTTTTCTTCTGAGAAGTTATGACATTCAAAAATCATTTCTACCATTCTCTCCCATTCCAAATAAGTTTCTGGATCATTTTTGCCTTGGAAAGAGGGTATTTTCATCTTAATACTACCCAAGTTTCTATCAACATGTTCAACTCTATCTTCTCTCCTTGCATTAATTCGACCCCTATAACCTCTTCCTCTTCCTCTATCATTTCTTGCTCCCGTTCTGTCAAATCTAGCCCTATTCCATTCTTCTTCATCCCTCCTATCTTCATATTCATCCTTATAGTCTGAAGGCACTAGAGTTAGTTCCCGTTCATTTCGCCTTCTTACTGCACCATTAGTTGGAGTCTCTCTTTGCAACTCTCTAATGGCCTGATCTTGCCTATCAAATTTATCACTAACATCTCTGAACATGTTCTCAATACTTTGGAACTGTTGTTGCATTGCCTGCAATGTAAAGAATGTGGTTTGCTCAGCCTCACTATTCTTTTCCTCCTTGTCACTACTTTTAACTTCATTTGAAGCACTCATGATGTAAAACCTGCAGGAAAAAAAATTAGAATAGTTCCTCACACACTCCCTCACGTGTTTCACTCCAAGTCAGAATGGATACCCTCGTGTTTCACTCAAAAATATGGCTTTTACCCTCAATGAGCTCACCTACTCTTGCCTTTTCCCACTCTAGATTCAAGCACAGTTTACTTGTCCAGATTGAGTTCTACTAACCAATAAGCATAACAGCAACACAATTCAATAGAAGGAAAGAAAGAATACCTAAAGAAATGAAGAAAGCACAAAACTAGATGCAATTTACTGTTAAGATGAAAAAAATAAAAGAAAAGAAAAAAAAACTGTCAAAATATTAGTCACATACGAGATGAAGAAAATGTATGTGGACGATTTTTTTTTAAAGGAAATTGAGCCTGGAAGGAAATAATTCTAAGAGAGAATAAGAACAAACAAGAAGAAAGAGATTATGAATGGTTTAAACAATGTGAGTTTCTCTTCTGCTCTTCATTTTTTTTCAAATTTTTTTTTCACTATTTTTCTTTTAGATTTTTTTTTCACGATTTTTTTTTCTTTTTTTTTTCAGAGTTCCACACTTTTTTTTTCCTCTGATTTTTTCCCACGAATTTTTTTTCTTTCTTTTTTTTTTCTTTATTTATAAACAGCTGAAATAACAATACCAGAAAAGAACTGACAGAAATTTAAAGAAAAAAAAGATTGAATTTAACCTAGGCTCTAATACCAAAAATGATACGGCAACAACTCAAGAACTAAGCATGAATCACCTCCGAATCAATAGATGTTCCCAAACCTAAATTCAATCAATCTACAAGAACCCTTCACCCCTAAAACAGCAAGGAATTGGTAACAAAGAGTATAGAATGTGAAAGAATTGAATTAACGCCACAAGTCAATACTTACTTGATAAGTTGAATCAATCCTTAAAGTAAAATAGTCTGGAATCAAACCTTTCCACTCTCAAAATAATGTTTTAATCAAGTCCCCCACCAACACACATAAAGAAGGGTTTAAATACCCTTTACAAATGAAACCCTAAAAATCTTAAAGGCCGGGCTATTAATCAGAGGCCCAACACTAATTAATTCATGCACATGACTTTTAAGTGAGGCACATGCATATTAAATACAGATCAGAATATTTTAAAGCCCAACATAATAAAATAAAAGAAGCCCAGATATTCATTTAAAGATAGTTAAGCCTAAGCCGATTTGATTAGACTTCTGCTTCAGATATTTGGCCAAGTGTTTAGCCTTCTGGACTTGGTTCCTCTAATGTGCATAAACACCTCGGCATCTCTTTAAGTTCTTTCCCAAGCTTGATCATCATATCCTCTTGAAGTTCTTGTGAAATCAATGCTTGTACATAAATCTGAACTCGTGCTTTGAGTTTAGAAGAGCGTGATCATGTAATTGGACCTGCTGGCATCATCAAGACTTCATTACTCATTAAAACCCTTTAGACAATGTACAAGCATATCAATAATTCGTTTCTTTGACTTAATACAATGTTGCGATCAATATTCGATCGCACCCTTTACACATATCAATCACTATAAACGTGTAAACAACAATTACTCTTTAAAACCCAATTCAATAATTCATTACTTTAACTTAATACAATGTTGCGATTAATTGTCGATCACACCTTTTAAAGATTGCACTGAAAATGTGTAACCAACAATTAATCATCAAAAACCAATTCAATAATTTATTACTTTGACTAAATACAATGTTGCGATCAATATTCATTGCACCCTTTAGACATATCAATCACTGAAAATTTGTAAACAACAATTAATCTTCAATACCCAATTCAATAATTCATTACTTTAACTTAATACAATGTTGCGCTTAATTGTCGATCACACCCGTTAGACATATCAATCACTGAAAATGTGTTAACAACAATTTATCATCAAAAACCATTTCAATAATTCAATACTTTGACTTAATAAAATGTTGCGATCAATATTCAATGGCACCCTTTAAACATATCAATCACTATAAATGTGTAAACAATAATTAATCACCAATAACCAATTTAATTATTCATTACTTTGACTTAATACAATGTTGCGATCAATATTCGATCGCACCCTTTAGACATATCAATCACTGAAAATGTGTAAACAACAATTAATCTTCAATAACCAATTCAATAATTCATTACTTTGACTTAATATAATGTTGCGATCAATATTCGATCGCATCTTTTAGACACACAATCATTGAAAATGTGTAAAGAACAATTAATCTTCAATAACCAATTCAATAATCCGTTACTTAACTTTAATAAAATGTTGCAATCAATTGTCGATCGCACCCTTTAGACAAATCAATCACTGAAAATGTGTAAACAATAATTAATCTTCAATAAACAATTCAATAATTTATAACCTTGACTTAATACAATGTTGCGATCAATATTCGATCGCACCCTTTAAGCACATAATCACTTAAAATTTGCAAACAATAATTAATCTTCAATAACCAATTCAATAATTCGTTACTTTGACTTGATACAATGTTACGATCAATATTCTATCTCACCTTTTAGACATATCAATCACTGTAAATGTGTAAACAACAGTTAATCTTCAATACCCAATTCAATAATTCATTACTTTAACTTAATACAATGTTGTGATCAATATTTGATCGCACCCTTTAGATATATCAGTCACTTAAAATTTGTAAACAACAATTAATCTTCAATAACCAATTCAATAATTCATTATTTGACTTAATACAATGTTGCAATCAATATTCAATCGCACCCATTAGACATATCAATCACTGAAAATGTGTAAACAACAATTAATCTTCAATAATCAATTCAATAATTCAATACCTTGACTTAATACAATGTTGCGATCAATATTCGATCGCACCCTTTAGGCACAGCATCACTTAAAATTTGCAAACAACAATTAATCTTCAATAACGAATTCAATAATTAGTTACTTTGACTTAATACAATGTTACGATCAATATTCTATCGCACCTTTTTGACATATCAATCACTATAAATGTGTAAACAACAGTTATTCTTCAATACCAAATTCAATAATTCATTACTTTAACTGAATACAATGTTGCGATCAATATTTGATCGCACCTTTTAGACGTATCATTCACTTAAAATGTGTAAACAACAATTAAACATAAATAACCAATTCAATAATTCATTACTTTAACTTAATACAATGTTTCGACCAATTGTCGATCGCACCCTCTACACATATCAATCACTAAAAATGTGTAAACAACAATAAATCCTTAATAACCAATTTAACAATTCATTACTTTCACTTAATACAATGTTGCGAGCAATATTCAATCGCACCCTTTAGACATATCAATCACAGTAAATTTGTAAACAACAATTAATCTTCAATAACCAATTCAATAATTCATTACTTTGACTTAATACAATGTTGCGATCAATATTCGATAGCACCCTTTAGACATATCAATCAATATAAATCTGTAAACAACAATTAATCTTCAATACCCAATTCAATAATTCATCACTTTCACTTAATACAATGTTGCGATTAATAGTCGATCGCACCCTTTACACATATCAATCACAGAAAATGTGTATACAACAATAAAACATCAATAACCAATTCAATAGTTTATTACTTTAACTTAATACAATGTTGCAATCCATTGTCGATCGCACCCTTTAGACATATCAATCACTGAAAATGTGTAAACAACAATTAATCTTCAATAACCAATTCAATAATTCAGAACTTTGACTTAATACAATGTTGCGATCAATGTTCGGTCGCACCATTTAGACATATCAATTAATGTAAATATGTAAACAACAATTATTTTTCAATACCCAATTCAATAATTCATCACTTTAACTTAATACAATGTGGCGATCAATTGTCGATCGCACCCTTTAGACATATCAATCACTGAAAATCTATAAACAACAATTAATCTTCAATAACAAATTCAATATTCATTACTTTGACTTAATACTATGTTGCGAAAAATATTTGGTCGCACCCTTTAGACATATCAATCACTGTAAATGTGTAAACAACAATTAATCTTCAATACCCAATTCATTACTTTAACTTAATACAATGTTGCGATCTATTGGCGATCGCACCCTTTAGACATATCATTCATTGAAAATGTGTAAACAACAATTAAACATCAATAACAAATTCAATAATTTATTACTTTAACTTAATACAATGTTACGATCATTTGTCAATCGCAGCCTTTAGACAAATCAATCACTAAAAATGAGTAAACAACAATTAATCTTCAATATCCAATTCAATAATTCATTACTTTGACTTATACAATGTTGCGATTAATATTCGATCGCACCCTTTAGACATATCAATCACTGAAAATGTTTAAACATAAATTAAACATCAATAACGAATTCAATTATTCATTACTTAAACTTAATACAATGTTGCGATCTATTGTCGATCGCGCCCTTTAGACATATCATTTACTGAAAATGTGTAAACAACAATTAATCTTCATTAATTAATTCAATAATTCAGTACTTTGACTTAATACAATGTTGCGATCAATATTCGGTCGCACCCTTTAGACATATCAATCAATGTAAATCTGTAAACAACAATTAATCTTCAATACCCAATTCAATAATTCATCACTTTAACTTCATACAATGTGGCTATCAATTGTCGATCGCACCCATTAGACATATCAATCACTGAAAATGTATAAATAACAATTAATCTTCAAAAACAAATTCAATAATTCATTACTTTGACTTAATACAATGTTGCGATAAATATTTGGTCGCACCCTTTAGATATATCAATCACTGTAAATGTGTAAACAACAATTAATCTTCAATACATAATTCAATAATTCATTACTCTAAATTAATACAATGTTGCGATGGATTAACGATCGCACCCTTTAGATATATCATTCACTGAAAATGTGTAAACAACAATTAAACATCAATAACAAATTCAATAATTCTTTACTTTAACTTAATACAATGTTGCGATGGATTAACGATCGCACCGTTGAGAAATATCAATCACTGAAAATATATAAACAACAATAAATCTTCAATAGCCAATTCAATAATTTATTACTTTGACTTAATACATTGTTGCGATCAATATTCGATCACACCCTTTAGACATATCAATCACTGAAAATGTATAAACAACAATTAAACATCAATAACCAATTCAATAATTCATTACTTTAACTTAATACAAAGTTACGATCAATTGTCGATCGCACCCTTTAGACATATCAATGACTGAAAATTTGTAAACAATAGTTAATCTTCAATAATCAATTCAATAATTCTTAACTTTGACTTAATACATTGTTGCTATCAATATTCAATCGCACCCTTAAGATATATCAATCGCTTAAAATGTGTAAACAACAATTAATCTTCTACCAATTCAATAATTTATAACATTAACTTAATACAGTGTAGCTATCAATATTCGGTCGCACCTTTTAGAAATATAAATAACTGTAAACGTGTAAACAACAATTAATCTTCAATAGCCAATTCACTAATTTATTACTTTTACTTAATTTAATGTTGCGATCAATATTCGATCGCACCCTTTAGACATATCAATCACAGAAAATGTGTAAACAACAAATAAACATCAATAACCAATTCAATAATTTATAACTTTAACTTAACACCATGTTGCGATCAATTGTCGATCGCACCCTTTACACATATCAATCACAGAAAAAGTGTAAACAACAATTAAACATCAATAACAATTTCAATAATTTATTACTTTAACTTAATACAATGTTGCAATCAATTGTCGATCGCACCCTTTAGACAAATCAATCACTGAAAATGCATAAACAACAATTAATCTTCAATAATCAATGCAATAATTCAGTACTTTGACTTAATACAATGTTGCGATCAATATTCGGTCGAACCCTTAAGACATATCAATCAATGCAAATCTGTAAACAACAATTAATCTTCAATACCCAATTCAATAATTCATCACTTTAACTTAATACAATTTTGCGATCAATTGTCGATCGCACCGTTTAGATATAGCAATCACTGAAAATGTGTAAACAACAATTAATCTTCAATAATCAATTCCATAATTCATTACTTTGACTAAATACAATGTTGCGATCAATATTCGGTTGCACACTTTAGACATATCAATCAATGTTAATGTGTAAACAACAATTAATCTTCAATACCCAATTCAATAATTCATCACTTTAACTTAATACAACGTTGCGATCAATTGTCGATCACACCCTTTACACATATCAATCACATAAAATGTGTAAACAACAATTAAACATCAATAACCAATTCAATAATTTATTACTTTAACTTAATACAATATTGCGATCAATTGTCGATTGCACCCTTTAGACAAATAAATCACTGAAAATGTGTAAACAACAATTAATCTTCAATAATCAATTCAATAATTCATTACTTTGACTTAATACAATGTTGCGATAAATATTCGATCGCACCCTATAGACATATCAATCACTGAAAATGTGTACACATAAATTGAACATCAATAACCAATTCAATAATTCATTACTTTAACTTAATAAAATGTTGCGATCAATTGTCGATCGCACCCTTTAGACATATCAATTACTGAAAATATGTAAACAATAATTAATCTTCATTAACCAATTCATTAATTCAGTACTTTGACTTAATACAATGTTGTGATCAATATTCGGTCGCACCCTTTAAACATATCAATCAATGTAAATCTGTAAACAACAATTAATCTTCAATACCCAATTCAATAATTCATCACTTTAACTTCATACAATGTGGAGATCAATTGTCGATCGCACCTATTAGACAAATCAATCACTGAAAATGTATAAACAACAATTAATCTTTAAAAACAAATTCAATAATTCATTACTTTGACTTAATACAATGTTGCGATAAATATTTGGTCGCACCCTTTAGACATATCAATCACTGTAATTGTGTAAACAACAATTAATCTTCAATACCCAATTCAATAATTCGTTACTTTAACTTAATACAATGTTGCGATGGATTAACGATCGCACCGTTGAGAAATATCAATCACTGAAAATGTATAAACAACAATAATTCTTCAATAACCTTCAATAATTTATTACTTTGACTTAATATGATTTTGCGATCAATATTCGATCGCACTCTTTATACATATCTTAATAACTGAAAATGTGTAAACAACAATTAAATATCAATAACCAATTCAACAATTCATTACTTTAACTTAATATTAGTTGCGATAAATATTTGGTCGCACCCATTAGACATATCAATCACTGAAAATATATAAACAACAATTAATCTTCAAAAACAAATTCAATAATTCATTACTTTGACTTAATACAATGTTGCGATAAATATTTGGTCGCACCCTTTAGACATATCAATCACTGAAAATTTGTAAACAATAGTTAATCTTAAATAATCAATTCAATAATTCATAACATTGACTTAATACATTGTTGCAATCAATATTCAATCGCACCCTTAAGATATATCAATTACTTAAAATGTGTAAACAACAATTAATCTTCAATAACCAATTCAATAATTTATTACATTGACTTAATACATTGTTGCGATCAATATTCGATCACATCCTTTAGATATATCAATCACTGAAAATGTGTAAACAACAATTAAACATCAATAACCAATTCAATAATTCATTACTTTAACTTAATACAAAGTTACGATCAATTGTCGATCGCACCCTTTAGACATATCAATCACTAAAAATTTGTAAACAGTAGTTAATCTTCAATAATCAATTCAATAATTCTTAACATTTACTTAATACAGTGTAGCGATTAATATTCGGTCGCACCCTTTAGAAATATAAATAACTGTAAACGTGTAAACAACAATTAATCTTCAATGGCCAATTCACTAATTTATTACTTTGACTTAATTTAATTTTGCGATCAATATTCGATCGCACCCTTTAGACATATCAATCACAGAAAATGTGTAAACAACAATTAAACATCAATAACCAATTCAATAATTTATAACTTTAACTTAATACAATATTGCGATCAATTGTCGATCGCACCCTTTACACATATCAATCACAGAAAAAGTGTAAACAACAATTATACATCAAAAACCAATTCAATAATTTATTACTTTGACTTAATACAGTGTTGCGATCAATTGTCGATTGCACCCTTTAGACATATCAATCATTGAAAATGCATAAACAACAATTAATCTTCAATAATCAATTCAATAATTCATTACTTTGACTTAATACAATGCTACGATTAATATTCGATCGCACCCTTTAGACATATCAATCACTGAAAATATGTAAACATAAATTTAACATCAATAACCAATTCAATAATTCATTTCTTTACATTAATACAATTTTACGATCAATTGTCGACCGCACCCTTTTGACATATCAATCACTGAAAATGTGTAAACAACAATTAATCTTCAATAACCAATTCAATAATTCAGTACTTTGACTTAATACAATGTTGCGATCAATATTTGGTCACACCCTTTAGACATATCAATCAATGTAAATCTGTAAACAACAATTAATCATCAATACCCAATTCAATAATTCATCACTTTAACTTAATACAATGTGGCGATAAATTGTCAATCGCACCCTTTAGACATATCAATCACTGAAAATGTGTAAACAACAATTAATCATCAATAACAAATTCAATAATTCATTACTTTGACTTAATACAATGTTGGGATAAATATTTGGTCGCACCCTTTACAGATATCAATCACTGTAAATGTGTAAACAACAATTAATCTTCAATACCCAATTCATTACTTTAACTTAATACAATGTTGCGATCTATTGGCGATCGCACCCTTTAGACATTACATTCACTAAAAATGTGTAAAATACAATTACACATCAATAACAAATTCAATAATTTATTACTTTAACTTAATACAATGTTGCGATCAATTGTCGATCGTACCGTTGAGAAATATCAATCACTTAAAATGTAAAAACAACAATTAATCTTCAATAATCAGTTCAATAATTCATTACTTTGACTTAATGCAATGTTGTGATCAATATTCGATCGCACTCTTTAGACATATCTCAAAAACTGAAAATGTGTAAACAACAATAAAATATCATTAACCAATTCAATAATTCAATACTTTAGCTTCATACAATGTTGCGATCAATTGTCGAACGCACCCTTTAGACATATCAATCACTAAAAATGTTTAAACAACAATATAACATCAATAAGCAATTAAATAATTCATTACTTTAACTTAATACAATGTTGCGATCAATTATCGATTGCACCCTTTAGCCATATCAATCACTGAAAATGGCTAAAACAACAATTAATCTTAATTGACCAATTCAATAATTCATTACTTTGACTTAATACAATGTTGCGATCAATTGTCGATCACACCCTTTAGACATATCAATCACTGAAAATGTGTAAACCTCAATTAATCTTCAATACCCAATTCAATAATTGATTACTTTAACTTAATACAATTTTGCGATTAACTGTCGATTCGAACCCTTTAGACATATCAATTATTGAAAATGTGTAAACAACAACTAATCTTCAATAACCAATTCAATAATTCATTACTTAGACTTAATACAATGTTGCGATCAATATTCGATCACACCCTTTAGACATATGAATCACTAAAAATGTGTAAACAACAATTAATCATCAATAACAAATTCAATAATTCATTACTTTGACTTAATACAATGTTGGGATAAATATTTGGTCGCACCCTTTACAGATATCAATCACTGTAAATGTGTAAACAACAATTAATCTTCAATACCCAATTCATTACTTTAACTTAATACAATGTTGCGATCTATTGGCGATCGCACCCTTTAGACATTTCATTCACTGAAAATGTGTAAAATACAATTACACATCAATAACAAATTCAATAATTTATTACTTTAACTTAATACAATGTTGCGATCAATTGTCGATCGTACCGTTGAGAAATATCAATCACTTAAAATGTATAAACAACAATTAATCTTCAATAATCAGTTCAATAATTCATTACTTTGACTTAATGAAATGTTGTGATCAATATTCGATCGCACTCTTTAGACATATCTCAAAAACTGAAAATGTGTAAACAACAATTAAATATCATTAACCAATTCAATAATTCAATACTTTAGCTTCATACAATGTTGCGATCAATTGTCGAACGCACCCTTTAGACATATCAATCACTAAAAATGTTTAAACAACAATATAACATCAATAAGCAATTAAATAATTCATTACTTTAACTTAATACAATGTTGCGATCAATTATCAATGGCACCCTTTAGCCATATCAATCACTGAAAATGGCTAAAACAACAATTAATCTTAATTGACCAATTCAATAATTCATTACTTTGACTTAATACAATGTTGCGATCAATTGTCGATCAAACCCTTTAGACATATCAATCACTGAAAATGTGTAAACCTCAATTAATCTTCAATACCCAATTCAATAATTGATTACTTTAACTTAATAGAATTTTGCGATTAACTGTCGATTCGAATCCTTTAGACATATCAATTATTGAAAATGTGTAAACAACAACTAATCTTCAATAACCAATTCAATAATTCATTACTTAGACTTAATACAATGTTGCGATCAATATTCGATCACACCCTTTAGACATATGAATCACTAAAAATGTGTAAACAACAATTAATCTTCAATAACCAATTCAATAATTTATAACATTGACTTAATACAGTGAAGCGATCAACATTCGGTCGCACCCTTTAGAAATATAAATCACTATAAACGTGTAAACAACAATTAATCTTCAATAGCCAATTCACCAATTTATTACTTTGACTTAATTTAATATTGCGATCAATATTCGATCGCACCCTTTAGACAACAATAACAGAAAATGTGTAAACAACAATTAAACATCAATAACCAATTCAATAATTATAACTTTAACTTAATACAATGTTGCGTTCAATTGTCGATCGCACCCTTTACATATATCAATCACAGAAAATGTGTAAACAACAATTAAACATCAATAACCAATTCAATAATTTATTACTTTGACTTAATACAATGTTGCGATCAATTATCGATCGCACCCTTTAGACATATCAATCACTGAAAATGCATAAATAACAATTAATCTTCAATAATCAATTTAATAATTTATTACTTTGACTTAATACAATGTTACGATTAATATTCGATCGCACCCTTTAGACATATCAATCACTTAAAATGTGTAAACAACAAATAAACATCGATAACCAATTCAATAATTCACTACTTTTACTTAATACGATTTTGCGATCAATTGTCGATCGCACCCTTTTGACATATCAATCACTGAAAATGTGTAAACAATAGTTAATCTTCAATAACCAATTCAATAATTCAGTACTTTGACTTAATACAATGTTGTGATCAATATTCGGTCGCACCCTTTAGACATATCGATCAATGTAAATCTGTAAAAAAAACAATTAATCTTCAATATCTAATTCAATAATTCATCACTTTAACTTAATACAATGTGGCTATCAATTGTCAATCGCACCCTTTAGACATATCAATCACTGAAAATGTGTAAACAATAATTAATCTTCAATAACCAATTCAATAATTCAGTACTTTGACTTAATACAATGTTGTGATCAATATTCGGTCGCACTCTTTAGACATATCGATCAATGTAAATCTGTAAAAAAAACAATTAATCTTCAATATCTAATTCAATAATTCATCACTTTAACTTAATACAATGTGGCTATCAATTGTCAATCGCACCCTTTAGACATATCAATCACTGAAAATGTATAAACAACAATTAATCATCAATAAAAAATTCAATAATTCATTACTTTGACTTAATACAATGTTGCGATAAATATTTGGTCGCACCCTTTAGACATATCAATCACTGTTAATGTGTAAACAACAATTAATCTTTAATACCCAATTCATTACTTTAACTTAATACAATGTTGCGATCTATTGGCGATCGCACCCTTTAGAGATATCATTCACTGAAAATGTGTAAACAACAATTAAACATCATTAACAAATTCAATAATTCATTACTTTAACTTATTACAATGTTGCGATGGATTGTCGATCGTACTGTTGAGAAATTTCAATCACTTAAAATGTATGGACAATAATTAATCTTCAATAATCTGTTCAATAATTCATTATTCTGACCTAATGCAATGTTGCGATCAATATTCAATCGCACTCTTTAGACATATCTCAATAACTGAAAAATGTGTAAACAACAATTAAATATCAATAACCAATTCAATAATTCAATACTTAAGCTTAATACAACGTTGCGATCAATTGTCGAACGCACCCTTTAGACATATCAATCACTAAAAATGTTTAAACAACAATTAATCTTCATTCACCAATTCAATAATTCATTACTATGACTTAATACAATGTTGTGATCAATTGTCGATCACACCCTTTAGACATATCAATCACTGAAAATGTGTAAACCTCAATTAATCTTCAATACCCAATTCAATAATTGATCACTTTAACTTAATACAATGTTGCGATTAACTGTCGATTCGAACCCTTTACACTTATCAATTATTGAAAATATGTAAACAACAATTAATCTTCAATAACCAATTCAATAATTCATTACTTTGACTTAATACAATGTTGCGATCAATATTCGATCACACCGTTTAGATATATGAATCACTGAAAATTCGTAAACAACAATTAAACATCAATAACCAATTCAATAATTCATTACTTTAACTTAATACAAAGTTACGATCAGTTGTCGATCGCACCGTTTAGACATATCAATCACTGAAAATTTGTAAACAATAGTTAATCTTCAATAATCAATTCAATAATTCAAAACTTTGACTTAATACATTGTTGCAATAAATATTCAATCACACCCTTAAGATATATCAATCACTAAAAATGTGTAAACAACAATTAATCTTCAATAACCAATTCAATAATTTATTACATTGACTTAATTAATGTTGCGATCAATATTCGATCGCACCCTTTAGACAAATCAATCACAAAAAAATGTGTAAACATAAATTAAACATCAATAACCAATTCAAAAACTCATTACTTTAATTTAATACAATGTTGCGATCAATTGTCGTTCGCACCCTTTAGACATATCAATCACTGAAAATGTGTAAACAACATTTAATTATTAGTAACCAATTCAATAATTCATTACTTTGATTTAATACAATGTTGCGATCAATATTTGGTAGCACCCCTTAGACATATCAATCACTGTAAATGTGTAAACAACAATTAATCTTCAATACCCAATTCAATAATTCAGTACTTTAACATAATACAATGTTGCGATCCATTATTGATTGCACCCTTAAGACATATCATTCACTGAAAATGTGTAAACAACAATAAAACATCAATAACCAATTCAATAATTTATTACTTTAACTTTATACAATCATGCGATCGATTGTCGATCGCACCGTTTAGACGTATCAATCACTGAAAATGTGTAAACAACAATTAATCTTCAATAACCATATCTACAATTCAGTACTTTGACTTAATAAAATGTTGCGATTAATATTCGGTCGAACCCTTTAGACATATAAATCACTATAAATGTGTGAACAACAATTTATCTTCAATATCAAATATAATAATTCATTACTTTGACTTAATACAATGTTGTGATTAATTGTCGACCGCACCCTTTAGAAATATCAATCACTGAAAATGTGTAAACAACAATTAATCTTCAATAATCAATTCAATAGTTCATTACTTTGACTTAATACAATGTTGCGATCAATATTCGATCGCACCCTTTAGACATATTAATCTTTGTAAATTTGTAAACAACAATTAAACATCAATAACCAATTCAAAAATGTGTAAACAACAATTAATCTTCAATAACCAATTCAATATTTCAGTACTTTGACTTAATCCAATGTTGCAATCAATATTGGATCGCACCCTTTAGACATATCAATCACTAAAAATGTATAAACAAAAATTAAACATAAATAACTAATTCAATAATTCATTATTTTAACTTAATACAATGTTGCGATCAATTGTTGATCGCACTCTTTTGACATATCAATAACTGAAAATGTGTAAAAAACAATTAATCTACAATAACCAATTCAATAATTCATTTCTTTGACTTAATACAATGTTGCGATCAATTGTCGATCTCACCCTTTAGACATATCAATCACTGAAAATGTATAAACAACAATAAATCTTCAATATTAAATTCAATAATTCATTGATTTAACTTAATACTATGTTGCGATCAATTGTCGATCACCCCCTTTAGGAATATGATTCACTAAAAATGTGTAAACAATAATTAATCTTCAATAACCAATTCAATAATTGATTACTTTGACTTAATAAAATGTTGCGATCAATATTCGATCACACCCTTTAGACATATCAATCGATGCAAATGTGTAAACAACAATTAACTTCAATACTCAATTCAATAATTCATTACTTTTAACTTAATACAATGTTGCGATCAATTGTCGATCGCACCCTTTAGACACATCAATCACTGAAAATGTATAATCAACAAATAAACATCAATAACGAATTCAATACTTCATTACCTTAACTTAATACAGTGTTGCGATCAATTGTCGATCGCATCCTTTACACATATCAATCACTGAAAATGTGTAAACAACAATTAATATTCAATAATCAATTCAATAATTCGTTACTTTGACTTAATCCAATGTTGTGATCAATATTGGATCGCACCCTTTAGACATATCAATCGCCGAAAATGTGTAAACAAAAATTAAACATCAATAACCAATTCAATAATTCATTACTTTAACTTAATACAATGTTGCGATCAATTGTCGATCGCACCCTTTAGACATATCAATCACTGAAAATATGTAAACAACAATTAATCTTTAATAACAAATTCTATAATTCAGTACTTTGACTTAATACAATGTTGGGATCAATATTCGGTCGCACCCTTTAGACATATCAATCACTGTAAATGTGTAAACAACAAATAATCTTCAATATCAAATATAATAATTCATTACTTTAACTTAATACAATGTTGCGATCAATTGTCGATCGTACCCTTTAGAGCTATAAATCACTGAAAATGTGTAAACAACAATTAATCTTCAATAATTCATTACTTTGACGTAATATAATGTTGCGATAAATATTTGGTCGCACCCGTTATACATATTAAACACTGTAAATGTGTAAACAACAATTAATCATCAATACCCATTTCAATAATTCATTACTTTAACTTAATACAATGTGGCAATCAATTGTCGATCGCACCCTTTAGACATATCATTCACTGAAAATGTGTAAACAACAATTATACATCAATAACCAATTCAATAATTCATTACATTAGCTTAATACAATGTTGCGATAAATTCGACCCTTTAGAAATATCAATCACTGAAAATGTGTAAACAACAATTAATCTTCAATAACCAATTCAATAATTCATTACTTTTACATAATACAATGTTGCGATAAATATTTGGTCGCACCCTTTAGACATATCAATCACTGTAAATGTGTTAACAACAATTAATCGTCAATACCCAATTCAATAATTCATCACTTTAACTTAACACAATGTTGTGATCAATTGTCGATCGCACCCTTTAGAAATATCAATCACTTAAAATGTGTAAAAAACATTTAATCTTCAATAACCAATTAAATAATTCATTACTTTGATTTAATACAATGTTGCGATCAAAATTTGGTCGCACCCTTTAGACATATCGATCACTGTAATGTGTAAACAACAATTAATCTTCAATACCCAATTCAATAATTGATTACTTTAACTTTATACAATGTCGCGATCAATTGTCGATCGCACCCTTTAGACATATCATTCACTGAAAATGTGTAAATAACAATTAAACATCAATTACCATATCAATAATTCATTACGTTAACTTAATACAATTATGCGATCAATTGTCAATCGCACCCTTTAGACATATCATTCACTGAAAATGTGTAAACAACAATTAATCTTCAATACCCAATTCAATAATTCATTACTTTGACTTAATACAATGTTGTGATCAATTGTAGACCACACCCCTTAGACATAGCAATCACAGAAAATGTGTAAACTACAATTATTCTTCAATAACCAATTCGATAATTCAGTACTTTGACTTAATACAAAGTTGCGATCAATATTCGGTCGCACCCTTTAGACATATAAATCACTGAAAATGTGTAAACAACAATTAATCTTCAATACCCAATTCAATAATTCATCACTTTAACTTAATACAATGTTGCGATCAATCGTCGATCGCACTCTTTAGACATATCAATCACACAAAAAAGTGTAAAAAACATTTAATCTTCAATAACCAATTAAATAATTCATTACTTTAACTAAATACAATGTTGTAATTAATTATCGATCGCAGCCTTTAGACTTATAAAATACTGAAAATGTGTAAACAACAATTAATCTTCTATAAACAATTCAATAATTCATTACTTTAACTTAATACAATGTTGGGATCAATATTCTATCGTACCCTTTAGACATATCAATCACTATAAATGTGTAAACAACAATTAATATTCAATAATCAATTCAATAATTCATTACTTTGACTTAATCCAATGTTGTGATCAATATTCGGTTGCACCCTTAAGACATATTAATCACTGTAAATGTGTAAACAACAATTAATCTTCGATAACCAATTCAATAATTCATTACTTTGACTTAATACAATGTTTTGATCAATTGTCGACCACACCCTTTAGACATATCAATCACAGAAAATGTGTAAACTACAATTATTTTTTAATAACCAATTCAATCATTCAATACTTTGACTTGGTACAATGTTGCGATCAATATTCAGTCGCACCTTTTAGACATATCAATCACTGTAAATGTGTAAGAAACATTTAATCTACAATAATAAATTAAATAATTCATTACTTTAACTTAATACAATGTTGCGATCAATATTTGGTCGCACCCTTAAGACATATCGATCACTGTAAATGTGTAAACAACAATTAATCTTCAATACCCATTTAAATAATTGATTACTTTAACTTAATACAATGTTGCAATCAATTGTAGATCGCACCCTTTAGACATATCATTCACTGAAAATGTGTAAACAACAATTAAACATCAATAACAAATTAAATAATTCATTACTTTAACTTAATACAATGTTGCGATGGATTAACGATCGCACTGTTGAGAAATATCAATCACTGAAAATGTATAAACAATAATAAATCTTCCATACCCAATTCAATAATTCATCACTTTCACTTAATACAATGTTGCGATCAATTGTCGATCGCACCCTTTAGACATATCAATCACTGAAAATGTGTAAGAAACATTTAATCTACAATAATAAATTAAATAATTCATTACTTTAACTTAATACAATGTTGCGATCAATATTTGGTCGCACCCTTAAGACATATCGATCACTGTAAATGTGTAAACAACAATTAATCTTCAATACCCATTTAAATAATTGATTACTTTAACTTAATACAATGTTGCAATCAATTGTAGATCGCACCCTTTAGACATATCATTCACTGAAAATGTGTAAACAACAATTAAACATCAATAACAAATTAAATAATTCATTACTTTAACTTAATACAATGTTGCGATGGATTAACGATCGCACTGTTGAGAAATATCAATCACTGAAAATGTATAAACAATAATAAATCTTCAATAACCAATTCAATAATTTATTACTTTGACTTAATACGATGTCACGATCAATATTCGATCGCACTCTTTATACAATTCAATAATCTTCAACATTTAATCTTAATAATCTTCAACATTGAAAATGTATACATATCTTAATAACTGAAAATGTGTAAACAACATTCAATGTTCAATAAAAAATTCAATAATTCATTACTTTAACTTAATACAATGTTGCGATCAATATTCGGTTGCACCCTTTAGACATATCGATCACTGTAAATGTGTAAACAACCATTAATCTTCAATACCCAATTCAATAATTGATTACTTTAACTTAATACAATATTGCGGTCAATTGTCGACCGCACCCTTTAGACATATCAATCACAGAAAATGTGTAAACTACGATTATTCTTCAATAACCAATTCAATCATTCAATACTTTGACTTGGTACAATGTTGCGATCAATATTCAGTCGCACCTTTTAGACATATCAAACACTGTAAATGTGTAAACAACAATTAATCTTCAATACCCAATTCAATAATTCATTACTTTAACTTAATACAATGTGGCGATCAATTGTCAATCGCACCCTTTAGACATATATCATTCACTGAAAATGTGTAAACAACAATTAAACATCAATAACCAATTCAATAGTTCATTACTTTAACTTAATACAATTATGCGATCAATTATCGATCGCAACCTTTAGACATATCAATCAATGAAAATGTGTAAACAACAATTAATCTTCAATAACCGATTCAATAATTCAATACTTTGACATAATTCAATGTTGCGATAAATATGTGGTCGCACCCTTAATATATATCAATCACTGTAAATGTGCAAACAACAATTAATCTTTAATACCCAATTCAACAATTCATTACTTTTACTTAATACAAAATTGCGATCAATTGTTGATCGCACCCTTTAGACATATCATTCACTGAAAATGAGTAAACAACAATTAAACATCAATAACCAATTCAATACATTACTTTAACTTAATACAATGTTGCGATTAATTCGCACCCTTTAGAAATATCAATCACTGAAAATGTGTAAACAACAATTAATATTCAATAACCAATTCAATAATTCATTACTTTGACGTAATACAACGTTGCGATAAATATTTGGTCGCAACCTTTAGACATATCAATCACTGTAAATGTGTAAACAACAATTAATCTTCAATACCCAATTCAATAATTCATCACTTTAACTTAATACAATGTTGCGATAATTGTCGATCGCACCCTTTAGAAATATAAATCAGTGAAAATGAGTAAAAAACATTTAATCTTCAATAACCAATTCAATAATTCATTACTTTGATTTAATACAATGTTGCGATCAATATTGGGTCGCACCCTTTAGACATATCGATCACCGTAAATGTGTAAACAACAACTAATCTTCAATACCCAATTCAATAATTGATTACTTTAACTTAATACAATGTCGCGATCAATTGTCGATCGCACCCTTTAGACATATCATTCACTGAAAATGTGTAAATAACAATTAAACATCAATAACCATTTCAATAATTCATTACTTTAACTTAATACAATTATGAGATCAATTGTCAATCGCACCCTTTAGACATATCAATCACTGAAAATGTGTAAACAACAATTAATCTTCAATAACCAATTCAATAATTCATTACTTTGACATAATAGAATGTTTTGATCAATTGTCGACCATACCCTTTAGACATATCAATCATAGAAAATGTGTAAACTACAATTATTCTTCAATAACCAATTCAATAATTCAGTACTTTGACTTAATACAATGTAGCAATCAATATTCGGTCGCACCCTTTAGACATATCAATCACTGTAAATGTGTAATCAACAATTAATCTTCAATACCCAATTCAATAATTCATCACTTTAACTTAATACAATGTTGCGATCAATTGTCGATCGCACCCTTTAGACATATCAATCACACAGAAAGTGTAAAACACATTTAATCTTCAATAACCAATTCAATAATTCATTACTTTAATTGAATACAATGTTGCGATTAATTGTCGATCGCACCCTTTAGACATATAAAATACTGAAAATGTGTAAACAACAATTAATATTCAATAATTCATTACTTTGACTTAATACAATGTTGGGATCAATATTCTATCGTACCCTTTAGACATATCAATCACTATAAATGTGTAAACAACAATTAATCTTCAATACCCAATTTAATGATTAATTACTTTAACTTAATACAGTGTTGCGATCAATTGTCAATCGCACTCTTTAGACATATCAATCACTGTAAATGTGTAAACAACAATTAATCTTTAATACCATATTCAATAATTCATTACTTTAACTTAGTACAATATTGTGATAAATTGTCAATCGCACTCTTTAGACATATCAATCACTGAAAATGTATAATCAACAATTAATATACAATAACCAATTTAATTATTCATTTCTTTGACTTAATACAATGTTGCGATCAATTGTCGATCTTACCCTTTAGACATATCAATCACTGAAAATGTGTAAACAACAATTAAACTTCAATACCCAATTCAATAATTCATCACTTTCACTTAATACAATGTTGCGATCAATTGTCGATCGCACCCTTTAGACATATCAATCAATTAATATGTGTAAAAAACATTTAATCTTCAATAACAAATTCAATAATTCATTACTTTAACTTAATACAATATTGCGATCAATATTTGGTCGCACTCTTAAGACATATCGATCACTGTAAATGTGTAAACAACAATTAATCTTCAATACCCAATTCAATAATTTACTATTACAATGTTGCGATCAATTTTCGATCGCACCCTTTAGACATATCATTCACTGAAAATGTGTAAACAACAATTAAATATCAATAAACAATTCAATAATTCATTACTTTAACTTAATACAATTATGTGATCAATTGTCGATTGTAAACTTTAGACATATCAAACACTGAAAATGTGTAAACAACAATTAATCTTCAATAACCAATTCAATGATTCATTACTTTGACGTAATACAATGTTGCGATATATATTTGGTTGCACCCTTTATACATATCAATCACTATAAATGTGTTACAACAATTAATCATCAATACTCAATTCAATAATTCATCACTTTAACTTAATATAATGTTGCGATCAATTGTCGATCGCACCCTTTAGACAAATCATTCATTTAAAATGTGTAAACAACAATGAAACATCAATAACCAATTCAATAATTCATTACTTTAACTTAATACAATGTTGCGATGAATTCGCACCCTTTAGAAATATCAATCACTGAAAATGTGTAAACAAAAATTAATCTTCAATAACCAATTCAATAATTCATTACTTTGATGTAATACAATGTTGCGATAAATATTTGGTCGCACCCTTTAGACATATCAATCACTGTAAATGTGTAAACAACAATTAATCTTTAGTACCCAATTCAATAATTCATCACTTTAACTTAATACAATGTTGCGATCAATTGTCGATCGCACCCTTTAGAAATATCAATCACTGAAAATGTGTGAAAAATATTTAATCTTCAATAACCAATTCAATAATTCATTACTTTAGTTTAATACAATGTTGGGATCAATATTTGGTCGCACCTTTTAGACATATCGATCACTGTAAATGTGTAAACAATAATAATCCTTAATACCCAATTAAATAATTGAGTACTTTAACTTAATACAATGTCGCGATCAATTGTCGATCGCACCCTTTAGACATATCATTCACTGAAAATGTGTAAACAACAATTACACATTAATAACAAATTCAGTAATTCATTACTTTCACTTAATAAAATTATGCGATCAATTATCGATCGCACCCTTTAGACATATCAATCACTGAAAATTTGTAAACAACAATTAATCTTCAATAACCAATTCAATAATTCATTACTTTGACTTAATACAATATTGTGTTCAATTGTCGACCACACCCTTTAAACATATCAATCACAAAAATGTGTAAACAACAATTAATCTTCAATAACAAATTCAATAATTCAGTACTTTGACTTAATACAATGTTATGATCAATATTTGGTCGCACCCTTTAGACATATCAATCACTGTAAATGTGTAAACAACAATTAATGTTTAATACCCAATTCAATATTTCATCACTTTAACTTAATACAATGTTGCGATCAATTGTCGAACGCACTCTTTAGACATATCAATCACAAAAAAAATTTAAAAAACATTTATTCTTCAATAACCAATTCAATAATTCATTACTTTAACTTAATAAAATGTTGCGATAAATATTTGTTCACCCTTTATACATATTAATCTCTAAAAATGTGTAAAGAAAATAATTAATCTTCAATACCCAATTCAATAATTCATTACTT
Source organism: Cardiospermum halicacabum (assembly GCA_031304145.1). Lineage (NCBI taxonomy): Eukaryota > Viridiplantae > Streptophyta > Magnoliopsida > Sapindales > Sapindaceae > Cardiospermum > Cardiospermum halicacabum. The sequence continues at coordinate 10,244,218 of CM062389.1, forward strand.
TAACTAAATACAATGTTGTGATTAATTGTTGATCGCACCCTTTAGACATATTAAATACTGAAAATGTGTAAACAACAATTAATCTTTAGTAACAAATTCAATAATTCATTACTTTGACTTAATATAATGTTGCGATCAATATTCTATCGTACCCTTTGGACATATCAATCACTATAAATGTGTAAACAACAATTAATCTTCAATACCCAATTTAATAATTAATTACTTTAACTTAATACAGTGTTGCGATCAATTGTCGATCGCACCCTTTAGACTTATCAATCACTGTAAATGTATAAACAACAATTAATCTTCAATACCATATTAAATAATTCATTACTTTAACTTTATACAATGTTGCGATCCATATTCGATCGCACCCTTTAGACATATCAATCACTACAAATGTGTAAAAAACAATTAAATCTTCAATACCCAATTAAATAGTTCATTACTTTAACTTAATACAATGTTGTGGTCAATCTTCGATCGCACTCTTTATACATATCAATCACTGAAAATGTATAAACAACAATTAAACATCAATACCTAATTCAATAATTCATCACTTTAACATAATACGGTGTTGCGATCAATTGTCGATTTCATCCTTTAGACATATCAATCACTGAAAATGTGTACATAATAATTAATCTTTAATAACCAATTCATTAATTCATTACATTAACTTAATACAATAGTGCGATCATTTGTCGATCGCATTCTTTAGACATACCAATCACTGAAAATGTGTAAACAACAATAAATCTTCAATAACCAATTCAATAATTCATTACTTTGACTTAATACAATATTGTGTTCAATTGTCGACCACACCCTTTAAACATATCAATCACAAAAAATGTGTAAACAACAATTAATCTTCAATAAGAAATTCAATAATTCAGTACTTTGACTTAATACATTGTTATGATCAATATTCGGTCGCACCCTTTAGACATATCAATCACTGTAAATGTGTAAACAACAATTAATCTTCAATACCCAAATTCAATATTTCATCACTTTAACTTAACACAATATTGCGATCAATTGTCGAACGCACTCTTTAGACAAATCAATCACACAAAAAGTGTAAAAAACATTTAATCTTCAATAACCAATTCAATAATTCATTACTTTAACTTAATAAAATGTTGCAATAAATATTTGTTCACCCTTTATACATATCAATCACTAAAAATGTGTAAAGAAAATAATTAATCTTCAATACCCAATTCAATAATTCATTACTTTAACTAAATACAATGTTGTGATTAGTTGTCGATCGCATCCTTTAGACATATAAAATACTGAAAATGTGTAAACAACAATTAATCTTCAATAACAAATTCAATAATTCATTACTTTGATTACTATAATGTTGCAATCAATATTCTATCGTACCCTTTAGACATATCAATCACTATAATTGTGTAAACAACAATTAATCTTCAATACCCAATTCAATAATTAATTACTTTAACTTAATACAGTGTTGCGATCAATTGTCGATCGCACCCTTTAAACTTATCAATCACTGTAAATGTGTAAACAACAATTAATCTTCAATACCATATTCAATAATTCATTACTTTAACTTTATACATTGTTGCGATCCATATTCGATCGCACCCTTTAGACATGTCAATCACTACATATGTGTAAACAACAATTAAATCTTCAATACCCAATTAAATAGTTCATTACTTTAACTTAATACAATGTTGTGGTCAATCTTCGCTCGCACTCTTTATACATATCAATCACTGAAAATGTATAAACAACAATTAAACATCAATACCTAATTCAATAATTCATCACTTTAACTTAATACAGTGTTGCGATCAATTGTCGATTGCATCCTTTAGACATATCAATCACTGAAAATGTGTACATAACAATTAATCTTCAATAACCAATTCATTAATTCATTACATTAACTTAATACAATTTTGCGATCATTTGTCGATCGCATTATTTAGACATACCAATCACTGAAAATGTGTAAACAACAATTAATCTTGAATAACTAATTCAATAATTCATTACTTTAACTTATTACAATGTTGCGATCAATATTGGATTGCACCCTTTAGACACATCAATCATAGAAAATGTGTAAATAACAATTAATCTTGAATAACCAATTCAATAATTCATTACTTTAACTTAATACAATATTGCGATAAATATTCGATTGCACCCTTTAGAGACATCAATCACAGAAAATGTGTAAACAACAATTAATCTTAAATAACGAATCCAATAATTCATTACTTTGAATTTATACAATGATGCGATCAATATTCGATCGCACCCTTTAGACATATCAATCATTGTTAATGTCTAAACAACAATTAATCTTCAATAACCAATTCAATAATTCATTAATTTGACTGAATAATATGTTGCCGTCAATATTCGATCGCACCCTTTAGATATATCAATAACTAAAAATGTGTAAACAACAATTAATCTTCAATAACCAATTCAATATTTCATTACTTTGACATAATACAATGTTGCGATCAATTGTTGATCGCATTCTTTAGATAAATCAATCACTCAAAAATGTGTAAACAATAATTAATCTTCAATAACCAATTCAATAATTCATTACTTCAACTTAATACAATGTTGCGATCAATATTCGATCGCACCCTTTAGACATATAAATCACTGAAAAATGTGTAAAGAACAATTAAACATCAATAACCAATTCAATTATACATTACATTGACTTAATACAATGTTGCGACCAATATTCGATCACATCCTTTAGACATATCAATCACTTAAAATGTGTAAACAACAATTAAACATCAATAACCAATTCAAAAATTCATTACTTTAACTTATTACAATGTTGCAATCACATGTCAATCGCACCCTTCAGACATAACAACCACTAAAAATGTGTAAACAACAATTAATCATCAATAACCAATTCAATAATTCAATACTTTGACTTAATACAATTCTGCGATCAATATTGAATCCCACCCTTTAGACATATGAATCACTTTAAATGTGTAAACAACAATTAATCTTCAATAACCAATTCAATAATTAATTTCTTTGACTTAATCCAACGTTGCGATCAATATTCGATCGCACTCTTTAGATATATCAATCACTTAAAATGTGTAAACAACAATTAATCTTCAATAACCAATATAATAATTCATTATTTCGACTTAATATAATGTTGCGATTAATATTCGATCGCACCCTTTAGACATAGCAATCATTTAAAATGTGTAAACATTAATTAAACATCAATAACCAATTCAAAAATTCATTACTTTAACTTAATACAACGTAGCAATCAATTTTCGATCGCACCCTTTAGACATACCAATCACTAAAAAAGTGTAACCAACAACTAATGATCAATAACCAATTCAGGAATTCATTACTTTAAATACGTACAATGATGAGATCAATATTCAATCGCACCATTTAGATATATCAATTAATGAAAATGTGTAAAAAGCAATTACTCTTCGATAGCCAAATCAATAATTCATTACTTTCACTTAATACAATGTTTCGATAAATATTCAATAGCACTTTTTTAGATATATACATCATTGTAAATGCGTAAACAACCATTAGTCTTCAATACACAATTCAATAATTCATTACTTTAACTTAATACAATATTGCGATCAATAGTCGATCGCACCCTTTAGACATATTAATCAATGTAAATGTGTAAACAACAATTAATCTTCAATAACCAATTCAATAATTCATTACTTTGACTTAATACAATGTTGCGATCAATATTCAATTGCAGCCTCTGGACATATCAACCACTGTAAATTTATAAACATCAATTAATCTTCAATAATTCATTATTTTGAATTAATACATTTCTTTGTCTTAATACAATGTTCCGATCAATATTCGATCGCACTTTTTAGACATATCAATCACTTAAAATGTATAAACAAAAATTTATCTTGAATAACCAATTCAATAATTCATTACTTTCAATTAATACAATGTTGCGATCAAAATTTTATCGCACCCTTTAGACATATCAATCAATTAAAATGTGTAAACGACAACTAATCTTCAATAACCAATTCAATAATTCATTATTTTCACTTAATACAATGTTACGATCAATATTGATCGCACTTTTAGATATATCAATCACAGAAAATGTGTAAACAACAATTAAACATCAATAACAGATTCAATAATTTATTATTTTAACTTATTACAATGTTGCGATCGCACCCTTTAGACATATCAATCACTGAAAATGTGTAAACAATAATTAATCTTCAATAACCAATTCAATAATTCATTACTTTAACTTAATACAATGTTGCGATCAATATTCGATTGCACCCTTTAGACATATCAATCACTGTAAATCTGTAAACAACAATTAATCTTCAATAACCAATTCAATAAGTCATTACTTTGACTTAATACAATGTTGCGATCAATATTCGATCGCACTCTTTAGATATATCAATCACTAAAAATGTGTAAACAACAATTAAACAGCAATAACCAATTCAATAATTTATGACTTTGACTTTATACAGTGTTGCGATCAATATTCAATCGCACCTTTTAGACATATCAATCAGTGTAAATGTGTAAACAATAATTAATCTTTAATAACCAATTCAATAACTCAATACTTTGACTTAATACAATGTTGCGATCAATATTCAATCGCACCCTTTAGACATATCAATAACCAATTCAATAATTTATGACTTTGACTTTATACAGTGTTGCGATCAATATTCAATCGCACCTTTTAGACATATCAATCAGTGTAAATGTGTAAACAATAATTAATCTTTAATAACCAATTCAATAACTCAATACTTTGACTTAATACAATGTTGCGATCAATATTCAATCGCACCCTTTAGACATATCTATCACTAAAAATGTGTAGACAACAATTAATCTTCAATAACCAATTCAATAATTCATTACTTTGACTTAATACTATGTTGCGATCAATATTCGATTGAACCCTTTAGACATATCAATCACTGTAAATGTATAAACAACAATTAATCTTCAATAACGAACTCAACAATTCATTACTTTAAGTTAGTACAATGTTCCGATCAATATTAAATTGCACCATTTAGACATATCAATCACTGAAAAAGCGTAAACAATACTTAATCTTCTATAAACAATTCAATAATTAATTACATTGACTTTATACAATGTTGCGATCAATATTCGATCGCACCCTTTAGACATATCAATCACTGTAAAAGTGTAAACGACAATTAATCTTCAATACCCAATTCAATAATTCATTACTTTAACTAAATACAATGTTGCAATCAATTGTCGATCGCACCCTTTAGACATATCAATCACTTTAACTAAATACAATGTTGCAATCAATTGTTGATAGCACACTTCATAAATATAAATCACAGAAAATGTGTAAACAACAATTAAACATCAATAACCAACTCAACAATTCATTACTTTAACTTAATACAATGTTTAGATCAATTGTCGATCGCACCCTTTAGATATATCCGTCACTGAAATTTTGTAGACAACAATTGATCTTCAGTAACCAATTAAATAATTCATTACTTTGACTTAATACAATGTTGCGATCAATATTCAGTCGCACCCTTTAGACATATCAATCACTGTAAATGTGTAAACAACAATTAATCTTCAATACCCAATTCAATAATTCATTACTTTGACTCAACACAATGTTGCGATCAATATTAAATCGCACCCTTTAGACATATCAATCACTGAAAATGTGTAAACAATAATTAAACATCAATAACCAATTCTATATTCATTACTTTAACTTAAAAATTTGTTGCGATCAATTGTCGATTGCATCTTTTAGACATATCAATCACAAAAAATTTGTTAACAACAATTAATCTTCAATAACAGATTCAAAAATTCATAAATTTAACTTAATACAATGTTGCGATCAATTGTCGATTGCACCCTTTAGACATATCAATCACTGTAAATGTGTAAACAATAATTAATCTTCAATAACAAATTCAATAATTTATTACTTTAACTTAATACAATGTTGTGATCAGTATTCGATCGCACCCTTTAAACATATCAATCACTGAAAATGTGTAAATAACAATTAATCTTCAATACCCGATTCAATATCTCATTACTTTAACTTAGTACAATGTTTCGATCAATTTTCGATGGCACCCTTTAGACATATCAATCACTCTAAATGGGTAAGCAACAATTAATCTTTAACAACCAATTCAATAATTCAATACTTTGACTTAATACAATGTTGCGATCAATATTTGATCGCACCCTTTAAACATATCAATCACTGTAAATGTGTAAACAACAATTAATCTTCAATAACCTATTCAATGATTCATTACATTGACTTTATACAATGTTGCGATCAATATTCGATCGCACCCTATAGACATATCAATCACTGAAAATGTGTAAACAACAATTGAACAATGATAACCAATTCAATAATTCATTACTTTAACTTAATACAATGTTGCGATCAATTGTCGATCGCACCCTTTAGACATATCTATCACTGTAAATGTGTAAAAAAACAATTAATCTTCAATAACTAATTAAATAATTCATTACTTTAACATAATACAATGTTACGATCAAAATTCGGTCACACCCTTTAGAAATATCAATCACTGTAAATGTGTAAACAACAATAAATTTTCAATAACAAATTCAGTAATTAATTACTTTCACTTAATACAATGTTGCAATCAATATTCAATCGCACCCTTTAGACATATCAATCACTGAAAATGTGTAAATAACAATTTAACCCTAATAACCAATTCAATAATTCATTACTTTAACTAAGTACAATGTTGCGATCAATTGTCGATGGCACCCTTTAGACATATCTATCACATAAAATGTGTACACAACAATTATTCTTCAATTACCAATTCAATAATCCATTACTTTAACTTAATACAATGTTGCGATCAATTGTCGATCGCATCCTTTAGACATATCAATCAGTGAAAAAGTGTAAACCAGCAATTAATCTTCAATAACCAATTCAAAAATTGATTACTTTGACTTTATACAATGTTGCGATCAATATTCGATTGCACCCTTTGGACATATCAATCACTGTAAATGTGTAAATAACAATTAATCGTCAATTACCAATTCAATAATTCATTACTTTAACTTAATACAATGTTGCGATCAATATTCGATCACACAATTTAGACATATCAATCACTTTAAATGTGTAAACAACAATTAATTTTCAATAACCAATTCAATAATTCATTACTTTGACTTAACACAATGTTGCGATCAATATTTAATCGCACCCTTTAGACATATCAATCACTGTAAATGTGTAAACAACAATTAATCTTCAATAACAAATTCATTAATTCATTACTTGAACTTAATACAATGTTGGGATTAATATTCGATTTCACCCTTTAGTCATATCAATCACTGAAAATGTGTAAACAAAATTTAAACATCAATAATCAATTCAATAATTCATTACTCTAACTTAATACAATATTGCGATCAATTGTCAATCGCACCCTTTACACATATCAGTCACTGAAAACGTGTAAACAACAATTAATCTTCAGTAACCAATTCAATAATTTATTACATTGACTTAATACAATGTTGCGATCAATATTCGATCGCATTCTTTAGACATATCAATCAGTGTAAATGTGTAAACAACAATTAATCTTCAATACCCAATTCAATAATTCATTACTTTAACTTAGTACAATGTTGCGTTGAATTGTCGATGGCACCCTTTAGACATATGAATCACGGAAAATATGTAAAGAACAATTAATCTTCAACTTCCAATTCAATAATTCATTACTTTAACTTAATATAATGTTGCAATCAATTGTCGATCTCATCCTTTAGACATACCAATCACCCAAAATGTGTAAACAACAATTAATCTTCAATAACCAGTTCAACAATTCATTACTTTGACTTAATACAATGTTGCAATCAATATTCGATTGCACCATTTAGACATATGAATCAGTGTAAATGGGTAAACAACAATTAATCTTCAATAACCAATTCAATAATTCATTACTTTAACTTAATACAATGTTGCGATCAATATTCGATCGCACCCTTTAGACATATCAATCACTGTAAATGTGTAAACAACAATTAATTTTTCAATAACCAATTCAATAATTCATTACTTTGACTTAATACAATGTTGCGATTAATATTCAATCGCACCCTTTAGACATATCAATCTAGGAAAATGTTTAAACAACAATTAAACACCAATAACCACTTCAATAATTCATTACTTTAACTTAGTACAATGTTGCGATCAATTGTCGATTGCACCCTTTAGACATATCAATCACTGTAAATGTGTAAAAAACAATTAATGTTCAATAACCAATTCAATAATTCATTACTTTATCTTATTACAATGTTGGGATCTATTGTCGATTTCACCGTTTAGACATATCGATCAGTAAAAATGTGTTTGCAACAATTAATCTTTAATAACCATTTCAAAAATTCATTAATTTAACTTAATACAATGTTGCGATCAATTGTCGATCGCACCCTTTAGGCATATCAATCACTGTAAATGTGTAAACAACAATTAATCTTCAATAACCAATTCAATAATTCATTACTTTAACTTTATACAATGTTGCGATCAAAATTCGATCGCACCCTTTATACATACCAATCACTGAAAATGTGTAAACCAAAATTAAATATCAATAACCAATTCTATTATTCATTACTTTAACTTTATACAATGTTGCGATCAACTGTCAATAGCACCCTTTAGACATATCAGTCTTTAAAAATGTGGAAATAATAGTTAATCTTAAATAACTAATTCAATAATTCATTACATTGACTTAATACAATGTTGCGATCAATATTTGATCGCACCCTTTAGATATATCAATCACTGCAAATGTGTAAACAACAATTAATCTTCAATAACCAATTCAATAATTCATTACCTTGACTTAATACAATGTTACGATTAATATTCGATCTCACCCTTTAGACATATCAATCACTGAAAATGTGTAAACAAAATTTAAACATCAATAATCAATTCAATAATTCATTACTCTAACTTAATACAATATTTCGATCAATTGTCAATCGCACCCTTTACACATATCAGTCACTGAAAATGTGTAAACAACAATTAATCTTCAGTAACCAATTCATTCATTTATTACATTGACTTAATACAATGTTGCGATCAATATTCGATCGCATTCTTTAGACATATCAATCAGTGTAAACGTGTAAACAACAATTAATCTTCAATACCCAATTCAATAATTCATTACTTTTACTTAGTACAATGTTGCGTTGAATTGTCGATGACACCCTTTAGACATATGAATCACGGAAAATATGTAAACAACAATTAATCTTCAACTACCAATTCAATAATTCATTACTTTAACTTAATAAAATGTTGCAATCAATTTTCGATCTCATCCTTTAGACATACCAATCACCCAAAATGTGTAAACAACAATTAATCTTCAATAACCAGTTCAACAATTCATTACTTTGACTTAATACAATGTTGCAATCAATATTCCATTGCACCCTTTAGACATATGAATCACTGTAAATGGGTAAACAAGAATTAATCTTCAATAACCAATTCAAAAATTCATTACTTTAACTTAATACAATGTTGCGATCAATATTCGATCGCACCCTTTAGACATATCAATCACTGTAAATGTGTAAACAACAATTAATTTTTCAATAACCAATTCAATAATTCATTACTTTGACTTAATACAATGTTGCGATTAATATTCAATCGCACCCTTTAGACATATCAATCAAGGAAAATGTTTAAACAACAATTAAACACCAATAACCAATTCAATAATTCATTACTTTAACTTATTACAATGTTGCGATCAATTGTCGATTGCACCCTTTAGACATATCAATCACTATAATTGTGTAAAAAACAATTAATGTTCAATAACCAATTCAATAATTCATTACTTTATCTTATTACAATGTTGGGATCTATTGTCGATTGCACCCTTTAGACATATCGATCAGTAAAAATGTGTTTACAACAATTAATCTTCAATAACCATTTCAAAAATTCATTAATTTAACTTAATACAATGTTGCGATCAAATGTCGATCGCACTCTTTAGACATATCAATCACTGTAAATGTGTAAACAATAATTAATCTTCAATAACCAATTCAATAATTCATTACTTTAACTTTATACAATGTTGCGATCAAAATTCGATCGCACCCTTTATACATATCAATCACTGAAAATGTGTAAACCAAAATTAAATATCAATAACCAATTCAATAATTCATTACTTTAACTTTATACAATGTTGCGATCAACTGTCAATAGCACCCTTTAGACATATCAGTCTTTGAAAATGTGGAAATAATAGTTAATCTTAAATAACCAATTCAATAATTCATTACATTGACTTAATACAATGTTGCGATCAATAATCGATCGCACCCTTTAGATATATCAATCATTGCAAATGTGTAAACAACAATTAATCTTCAATAACCAATTCAATAATTCATTACCTTGACTTAATACAATGTTGCGGTTAATATTCGATCTCACCCTTTAGACATATCAATCAATGAGAATGTGTAAACAACAATTAATCTTCAATAACCAATTCAATAATTCATTACCTTGACTTAATACAATGGTGCGATCAATTGTCAATCGTACCCTTTAGACATATCAATCACTAAAAATGTATAAACAACAATTAATCTTCAATAACAAATTTAATAATTCATTACTTTCACTTAATACAATGTTGCGATCAATTGTCGATCGCACCCTTTAGATATATCAATCAGTGAAAACGTGTAAACAACAATTTAACATCAATAACCAATTCAATAATTAATTACTTTAACTTACTACAATGTTGCAATCAATTCTCGATCGCTCCCTTTAGACATATCAATCAATGGAAATATGTAAACAACAATTAATCATCAACAACTAATTCAATAATTTATTAATTTAACTTAATACAATGTTGCGATCAATTGTCGATCGCACCATTTAGACATATCAATCACCCTAAATGTGTAAACACAATTAATCTTCAACAATCAATTCAATATTTTATTACTTTATTAAAATACAATGTTGTGATCTATACTCGATCGCACCATTTAGACATATCAATCACTCTAAATGTGTAAACAACAAGTAAACTTCAATACCCAATTCAATAACTCATTACATTAACTTAATACAATGTTGCGATCAATTGTCGATCGCACCGTTTAGACATATCAATCACTCAAAATGTAATAACAACAATTTATCTTTAATAACAAATTCAATAATTCTTTACTTTGAATTAATACAATGTTGCGATCAATATTCGATCGCACCCTTTAGACATATAAATCAATGTAAATTGGTAAACAATAATTACTCTTCAATAACCAATTCAATAATTCATTACTTTGACTTAATACAATTTTGCGATCAATATTCGATCGCACCCTTTAGACATATTAATCACTGTAAATGTGTAAACAATAATTAATCTTCAAAACCCAATATAATAATTCATTACTTTTACGTAATACAATGTTGTGATTAATATTCGATCGCACCCTTTAGACATATAAATCACTGTAAATCGGTAAGCAGCAATTAATCTTCAATATCTAAATCAATAATTCATTACTTTGACTTAATACAATATCGTGATCAATATTCGATCACACCATTTAGACATATCAATCATTGTAAATGGGTAAACAACGATTAATCTTCAATAAAAAATTCAATAATTCATTAATTTGACTTAATACAAAGTTGCGAACAATATTCAATCGCACCCTTTGGACATTTCAATCACTGAAAATTTGCAAACAATAATTTATGGGCCTTTTTTATATATGGGCTTTTTAAAGTTTGAATTTTATTTATAGGCCCAGTTTCAAAAACTTTCAAATATAAGCTTTGTAAAGTTTGGTTTGCATCCCATAGGCTGTGCTTCCAATTTTACCCTCAGCTCAAAATTTCCCAAAAATCGCGCACTTCACAAATTTGTGATCCACGATCACACATTTCTGATATGAAATCAAAATTTCTGATTCAGTTGTTATTTTATTTCTGATCTGAGTTCAAAGATGTCTGAAGAGATTTCAGAATTTGTGAAGTGGTATCAAAATGGCAGTACTGAAATTAAAACTTCAAGTGGAGGGTAAAATTGTCAGCACGGCCTACGGGATGCAAACCAAACTTTACAAAGCTTATTTTTGTAAAAATTTAAAAATGGGCCTATAAAAATAATTCAAACTTTAGATGGCCTATTTTGAATAATTTTCTCATAATTTATCTTCAATAACCAATTCAGTAATTCATTACTTTAACTTAATACAATGTTGCGATCAGTTGTCGATCTCACCCTTTAGACATATCCATCACTGAAAATGTGTAAATAACAATTAAACATCAATAACAAATTAAATAATTCAGAACTTTAACTTAATACAATGTTGCGAACAATTGTTGATTGCACTCTTTAGACATATCAATCACAGAAAATGTGTAAACAACAATTAATCTTCAATAACTAATTAAATAATTCATTACTTTAACTTAATACAATGTGGCAATCAATTGTCGATCGCACCCTTTAGACATATCAATCACAGAAAATGTGAAAACAACAATTAAACATCAATAACCAATTCTATAATTCATTAATTTAACTTAATACAATAATGCGATCAATTGTGGATCACACCCTTTAGACATATCAGTCACTGTAAATGTGTAAACAACAATTAATCTTCAATACCCAATTAAATAATTCATTACTTTACATAATACATTGTTGTGATCAATATTCGATCGCACCCTTTAGACATATCAATCACTGTAAATGGGTAAACAACAATTAATCTTCAATACACAATTCAATAATTCATTACTTTGAATTTATATGATGTTGCGATTAAATATCGATCGCACCCTTTAGAATTATCAATCACTAAAAATGTATAAAAACAATTAATCTTAAATAACCAATTCTATAGCTCATTACATTGACTTAATACAATGTTGCGATGAATATTCGATCGCACCCTTTAGACATATCAATCATTGTAAATGTGTAAACAACAATTAATCTTCAATACCCAGTTCAATAATTCATTACTTTGACTAAATACAATGTTCTGATCAATATTCGATCGCACCCTTTAGACATATCAATCATTGTAAATGTGTAAACAACAATTAATCTTCAATACACAATTCAATAATTCATTACTTTGACTTAATACGATGTTGCGATCAAATGTCGATCACACCCTTTAGACTCATCAATCACTAAAAATGTATAAAAACAATTAATCTTAAATAACCAATTCCATAGCTCATTACATTGACTTAATACAATGCTGCGATCAATATTCGATCGCACCCTTTAGACATATCAATCTTTGTAAATGTCAAAACAACAATTAATCTTCAATACCTAGTTCAATAATTCATTACTTTGACTAAATACAATGTTCTGATCAATATTCGATAGCACCCTTTAGACATATCAATCACTGTAAATGTGTAAACAACAATTAATCTTCAATACACAATTCAATAATTCACTACTTTGACTTAATACGATGTTTCGATCAAATGTCGATCGCACCCTTTAGACTTATCAATCACTAAAAATGTATAAACAACAATTAGTCTTCAATAGCCAATTCAATAATTCATTACTTTAACTTAATACAATAATGCGATCAATTGTGGATCGCACCCTTTAGACATATCAGTCACTGTAAATGTGTAAACAACAATTAATCTTCAATACCCAATTAAATAATTCATTACTTTTACGTAATACATTGTTGTGATCAATATTCGATCGCACTCTTTAGACATATCAATCACTGTAAATGGGTAAACAACAATTAATCTTCAATACACAATTCAATAATTCATTACTTTGAATTTATACGATGTTGCGATTAAATGTCGATCGCACCCTTTAGACTTATCAATCACTAAAAATGTATAAAAACTATTAATCTTAAATAACCAATTCTATAGCTCATTACATTGACTTAATACAATGTTGCGATCAATATTCGATCGCACCCTTTAGACATATCAATCATTGTAAATGTGTAAACAACAATTAATCTTCAATACCCAATTTAATAATTCATTACTTTGACTAAATACAATGTTCTGATCAATATTCGATCGCACCATTTAGACATATCAATCACTGTAAATGTGTAAACAACAATTAATCTTCAATACACAATTCAATAATTCATTACTTTGACTTAATACGATGTTGCGATCAAATGTCGATCGCACCCTTTAGACTTATCAATCACTAAAAATGTTTAAACAACAATTAATCTTCAATAACCAATTCAATAACTCATTACTTTGATTTAATAAAATGTTGCGATCAATATTCGATCGCATCCTTTAGACATATCAATCATTGTAAATGTGTAAACAACAATTAATCTTCAATACCCAATATAATTACTTTTACGTAATACAATGTTGCGATAAGTATTCGATCGCACGCTTTAGACATGTTAATCACTGTTAATGTGTGAACAGCAATTAAATTTCAATAACCAATTCAATAACACATTACATTAATTAATACAATGTTGCGATTAATTGTCGATCGTACCCTTTAGACATATCAATCACCCAAAATGTGTAAATAACAATTAATCTTCAATAACCAGTTTAATAATTCATTAATTTGACTTAATACAATGTTCCGATCAATATTTAATCGCACCCTTTAGACATATCAATCACTGTAAATGTGTAAAGAACAATTAATCTTCAATAACCAATTAAATAATTCATTACTTTAACTTATTACCATGTAGCAATCAATTGTCAATCGCACCATTTGGACATATCAATCACTAAAAATGGTAAACAACAATTAATCTTCAATATTCAATTCAATAGTTCATTACTTTTACTAAATAGAATGTTGCGATCAATATTCGATCGCACCCTTTTGACATATCAATCACTGTAAATGTGTAAACAACAATTTACCTTCAATACCCAATTCAATAATTCATTAGTTTAACTTAATACAATATTTTCATCAATTGTCGATCGCCACGTTTAGACATATCAATCACTGAAAATGTGTAAACAACAATTAATCTTCAATACCAATTCAATAATTCATTACTTTAACTTAATACAATGTAACAATCAAATGTCGATCGCACCCTTTAGACATATCAATCACATAAAATTTGTAAACAACAATTAAACATCAATAAACAATTCAATAATCCATAAATTTAACTTAATACAATGTTGCGATCAATTGTCGATCGCTCCCTTTAGAAATATCAATCACTGAAAATGTGTAAACAACAATTAATCTTCAATAACGAATTAAATATTCATTAATTTAACTTAATAAAATGTTGCGATCAATTGTCGATCGCACCCTTTTAACATGTCAATCACTGTAAATGTGTTAACAACAATTAATCTTCAATACCCAATTCAATAATTCATTACTTTAACTAAATACAATAATACGATCAACTGTCGATCGCAACCTTTAGACATATCAATCACTGTAAATGTAAAAACAACAACTAATCGTCAACACCCAATTAAATAACTCATTACTTTAACTTATCACAATGTTGCGATCAATTGTCAATCGCACCCTTTAGACATATCAATCACTGTAAATGTGTAAACAACAATTAATCTTCAATAACCAATTCAATAATTCATTACTTTAACTTTATACAATATTGCGATAAATATTCGATCGCACCCTTTAGACATATCAATCACTGTTAATGTGTGAAAAACAATTAAACTTCAATAACCAATTCAATAACACATTACTTTTACTTAATACAATGTTGAGATCAATCGTCGATCGCACCCTTTAGACATATCAATCACTCAAAATGTGTAAACAACTATTAATCTTAAATAACCAATTCAAAAATTCATTACTTTATCTTAATACAATGTTGCGATCAATATTCGGTCGCATGCTTTAGACATATCAATCACTATAAATGGGTGAACAAGAATTAATCTTCAATAACAAATTCAATAATTCATTACTTTGACTTAATAAAATGTTTCGATCAATATTCGATCGCACCCTTTAGACATATCAATAAATGTAAATGTGTAAAACACAATTTATCTTCAATACCCAATTCAATAATTCATTTCTTTAACTTAATACAATGTTTCGATCAATTTTCGATCGCACCCTTTAGACATTTCAATCACTGCAAATGTGTAAACAACAATTAATCTTCAATAACCAATTTAATAATTTATTATTTTGACTTAATACAATGTTCCGATCGATATTCGATCGCACCCTTTAGACATATCAATCACTGTAAATGTGTAAACAACAATTAATCTTCAATAACCAATTAAATAATTCATTACTTCAACTTAATACCTTGTAGCGATCAATTGTCAATCGCACCCTTTAGACATATCAATAACTTAAAATGTGTAAACAACAATTAATCTTCAATAACCAATTCAATAGTTTATTACTTTTACTTAATACAATGTTGCGATCAATATTCGATCGCACCCTTTAGACATATCAATCACTGTAAATATGTAAACAATAATTAATCTTCAATAACCAATTAAATATTCATTACTTTAACTTAATGAAATGTTGCGATTGATTGTCGATCGTACCCTTTAGACTTATCAATCACTGTTAATGTGTAAACAATTATTAATCTTCAATGCTCAATTCAATAATTCACTATTTTAACTAGATACAATAATGCAATCAATTGTCGATCGCACCCGTTAGACATATCAATCATTGTAAATGTGTAAACACCAAATAATCGTCAACACCAAATTCAATAATTCATTACTTTAACTTAATACAATGTTGCGATCAATTGTTGATCGCACCCTTTAGACATATCAATCACTGAAAATGTGTAAACAACAATTAATCTTCAATAACTAATTCAATAATTCATTACTTTAACTTAATACAATGTTCCGATAAATATTCGAACGCACCCTTTAGACATATCAATCACTGTTAATGTGTGAACAACAATTAAACGTCTATTACAAATTCAAAATTCATTACCTTGACTTAATAAAATGTTGCGATAAATATTCGATCGCACCCTTTAGACATATCAATCACTGTTAATGTTGCGATCAATTGTCAATCGCATCCTTTAGACATATCAATCCTAAATGGGTAAGCAACAATTAATCTTCAATAACCAATTCAATAATTCATTAATTTGACTTAATACAATGTTGCGATCAATATTCGGTCTCACGCTTTAAATATATCAATCACTATAAATGGGTGAACAACAGTTAATCTTCAATAACAAATTAAATAATTCATTACCTTGACTTAATAAAATGTTGCGATAAATATTCGATTGCACCCTTTAGACATATCAATCACTGTTAATGTGTTAACAACAATTTATCTTCAATACCCAATTCAATAATTCATTACTTTAACTTAATACAATATGGCGATAAATTGTCGATCGCACCCTTTAAACATATCAATCACTGAAAATTTGTAAACAATGATAAATCTTTGATAACAAATTCAATAATTCATTACTTTGATATAATACAATGTTGCGATCAATAATCGATCGCACCCTTTAGACATATTAATCACTGTAACTGTGTAAACAACAATTAATCTTCAATACCCGATTCAATAAATCATTACTTTAACTTATACAATTTTGCAATCAATTGTCGATCACATCCTTTAGACATAAAAATTACTAAAAAATAGGTAAACAACAATGTTTCTTCAACATCCAATTCAATAATTCATTACTTTAACTTAATACAATGTTGCGATCAATATTCGATTGCACCCTTTAGACATATTAATCACTGTAAATGTGTAAACAACAATTAATCTTCAATAACCATTTCAATAATTCATTTCTTTGACTTAAAACAATATTGCGATCATTATTCGATCACACCTATTAACCATATCAATCACTGTAAATGTGTAAACAACAATTAATCTTCAATAACCAATTCAATAATTCATTACTTTGACTTAATACAATGTTGCAATCAATATTCGATCGCACCCTTTAGACATACAAATCAGTATAAATGGGTAAACAACAATTAATCTTCCATAACCAATTTAATAATTCATTACTTTGACTAAATACAATGTTGCGATCAATATTCGATCGCACGCTTTAGAAATATCAATCATTGGAAATGGGTAAACAATAATTAATTTTCAATAACCAATTCAATAATAATTCATTACTTTGACTTAATACAATGCTTTGATCAATTTTCGATCGCACCCTTAAGACATATCATTCACCGAAAATCTGTAAACCACAATTAAACATCAATAACCAATTCTATAATTCATTACTTTAACTTAATACAATGTTGCGATTAATTCGCACCCTTTAGAAATATCAATCACTGAAAATGTGTAAACAACAATAAATATTCAATAACCAAGTCAATAATTCATTACTTTGACGTAATACAATATTGCGATAAATATTTGGTTGCACCCTTTAGAAATATCAATCACTGTAAATGTGTAAACAACAATTAATCTTCAATACCCAATTCAATAATTCATCACTTTAACTTAATACAATGTTGCGATCAATTGTCGATCACACCCTTTAGAAATATCAATCACTGAAAATGTGTAAAAAACATTTAGTTTTCAATAACCAATTCAGTAATTGATTACTTTATCTTAATACAATGTTGCAATCAATATTTGGTCGCACCCTTTAGACATATCGATCACTGTAAATGTGTAAACAACAATTAATCTTTAATACCCAATTCAATAATTGATTACTTTATCTTAATACAATGTCGCGATCAATTGTCGATCGCACCGTTTAGACATATCATTCACTGAAAATGTGTAAATAACAATTAAACATCAATAACCATTTCAAAAATTGATTACTTTAACTTAATACAATTATGCGATCAATTGTCAATCGCACCCTTTAAACATATCAATCACTGAAAATGTGTAAACAACAATTAATCTTCAATAACCAATTCAATAATTCATTACTTTGACTTAATAGAATGTTTTGATCAATTGTCGACCATACCCTTTAGACATATCAATCACAGAAAATGTGTAAACTATAATTATTCTTCAATAACCAATTCAATAATTCAGTACTTTGACTTAATACAATGTTGCGATCAATATACGGTCACGCCCTTTAGATATATCAATCACTGTAAATGTGTTAACAACAATTAATCTTCAATACCCAATTCAATAATTCATTACTTTAACTTAATACAATAATACGATCAATTGTCGATCGCATCCTTTAGACATATCAATCACTGTAAATGAAAAAACAACAACTAATCGTCAACACCCAATTAAATAACTCATTACTTTAACTTATCACAATGTTGCGATCAATTGTCACTCGCACCCTTTACACATATCAATCACTATAAATGTGTAAACAACAATTAATCTTCAATAACCAATTCAATAATTCATTACTTTAACTTAATACAATATTGCGATATATTCGATCGCACCCTTTAGACATATCAATCACTGTTAATGTGTGAACAACAATTAAACTTCAATAACCAATTCAATAACACATTACTTTTACTTAATACAATGTTGCGATCAATCGTCGATCGCACCCTTTAGACATATCAATCACCCAAAATGTGTAAACAACAATTATTCTTCAATAACCAGTTTAATAATTCAATAATTTGTCTTAATACAATGTTGCGATCAATATTCGATCGCACCCTTTAGACATATAAATCAATGTATATTGGTAAACAACCATTACTCTTCAATAACCAATTCAATATATCATTCACTGAAAATGTGTAAATAACAATTAAACATCAATAACCATTTCAATAATTGATTACTTTAACTTAATACAATTATGCGATCAGTTGTCAATCGCACCCTTTAGACATATTAATCACTGAAAATGTGTAAACAACAATTAATCTTCAATAACCAATTCAATAATTCATTACTTTGACTTAATAGAATGTTTTGATCAATTGTCGACCATACCATTTAGACATATCAATCACAGAAAATGTGTAAACTATAATTATTCTTCAATAACCAATTCAATAATTCAGTACTTTGACTTAATACAATGTTGCAATCAATATTCGGTCGCACCCTTTAGACATATCAATCACTGAAAATGTGTAAACAACAATTAATCTTCAATACCCAATTCAATAATTCATCACTTTAACTTAATACAATGTTACGATCAATTGTCGATCGCACCCTTTAGACATATCAATCACACAGAAAGTGTAAAAAACATATAATCTTCAATAACCAATTCAATAATTCATTACTTTAATTGAATACAATGTTACGATTAATTGTCGATCGCACCCTTTAGATATATAAAATACTGAAAATGTGTAAATAACAATTAATATTCTATAACCAATTTAATAATTCATTACTTTGACTTAATACAATGTTGGGATCAATATTCTATCGTACCCATTAGACACATCAATAACTATAAATGTGTAAACAACAATTAATCTTCAATAACCAATTCAATAATTCATTACTTTAATTGAATACAATGTTACGATTAATTGTCGATCGCACTCTTTAGACATATCAATCACTGTAAATGTGTAAACAACAATTAATCTTTAATACCATATTCAATAATTCATTACTTTAACTTAGTACAATATTGCGATCAATTGTCGATCGCACCCTTAAGACATATCAATCACTGGAAATGTATAAACAACAATTAATAAACAATAACCAATTTAATTATTCATTTCTTTGACTTAACACAATGTTGCGATAAATTGTCGATCTTACCCTTTAGACATATCAATCACTGAAAATGTGTAAACAACAATTAAACTTCAAGACCCAATTCAATAATTCATCACTTTCACTTAATACAATGTTGCGATCAATTGTCGATCGCACCCTTTAGACATATCAATCACTTAAAATGTGTAAAAAACATTTAATCTTCAATAACAAATTCAATAATTCATTACTTTAACTTAATACAATGTTGCGATCAATATTTGGTCGCACTCTTTAGACATAGCAATCACTGTAAATGTGTAAACAACAATTAATCTTCAATACCCAATTCAATAATTGATTACTTTAACTTATTACAATGTTGCGATCAATTTTCGATCGTACCCTTTTGACATATCATTCACTGAAAATGTGTAAACAACAATTAAATATCAATAAATAATTCAATTATTCATTACTTTAACTTAATACAATTATGCGATCAATTGTCAATCGTAACCTTTAGACATATCAATCACTGAAAATGTGTAAACAAATATTAATCATCAATAACCAATTCAATAATTCATTACTTTGACGTAATACAATGTTGTGATAAATATTTGGTCGCACACTTTATACATATCAATCACTGTAAATGTGTAAACAACAATTAATCTTCAATACCCAATTCAATAATTCATCACTTTTACTTAATACAATGTTGCGATCAATTGTCGATCGCACCCTTTAGACAAATCATTCACTTAAAATGTGTAAACAATAATTAAACATCAATAACCAATTCAATAATTCATAACTTTAACTTAATACAATGTTGCGATGAATTCACACCCTTTAGAAATATCAATCACTGAAAATGTGTAAACAACAATTAATCTTCAATAACCAATTCAATAATTCATTATTTTGATGTAATACAATGTTGCGATAAATATTTGGTCGCACCCTTTACACATATCAATCACTGTAAATGCGTAAACAACAATTAAACATCAATAACCAATTCAATAATTCATTACTTTAACTTAATACAATGTTGCGATAAATTGTCGATCGCACCCTTTAGACAAATCATTCACTTAAAATGTGTAAACAACAATTTAACATCAATAACCAATTCAACAATTCATTACTTTAACTTAGTACAATGTTGCGATGAATTCACACCCTTTAGAAATATCAATCACCGAAAATGTGTAAACAACAATTAATCTTCAATAACCAATTCAATAATTCATTACTTTGATGTAATACAATGTTGCGATAAATATTTGGTCGCACCCTTTAGACATATCAATTACTGTAAATGTGTAAACAACAATTAATCTTTAGTACCCAATTCAATAATTCATAACTTTAACTTAATACAATGTTGCGATCAATTGTCGATCGCACCCTTTAGAAATATCAATCATTGAAAATGTGCATAAAATATTTATTCTTCAATAACCAATTCTATAATTCATTACTTTGATTTAATACAATGTTAGAATCAATATTTGGTCGCACCCTTTCGACATATCGATCACTGTAAATGTGTAAACAATAATTAATCTTTAATACCCTATTAAATAATTGAGTACTTTAACTTAATACAATGTCGCGATCAATTGTCGATCGCACCCTTTAGACATATTATTCACAGAAAATGTGTAAACAACAATTAAACATTAATAACCAATTCAATAATTCATTACTTTCACTTCATACAATTATGCGATCAATTGTCGATCGCACCCTTTAGACATATCAATCATTGAAAATGTCTAAACAACAATTAATCTTCAATAACCAATTCAATAATTCATTACTTTGACTTAATACAATATTGTGTTCAATTGTCGACCACACCCTTTAAACATATCAATCACAAAAAATGTGTAAACAACAATTAATCTTCAATAACAAATTAAATAATTCAGTACTTTGACTTAATACAATGTTACGATCAATATTCGGTCGCACCCTTTAGACATATCAATCACTGTAAATGTGCAAACAACAATTAATCTTCAATACCCCATTCAATAATTCATCACTTTAACTTAATACAATGTTGCGATCAATTGTCGATCGCACTCTTTTGACATATCAATCACACAAAAAGTGTAAAAAACATTTAATCTTCAATAACCAATTAAGTAATTCATTACTTTGACTTAATAAAATGTTGCGATAAATATTTGGTCACAACCTTTATACATATCAATCACTAAAAATGTATAAAAAAAAAATTAATCTTCAATACCCAATTCAATAATTCATGACTTTAACTAAATACAATGTTGTGATTAATTGTCGATCGCACCCTTTAAACATATAAAATACTGAAAATGTGTAAACAACAATTAATCTTCAATAACAAATTCAATAATTCATTACTTTGACTTAATACAATGTTGCGATCAATATTCAATTACAATCACTATAAATGTGTAAACAACAATTTATCTTAATACCCAATTCAATAATTAATTACTTTAACTTAATACAGTGTTGCGATCAATTGTCGATTGCACCCTTTAGACATATCAATCACTGTAAATGTGTAAACAACAATTAATCTTTAATAACCAATTCAATAATTCATTACTTTAACTTTATACAATGATGCGATCAATATTCGATCGCACCCCTTAGACATATCAATCACTACAAATGTGTAAACAACAATTAAATCTTCAATAACCAATTCAATAGTTCATTACTTAAACTTTATACAATGTTGCGATCAATATTCGATCGCACCCTTTAGACATATCAATCACTGTAAATGTGTAAACAACAATTAAACATCAATAACCAGTTCAATAATTCATTACTTTGACTTAATACAATGTTGCGATCAATATTCAATCACATCCTTTAGACATATCAATCACTTAAAATGTCTAAACAACAATTAAACATCAATAACCAATTCAATAATTCATTACTTTAACATATTACAATATTGCGATCACATATCAATCGTTCCCTTAAGACATACCAACCACTAAAAATGTGTAAACAACAATTAATCATCAATAACCAATTCAATAATTCAATACTTTGACTTAATACAATTCTGCGATCAATATTCAATCTCACCCTTTAGACATATGAATCACTTTAAAAGTGTAAACAACAATTAATCTTCAATAACCAATTCAATAATTCATTTCTTTGAGTTAATACAATGTTGCGATCAATATTCGATTGCACTCTTTAGATATATCAATCACTTTAAATGTGTAAACAACAATTAATCTTCAATAACCAATATAATAATTCATTATTTCGACTTAATATAATATTGCGATCAATGTTCGATCGCACCCTTTAGACATAGCAATCATTTAAAATGTGTAAACAACAATTAAACATCAATAACCAATTCAATAATTCATTACTTTAACTTAATACAACGTTGCAATCAATTTTCGATCGCACCCTTTAGACATACCAATCACTAAAAAAGTGTAAACAACAACTAATCTTCAATAATCAATTCAATAATTCATTACTTTAAATAAGTACAATGATTCGATCATTAATCAATCGCACCATTTAGATATATCAATTAATAAAAATGTATAAATAGCAATTTCTCTTCAATAGCCAAATCAATAATTCATTACTTTCACTTAATACAATGTTTCGATCAATATTCGATCGCACTCTTTAGATATATCAATCACTGTAATTGCCTAAACAACAATTAGTCTTCAATACACAATTCAATAATTCATTACTTTAACTTAATACAATATTGCGATCAATAGTCAATCGCACCCTTTAAAGATATCAATCACTGAAAATGTGTAAACATCTTCAATAACCAATTTAATAATTCACTACTTTGACTTAATAAAATGTTGCGATCAATATTCGATCGCACCTTTAGACATATTAATCTTTGTAAATGTGTAAACAACAATTAATCTTCAATAACCAATTCAATAATTCATTACTTTGATTTAATACAATGTTGCGATCAATATTCAATTGCACCCTTTGGACATATCAACCACTGTAAATGTGTAAACATCAATTAATCTTCAATAATCAAATTCAATAATTCATTTCTTTGTCTTAATACAATTTTTCGATCAATATTCGATCGCACTTTTTAGATATATCAATCACTTAAAATGTGTAAACAAAAATTTATCTTCAATAACCAATTCAAAAATTCATTACTTTAAATTAATACAATGTTGCGATCAAAATTTTATCGCACCCTTTAGACATATCAATCAATGAAATAGTGTAAACAACAATTAATCTTCAATAACCAATTCAATAATTCCTTATTTTTACTTAATACAATGTTACGATCAATATTGATCACACCCTTTAGACATATCTATCACTTAAAATGTGTAAACAACAATTAATCTTCAATAACCAATTCATAAATTCATTACTTTGACTTAATACAATGTTGCGACCAATATTCAATCGCACCTTTTAGATATATTAATCACTGTAAATGTGTAAACAACAATTAATCTTCAATAACCAATTCAATAATTCATTACTTTAACTTCATACAATGTTGCGATCAATATTCGATCACAACCTTTAGACATATCAATCACTGTAAATGTGTAAACAACAATTAATCATCAATAACCATTTCTATAATTCATTACTTAGACTTCATACAATTTTGCGATCAATATTCGATAACACCCTTTAGACATATCAATAACTGTAAATGTGTAAACAATACTTAATCTTAAATAACCAATTCAATAATTCATTTCTTTGACTTAATACAATGTTGCGATCAATACTCGATTGCATCTTTTAGATATATCAATTACAGGAAATGTGTAAACAACAATTAATCTTCAATAACCAATTAAAAAATTCATTACTTTGACTTCATACAATGTTGCGATCAATATTCTATCGCACCCATTAGATATATCAAAAACTTAAAATGTACAAACAAAAATTAATCTTCAATAAAAAATTCAATAATTCATTACATTGACTTAATACAATGTTGCGATCAATATTCGGTCGCACACTTTAGACATATCAATCACTGAAAATGTTTAAACAACAATTAAACATCAATAACCAATTCAATAATTCATTACTTTAACTTAATACAATGTTGCGATCAATTGTCGATCGCACCCTTTAGACATATTAATCACTGAAAATGTGTAAACAACAATTAATCTTCAATAACCAATTCAATAATTCATTTCTTTGACTTAATACAATGTTGCGATCAATATCCGATCGCACCCTTTAGATATATCAATCACTGAAAATGTGTTAACAAAAATTAATCTTCAATAACCAATTCAATAATTTATTACTTTGACTTACTACAATGTTGCGATGAATATTCAATCACACCTTTTAAACATATCAATCACAGTAAATTTGTAAACAACAAATAATCTTCAATAACTAATTCAATAATTCAAAACTTTGACTTAAAACAATGTTGCGATCAATATTCGATCGCACGCTTTAGACATATCTATCACTTAAAATGTGTGAACAACAATTGATCTTCAATAACCAATTCAATAATTCATTACTTTGACTTAATACAATGTTGCGACCAATATTCAATCGCACCATTTAGATATATTAATCACTTTAAATGTGTAAACAACAATTAATCTTCAATAACCAATTCAATAATTCATTAATTAGACTTAATACAATGTTGCGATCAATATTCGATCGCGCCCTTTAGACATATCAATCACGGTAAATGTGTAAACAACAATTAATCTTTATTAACCAATTCAATAATTCATTTCTTTGACTTAATACAATGTTGCGATAAATATTTAGTCGTACCCTTTAGACATATCAACCACTAAAAATTTATAAACAACAATTAATCTTCATTAACCAATTTAATAATTCATTACTTTGACTTAATACAATATGCCGGTCAATATTCAAACGCACCCTTTAGACATATCAATCACGGTAAAAGTGTAAACAACAATTAATCTTCAATAACCAATTCAATAATTCATTACTTTAACGTAATACAATGTTGCGATCAATTGTCGATCACACCTTTGGACATATCAATCACTTAAAATGTGTAAACAATAATTAATCTTCAATAACTAATTCAGTAATTCATTACTTTGACTTAATACAGTGTTGCGATCAATATTCGATCGCACCCTTTAGTAATATCAATCACTGTAAATGTGTAAGCAACAATTAATCTTCAATAACCATTTCAATAATTCATTACTTTGACTTAATACAATGTTGCGATCAATATTCGATCGCACCTATTAGCTATATCAGTCACTGTAAACGTGTAAACAACAATTTTTCTTCGATAACCAATTCAATAATTCATTACTTTGACTTAATACAATGTTCTGATCAATATTTGATCGCACTATTTAGACATATCAATCACTTTAAATGTGTAAACAACAATTAATCTTCAATAACCAATTAAATAATACATTACTTTAACTTAATACCATGTTGCGGTCAATTGTCAATCACACCATTTAGAAATATCAATCACTGAAAACGTGTAAACAACAATTAATTTTCAATAACCAATTCAATAGTTCATTACTTTTACTTAATACAATGTCGCGATCAATATTCGATCGCACCCTTAAGACATATCAATCACTATAAATGGGTAATCAACAATTAATCTTCAATAACCAATTTAATAATTCATTACTATGAGTTAATACAATGTTGCGATTAATATTCGATCGCACGCTTTAGACATTACAATCACTGTAAATGGGTAAACAAAAATTAATCTTCAACAATAAATTCAATAATTCATTACTTTGACTTAATAAAATGTTGCGATCAATATTCGATCACACCCTTTAGACATATAAATTACTGTAAATATGTAAACAACAATTTATCTTCAATACCCTATTCAATAATTCATTACTTTAACGTAATACAATATTGCGAGTTGATCGCACCCATTAGACATATCAATCACTGAAAATGTATAAACAACAATTAATCTTCAATACCAATTCAATAATTGATTACTTTAACTTAATACAATGTTGCGATCAATTGTCGATCGCACCCTCTAGACATATCAATCACTGAAAATTTGTAAACAAAAATTAAACATCAATAACCAATTCAATAATTCATTACTTTAACTTAATACAATGTTGCGATCAATTATCGATCCCTCCATTTGACATATCAATCACTGAAAATATATAAACAACAATTAAATTTATAAACAACAATTAATCTTCATTAACCAATTTAATAATTCATTACTTTGACTTAATACAATATTCCGGTCAATATTCAAACGCACCATTTAGACATATCAATCACGGTAAAAGTGTAAACAACAATTAATCTTCAATGACCAATTAAATATTCATTACTTTAACTTAATAAAATATTGTGATCAATTGTCTATCTCACTCTTTAGACATATCAATCACTGTAAATGTGTAAACAACAATTAATCTTCAATAACCAATTAATCTTCATTAAGCAATTCAGTAATTCATTACTTTGACGGAATACAATGCTGCTATCAATATTCGATCGCACCCTTTAGACATATCAATCATTGAAAATGTGTAAACAACAATTAAATATCAATAACCAATTCAACAATTCATTAATTTAACTTAATACATTGTTGCGATCAATTGTCGATCGCACCCTTTAGACATATCAATCACTAAAAAGTGTAAACAACAATTAATCTTCGAAAACCAATTCAATAATTAATTAATTTAACTTATTACAGTGTTGCGATAAATTATCGATCGCACCCTTTAGACATATAAATCACTGAAAATGTGTAAACAACAATTAAATATAAATAACCAATTTTATAATTCATTACTTTAATTTAGTACAATGTTGCGATCAATTGTCGATCGCACCCTTTTGACATACCAATCACTGAAATTGTTTAAAAAACAATTAATCTTCAACAACCAATTCAATAATTCAAAACCTTGACTTAATATAATGTTGCGATCAATATTCGATCGCACACTTTAGATATATCAATCATTGAAAATGTTTAAACTACAATTAAATGTCAATAACCAATTCAATAATTCATCAATTTAACTTAATACAATGTTGCGAACAATTGTCGATCGCACCCTTTCGACATATCAATTACTGAAATTGTGTAAACGACAATTAATCTTTAATAACCAATTCAATAATTCATTACTTTGACTTATCACAATGTTGCGATTAATTTTCGATCACACCCTTTGGACATATCAATCATTAAAATGTGTAAACAATAATTAAATATCAATAACCAATTCAATAATTTATTACTTTAACTTAGTACAACGTTGTGATCAATTGTCGATTGCATGCTTTAGACATATCAATCACTGTAAATGTGTAAACAAGAATTAATCTTCAATACTGAATTCAATAATTCATTACGTTAACTAAATACAATGTTGCAATCAATTGTCGATCGCACGCTTTAGACATATCAATCACTGAAATTGTGTAAACAATAATTAATCTTCAACAACCAATTCAATAAATCATTACTTTGACTGAATACAATGTTGCGATCAATATTCGATCGCACCCTTTAGACATATCAATCACTGTAAGTGTGTAAACAACAATTTAATATCAATAATAAATTTTATAATTCATTACTTTAACTTAATACAATGTTGCGATCAATAGTCGATCGCACCCTTCAGACATATCAATCACTGAAATTGTGTAAACAACAATTAATCTTCAATAACCAATTCAATAATTCTTTACTTTGACTTAATACAATGTTCCGATCAATATTTGATCGCACAATTTATAAATATTTATCAATGAAATTGTGTATACAACAATTAAATATCAATAACCAATTCAATAATTTATTACTTTTACTTTATAAAATGTTGCGATCAATATTCGATCGCACCCTTTAGACATAGCAATCACTGTAAATGTGTAAAAACAATTAATCTTCAATACCCACTTCAATAATTCATTACTTTAACTTAATACAATGTTGCGACTAATTGTCCTTCGCAACCTTTAGACATATTAATCTTTAAAATTGTGTAAACAACAATTAATCTTCAATAACCAATTCAATAATTCATTACTTTGACTTAATACGATGTTGCGATCAATATTGGATCGCACCCTTTAGACATATCTATCATTGAAAATGTTTAAACAACAAATAAATATCAATAACCAATTCAATAAATCATTACTTTAACTTAACACAATGTTGCGAACAATTGTCGATCGCACCCTTTAGACATATCATTCACTAAATTAGTGTAAACGACAATTAATCTTTAATTTCGAATTCAATAATTCATTTCTTTTACTTAACACAATGTTGCGATCAATTATCGATCGCACCTTTAAAACATTGCACTGAAAATGTGTAACCAACAATTAATCATCAAAAACCAATTTAATAATTCATTACTTTGACTTAATACAACGTTGCGATCAATATTCATTGCGCCCTTTATACATATCAATCACTGAAAATGTGTAAACAACAACTAATCTTCAATACCCAATTCAATAATTCATTACTTTAACTTAATACAATGTTGCGCTTAATTGTCGATCGCACCCTTTAGACATATCAATCACTGAAAATGTGTAAACAACAATTAATCTTCAATACCCAATTCAATAATTCATTACTTTAACTTAATACAATGTTGCGCTTAATTGTCGATCGCATCCTTTAGACATATCAATCACTGAAAATGTGTTAACAACAATTTATCATCAATAACCAATTCAATAATTCAATACTTTGACTTAATAAAATGTTGCGATCAATATTAAATGGCACCCTTTAAACATATCTATCAATGTAAATGTGTAAACAACAATTAATCATCAATAACCAATTTAATTTTTCATTACTTTGACTTAATACAATGTTGCTATCAATATTCGATTGCACCCTTTAGACATATCAATCAATGAAAATGTGTAAACAACAATTAATCTTCAATAACCAATTCAATAATTCATTACTTTGACTTAATACAATGTTGCGATTAATATTCTTTCACACCCTTTAGACATATCAATCGTTGAAAATGTGTAAACAACAATTAAATATCAATAACAAATTCAATAATTTATTACTTTAACTTAGTATAATGTTGTGATCAATTATTGATTGTACCCTTTAAACATATGAATCACTGTAAATGTGTAAACAATAATTAATATTCAATATTGAATTTAATAATTCATTACTTTAACTAAATACAATGTTGCAATCAATTGTCGATCGCACGCTTTAGACATATCAATCACTGTAAGTGTGTAAACAGCAATTAAATATCAATAATCAATTTTATAATTCATTACCTTAACTAAATAAAATGTTGCGATCAATAGTCGATCGCACCCTTCAGATATATCAATCACTAAAATTGTGTAAACAACAATTAATCTTTTATAACCAATTCAATAATTCATTTCTTTGACTTAATACAATGTTGCGATCAATATTTGATCGCACCCGTTAGAAATATCAATCACTGAAAATGTGTAAACAACAATTAAATATCAATAACCAATTCAATAATTCATTACTTTGACTTTATACAATGTTGCGATCGATATTCGATCGCACCCTTTAGACATATCAATCACGACAAATGTGTAAACAACAATTTAATATCAATAAGCAATTCAATAATTCATTACTTTGACTTAATACAATGTTGCGATCAATATTCGATCGCACCCTTTAGACATATCAATCACTCAAAATGTGTAAACAACTATTAATCTTCTTTAACCAATTCAATAATTAATTACGGTGACTTAATACAATATTGCGATCAATTGTCGATTGCACCCTTTAGACATATCAATCACTAAAAATGTGTAAACAATTAATCTTCAATAACCAATTCAGTAATTAATTACTTTAACAGAATACAATGTTGCGATCAATATTCGATTGCACACTTTAGACTTATCAATCATTGAAAATGTGTAAACAACAATTAAATATCAATAACCAATTCAATAATTCATTACTTTAACTTAATACATTTTTGCGATCAATTGTCGATCGCACCCTTTAGACATATCAATTACTGAAATTGTGTAAACAATAATTAATCTTCGAAAACCAATTCAATAATTAATTACTTTGAATTAATACAATGTTGCGATCAATTGACTATCGCACCCTTTAGACATATCAATCACTGAAATTGTGTAAACAACAATTAAACTTCGAAAACCAATTCAATAATTAATTACTTTAAATTAATACAATGTTGCGATCAATTGTCGATCGCACCCTTTAGACATATCAATCTTTGAAAATGTGTAAACAACAATTAAATATCAATAACCAATTTTATAATATATTACTTCAATTTAATACAATGTTACGATCAATTGTCGATCTCACCTTATAGACATATCAATCACTGAAAATATGTAAAAAACAATTAATCTTCAATAACCAGTTCAATAATTCATTACTTTAACTTAATACAATGTTGCAATCAATTGTCGATCGTACCATTTAGACATATCAAACATTGAATATGTGTAAACAACAATTAATTTTCAATAACCAGTTCAATAATTCGTTACTTTGACTTAATACAATGTTGCGATCAATATTCGATCGCACCCTTTAGACATATCAATCACTCTAAATGTGTAAACAACAATTAATCTTCCATACACAATAAAATAAATCATTACTTTAACTTAATACAATGTTGCGATCAACTGTCGATCGCACCCTTTAGACATATCAATGATTGAAATTGTGTAAACAACAATTAATCTTCAATAACCAATTCAATAATTCATTACTTTGACTATATACAATGTTGCGAACAATATTCGATCGAACCCTTTAGACATATCAATCACTTTAAATGTGTAAACAAAAATTAATCTTCCATACCAAATTCAATAATTCATTACTTCAACTTAATACAATGTTGCGATCAATTGTCTATCGCACCTTATAGACATATCAATCACAGAAAATGTGTAAAAAACAATTAATCTTCAATAACTAATTCAGTAATTTGTTACTTAAACTTAATACAATGTTGCGATCAATTGTCGATCTCACCCTTTAGACATATCTATCACTGAAAATATGTAAACAACCTTTAATCTTCAATAACAAATTCAATCTTTCATTACTTTAACTAAATACAATGTTGCGATCAATTGTCGATCGCACTCATTAGAAATATCAATCACTGAAAATGTGTAAATAACAATTAATCATCAATAACCAATTCAATACTTCATTACTTTGACATAATACAACGTTGCGATCAATATTAGATCGCACACTTTAGACATATCAATCACGGAAATTGTGTGAACAACAACTAATCTTCAATAACAAATTTTATAATTCATTACTTTGACTAAATACAATTTTGCGAACAATATTCGATCCCACCCTTTTGACATATCAATCACTGTAAATGTGTAAACAATAATTAATCTTCAATACCAAGTTCAATAATTCATTACTTTGACTTAATACAATATTGTGATCAATATTCGATCGCAGCATTTAGACATATCAATCACTGAAAACGTGTAAACAACAATTAAATATCAATAACCAATTTAATAATTCATTAATTTGACTAAATACAATGTTGTGATCAATATTCGATCGCACCCATTAGACATATCAATTATTAAAAATGTATAAACAACAATTAATCTTCAATAACCAATTCAATAATTCATTACTTTGACTTAATACAATGTTGCAATCCATATTGGATCGCACCCTTTGGACATATAAATCACTGAAAATGTGTAAACAACAATTAAATATCAATAACTAATTCAACAATTCATTACTTTTACTTAATATAATGTTGAAATCAATTGTTGATCGCACCCTTTAGACATTGCACTGAAAATTTGTAAACAACAATTAATCTTCAATAACCACTTCAATAATTCATTACTTTTACTTAATACAAGGTTGCGATAAAAATTCAACGCACCCTTTAGATATATCAATCAATGAAAATGTGTAAACAACAATTAATCTTCTATAAGCAAGTCAATAATTCATTACTTTAACTAAATATAATGTTGCAATCATTTGTCGATCGCATCCTTTAGACATTTCAATCACTGAAAAAGTATAAACAACAATTAATCTTCAATAATCAATTTAACAATTAATTACTTTCACTTAATACAATGTTGCGATCAATATTCGATAGCACCCTTTAAACGTATCAATCACTGTAAATGTGTAAACATCAATTAATCTTCAATACCCAATTCAATAATTCAT
This sequence comes from Cardiospermum halicacabum, assembly GCA_031304145.1. Classification (NCBI taxonomy): domain Eukaryota; kingdom Viridiplantae; phylum Streptophyta; class Magnoliopsida; order Sapindales; family Sapindaceae; genus Cardiospermum; species Cardiospermum halicacabum. The sequence continues at coordinate 10,278,496 of CM062389.1, forward strand.
TACTTTAACTTAATACAAAGTTGCGATCAATTGTCGATCGCACCCTTTCGACATATCAATCACTGAAATTGTGAAAACAACAATTAATCTTCAGTAACCAGTTCAATAATTCATTACTTTAACTTAATACAATGTTGCGATCAATTGTCGATCGCACCTTTTAGACATATCAAACATTGAAAATGTGTAAACAACAATTAATCTTCAATAACCAATACAATAATTCATTACTTTAACTTAATACAATGTTGCAATCAATTGTCAATTGCACCATTTAGGCATATCAATCACTGAAAATGTGTAAACAACATTTAATCTTCAATATTCGATTCAATAATTTATTACTTTGACTTAATATAATGTTGCGATCCATATTCGATCGCACCCTCTAGACACACAATCACTGAAAATGTGTAAACAACAATTCAATAATTCATTACTTTGACTTAATACAATGTTGTGATCAATATTCGATCGCACCCTTTAGACATATCAATCACTGTATATGTGTAAAAAACAATAAATTTTCAATACCTCATTCAATAATTCATTAATTTAACTTAATACAATGTTGCGATCAATTGTCGATCGCACCCTTTAGACATTTGACTTAAAATGTGTAATCAACAATTAATCTTCAATAACTAATTCAATAATTCATTACTTTGACTTAATACAATGTTGCGATCAATATTCAACGCACCATTTAGACATATCGGTCACTGAAAATGTGTAAACAACAATTAATCTTCAATAACCAATTCAATAATTCATTACTTTGACTTAATACAATGTTGCAATCTATATTCGATCGCACCCTTTTGGACATATAAATCACTGAAAATGTGTAAACAATAATTAAATATCAATAACTAATTCAACAATTCATTACTTTAACTTAATATAATGTTGCAATCAATTGTTGATCGCACCCTTTAGACATTGCACTGAAAATGTGTAAACAACAATTAATCTTCAATAACCACTTCAATAATTCATTACTTTTACTTAATACAAGGTTGTGATAAAAATTCAACGCACCCTTTAGATATATCAATCAATGAAAATGTGTAAACAACAATTAATCTTCTATAAGCAAGTCAATAATTCATTACTTTAACTAAATATAATGTTGCAATCATTTGTCGATCGCATCCTTTAGACATTTCAATCACTGAAAAAGTATAAACAACAATTAATCTTCAATAATCAATTTAACAATTAATTACTTTCACTTAATACAATGTTGCGATCAATATTCGATAGCACCCTTTAAACGTATCAATCACTGTAAATGTGTAAACATCAATTAATCTTCAATACCCAATTCAATAATTCATTACTTTAACTTAATACAAAGTTGCGATCAATTGTCGATCGCACCCTTTCGACATATCAATCGCTGAAATTGTGAAAACAACAATTAATCTTCAGTAACCAGTTCAATAATTCATTACTTTAACTTAATACAATGTTGCGATCAATTGTCGATCGCACCTTTTAGACATATCAAACATTGAAAATGTGTAAACAACAATTAATCTTCAATAACCAATACAATAATTCATTATTTTAACTTAATACAATGTTGCAATCAATTGTCAATCGCACCATTTAGGCATATCAATCACTGAAAATGTGTAAACAACATTTAATCTTCAATATTCGATTCAATAATTTATTACTTTGACTTAATATAATGTTGCGATCCATATTCGATCGCACCCTCTAGACACACAATCACTGAAAATGTGTAAACAACAATTAATCTTCAATAACCAATTCAATAATTCATTACTTTGACTTAATACAATGTTGCGATCAATATTCGATCGCACCCTTTAGACATATCAATCACTGTATATGTGTAAAAAACAATAAATTTTCAATACCCCATTCAATAATTCATTAATTTAACTTAATACAATGTTGCGATCAATTGTCGATCGCACCCTTTAGACATTTGACTTAAAATGTGTAATCAACAATTAATCTTCAATAACTAATTCAATAATTCATTACTTTGACTTAATACAATGTTGCGATCAATATTCAACGCACCATTTAGACATATTGGTCACTGAAAATGTGTAAACAACAATTAATCTTCAATAACCAATTCAATAATTAATTACTTTGACTTAATACAATGTTGCAATCTATATTCGATCGCACCCTTTTGGACATATAAATCACTGAAAATGTGTAAACAACAATTAAATATCAATAACTAATTCAACAATTCATTAATTTAACTTAATATAATGTTGCGATCAATTGTTGATCGCACCCTTTAGACATTGCACTGAGAATGTGTAAACAACAATTAATCTTCAATAACCACTTCAATAATTCATTACTTTAACTTAATACAAGGTTGCGATCAATATTCAACGCACCCTTTAGATATATCAATCAATTAAAATGTGTAAACAACAATTGATCTTCAACAACCAATTCAATTATTCGTTACTTTGACTTAATACAATGTTGCGAACAATATACGATGGCACCCTTTAGACATATCAATCACTGTAAATGTGTAAACAACAATTATTCTTCAATACCCAATTCAACAATTCATTACTTTCAGTTAATACAATGTTGCGATCAATTGTCGATCGCACGCTTTAGACATATCAATCACTTAAAATTTGTAAACAACAATTAATCTTCAATAACCAATTCAATAATTCATTACTTTGACTTAATACAATGTTACGATCAATATTCGATCGCACCCTTTAGACATATCAATCACTGTAAATGTGTAAACAACAAAATAATTAATTACTTTGACTTAATACAATGTTACGATTAATATTTGGTCGCACCCTTTAGACATATCAATCACTGTAAATGTGTAAACTACAATTAATCGTCGATAAACAATTCAATAATTCATTACTTTAACTTAATACAATGTTGAAATCAATTGTCGATCGCACCCTTTAGACATATTAATCACTGAAAATGTGTAAACAATAATTATTCTTCAATAACCAATTCAATAATTCATTACTTTGACTAAATACAATGTTGCGATCGAACCCTTTAGACACACAATCAATGAAAATGTGTTAACAAAAATTAATCTTCAATAACCAATTAAATAATTTGATACTTTGACTTAATACAATATTGCGATCAATAATCGATCGCACCCTTTAGACATATCAATCACTATAAATGTATAAACAACAATTAATCTTGAATACCCAATTCAATAATTTATTATTTTAACTTAATATAATGTTGCGATCAATTGTCGATCGCACCCTTTAGAAAAACTAATAACTAAAAATGTGTAAACAACAATTAATCTTCAATAACAAATTCAGTAATTCATTACTTCGACTTAATATAATGTGCGATCAATATTCAATCGCACCCTTTGGACAAACATTCACTGAAAATGTGTAAACAACAATTAATCTTCAAAAACCAATTCAATAATTCGTTACTTTGACATAAACAAAGTTGCTATAAATATTCGATCGCATCCTTTGGACATATAAATCACTTGAAATGTATAAACAACAATTAAACATCAATAACCAATTCAATAAGTCATTACTTTAACTTAATACAATGTTTCGATCAATTGTCGATCGCTTGACTTAATACAATGTTGTGATCCATATTCGATCGCACCCTTTAGACATATCAATCACTATAAATGTGTAAACAACAATTAATCTTAAATACCCAATTCAATAATTCATTACTTTAACTTAATATAATGTTATGATCAATTGTCGATCGCACCCTTTAGACAAATCTATCTATCACTGAAAATGCGTAAACAACAATTAAAGTTCAATAACCAATTCAATAATTCATTTATTTGACATAATACAATGTTGCAATCAATATTCGATCGCACCCTTTAGACATATAAATCACTGTATATGTATAAACGACAATTAAGTTTAAAAAACTAATTCAATAATTCATTACTTTGACTTAATACAAGGTTGCGATCAATTAATTTTCAATAACCAATTCAATAATTTATTACTTTGACATAATACAATGTTGCGATCAATATTCGATCGCACCCTTTAGACACAAAATCACTGAAAATGTGTAAACAACAATTAATGTTCAATAACCAATTCAATAATTCATTATTTTGACTTAATACAATGTTGCGATCAATATACGATCGCACCCTTTAGACATATCAATCACTGTAATGTGTAAACAACAATTAAGTTTTTATAACCAATTCAATAATTCATTACTTTGACTTAATACAATTTTGCGATCAATATTCGATCACACCGTTTAGACATATCAATCACCGAAAATGTGTTAACAACAATTAATCTTCAATACACAATTCAATAATTCATTCCTTAACTTAATACAATGTATCAATTAATTGTCGATCGCACACTTTAGACATATCAATCACTGAAAATGTATAAACAACAATTAATCTTTAATAACCAATTCAATAATTCATTACTTCGACTTAATACAATGTTGCGATCAATATTCAATCGCACCCTTTGGACACACAATCACTGAATATGTGTAAACAACAATTAATCTTCAAAAACCAATTCAAAATTTCGTTACTTTGACTTAAACAATGTTGCTATCAATATTCTATCGCACCCTTTATACATATCAAACACTTTAAATGTGTAAACAACAATTAAACATCAATAACCAATTTAATAAGTCATTACTTTAACTTAATACAATATTTCGATCCATTGTCGATCGCACCCTTTAGACATATCGATTACTCAAAATGTGTAAACAACAATTTATCATCAATAACCAATTCAATAATTCATAAGTTTAACTTAATACAATTTGGCAATCAATTATCGATCGTACCCTTTAGACATATCAATCTCTGAAAATGTGTAAACAACAATTAATCTTCAATAACCAATTTAATAATTCATTACTTTGACTTAATACAATGTTGCGATCAATATTCGATCGCACCCTTTAGACATATCAATCACTAAAAATGTGTAAACAACAATTAAATATCTATCACCAATTCAATTTTTCATTACTTTAACTTAATACAATGTTGCGATCAATTATCGATCGCACCATCTAGACATATCAATCGCTAAAAATGTGTAAACAACAATTTATCTTCAATAACCAATTCAATAATTCATTACTTTGACTTAATACAATGTTGCGATCCATATTCGATCGCACCCTTTAGACATATCAATAACAGTAAATGTGTAAACAACAATTAATCTTCAATAACCAATTCAATAATTTATTACTTTGACTTAATACAATGTTGCGATCAATATTCGATCACAGCCTTTAGACATATCAATCACTGTAAATGTGTAAACAACAATTAATCTTCAATACCCAATTCAATAATTCATTACTTTGACTTAATACAATGTTGCGATCAATATTCGATCGCACCCTTTAGACATATCAATCACTGTAAATGTGTAAACAACAATTAATCTTCAATACACTATACAATAATTCATTACTTTAACTTAATACAGTGTTGCAATCAATTGTCGATCGCACCATTTAGGCATATCAATCACTGAAATTGTGTAAACAACAATTAATCTTCAACAACCAATTCAATAATTCATTTCTTTGACTTAATAATGTTGCGATCAATATTCGATCGCACCCTTTAAACACACAATCATTGAAAATGAGTAAAGAACAATTAATCTTCAATAACCAATTCAATAATTCTTTTCTTTGACTTAATACAATGTTGCGATCAATATTCGATTGCACCCTTTAAACACACAATCACTGAAAATGTGTAAACAACAAATAATGTTCAATAACCAATTCAATAATTCATTACTTTGACTTAATACAATGTTGCGATCAATATTCGATCGCACCCTTTAGACATATCAATCACTGTAAATGTGTAAACAACAATTAAGTTTTTATAACCAATTGAATAATTCATTACTTTGACTTAATACAATGTTGCGATCTATATTCTATCGCACCCTTTAGACATATCAATCACTGAAAATGTGTTAACAACAATTAATCTTCAATATACAATTCAATAATTCATTACTTAACTTAATACAATGTTGCAATTAATTGTCGATCGCACCCTTTAGACATATCAATCACTGAAAATGTATAAACAACAATTAATCTTTAATAACCAATTCAATAATTCATTACTTCGACTTAATACAATGTTGCGATCAATATTCGATCGCACCCTTTGGAACCACAATCACTGAATATGTGCAAACAACAATTAATCTTCAAAAACCAATTCAAAATTTCGTTACTTTGACTTAAATAATGTTGCTATCAATATTCGATCGCACCCTTTAGACATATCAAACACTTTAAATGTTTAAACAACAATTAAACATCAATAACCAATTCAATAAGTCATTACTTTAACTTAATACAATATTTCGATCCATTGTCGATCGCACCCTTTAGACATATCTATCACTCAAAATGTGTACACAAAAATTTATCATCAATAACCAATTCAATAATTCATAAGTTTAACTTAATACAATTTGGCGTTCAATTATCGATCGTACCCTTTAGACATATCAATCTCTGAAAATGTGTAAACAACAATTAATCTTCAATAACCAATTCAATAATTCATTACTTTGACTTAATACAATGTTGCGATCAATATTCGATCGCACTCTTTAGACAAATCAATCACTAAAAATATGTAAACAACAATTAAATATCTATCACCAATTCAATTTTTATTACTTTAACTTAATACAATGTTGCGATCAATTATCGATCGCACCCTCTAGACATATCAATCACTAAAACTGTGTAAACAACAATTGAAATAACCAATTCAATAATTCATTACTTTGACTTAATACAATGTTGCGATCCATATTCGATCGCACCCTTTAGACATATCAATCACTCAAAATGTGTTAACAACTATTAATCTTCAACAACCAATTCAATAATTCATTTTTTTGACTTAATATAATGTTGCGAATAATATTCGACCGCACCCTTTAAACACACAATCATTGAAAATGTGTAAAGAACAATTAATCTTCAATAACCAATTCAATAATTCATTACTTTGACTTAATACAATGTTGCGATCAATATTCGATCGCATACTTTGGACATATCAATCACTATAAATGTGTAAACAACAATTAATCTTAAATACCCAATTCAGTAATTCATTACTTAACTTAATACAATGTTGCAATCAATTGTCGATCGCACAATTTAGGCATATCAATCACTGAAAATGTGTAAACAACAATTAATCTTCAACAACCAATTCAATAATTCATTTTTTTGACTTAATATAATGTTGCGAATAATATTCTACCGCACCCTTTAAACACACAATCATTGAAAATGTGTAAAGAACAATTAATCTTCAATAACCAATTCAATAATTCATTACTTTGACTTAATACAATGTTGCGATCAATATTCGATCGCATACTTTGGACATATCAATCACTATAAATGTGTAAACAACAATTAATCTTAAATACCCAATTCAATAATTCATTACTTAACTTAATATAATGTTACGATCAATTGTTGATCGCACCCTTTAGACAAATCAATCACTGAAAATGTGTAAACAATAATTAATGTTCAATAACCAATTCAATAATTCATTAATTTGACTTAATACAATGTTGCGATCAATATTCGATCGCACCCTTTAGACATATAAATCACTGTAAATGTGTGAACGACAATTAAGTTTGAAAAACTAATTCAGTAATTCATTACTTTGACTTAAAACAATGTTGAGATCAATATTTGATCGCTCCCTTAAGACATATCAATCACTGTAAATGTGTAAAAAACAATTAATCTTCAATACACAATTTAATAATTCATTACTTTAACTGAATACAATGTTGCCATCAATTTTCGATCGCACCCTTTAGGCATATCAATCACTGAAAATGTGTAAACAATTATTAATCTTAAATAACTAATTCAATAATTTGTTACTTTGACTTGATACAATGTTGCGATCAATATTCGATTGCACCCTTTAGACACACAATCACTGAAAATGTGTAAACAACAATGAATCTTCAATAACCAATTCAATAATTCGTTACTTTGACTTAATACAATGTTGGAATCAATATTCGGTCGCACCCTTTAGACATATCAGTCACTATAAATGTGTAAATAACAATTAATGTTCAATAACCAATTCAATAATTCATTACTTTGATTTAATACAATGTTGCGATCAATATTCGATCGTACCCTTTAGACGTATCAATCACTGTAAATGTGTAAACAATAATTAAGTTTTATAACCAATTCAATAATTCATTACTTTGACTTAATACAATGTTGCGATAAATATTCGATCGCACACTTTAGACATATAAATCACTGTCAATGTGTAAACAACAATTAATCTTCAATACACAATTCAATAATTCATTACTTAACTTAATACAATGTTGCAATTAATTGTCGATCGCACCCTTTAGACATATCTATCATTGAAAATGTGTAAACAACAATTAACCTTCTATAACCAATTCAGTAATTTCTTACTTCGACTTAATACAATTTTGCGATAAACATTCGATCGCACCCTTTAGACACACAATCACTGAAAAATGTGTAAACAATAATTAATCTTCAAAAACCAATTCAATAATTTGTTACTTTGACTTATGACAATGTTGCGATCAATATTCGATTGCACCCTTTAGACATATAAATCACTTAAAATGTGTAAACAGCAATTACTCTTCTATAACCAATTCAGTAATTCATTACTTTAACTTAATACAATGTTGCGATCAATATTGGATCGCACCCTTTAGACACACAATCTGATACGGCAATAGCTCAAGAACTAAGTATGAATCACCTCCGAATCAATAGATGTTCCCAAACCTAAATTCAATCAATCTACAAGAACCCTTCACCCCCTAAACAGCAAGGAATTGGTAACAAAGAGTATAGAATGTGAAAGAATTGAATAAACGCCACAAGTCAATACTTACTTGATAAGTTGAATCAATCCTTAATGTAAAATAGACTGGAATCAAACCTTTCCACTCTCAAAATAATGTTTTAATCAATTCCCCCACCAACGCACATAAAGAAGGGTTTAAATACCCTTTACAAATGAAACCCTAAAAATCTTAAAGGCTGGGCTATTAAGCAGAGGCCCAACACTAATTAATTCATGCACACGACTTTTAAGTGAGGCACATGCATATTAAATACAGATCAGAATATTTTAAAGCCCAACATAATAAAATAAAAGAAGCCCAGATATTCATTTAAAGATAGTTAAGCCTAAGCCCATTTGATTAGACTTCTGCTTCAGATATTTGGCCAAGTGTTTAGCCTTCTAGACTTATCATTTATGCGCTCAAGTACTTGGAAAGGACCATCGCCTCTAGAATCGAGCTTCGACTTTCTTTGCTTAGGAAATCTTTCCTTCCAGAAATGTACCCAAACCCAATCTCCAGGTTCAAACTTCATCACCCTACGCCCTTGGTTGGCCTTTTGAGCATACTTCTTGTTCTTGTCCTCAATGTGCTGACTAGCTTTCTCATGTATTGTTTTAACCACTTCTGCTCTTTACAGCCCATCTATATTAAAAATCTCATTCAATGGTAAAGGCATTAAATCCAATGGAGTTAATGGGTTAAAACCATAAACGATCTCAAATGGAGAATAACTTGTAGAAGAATGTATGCTCCTATTGTAAGCAAACTCTATCAGAGGTAAACAATCTTCCCAAGTTTTAAAATTTTTACCCACAACAGCACGCAATAAAGAGCCTAAAGTTTGATTAACCACTTCAGTTTGGCCATCAGTTTGAGGATGACAAGTAGTAGAAAATAACAACTTAGTCCCCAATTTACCCCATAAAACAATCCAAAAGTGGCTTAAGAATTTAGAATCTCTATCAGAAAAAATTGTTTTAGGAATGCCATGCAATCTAACCACATCCCTAAAGAACAAATCAGCAATATGTGTAGCATCATCAGATTTATGACATGCAATAAAATGAGCCATTTTACTAAATCTATCCACTACAACAAATATGCTATCACAACCTTTCCTGGTCCTAGGTAATCCTAACACAAAATCCATAGAGATATCAACCCAAGGACTATTAGGAACAGGTAGAGGGGTGTACAACCCGTGAGGCTTCACCTTGGATTTGGCTTGCCTACATGCTATACAACTAGAGCAAACTCTCTCAACATCCTTTTTCATGTTAGGCCAATAAAAATGCTCTTGTAATATATCAAGTGTTTTAGCAATACCAAAATGTCCCATCAAACCACCATTATGAGACTCCTTAACAAGCAATTCACACATAGAACATGTAGGAATACAAAGCTTGTTATCTCTAAATAAATACCCATCATTCCTATAAAACTTCTTAAAGGCAACTTCTTCGCATGCATCATACACATTGGCAAATTCAGAATCTAATTTATACAATTCTTTTATATACTCAAATCCGATCAGCTTAGAACTAAGAGAAGAGATCAGAGCATACCTTCTAGATAATGCATCAACAATCACATTTTCTTTACCTTGTTTGTATTGCACAACATATGGGAAAGTCTCTATGAACTCTAGCCACTTAGCATGCCTTTTATTCAACTTACCTTGGCCTTTAAGGTGCTTCAAACTTTCATGGTCAGTGTGAATCACGAATTCCTTAGGCCATAGATAATGCTGCCAGGTTTGTAGAGCTCTCACCAATGCATACAACTCCTTATCGTAAGTTGAATAATTCAACTAAGCACCATTCAACTTCTCACTAAAGTAAGCAATAGGTCGCTTTCCCTACAACAAAACAGCACCAATACCTATACCAGAGGCATCACACTCTATTTCAAAAGAAGAAGAAAAATCAGGTAAACTCAAAATAGAAGCAGAACAAAGTTTATCTTTCAAAGTATTGAAAGCATGTTCCTGCGCCTCACCCCAAATAAAACCTACCTCCTTTTTAACAATCTCTGTCAATGGGGCTGCTATAGAGCTAAAATCCTTAATAAATCTCCTGTAAAAATTAGCAAGTCCATGAAAAGATCTTACCTGAGAAATACTTGTAGGTCGTGGCCACTCCTTGATTGCCTTGACCTTCTCTTGGTCCACCTCAACCCCATTAGAAGAAACAACATAACCAAGAAAAGTAACACGATCCATGCAAAATGTACACTTTTTCAACTTCGCATACAACTTTTCTGCCCTAAGTGCATCTAACACAGACTTAAGATGCTCAAAATGTTCATCAATGCTTTTGCTATAAATCAGTATGTCATCAAAATATACCACAACAAATCTACCAATAAAAGATCTCAACACATGATTCATCAATCTCATGAAAGTGCTAGGGGCATTAGTTAACCCAAAAGGCATTACCATCCACTCATATAAACCATGTTTTGTTTTAAAAGCAGTTTTCCACTCATCACCAATTTTCATTCTAATCTGATGGTAACCACTCATTAAATCAATCTTGGTAAATACACAAGCACCATGCACTTCATCAAGCATATCTTCTAACCTAGGTATAGGATGACGATACTTTACCGTCATCTTATTAACAGCTCTGCAATCTACACACATGCGCCAACTCCCATCCTTCTTAGGTACTAGAATAACCGGTACGGCACAAGGACTCAAAATTTCTCTTATGTGTCCCTTTTGCAACAACTCTTGAACCTGCTTTTGGATTTCCTTAGTTTCTTTTGGGTTAGCTCTATAAGCTGGTCTGTTTGGAATTTGTGCTCCGGGCATGAAATCAATTTGATGCTCTGTTCCCCTAATAGGTGGCAACTCCTTGGGCAGGTCCTCAGGTAAAAGGTCTCCATATTCCTGCAACAAAGAAACAACACAACTAGGCAAACTTGGGTCAAGGTCAGATTCATTAAAGTAAGCTTCCTTGTACAAGAGTACAAACAAGCATCGACTTTCCTTATAAGCAACCCTTACATCTCTCATTTTTGCATAGAAGTTTTGTTTTTTTCTGCCTTCTCTCTCATTTGGGCCTTTTAATTGAATTTCTTTTGAGGCCTCTTTCCCCTCTTTTCTTCTCTCATTCTCTGGCTCACCGTCTCTCTTTTCTTTTATTTTCAATTTCTGCTCTCCTTTTGCAAGGCTCTCAGCCTTCCCCTCAATTTTCGTCAATTCTTGTTTTTCTTGAGTTTTCAGCCTTCCTTTGTTGCATTGCTTCCATACTTCTTTTCAATTGCATTTGGTCTTCATAGACCTCTTTTGGTAACAATGGAGCAAGAACATACTTCTGATCCCCCATGGAAAATGAGTACCTATTCTTAAATCCATCATGTAACACTCTCCTATCATATTGCCAAGGTCTACCAAGCAATAAATGTCTTGCATGCATAGGTACAACATCACAAAGAACTTGATCAGAATACTTACTAATGGAGAAATTCACAAGAACTTGTTTATTCACCTTGATTTCTCCCATGTCATTCAATCATTGAGCCTATACGGTCTTGGATGCCTCAAACAATCAACCCCAGTTTTTCTACCTCATTGTGCTAGCTACATTAGTGCAACTTCCCCCATCAATTATCAGGCTACAAATTTTTTCATTCACTAGGCACCTAGAGTGAAAAATATTTTCTCTTTGCTCAAATCCATCTTCCCTTGCTTGTGTATTCAAAACACGCCTAGTAACAAGTAATTCACCCCTGGGTGTATCCTCAACTTCCACATCTAAATAATCCTTCAATTCAGGCATTGAATCAGAATCATTTTCATCACTACCCTCATCTTCTGAAATAACTTCCCCACTTCTTACAATCATTGTTTTCTTATTCGGACATTGAGAAGCAATATGACCAACACCAAGACATTTAAAGCATTTAATAGATCTATGCTTTTCAGAATTGGAATGAGAAGAACTAGAAGTTTTTAAAGTACCTTTCAGATCTGTCTTGTTCTTCTCTTCTTTTGACTTATCCTTGTACTTCTCATCTTTCTTGGACCATTTGGATTTCCAACTTGCTGTAGAGCTCGAATAAGAAGTCTTGCTGGGCCCTTTGTACTTGAGCTGCTTCTCTATCTTCATAGCCATGTTCACCATCTCCTCTAACTCAACGTAATGGTGCAGCTCAATGACGTTTGCTATGTCTTTATTTAAACCAGTTAAGAAATGTGCCATGGTTGCCTCCCTATCTTCTTCTACATTCGCCCTAACCATGGCTATCTCCATCTCCTTATGGTATTCTTCAACACTTCTAGTGCCTTGTCTCAAAGTTTGGAGCTTTTGATGTAGCTCCCTATAAAAGAAGCTAGGTACAAATCTTTTCTTCATTACCCTCTTCATCTCAGCCCGTCTCAATAGGATCCTCTCCATTCCTTCTTCTATTCAAAACAAGCTGATCCCACCAAACAAGTGCATAGTTATGGAATTCCACAGCAGTCAGCTTCACCTTCTTTTCTTCTGAGAAGTTATGACATTCAAAAATCATTTCTACCATTCTCTCCCATTCCAATAAGTTTCTGGATCATTTTTGCCTTGGAAAGAGGGTATTTTCATCTTAATACTACCCAAGTTTCTATCAACATGTTCAACTCTATCTTCTCTCCTTGCATTAATTCGACCCCTATAACCTCTTCCTCTTCCTCTATCATTTCTTGCTCCCGTTCTGTCAAATCTAGCCCTATTCCATTCTTCTTCATCCCTCCTATCTTCATATTCATCCTCATATTCTGAAGGCACTAGAGTTAGTTCCCGTTCATTTCGCCTTCTTACTGCACCATTAGTTGGAGTCTCTCTTTGCAACTCTCTAATGGCCTGATCTTGCCTATCAAATTTATCACTAACTTCTCTGAACATGTTCTCAATCCTTTGGAACTGTTGTTGCATTGCCTGCAATGTAAAGAATGTGGTTTGCTAAGCCTCACTATTCTTTTCCTCCTTGTCACTACTTTTAACTTCATTTGAAGCACTCATGATGTAAAACCTGCAGGAAAAAAAATTAGAATAGTTCCTCACACACTCCCTCACGTGTTTCACTCCAAGTCAGAATGGATACCCTCGTGTTTCACTCAAAAATATGGCTTTTACCCTCAATGAGCTCACCTACTCTTGCCTTTTCCCACTCTAGATTCAAGCACAGTTTTACTTGTCCAGATTGAGTTCTACTAACTAATAAGCATAACAGCAACACAATTCAATAGAAGGAAAGAAAGAATACCTAAAGAAATGAAGAAAGCACAAAACTAGATGCAATTTACTGTTAAGATGAAAAAAATAAAAGAAAAGAAAAAAAAACTGTCAAAATATTAGTCACATACGAGATGAAGAAAATGTATGTGGACGATTTTTTTTAAAGGAAATTGAGCCTGGAAGGAAATAATTTTAAGAGAGAATAAGAACAAACAAAAAGAAAGAGATTATGAATGGTTTAAACAATGTGAGTTTCTCTTCTGGTCTTCTTTTTTTTTCAAATTTTTTTTTCACTATTTTTCTTTTAGATTTTTTTTTCATGATTTTTTTTCTTTTTTTTTCGGAGTTCCACACTTTTTTTTTCCTCTGATTTTTTCCCACGAATTTTTTTTCTTTCTTTTTTTTTTCTTTCTTTTTTTTTCTTTATTTATAAACAGCTGAAATAACAATACCAGAAAAGAACTGACAGAAATTTAAAGAAAAAAAAGATTGAATTTAACCTAGGCTCTGATACCAAAAATGATACGGCAACAACTCAAGAACTAAGCATGAATCACCTCCGAATCAATAGATGTTCCCAAACCTAAATTCAATCAATCTACAAGAACCCTTCACCCCCAAAACAGCAAGGAATTGGTAACAAAGAGTATAGAATGTGAGAGAATTGAATTAACGCCACAAGTCAATACTTACTTGATAAGTTGAATCAATCCTTAAAGTAAAATAGTCTGGAATCAAACCTTTCCACTCTCAAAATAATGTTTTAATCAAGTCCCCCACCAACGCACATAAAGAAGGGTTTAAATACCCTTTACAAATGAAACCCTAAAAATCTTAAAGGCTGGACTATTAATCAGAGTCCCAACACTAATTAATTCATGCACACGACTTTTAAGTGAGGCACATGCATATTAAATACAGATCAGAATATTTTAAAGCTCAACATAATAAAATAAAAGAAGCCCAGATATTCATTTAAAGATAGTTAAGCCTAAGCCCATTTGATTAGACTTCTGCTTTAGATATTTGGCCAAGTGTTAAGCCTTCTGGACTTGGTTCCTCTAATGTGCATAAACACCTCGGCATCTCTTTAAGTTCTTTCCCAAGCTTGATCATCATATCCTCTTGAAGTACTTGTGAAATCAATGCTTGTACATAAATCTGAACTCGTGCTTTGAGTTTAGAAGAGCGTGATCATGTAATTGGACCTGCTGGCATCATCAAGACTTCATCATTGCTTTGGTGAGTTGCATCACAGTCACTGAAAATGTGTAAACAATAATTAATCTTCAAAAACCAATTCAATAATTCGTTACGTTGACTTAAGACAATGTTGCGATCAATATTCGATCGCACCCTTTAGACATATCAATCAGTGAAAATGTGATAACAATAATTAAACATCAATAACCAATTAAATAATTCGTTACTTTGACTTAATTTAATGTTGCGATAAATATTTGATCGCACCCTTTAAACATATCAATCACTGTAAATGTGTAAACAACAATTACTCATTAAAACCCAATTCAATAATTCATTACTTTAACTTAATACAATGTTGCCATCAATTTTCGATCGAACCCTTTAGGCATATCAATCACTGAAAATGTGTAAACAATAATTAATCTTAAATAACTAATTCAATAATTTATTACTTTGACTTGATACAATGTTGCGATCTATATTCGATTGCACCATTTAGACACACAATCACTGAAAATGTGTAAACAACAAAAAATCTTCAATAATCAATTCAATAATTCGTTACTTTGACTTAATACAATGTTGCGATCAATATTCGTTCGCACCCTTTAGTCATATCAATAACTAAATATGTGTAAACAATAATTAAATATCAATAACCAATTAAATTATTCATTACTTTAACTTAATACAATGTTGCGATCAATTGTCGATCGCACCCTCTAGACATATCAATCACTAAAAATGTGTAAACAACAATTAATCTTCAATAGCCAATTCAATAATTCATTACTTTCACTTTATACAATGTTGCGATCCATATTCGATCGCACCATCCAGACATATCAATCACAGTATATGTGTAAACAACAATTAATCTTCAATAACCAAATCAATAATTCATTACTTTGACTTAATACAATGTTGCGATCAATTGTCAATCGCACCCTTTAGACACACAATCAATGAAAATGTGTAAACAACAATTAATCTTCAATAACCAATTCAATAATTCATTTTTATAACTTAATACATTGTTGCGATCAATATTTGATCTCACCCTTTAGACATATCAATCACTGAAAATGTGTAAAGAAAAATTAATAATCAATAACCAATTCAATAAGTCATTACTTTAACTTAATACAATGTTGGGATCAATTGTCGATCGCACCCTTTAGACATATAAATCACTGAAAATAACAACAATTAAATATCAATAACCAATTCAATAATTCATTACTTTAACTTAAGACACTGTTGCGATTCATTATCGATAGCAACCTCTAGACATATCAATCAATAAAAAATGTGTAAACAACAATTAAACTTCAATAACCAATTCAATAATTCATTACTTTGACTTAATACAATGTTCCGATCAATATTCGATCGCACTCTTTGTACATATCAATCACTGTAAATGTGTAAACAACAATTAAATTTTTATAATCAATTCAATAATTCATTACTTTGACTTAATATAATGGTGCGATCAATATTCGAACGCAACCTTTAGACATATCAATCACTGAAAATCTGTAAACAACAATTAAACATCAATAACCAATTCAATAATTCATTACTTTGACTTAATACAATGTTGCGATCAATATTCGATATCACCCTTTAGACATATCAATCACCGTAAATGAGTTAACAACAATTAATCTTCAATAACCAATTCAATAATTCATTACTTTGACTTAATACAATGTTACGATCAATTGTCGATCGCACCCTTTAGACACACATCACTGAAAATGTGTAAACAACAATTAATCTTCTATAACCAATTCAATAATTCATTACTTTGACTTAATACAGTGTTGCGATCAATATTCGATCGCACCCTTTAGACATATCAATCACTCTAAATGTGTAAACACCAATTAATCTTTAATACCCAATTCAATAATTCATAACCTTAACTTAATACAATGTTGCGATCAATATTCGATCGCACCCTTTAGACATATCAATCAATAAAAATGTGTAAACAACAATTAATCATCACTAACCAATTCAACAATTTATTACTTTGACTTATGACAATGTTGCGATCAATTGTCGATCGCACCCTTATGACATATAAATCTATGAAAATGTGTAAACAACAATTAATCATCAATAACCAATTCAATAATTCATAAGATTAACTTAATACAATGTTGCGACCAATTGTCGATCGCACCCTTTGGACATGTCAATCACTGAATATGTGTAAACAACAATTAATCTTCAATAACGAATTCAAAAATTCATTACTTTGACTTAATACATTGTTCCGATCAAAATTCGATCGCACCATTTAGACATATCAATCACTAAAATGTGTAAACAACAATTAAATATCAATAACAAATTCAAAAATTCATTACTTTAATACAATATAACGATCAATTGTCGATCCCACCCTTTAGACATATCAATCAATAAAAATTGTAAACAACAATTAATCTTCAATAACCAATTCAATAATTCATTGCTTTTACTTAATACACTGTTGCGATCCATATTCGATCGCACCCTTTAGACTTATCAGTCACTGAAAATGTGTAAAGAACAATTAAACATCAATAAACAATTCAATATGTCATTACTTTAACTTATTACAATGTTGCGATCAATTGTCTATCGCACCATTTAGACATATCAATCTTTGAAAATGTGTAAACAACAATTAAATATCAATAACCAATTCAACAATTCATTACTTTATCTTAATACAATGTTGCGATGAATTGTCTAATGCACCCTCTAGACATGTGTAAACAACAATTAATCTTCAATAACCAATTCAATAATTCATTACTTTGACTTAATACAATGTTGCGATCCATATTCGATCGCTCCCTTTAGACATATCAATCACTATAAATGTGTAAACAACAATTAAATATCAACAATTAATTACTTTAAATTAATACAATGTTGTGATCAATTGTCGATCACACCCTCTAGACCTATCAATCACTAAAAATGTGTAAACAACAATTAATCTTCAAAAACCAAGTCAAAAATTCATTACTTTAACTTAATACAATGTTGCGATAAATATTCGATCGCACCCTTTAGACATATTAATCAATAAGAATGTGTAAACAACAATTAATCATCAATAACCAATTCAACAATTTATTACTTTGACTTATGACAATGTTGCGATCAATTGTCGATCGCACCCTTATGACATATAAATCTATGAAAATGTGTAAAAAACAATTAATCATCAATAACCAATTCAATATTTCATAAGATTAACTTAATACAATGTTGCGACCAATTGCCGATCGCACCCTTTGGACATGTCAATCACTGAATATGTGTAAACAACAATTAATCTTCAGTAACGAATTCAAAAATTCATTACTTTGACTTAATACATTGTTCCGATCAAAATTCGATCGCACCATTTAGACATATCAATCACTAAAATGTGTAAACAACAATTAAATATCAATAACAAATTAAAAAATTCATTACTTTAAATTAATACAATATAACGATCAATTGTCGATCCCACCCTTTAGACATATCAATCAATAAAAATTTGTAAACAACAATTAATCTTCAATAACCAATTCAATAATTCATTGCTTTTACTTAATACACTGCTGCGATCCATATTCGATCGCACCCTTTAGACTTATCAGTCACTGAAAATGTGTAAAGAACAATTAAACATCAATAAACAATTCAATATGTCATTACTTTAACTTATTACAATGTTGCGATCAATTGTCTATCGCACCCTTTAGACATATCAATCTTTGAAAATGTGTAAACAACAATTAAATATCAATAACCAATTCAACAATTCATTACTTTATCTTAATACAATGTTGCGATGAATTGTGTAATGCACCCTCTAAAAATGTGTAAACAACAATTAATCTTCAATAACAAATTCAATAATTCATTACTTTGACTTAATACAATGTTGCGATCCATATTCGATCGGTCCCTTTAAACATATCAATCACTGTAAATGTGTAAACAACAATTAAATATCAACAATTAATTACTTTAAATTAATACAATATTGCGATCAATTGTCGATCGCACCCTCTAGACCTATCAATCACTAAAAATGTGTAAACAACAATTAATCTTCAAAAACCAAGACAAAAATTCATTACTTTAACTTAATACAATGTTGCGATAAATATTCGATCGCACTCTTTAGATATATCAATCACTCTAAATGTGTAAACAAAAATTAATCTTCAATAACAAATTTAATAATTCATTACTTTGACTTAATACAATGTTGTGATCAATATTCGATCGCACCCTTTAGACATATCAATCATTGAAAATGTGTAAACAACAATTATATATCAATAACCAATTCAATAATTCGTTACTTTGACTTAATACAATGTTGCGATCAATATTCGATCGCACCCTTTAGACATATCAATCACTGTAAATGTGTTAACACAATTAATTTTCAATAACCAATTTAATAATTAATTACTTTGACATAATACAATGTTGCGATCAATATTCAATAGCACCATTTAGACTTATCAATCACTGAAAATGTGTAAACAATATTTAAATATCAATAACCAATTCAATAATTCATTACTTTAATTTAATATAATGTTGCGATCAATTGTCAATCGTACCCTCTAGACATATCAATCACTAAATATGTGTAAACAACCATTACTCTTCAATACCCAATTCAATAATCCATTACTTTGACATAATACAATGTTGCGATCAATATTCGTTCGCACCCTTTAGACATATCAATCACTGTAAATCTGTAAACAAAAATTACTCTTTAAAACCCAATTCAATAATTCATTACTTTAACTTAATACAATGTTGCGAATAATTGTCGATCGCACCCTTTAGACATATCAATCACAGAAAATGTGTAAACAACAATTAATCTTCTATAACCAATTCAATAATTCATTACTTTAACTTAATACAATGTTGCGATCAATATTACATCGCACCCTTAGGACATATCAGTTACTGTAAATGTGTAACCAACAATTAAACTTTAATACCTAATTCAATAATTTATTACTTTAACTTAATACAATATTGTGATCAACTGTCACTCACCCTTTAGGCATTGCACTAAAAATTTGTTAACAACAATTAATATACAAAAACCAATTCAATAATTCATTACATTGACTTAATACCATGTTGCGATCAATATTCAACGCACCCTTTAGACATATCAATCACTGAAAATGTGTAAACAACAATAAATCTTCAACAACCAAATCAATAATTTGTTTCTTTGACTTAATACAATGTTGCGATCAATATTCGATCGCACACTTTACACATATTAATCACTATAAATGTGTAAACAACAATTACTCTTTAAAACCCAATTCAATAATTCATTACTTTAACTTAATACAATGTTGCGATTAATTGTCGATCGCACCCTTTAGACATATCAATCACTGAAAATGTGTAAACAACAATAAATCTTCAACAACCAAATCAATAATTTGTTTCTTTGACTTAATACAATGTTGCGATCAATATTCGATCGCACCCTTTACACATATTAATCACTATAAATGTGTAAACAACAATTACTCTTTAAAACCCAATTCAATAATTCATTACTTTAACTTAATACAATGTTGCGATTAATTGTCGATCGCACCCTTTAGACATATCAATCACTGAAAATGTGTAAACAACAACTAAATAACAATAATCAGTTCAATAATTCGTTACTTTGACTTAGTTTAATGTTGCGATCACTTTAAATGTGTAAACAACAATTACTCTTTAAAACCCAATTCAATAATTCATTACTTTAACTTAATACAATGTTGCGATTAATTGTCGATTGCAACCTTTAGACATAACAATCACTGAAAATGTGTAGACAATAATTAAATATCAATAACCAGTTCAATAATTCGTTACTTTTACTTAGTTTAATGTTGCGATCAATATTCGATCGCACCCCTTAGACATATCCATCACTTTAAATGTGTAAACAACAATTACTCTTTAAAACCCAATTCAATAATTCATTACTTTAACTTAGTACAATGTTGCGATTAATTTTCGAGCACACCCTTTAAATATATCAATCACTGAAAATGTGAACAATTAAATATCAATAACAAGTTCAATAATTCGTTACTTTGACTTAATTTAATGTTGCGATCAATATTTGATCGCACTCTTTAGACATATCAATCATCTAAATGTGTAAACAACAATTACTCTTTAAAACTCAATTCAATCATTCATTACTTTAACTTAATACAATGTTGCGTTTAATTGTCGATCGCACTCTTTAGACATATCAATTACTGAAAATGTGTTAACAACAATTAATCTTCAATACCCAATTCAATAATTCATTACTTTAACTTAATACAATGTTGCGATTAATTTTCGATCGCACCCTTTAGACATATCAATCACTGAAAATGTGTAAACAACAATAAATCTTCAACAACCAAATCAATAATTCGTTTCTTTGACTTAATACAATGTTGCGATCAATATTCGATCGCAACCTTTACACATATCGTTCAGTATAAATGTGTAAACAACAATTACTCTTTAAAACCCAATTCAATAATTTATTACTTTAACTTAATACAATGTTGCGATTAATTGTCGATCGCACCCTTTAGACATATCAATCACTGAAAATGTGTAAACAACAATTAAATAACAATAACCAGTTCAATAATTCGTTACTTTGACTTAGTTTAATGTTGCGATCACTTTAAAAGTGTAAACAACAATTACTATTTAAAACCCAATTCAATAATTCATTACTTTAACTTAATACAATGTTGCGATTAATTGTTGATCGCACCCTTTAGACATAACAATCACTGAAAATGTAGAGACAACAATTAAATATCAATAACCAGTTCAATAATTCGTTACTTTTACTTAGTTTAATGTTGCGATCAATATTCGATAGCACCCCTTAGACATATCGATCACTTTAAATGTGTAAACAACAATTACTCTTTAAAACCCAATTCAATAATTCATTACTTTAACTTAATACAATGTTGCGATTAATTGTCGAGCACACCCTTTAAATATATCAATCACTGAAAATGTGTAGACAACAATTAAATATCAATAACCAGTTCAATAATTCGTTACTTTGACTTAATTTAATGTTGCGATCAATATTTGATCGCACCCTATAGACATATCAATCACTCTAAATGTGTAAACAACATTTACACTTTAAAACTCAATTCAATCATTCATTACTTTAACTTAATACAATGTTGCGTTTAATTGTCGATCGCACTCTTTAGACATATCAATAACTGAAAATGTGTTAACAACAATTTATCTTCAATAACCAATTCAATAATTCAATACTTTGACTTAATACAATGTTGCGATCAATATTCGATCGCACCCTTTAAACATATAAATCACTATAAATGTGTAAACAACAATTAATCTTCAATAACCAATTTAATAATTCATTACTTTGACTTAATACAATGTTGCGATCAATATTCCATCGCACCGTTTAGACATATCAATCACTGAAATGTGTAAACAACAATTAAATATCAATAACCAATTCGATATTTTATTACTTTAACTTAATAAAATGTTGCGATCAATTGTCGATCGCACTCTCTAGACATATCAATAACTAAAAATATGTAAACAACAATTACTCTTCAATAACCAATTCAATAATTCATTACTTTGACTTAATACAATGTTGCGATCAATATTCATTGCACCCTTTAGACATATCAATCACTGAAAATGTGTAAACAACAATTAATCTTCAATACACAATTCAATAATTCATTACTTTAACTTAATACAATGTTGCGCTTAGTTGTCGATCGCACCCTTTAGACATATCAATCATGAAAATGTGTTAACAACAATTTATCATCAATAACCAATTCAATAATTCAATACTTTGATTTAATAAAATGTTGCCATCAATATTCGATCGCACCCTTTAAACATATCAATCACTGTCAATATGTAAAAAACAATTAATCATCAATAAACAATTTAATTATTCATTACTTTGACTTAATACACTATTACGATCCATATTCGATCGCACCGTTTAGACATATCAATCACTGAAAATGTGAAAACAACAATTAAATATCAATAACCAATTCAATAATTCGTTACTTTGACTTAATACAATGTTGCGATCAAAATTCAATCGCACCCTTTAGACATATCAATCAGTGAAAATGTGTAAACAACAATTAAATATCAATAACAAATTCGATAATTCATTACTTTAACTTAATATAATGTTGCGATCAATTGTCGATCGCACTATGTAGACATATCAATCACTAAAAATGTGTAAACAACAATTACTCTTCAATAACCAATTCTATAATTCATTACATTGACTTAATAAAATGTTGCGATCAATATTCCATCGCACCCTTTTGACATATCAATCACCGTAAATGTGTAAACAACAATTAATCTTTAATTCCGAATTCAATAATTCATTTCTTTTACTTAACACAATATTGCGATCAATTGTCGATCGCACCTTTTAAATATTGAACTAAAAATGTGTAACCAACAATTAGTCATCAAAAACCAAAACAATAATTCATTACTTTGACTTAATACAATGTTGCGATCAATATTCATTGCGCCCTTTATATATATCAATCACTGAAAATGTGTAAACAACAATTAATCTTCAATACACAATTCTATAATTCATTACTTTAACTCAATACAATGTTGCGCTTAATTGGCGATCGCACCCTTTAGACATATCAATCACTGAAAATGTGTTAACCAAAATTTATCATCAATAACCAATTCAATAATCAATACTTTGACTTAATAAAATGTTGCGATCAATATTCAATGGCACCCTTTAAACATATCAATCACTGTAAATGTGTAAACAACAATTAATCATCAATAACCAATTTAATTATTCAATACTTTGAGTTAATACAACGTTGCGATCAATATTCGATCGCACCCTTTAGACATATCAATCACTGAAAATGTGTAAACAACAATTAATCTTCAATAACCAATTCAATAATTCATTACTTTGACTTAATATAATGCTGCGATCAATATTCGATCGCACCCTTTAGACACACGATCATTGAAAATGTGTAAAGAACAATTAATATTCAATAACCAATTCAATAATCCGTTACTTTGACTTAATACAATGTTGCGATCAATATTCGATTGCACCCATTAGACGTATCAATCACTGAAAATGTGTAAACAACAATAAATCTTCAACAACCAATTTTCAATAATTCGTTTCTTTAACTTAATACAATGTTGCGATCAATATTCGCTCGCACCCTTTACACATATCAATCACTATAAATGTGTAAACAACAATTACTCTTTAAAACCCAATTCAATAATTCATTACTTTGACTTAATACAATGTTGCGATCAATTGTCGATCACACCTTTTAAAGATTGCACTAAAAATGTGTAACCAACAATTAATCATCAAAAACCAATTCAATAATTCATTACTTTGACTTAATACAGTGTTGCGATCAATATTCGTTGCACCCTTTAGACATATCAATCACTGAAAATGTGTAAAAATAATTAATCTTCAATACCCAATTCAATAATTCATTACTTTGACTTAATACAATGTTCCGATCAATATTCGATCGCACTCTTTGTACATATCAATCACTGTAAATGTGTAAACAACAATTAAATTTTTATAACCAATTCAATAATTCATTACTTTGACTTAATATAATGGTGCGATCAATATTCGAACGCACCCTTTAGACATATCAATCACTGAAAATCTGTAAACAACAATTAAACATCAATAACCAATTCAATAATTCATTACTTTGACTTAATACAATGTTGCGATCAATATTCGATATCACCCTTTAGACATATCAATCACTGTAAATGAGTTAACAACAATTAATCTTCAATAACCAATTCAATAATTCATTACTTTGACTTAATACAATGTTACGATCAATTGTCGGTCGCACCCTTTAGACACACATCACTGAAAATGTGTAAACAACAATTAATCTTCTATAACCAATTCAATAATTCATTACTTTGACTTAATACAGTGTTGCGATCAATATTCGATCGCACCCTTTAGACATATCAATCACTCTAAATGTGTAAACACCAATTAATCTTTAATACCCAATTCAATAATTCATTACTTTAACTTAATACAATGTTGCGATCAATATTCGATCGCACCCTTTAGACATATCAATCAATAAAAATGTGTAAACAACAATTAATCATCAATAACCAATTCAAAAATTTATTACTTTGACTTATGACAATGTTGCGATCAATTGTCGATCGCACCCTTATGACATATAAATCTATGAAAACGTGTAAACAACAATTAATCATCAAAAACCAATTCAATAATTCATAAGATTAACTTAATACAATGTTGCGACCAATTGTCGATCGCACCCTTTGGACATGTCAATCACTGAATATGTGTAAACAACAATTAATCTTCAATAACGAATTCAAAAATTCATTACTTTGACTTAATACATTGTTCCGATCAAAATTCGATCGCACCATTTAGACATATCAATCACTAAAATGTGTAAACAACAATTAAATATCAATAACAAATTCAAAAATTCATTACTTTAAATTAATACAATATAACGATCAATTGTCGATCCCACCCTTTAGACATATCAATCAATAAAAATTTGTAAACAACAATTAATCTTCAATAACCAATTCAATAATTCATTGCTTTTACTTAATACACTGTTGCGATCCATATTCGATCGCACCCTTTAGACTTATCAGTCACTGAAAATGTGTAAAGAACAATTAAACATCAATAAACAATTCAATATGTCATTACTTTAACTTATTACAATGTTGCGATCAATTGTCTATCGCACCCTTTAGACATATCAATCTTTGAAAATGTGTAAACAACAATTAAATATCAATAACCAATTCAACAATTCATTACTTTATCTTAATACAATGTTGCGATGAATTGTCTAATGCACCCTCTAGACATATTAATCACTAAAAATTTGTAAACAACAATTAATCTTCAATAACCAATTCAATAATTCATTACTTTGACTTAATACAATGTTGCGATCCATATTCGATCGCTCCTTTTAGACATATCAATCACTGTAAATGTGTAAACAACAATTAAATATCAATAATTAATTACTTTTAATTAATACAATGTTGCGATCAATTGTCGATCGCACCCTCTAGACCTATCAATCACTAAAAATGTGTAAACAACAATTAATCTTCTGAAACCAAGTCAAAAATTCATTACTTTAACTTAATACAATGTTGCGATAAATATTCGATCGCACCCTTTAGATATATCAATCACTGTAAATGTGTAAACAAAAATTAATCTTCAATAACCAATTTAATAATTCATTACTCTAACTTAATAAAATGTTGTGATCAATATTCGATCGCACCCTTTAGACATATCAATCATTGAAAATGTGTAAACAACAATTATATATCAATAACCAATTCAATAATTCGTTACTTTGACTTAATACAATGTTGCGATCAATATTCGATCGCACCCTTTAGACATATCAATCACTGTAAATGTGTTAACACAATTAATCTTCAATAACCAATTTAATAATTAATTACTTTGACATAATACAATGTTGCGATCAATATTCAATAGCACCATTTTGACTTATCAATCACTGAAAATGTGTAAACAATATTTAAATATCTATAACCAATTCAATAATTCATTACTTTAATTTAATATAATGTTGCGATCAATTGTCAATCGTACCCTCTAGACATATCAATCACTAAATATGTGTAAACAACCATTAATCTTCAATACCCAATTCAATAATCCATTACTTTGACTTAATACAATGTTGCGATCAATATTCATTCGCACCCTTTTGACATATCAATCACTGTAAATCTGTAAACAAAAATTACTCTTTAAAACCCAATTCAATAATTCATTACTTTAACTTAATACAATGTTGCGAATAATTGTCGATTGCACCCTTTAGACATATCAATCACAGAAAATGTGTAAACAACAATTAATCTTCTATAACCAATTCAATAATTCATTACTTTAACTTAATACAATGTTGCGATCAATATTACATCGCACCCTTAGGACATATCAGTTACTGTAAATGTGTAACCAACAATTAAACTTTAATACCCAATTCAATAATTCATTACTTTAACTTAATACAATGTTGTGATCAACTGTCACTCACCCTTTAGGTATTGCACTAAAAATTTGTTAACAACAATTAATCAACAAAAACCAATTCAATAATTCATTACATTGACTTAATACCATGTTGCGATCAATATTCAACGCACCCTTTAGACATATCAATCAGTGAAAATGTGTAAACAACAATTAAATATCAATAACAAATTTGATAATTCATTACTTTAACTTAATATAATGTTGCGATCAATTGTCGATCGCACTATGTAGACATATCAATCACTAAAAATGTGTAAACAACAATTACTCTTCAATAACAAATTCTATAATTCATTACATTGACTAAATAAAATGTTGCGATCAATATTCCATCGCACCCTTTTGACATATCAATCACCGTAAATGTGTAAACAACAATTAATCTTTAATTCCGAATTCAATAATTCATTTCTTTTACTTAACACAATATTGCGAATTGTCGATCGCACCTTTTAAATATTGAACTGAAAATGTGTAACCAATAATTAGTCATCAAAAACCAATTCAATAATTCATTACTTTGACTTAATACAATGTTGCGATCAATATTCATTGCGCCCTTTATATATATCAATCACTGAAAATGTGTAAACAACAATTAATCTTCAATACACAATTCTATAATTCATTACTTTAACTCAATACAATGTTGCGATTAATTGGCGATCGCACCTTTTAGACATATCAATCACTGAAAATGTGTTAACCAAAATTTATCATCAATAACCAATTCAATAATCAATACTTTGACTTAATAAAATGTTGCGATCAATATTCAATGGCACCCTTTAAACATATCAATCACTGTAAATGTGTAAACAACAATTAATCATCAATAACCAATTTAATTATTCAATACTGTGAGTTAATACAACGTTGCGATCAATATTCGATCGCACCCTTTAGACATATCAATCACTGAAAATGTGTAAACAACAATTAATCTTCAATAACCAATTCAATAATTCATTACTTTGACTTAATATAATGTTGCGATCAATATTCGACCGCACCCTTTAGACACACAATCATTGAAAATGTGTAACGAACAATTAATCTTCAATAACCAATTCAATAATCCGTTACATTGACTTAATACAATGTTGCGATCCATATTCGATCGCACCCATTAGACATATCAATCACTGAAAATGTGTAAACAACCAATTTTCAATAATTCGTTTCTTTGACTTAATACAATGTTGCGATCAATATTCGATCGCACCATTTACACATATCAATCACTATAAATGTGTAAACAACAATTACTCTTTAAAACTCAATTCAATAATTCATTACTTTAACTTAATACAATGTTGCGATCAATTGTCGATCACACCTTTTAAAGATTGCACTGAAAATGTGTAACCAACAATAAATCATCAAAAACCAATTCAATAATTCATTACTTTGACTTAATACAATGTTGCGATCAATATTCATTTCACCCTTTAGACATATCAATCACTGAAAATGTGTAAACAACAATTAATCTTCGATACCCAATTGAATAATTCATTACTTTAACTTAAAACAATGTTGCGCTTAATTGTCAATCGCACCCTTTAGACATATCAATCACTGAAAATGTGTTAACAACAATTTATCATCAATAACCAATTCAATAATTCAATACTTTGACTTAATAAAATGTTGCCATCAATATTCGATCGCACCCTTTAAACATATCAATCACTGTCAATGTGTAAAAAACAACTAATCATCAATAAACAATTTAATTATTCAATACTTTGAGTTAATACAACGTTGCGATCAATATTCGATCGCACCCTTTAGACATATCAATCACTGAAAATGTGTAAACAACAATTAATCTTCAATAACCAATTCAATAATTCATTACTTTGACTAAATATAATGTTGCGATCAATATTTGATCGCACCCTTTAGACACACGATCATTGAAAATGTGTAAAGAACAATTAATCTTCAATAACCAATTCAATAATCCGTTACTTTGACTTAATACAATGTTGCTATCAATATTCGATCGCACCCATTAGACATATCAATCACTGAAAATGTGTAAACAACAATAAGTCTTCAACAACCAATTCAATAATTCGTTTCTTTGACTTAATACAATGTTGCGATTAATATTCGATCACACCCTTTACACCGATCAATCACTATAAATGTGTAAACAACAATTACTCTTTAAAACCCAATTCAATAATTCATTACTTTAACTTAATACAATGTTGCGATCAATTATCGATCACACCTTTTAAATATTGCACTGAAAATGTATAACCAACAAGTAATCATCAAAAACCAATTCAATAATTCATTACTTTGACAAAATACAATGTTGCGATCAATATTCATTGCACCCTTTAGACATATCAATCACTGAAAATGTGTAAAAATAATTAATCTTCAATACCCAAGTCAATAATTCATTACTTTGACTTAATATAATGTTGCGATCAATATTCGATCCCACCCTTTAGACACACGATCATTGAAAATGTGTAAAGAACAACTAATCTTCAATAACCAATTCAATAATCCGTTACTTTGACTTAATACAATGTTGCGATCAATATTCGATCGCACCCATTAGACATATCAATAACTGAAAATGTGTAAACAACAATTAATCTTCAATAATCAATTCAATAATTCAATACCTTGACTTAATACAATGTTGCGATCAATATTCGATCGCACCCTTTAGGCACAGCATCACTTAAAATTTGCAAACAACAATTAATCTTCAATAACCAATGCAATAATTCGTTACTTTGACTTAATACAATGTTACGATCAATATTCTATCGCAACTTTTTGACATATCAATAACTATAAATGTGTAAACAACAGTTATTCATCAATACCAAATTCAATAATTCATTACTTTAACTGAATACAATGTTGCGATCAATATTTGATCGCACCTTTTAGACATATCATTCACTTAAAATGTGTAAACAACAATTAAACATAAATAACCAATTCAATAATTCATTACTTTAACTTAATACAATGTTTCGACCAATTGTCGATCGCACCCTTTAGACATATCAATAACTTAAAATGTGTAAAAAACATTTAATCTTCATTAACAAATTCAATAATTCATTACTTTAACTTAATACAATGTTGCGATCAATATTTGGTCGCACTCTTATGACATATCGATCACTGTAAATGTGTAATCAACAATTAATCTTCAATACCCAATTCAATAATTTACTTTAACTTATTACAATGTTGCGATCAATTTTCGATCGCACCCTTTAGATATATCATTCACTGAAAATGTGTAAACAACAATTAAATATCAATAAACAATTCAATAATTCATTACTTTAACTTAATACAATTATGTGATTAATTATCGATCGTAAACTTTAGACATATCAATCACTGAAAATGTGTAAACAACAATTAATCTTCAATAACCAATTCAATAATTCATAACTTTGACAAAATACAATGTTGCGATATATATTTGGTCGCACCCTTTATACATATCAATCACTGTAAATGTGTAAACAACAATTAATCTTCAATACCCAATTCAATAATTCATCACTTTAACTTAATACAATGTTGCGATCAATTGTCGATCGCACCCTTTAGACAAATCATTCAATTAAAATGTGTAAACAATAATTAAACATCAATAACCAATTCAATAATTCATTACTTTAACTTAATACAATGTTGCGATGAATTCGCACCCTTTAGAAATATCAATCACTGAAAATGTGTAAACAACAATTAATCTTCAATAACCAATTCAATAATTCATTACTTTGATGTAATACAATGTTGCGATAAATATTTGGTCGCACCCTTTTAGACATATCAATCACTGTAAATATGTAAACAACAATTAATCTTTAGTACCTAATTCAATAATTCATCACTTTAACTTAGTACAATGTTGCGATCCATTATCGATCGCACCCTTTAGAAATATCAATCACTGAAAATGTGTAAAAAATATTTAATCTTCAATAACCAATTCAATAATTCATTACTTTGATTTAATACAATGTTGGGATCAATACTTGGTCGCACCCTTTAGACATATCGATCACTGTAAATGTGTAAACAATAATTAATCTTTAATACCCTATTAAATAATTGAGTACTTTAACTTAATACAATGTCGCGATCAATTGTCGATCGCACCCTTTAGACATATCATTCACTGAAAATGTGTAAACAACAATTACATATTAATAACAAATTCAGTAATTCATTACTTTCACTTAATAAAATTATGCGATCAATTGTTGATCGCACCCTTTAGACATATCAATCACTGAAAATTTGTAAACAACAATTAATCTTCAATAACCAATTCAATAATTCATTACCTTCACTTAATACAATATTGTGTTCAATTGTCAACCACACCCTTTAAACATATCAATCACAAAAATGTGTAAACAACAATTAATCTTCAATAACAAATTCAATAATTCAGTACTTTGACTTAATACAATGTTATGATCAATATTTGGTCGCACCCTTTAGACATATCAATCACTGTAAATGTGTAAACAACAATTAATCTTTAATACCTAATTCAATATTTTATCACTTTAACTTAATACAATGTTGCGATCAATTGTCGAATGCACTCTTTAGACATATCAATCACACAAAAAGTGTAAAAAACATTTAATCTTCAATAACCAATTCAATAATTCATTACTTTAACTTTATAAAATGTTGCGATAAATATTTGTTCACCCTTTATACATATCAATCACTAAAAACGTGTAAAGAAAATAATTAATCTTCAATACCCAATGCAATAATTCATTACTTTAACTAAATACAATGTTGTGATTAATTGTTGATCGCACCCTTTAGACATATTAAATACTGAAAATGTGTAAACAACAATTAATCTTCAATAACAAATTCAATAATTCATTACTTTGACTTAATATAATGTTGCGATCAATATTCTATCGTACCCTTTAGACATATCAATCACTATATATGTGTAAAAAACAATTAATCTTCAATACCCAATTCAATAATTAATTACTTTGACTTAATACAGTGTTGCGATCAATTGTCGATCGCACCCTTTAGACTTATCAATCACTGTAAATGTATAAACAACAATTAATCTTCAATACCATATTCAATAATTCATTACTTTAACTTTATACAATGTTGTGATCCATATTCAATCGCACCCTTTAGACATATCAATCACTACAAATGTGTAAACAACAATTAAATCTTCAATACCCAATTAAATAGTTCATTACTTTAACTTAATACAATGTTGTGGTCAATCTTCGATCGCACTCTTTATACATATCAATCACTGAAAATGTATAAACAACAATTAAACATTAATACCTAATTCAATAATCCATCACTTTAACTTAATACATTGTTGCGATCATTTGTCGATTGCATCCTTTAGACATATCAATCACTGAAAATGTGTACATAACAATTAATCTTCAATAACCAATTCATTAATTCATTACATTAACTTAATACAATGTTGCGATCATTTGTCGATCGCATTCTTTAGTCATACCAATCACTGAAAATGTGTAAACAACAATTAATCTTCAATAACAAATTCAATAATTCATTACTTTGACTTAATACAATATTGTGTTCAATTGTCGACCACACCCTTTAAACATATCAATCACAAAAATTGTGTAAACAACAATTAATCTTCAATAACAAATTCAATAATTCAGTACTTTGACTTCATACAATGTTATATATTCGGTCGCACCCTTTAGACATATCAATCACTGTTAATGTGTAAACAACAATTAATCTTCAATACCCAAATTCAATATTTCATCACTTTAACTTAATACAATGTTGCGATCAATTGTCGAACGCACTCTTTAGACATATCAATCACACAAAAAGTGTAAAAAACATTTAATCTTCAATAACCAATTCAATAATTCATTACTTTAACTTAATAAAATATTGCGATAAATATTTGTTCACCTTTTATACATATCAATCACTAAAAATGTGTAAAGAAAATAATTAATCTTCAATACCCAATTCAATAATTCATTACTTTAACTAAATACAATGTTGTGATTAGTTGTCAATCGCATCCTTTAGACATATAAAATACTGAAAATGTGTAAACAACAATTAATCTTCAATAACAAATTCAATAATTCATTACTTTGATTACTATAATGTTGCAATCAATATTTTATCGTACCCTTTAGACATATCAATCACTATAAATATGTAAACAACAATTAATCTTCAATACCCAATTCAATAATTCATTACTTTGACTTCATACAATGTTGCGATCAATATTCTATTGCATCCTTTAGATATATCAAAAACTTAAAATGTGTAAACAAAAATTAATCTTCAATAACAAATTCAATAATTCATTACTTTGACTTAATACAATGTTGCAATCAATATTCGGTCGCACACTTTAGACATATCAATCACCGAAAATGTTTAAACAACAATTAAACATCAATAACCAATTCAATAATTCATTAATTTAACTTAATACAATGTTGCGATAAATTGTCGATCGCACCCTTTTGACATATCAATCACTGAAAATGTGTAAATAACAATTCATCTTCAATAACAATTCAATAATTCATTTCTTTGACTTAATACAATGTTGCGATCAATATTCGATCGCACCCTTTAGATATATCAATCACTGAAAATGTGTAAACAACAATTAATCTTCAATAACCAATTCAATAATTTATTACTTTGACTTACTACAATGTTGCGATGAATATTCAATCGTACCTTTTAAACATATCAATCACAGTAAATTTGTAAACAACAAATAAAATCTTCAATAACTAATTAAATAATTCATTACTTTGACTTAATACAATGTTGCGATCAATATTCGGTCGCACACTTTAGACACATCAATCACTGAAAATGTTTAAACAACAATTAAACATCAATAACCAATTCAATAATTCATTACTTTAACTTAATACAATATTGCGATCAATTGTCGATCGCACCCTTTAGACATATTAATCACTGAAAATGTGTAAATAACAATTCATCTTCAATAACCAATTCAATAATTCAT
The DNA here is from genome assembly GCA_031304145.1 of Cardiospermum halicacabum. NCBI lineage: Eukaryota > Viridiplantae > Streptophyta > Magnoliopsida > Sapindales > Sapindaceae > Cardiospermum > Cardiospermum halicacabum. The sequence continues at coordinate 10,313,251 of CM062389.1, forward strand.
TTCTTTGACTTAATACAATGTTGCGATCAATATTCGATCGCACCCTTTAGATATATCAATCACTGAAAATGTGTAAACAACAATTAATCTTCAATAACCAATTCAATAATTTATTACTTTGACTTACTACAATGTTGCGATGAATATTCAATCGTACCTTTTAAACATATCAATCACAGTAAATTTGTAAACAACAAATAATCTTCAATAACTAATTCAATAATTCAAAACTTTGACTTAATACAATGTTGAGATCAATATTCGATCGCACCCTTTAGACATATCTATCACTTAAAATGTCTAAACAACAATTAATCTTCAATAACCAATTCAATAATTCATTAATTTGACTTAATACAATGTTGCGACAAATATTCAATCAGACCTTTTAGATATATTAATCCCTGTAAATGTGTAAACAACAATTAATTTTCTATAACCAATTAAATAATTCATAACTTTGACTTAATACAATGTTGCGATCAGTATTCAATCACACCATTTAGACATATCAATCAATGAAAATGTGTAAATAGCAATTACTCTTCAGTAACAAATTCAATAATTCATTACTTGAACTTAATACAACGTTGCGATCAATTGTCTATCGCACCCTTTAGACATATGAATCACTAAAAAAGTGTAAACAACAATTCATCTTCAATAACCAATTCAATAAATCATTAATTTAAATTAGTACAATGTTGCGATCAATATTCAATCGCACCAATTAGACATATCAATCACTTAAAATGTGTAAACAAAACTTAATCTTCAATAACCAATTCAATAATTGATTACTTTGACTTAATACGATGTTGCGATCAATATTCGATCACAACCTTTAGATATATCAATCACTGTAAATGTGTAAACAACAATTACTCATCAATAACCATTTCTATAATTCATTACTTTGACTTTAGACAATGTTGCGATCAATATTCAATCGCACCCTTTAGACATATCAATCATTGTAAATGTGTAAACAATAATTTATCTTCATTAACCAATTAAATAATTCATTTCTTTGACTTATACAATGTTGCGATCAATACTCGATGGCACCCTTTAGATATATCAATTACTGGAAATGTGTAAACTACAATTAATCTTCAATAACCAATTCAATAATTCATTACTTTCACTTAATACAATGTTGCGATCAATATTCTATCGCACCCTTTAGATATATTAAAAACTTAAAATGTCTAAACAAAAATTAATCTTCAATAACCAATTCAAAAATTCATTACTTTGACTTAATACAATGTTGCGATCAATATTCGATCGCACCTTTTAGACATATTAATCACTGTAAATGTTTAAACAACAATTAATCTTCAATAACCAATTAAATAATTCATTACTTTGACTTTATACTATGTTGTGATCAATATTTAATCGCACCTTTTAGACACATCAATCACTGTAAATGTATAAATAATAATTAATCTTTAATAACCAATTCAATAATTCATTTCTTTACTTAATACAATGGTGCGATCAATATTCAATCGCATGATTTAGACATATAAATCAATGAAAATGTGTAAATAGCAATTACTCTTCAATAACCAATTCAATAATTCATTACTTTAACTTAATACAACGTTGCGATCAATTGTCGATCGCACCCTTTAGACATATCAATCACTGTAAATGTGTAAACAAAAATTAATCTTCAGTAACCAATTCAATAATTCATTTTTTTGACTTATACAATGTTGAGATCAATACTCGATGGCACCCTTTAGATATATCAATTACTGGAAATGTGTAAACAACAACTAATCTTCAATAACCAATTCAATAATTCATTACTTTCACTTAATACAATGTTGCGATCAATATCCTATCGCCCCTTTTAGATATATCAAAAATTTAAATTGTGTAAACAAAAATTAATCTTCAATAACCAATTCAATAATTCATTACTTTGACTTTATACAATGTTGCGATCAATATTCAATCGCACCTTTTAGACACATCAATCACTGTAAATGTATAAACAACAATTAATCTTTAATAACCAATTAAATAATTCATTTCTTTACTTAATACAATGGTGCGATCAATATTCAATTGCACCATTTAGACATATCAATCAATAAAAATGTGTTAATTGCAATTACTCTTCAATAACCAATTAAATAATTCATTACTTTAACTTAATACAACGTTGCGATCAATTGTCGATCGCACCCTTTAGACATATCAATCACTAAAAAAGTGTAAACAACAATTAATCTTAAATAACAAATTCAATAATTCATTACTTTAACTTAGTACAATGTTGCGATCAATATTAAATCGCACCATTTAGACATATCAATCACTGAAAATACGCAAACAAATCTTCAATAACCAATTCAATAATTCGTTACTTTGACTTAATACAATCTTGCGATCAATATTCGATCGCACCCTTTAGAAATATCAATAACTGAAAATGTGTAAACAACAATTAATCTTCAATAAACAATTCAATAACTCATTTATTGGACTTAATACAATGTTGCGATCAATATTCGATGCACCCTTTAGACATATCAATCACAGAAAATGTGTAAACTACAATTATTCTTCAATAACCAATTCAATAATTCAGTACTTTGACTTAATACAATGTAGCAATCAATATTCGGTCGCACCCTTTAGACATATCAATCACTGTAAATGTGTAAACAACAATTAATCTTCAATAACCAATTCAATAATTTATTACTTTGACTTAATACAATGTTGCGATCAATATTCAATCGCACCTTTTAGACATATCAATCAATGTAAATGTGTAAAGAACAATTAATCTTCAATCACCAATTCAATAATTCAATACTTTGACTTAATACAATGTTGCGATCAATATTCGATCGCACCCTTTAGACATATCTATCACATAAATTGTGTAAACAACAATTAATCTTCAATATCCAATTCAATAATTCATTACTTTGACTTAATACAATGTTGCCATCAATATTCAATCGCATTTTTTAGACATATCAATCACTGTAAGTGTGTAAACAATAATTAATCTTCAATAATTCATTTCTTTGACTTAATACAATGTTGCAATCAAAATTCAATCGCACCATTTAGGCATATCAATCAATGAAAATGGGTAAATAGCAATTACTCTTCAATAAACAAATCAATAATTCAATACTTTAACTTAATATAACAGTGCGATCAATTGTCGATCGCACCCTTCTGACATATCAATCAATAAAAAAGTGTAAAACACAATTAATTTTCAATAACTAATTCAATAATTTATGACTTTGACTTTATATAGTGTTGCGATCAATATTCAATCGCACCTTTTAGACATATCAATCAGTGTAAATGTGTAAACAACAATTAATCTTTAATAACCAATTTAATAATTCAATACTTTGACTAAATACAATGTTGCGATCAATATTCAATCGCACCCTTTAGACATATCTGTCACTAAAAATGTGTAGACAACAATTAATCTTCAATAACCAATTCAATAATTTATTACTTTGACTTAATACTATGTTGCGATCAATATTCGATTGAACCCTTTAGACATATCAATCACTGTAAATGTATAAACAACAATTAATCTTCAATAACGAACTCAATAATTCATTACATAAACTTAGTACAATGTTCCGATCAATATTAAATTGCACCATTTAGACATATCAATCACTGAAAAAGCGTAAACAATACTTAATCTTCAATAATAAATTCAATAATTCATTACATTGACTTTATACAATGTTGCGATCAATATTCGATCGCACCCTTTAGACATATCAATCACTGTAAATGTGTAAACGACAATTAATCTTCAATACCAAATTCAATAATTCATTACTTTAACTAAATACAATGTTGCAATCAATTGTCGATCGCACCCTTTAGACATATCAATCACTTTAACTAAATACAATGTTGCAATCAATTGTTGATAGCACACTTCATAAATATAAATCACTGAAAATGTGTAAACAACAATTAAACATCAATAACCAACTCAACAATTCATTACTTTAACTTAATACAATGTTTAGATCAATTGTCGATTGCACCCTTTAGATATATCTATCACTGAAATTTTGTAGACAACAATTGATCTTCAGTAACCAATTAAATAATTCATTACTTTGACTTAATACAATGTTGCGATCAATATTCAGTCGCACCCTTTAGACATATCAATCACTGTAAATGTGTAAACAACAATTAATCTTCAATACCCAATTCAATAATTCATTAGTTTGACTTAACACAATGTTGCGATCAATATTAAATCGCACTCTTTAGACATATCAATCAACTAAAATGTTTAAACAACAATAAATCTTCAATTACTAATTCAGTAATTCCTTCATTTAACTTAATAAAATGTTGCGATCAATTGTCGATCGCACCCTTGAGACATAAGAATCACTGAAAATGTGTAAACAATAATACAATAATTCATTACATTACTTTAACTTAATACAATGTTGCGATCAATTGTCGATTGCACCCTTTAGATAATCACTAAAAATGTGTTAACAACAATAAATCTTCGATAACCAATTCAATAATTCATTACATTGACTAAATATTATGTTGCTATCAATATTCGATCGCACCCTTTGGACATATCAATCACTGTAAATGTGTAAACAACAATTATTCTTCAATAACCGATTCAATAATTCATTACGTTGACTTTATACAATGTTGCGATCAATATTCGATCGCACCCTTTAGACATATAAATCACTGTAAATGTGTAAGCAACAATTAATCTTCAATACCCAATTCAATAATTCATTACTTTAACTAAATACAATGTTGCAATCAATTGTCACCCTTTAGACATATCAATCACTGAAAATTTGTAAACAACAAATAAACATCAATAACCAATTCAATAATTCATTACTTTAACTTAATACAATGTTTCGATGAATTGTCGATCGCTTCCTTTAGACATATCAATCACTGAAAATGTATAAGCAACAATTAATCTTCAATAACCAATTAAATAATTCATAACATTGACTTAATACAATGTTGCAATTAATATTCGATTGCACCCTTCAGACATATTAATCACTGTAAATGTGTAAAAAACAATTAATCTTCAATACCCAATTCAATAATTCATTACTTTAACTTAGTACAATAATGCGATCCATTGTCGATTGCATCCTTTAGACATATCTATCACAGAAAATGTGTAAACAATAATTAATCTTTAATTTCCAATTCAATAACACATTACTTTAACCTAATACAATGTTGCGATCAATTGTCGATCGCATCCTTTAGAGATATCAATCACTGAAATTGTGTAAACAAAATTTAATCTTCAATTACCAATTAAACAATTCATTACTTTGACTTAATACAATGTTGCGATCAATATTCAATTGCACGCTTTAGACATATCAATCACTGTAAATGTGTAAACAACAATTAATCTTCAACAACCAATTCACTAATTCATTACTTTAACTTTATACAATGTTGCGATCAATATTCGATCACACCCTTTAGACATTTCAATCACTCTAAATGTGTAAACAACAATAAATTTTCAATAACAAATTCCATAATTCATTTCTTTGACTTAATACAATGTTGCGATCAATATTCAATCTCACCCTTTAGACATATCAAGCACTAAAAATGTGTAAACAACAATTAAACACTAATAACCAATTCAATAATTCATTACTTTAAATTAATAAAATGTTGCGATCAATTGTCGATCACACCCTTTAGACATATCAATCACTGTAAATGTGTAAACAACAATTAATCTTCAATAACCAATTCAATCATTCATTACTTTAACTTAATACAATGTCGCGATCAATATTCGATAACACCCTTTAGACATATCAAGCACTGTAAATGTGTAAACAACAATAAATTTCAATAAAAAAATTCAATAATTCATTACTTTGACTTAACACAATGTTGCGATCAATATTAAATCGCACCCTTTAGACATATCAATCACTGAAAATGTGTAAAAAACAATTAATCTTCAATTTCTAATTCAAAAATTCATTTCTTTTATTTAATACAATGTTGCGATCAATTGTCGATCGCACCCTTGAGACATAATAATCTCTGAAAATGTGTAAAATATAAATAAAAATCTACAACCAATTCAATAATTCATTACTTTCACTTTATACAATGTTGCGATCAATTGTCGATTGCACCCTTTAGACATATCAGTCACTAAAAATGTGTTAACAACAATAAATCTTCAATAACCAATTCAATAATTCATTACTTTAACTAAATACAATGTTGCAATCAATATTCGATCGCACCCTTTAGACATATCAATCACTGTAAATGTGTAAACAAAAATTATTCTTTAATAACCGATTCAATAATTAATTACATTGACTTTATACAATGTTGCGATCAATATTCGATCGCACCCTTTAGACATATCAATCACTGTAAATGTGTAAACGACAATTAATCTTCAATACCCAATTCAATAATTCATTACTTTAACTAAATACAATGTTGCAATCAATTGTCGATCGCACCCATTAGACATATCAATCACTGAAAATTTGTAAAGAACAAATAAACATCAATAACCAATTCAATAATTCATTACTTTAACTTAATACAATGTTTCGATGAATTGTCGATTGCACCCTTCAGACATATCAATCACTGAAAATGTATAAGCAACAATTAATCTTCAAAAACCAATTCAATAATTCATTACATTGACTTAATACAATGTTGCAATCAATATTCGATTGCACCCTTCAGACATATTAATCACTGTAAATTTGTAAACAACAATTAATCTTCAATACCCAATTCAATAATTCATTACTTTAACTTAGTACAATGTTGCGATCAATTGTCGATGGCACCTTTTAGACATATCTGTCATAGAAAATTTGCAAACAATAATTGATCTTCAATTACCAATTCAATAATCCATTACTTTAACTTAATACAATGTTGCGATCAATATTCAATCGCACCCTTTAGACATATTAATCACTGAAAATGTGTAAACAACAATTAAACAATAATAACCAATTCAATAATTCATTACTTTAACTTAATACAATGTTGCGATGAAATTGTCGATCGCACCCTTTAAACATATCTATTACTCTAAATGTGTAAAAAATAATTAATCTTCAATAACTAATTCAATAATTCATTACTTTAACATAATACAATGTTACGATCAAAATTCGGTCACACCTTTTAGAAATATCAATCACTGTAAATGTGTAAACAACAATAAATTTTCAATAACAAATTCAATAATTCATTACTTTCACTTAATACAATGTTGCAATCAATATTCAATCGCACCCTTTAGACATATCAATCATTGAAAATATGTAAACAACAATTTAACACTAATAACCAATTCAATAATTCATTACTTTAACTAAGTACAATGTTGCGATCAATTGTCGATGGCACCCTTTAGACATATCTATCACAGAAAATGTGTAAACAACAATTAATCTTCAATTACCAATTCAATAATCCATTACTTTAACTTAATACAATGTTGCGATCAATTGTCGATCGCATCCTTTAGACATAGCAATCACTAAAAAAGTGTAAACAACAATTAATCTTTAATAACCAATTCAAAAATTCATTACATAGACTTTATACAATGTTGCAATCAATATTCGATTGCACCCTTTAGACATATCAATCACTGTAAATGGGTAAACAACGATTAATCTTCAATTACCAATTCAATAATTCATTACTTTAACTTAATACAATGTTGCGATCAATATTCGATCACACAATTTAGACATATCAATCACTTTAAATGTGTAAACAACAATTAATTTTCAACAACCAATTCAATAATTCATTACTTTGACTTAACACAATGTTGTGATCAATATTTAATCGCACCCTTTAGACATATCAATCACTGTAAATGTGTAAACAACAATTAATCTTCAACAACAAATTCTTTAATTCATTACATGAACTTAATACAACGTTGCGATCAATATTCGATCACACCCTTTAGACATATCAATCACTGAAAATGTGTAAACAAAAATTAATCATCAATAATCAATTTAATAATTCATTACTCTAACTTAATACAATATTGCGATCAATTGTAAATCGCACCCTTTAGACATATCAGTCACTGAAAATGTGTAAACAACAATTAATCTTCAGTAACCAATTCAATAATTGTACACTGATTGTATTACATTGACTTAATACAATGTTGCGATCAATATTCGATCGCATTCTTTAGACATATCAATCAGTGTAAACGTGTAAACGACAATTAATCTTCAATGCCCAATTCAATAATTCATTACTTTAACTTAGTACAATGTTGCGTTGAATTGTCGATGGCACCCTTTAGACAAATGAATCACTGTAAATCGGTAAACAACAATTAATCTTCAATAACCAATTCAATAATTCATTACTTTAACTTAATACAATGTTGCGATCAATATTCGATCGCACCCTTTAGACATATGAATCACTGTAAATGTGTAAACAACAATTAATCTTCAATACCCATTTTAATAATTCATTACTTTAAAATAATACAATGTTGCGATCAATTGTCGATCGCACCTTTAAAACATATTAATCACTGAAAATGTGTAAACAATAATTAAACATCAATAACCAATTCTATATTCATTACTTTAACTTAAAAAATTGTTGCGATCAATTGTCGATTGCATCCTTTAGACATATCAATCACTAAAAATTTGTTAACAACAATTAATCTTCAATAACAGATTCAAAAATTCATTAATTTAACTTAATACAATGTTGCGATCAATTGTCGATCGCACCCTTTAGACATATCAATTACTGTAAATGTGTAATCAACAATTATCCTTCAATAACAAATTCAATAATTTATTACTTTAACTTAATACAATGTTGTGATCAATATTCGATCGCACCCGTTAAACATATCAATCACTGAAAATGTGTAGATAACAATTAATCTTCAATACCCGATTCAATATCTCATTACTTTACTTAGTACAATGTTTCGATGAATTTTCGATGGCACCCTTTAGACATATCAATCAATCTAAATGGGTAAGCAACAATTAATTTTCAACAACCAATTCAATAATTCAATACTTTGACTTAATACAATGTTGCGATCACTATTTGATCGCACCCTTTAGACATATCAATCACTGTAAATGTGTAAATAACAATTAATCTTCAATAACCTATTCAATGATTCATTACAATGACTTTATACAATGTTGCGATCAATATTCGATCGCACCCTTTAGACATATCAATCACTGAAAATGTGTAAACAACAATTAAACAATAATAACCAATTCAATAATTCATTACTTTAACTAAATACAATGTTGCGATCAATTGTCGATGGCACCCTTTAGACATATCTATCACAGAAAATGTGTAAACAACAATTAATCTTCAATTACCAATTCAATAACCCATTACTTTAACTTAATACAATGTTGAAATCAATTGTCGATCGCATCCTTTAGACATATCAATCAGTGAAAAAGTGTAAACAGCAATTAATCTTCAATAACCAATTCAAAAATTGATTACTTTGACTTTATACAATGTTGCGATCAATATTCGATTGCACCCTTTAGACATATCAATCACTGTAAATCGTGAATTACCAATTCAATAATTCATTACTTTAACTTAATACAATGTTGCGATCAAGATTCGATCACACAATTTAGACATATCAATCACTTTAAATGTGTAAACAACAATTAATTTTCAATAACCAATTCAATAATTCATTACTTTGACTTAACACAATGTTGCGATCAATATTTAATCGCACCCTTTAGACATATCAATCACTGTAAATGTGTAAACAACAATTAATCTTCAATAACAAATTCATTAATTCATTACTTGAACTTAATACAATGTTGCGATTAATATTCGATCACACCCTTTAGACATATCAATCACTGAAAATGTGTAAACAAAATTTAAACATTAATAATCAATTCAATAATTCATTACTCTAACTTAATACAATATTGCGATCAAGTGTCAATCGCACCCTTTACACATATCAGTCACTGAAAATGTTTAAACAACAGTTAATCTCCAGTAACTAATTCAATAATTTATTACATTGACTTAATACAATGTTGCGATCAATATTCGATCGCATTCTTTAGACATATCAATCAGTGTAAACGTGTAAACAATAATTAATCTTCAATACCCAATTCAATAATTCATTACTTTAACTTAGTACAATGTTGCGTTGAATTGTCGATGGCACCCTTTAGACATATGAATCACGGAAAATATGTAAACAACAATTAATCTTCAACTACCAATTCAATAATTCATTACTTTAACTTAATACAATGTTGCAATCAATTGTCGATCTCATCCTTTAGACATACTAATCACCCAAAATGTGTAAACAACAATTAATCTTCAATAACCAGTTCAACAATTCATTACTTTGACTTAATACAATGTTGCAATCAATATTCGATTGCACCTTTTAGACATATAAATCACTGTAAATGGGTAAACAACATTTAATCTTCAATAACCAATTCAATAATTCATTACTTTAACTTAATACAATGTTGCGATCAATATTCGATCGCACCCTTTAGACATATCAATCACTGTAAATGTGTAAACAACAATTAATTTTTCAATAACCAATTCAATAATTCATTACTTTGACTTAATACAATGTTGCGATTAATATTCAATCGCACCCATTAGACATATCAATCAAGGAAAATGTTTAAACAACAATTAAACACCAATAACCAATTCAATAATTCATTACTTTAACTTAGTACAATGTTGCGATCAATTGTCGATTGCACCCTTTAGACATATCAATCACTGTAAATGTGTAAAAAACAATTAATGTTCAATATCCAATTCAATAATTCATTACTTTATCTTATTACAATGTTGGGATCTATTGTCGATTGAACCCTTTAGACATATCGATCAGTAAAAATGTGTTTACAACAATTAATCTTCAATAACCATTTCAAAAATTCATTAATTTAACTTAATACAATGTTGCGATCAATTGTCGATCGCACCCTTTAGACATATCAATCACTGTAAATGTGTAAACAACAATTAATCTTCAATAACCAATTCAATAATTCATTACTTTCACTTTATACAATGTTGCGATCAAAATTCGATCGCACCCTTTATACATATCAATCACTGAAAATGTGTAAACCAAAATTAAATATCAATAACCAATTCAATAATTCATTACTTTAACTTTATACAATGTTGCGATCAACTGTCAATAGCACCCTTTAGACATATCAGTCTTTGAAAATGTGGAAATAATAGTTAATCTTAAATAACCAATTCAATAATTCATTACATTGACTTAATACAATGTTGCGATCAATATTCGATCGGACCCTTTAGATATATCAATCACTGCAAATGTGTAAACAACAATTAATCTTCAATAACCAATTCAATAATTCATTACCTTGACTTAATACAATGTTGCGATTAATATTCGATCTCACCCTTTAGACATATCAATCAATGAGAATGTGTAAACAACAATTAATCTTCAATAACCAATTCAATAATTCATTACCTTGACTTAATACAATAGTGCGATCAATTGTCGATCGTACCCTTTAGACATATCAATCACTAAAAATGTATAAACAACAATTAATCTTCAATAACAAATTTAATAATTCATTACTTTCACTTAATACAATGTTACGATCAATTGTCGATCGCACCCTTTAGATATATCAATCATTGAAAACATGTAAACAACAATTTAACATCAATAACCAATTCAATAATTCATTATTTTAACTTACTACAATGTTGCAATCAATTGTCGATCGCTCCCTTTAGACATATCAATAAATGGAAATATGTAAACAACAATTAATCATCAACAACTAATTCAATAATTTATTAATTTAACTTAATACAATGTTGCGATCAATTGTCGATCGCACCCTTTAGACATATCAATCACCCTAAATGTGTAAACACAATTAATCTTCAACAATCAATTCAATAATTCATTACTTTATTTTAATACAATGTTGTGATCTATACTCGATCGCACCATTTAGACATATCAATCACTCTAAATGTGTAAACAACAAGTAAACTTCAATACCCAATTCAATAACTCATTACATTAACTTAATACAATGTTGCGATCAATTGTCGATCGCACCGTTTAGACATATCAATCACTCAAAATGTAATAACAACAATTTATCTTTAATAACAAATTCAATAATTCTTTACTTTGAATTAATACAATGTTGCGATCAATATTCGATCGCACCCTTTAGACATATAAATCAATGTAAATTGGTAAACCATAATTACTCTTCAATAACCAATTCAATAGTTCATTACTTTGACTTAATACAATTTTGCGATCAATATTCGATCGCACCCTTTAGACATATTAATCACTGTAAATGTGTAAACAATAATTAATCTTCAAAACCCAATATAATAATTCATTACTTTTACGTAATACAATGTTGTGATAAATATTCGATCGCACCCATTTGACATATAAATCACTGTAAATCGGTAAGCAGCAATTAATCTTCAATATCTAAATCAATAATTCATTACTTTGACTTAATACAATATTGTGATCAATATTCGATCACACCCTTTAGACATATCAATCACTATAAATAGGTAAACAACGATTAATCTTCAATAAAAAATTCAAAAATTCATTAATTTGTCTTAATACAAAGTTGCGATCAATATTCGATCGCACCCTTTGGACATTTCGATCACTGAAAATTTGCAAACAATAATTTATCTTCAATAACCAATTCAGTAATTCATTACTTTAACTTAATACAATATTGCGATCAGTTGTCGATCTCACCCTTTGGACATATCCATCACTGAAAATGTGTAAATAACAATTAAAAATCAATAACAAATTCAATAATTCAGAACTTTAACTTAATACAATGTTGCGAACAATTGTTGATTGCACTCTTTAGACATATCAATCACAGAAAATGTGTAAACAACAATTAATCTTCAATAATTAATTAAATAATTCATTACTTTAACTTAATACAATGTGGCAATCAATTGTAGATCGCACCCATTAGACAACAATTAAACATCAATAACCAATTCTATAATTCATTACTTTAACTTAATACAATAATGCGATCAATTGTGCATCGCACCCTTTAGACATATCAGTCACTGTAAATGTGTAAACAACAATTAATCTTCAATACCCAATTAAATAATTCATTACTTTTACGTAATACATTGTTGTGATCAATATTCGATCGCACCCTTTAGACATATCAATCACTATAAATGGGTAAACAACAATTAATCTTCAATACACAATTCAATAATTCATTACTTTGAATTTATACGATATTGCGATTAAATATCGATCGCAACCTTTAGATTTATCAATCACTAAAAATGTATAAAAACAATTAATCTTAAATTACCAATTCTATAGCTCATTACATTGACTTAATACAATGTTGCGATCAATATTCGATCGCACCCTTTAGACATATCCATCATTGTAAATGTGTAAACAACAATTAATCTTCAATACCCAGTTCAATAATTCATTACTTTGACTAAATACAATGTTCTGATCAATATTCGATCGCACCCTTTAGACATATCAATCACTGTAAATGTGTAAACAACAATTAATCTTCAATACACAATTCAATAATTCATTACTTTGACTTAATACGATGTTGCGATCAAATGTCGATCGCACCCTTTAGACTCATCAATCACTAAAAATGTATAAAAACAATTAATCTTAAATAACCAATTCTATAGCTCACTACATTGACTTAATACAATGTTGCGATCAATATTCGATCGCACCCTTTAGACATATAAATCTTTGTAAATGTCTAAACAACAATTAATCTTCAATACCCAGTTCAATAATTCATTACTTTGAATAAATACAATGTTCTGATCAATATTCGATCGCACCCTTTAGACATATCAATCACTGTAAATGTGTAAACAACAATTAATTTTCAATACACAATTCAATAATTCATTACTTTGACTTAATACGATGTTGCAATCAAATGTCGATCGCACCCTTTAAACTTATCAATCACTAAAAATGTATAAAAACAATTAATCTTAAATTACAAATTCTATAACTCATTACATTGACTTAATACAATGTTGCGATCAATATTCGATCGCACCCTTTAGACATATCAATCATTGTAAATGTGTAAATAAAAAATAATCTTCAATACCCAATTCAATATTTCATTACTTTGACTAAATACAATGTTATGATCAATATTCGATCGCACCCTTTAGACATATCAATTACTGTAAATGTGTAAACAACAATTAATCTTCAATACACAATTCAATAATTCATTACTTTGACTTAATACGATGTTGCGATCAAATGTCGATCGCACCCTTTAGACTTATCAATCACTAAAAATGTTTAAACAACAATTAATCTTCAATAACCAATTCAATAACTCATTACTTTGACTTAATAAAATGTTGCGATCAATATTCGATCGCAGCCTTTAGACATATCAATCATTGTGAATGTGTAAACAACAATTAATCTTCAATACCCAATTCTATAATTCATTACTTTTACGTAATACAATGTTGCGATAAGTATTCGATCGCACGCTTTAGACATGTCAATCACTGTTAATGTTTGAACAACAATTAAATTTCAATAACCAATTCAATAACACATTACTTTAATTAATACAATGTTGCGATCAATTGTCGATCGTACCCTTTAGACATATCAATCACCCAAAATGTGTAAACAACAATTAATCTTCAATAACCAGATTAATAATTCATTAATTTGACTTAATACAATGTTCCGATCAATATTCAATCGCACCCTTTAGACATATCAATCACTGTAAATGTGTAAAGAACAATTAATCTTCAATAACCAATTAAATAATTCATTACTTTAACTTATTACCATGTAGCAATCAATTGTCAATCGCACCATTTAGACATATCAATCACTGAAAATGGTAAACAACAATTAATCTTCAATATTCAATTCAATAGTTCATTACTCTTACTAAATAGAATGTTGCGATCAATATTCGATCGCACCCTTTTGACATATCAATCACTGTAAATGTGTAAACAACAATTTACCTTCAATACCCAATTCAATAATTCATTAGTTTAACTTAATACAATATTTTCATCAATTGTCGATCGCATCGTTTAGACGTATCAATCACTGAAAATGTGTAAACAACAATTAATTTTCAATACCAATTCAATAATTCATTACTTTAACTTAATACAATAAAACAATCTAATGTCGATCGAACCCTTTAGACATATCAATCACTGAAAATTTGTAAACAACAATTAAACATCAATAAACAATTCAATAATCCATAAATTTAACATAATAAAATGTTGCGATCAATTGTCGATCGCTCCCTTTAGACATATCAATCACTGAAAATGTGTAAGCGATCAATCGTCGATCGCACCCTTTAGACATATCAATCACTCAAAATGTGTAAACAACAATTAATCTTCAATAACCAATTCAAAAATTCATTACTTTATCTTAATACAATGTTGCGATCAATATTCGGTCGCATGCTTTAGACATATCAATCACTATAAATGGGTGAACAAGAATTAATCTTCAATAACAAATTCAATAATTCATTACTTTGACTTAATAAAATGTTTCGATCAATATTCGATCGCACCCTTTAGACATATCAATCACTGTAAATGTGTAAAACACAATTTATCTTCTATACCCAATTCAATAATTCATTTCTTTAACTTAATACAATGTTTCGATCAATTTTCGATCGCACCCTTTAGACATTTCAATCACTGTAAATGTGTAAACAACAATTAATCTTCAATAACCAGTTTAATAATTTATTACTTTGACTTAATACAATGTTCCGATCAATATTCAATCGCACCCTTTAGACATATCAATCACTGTAAATGTGTAAACAACAATTAATCTTCAATAACCAGTTTAAAAATTTATTACTTTGACTTAATACAATGTTCCGATCAATATTCGATCGCACCCTTTAGACATATCAATCACTGTAAATGTGTAAACAATAATTAATCTTCAATAACCAATTAAATATTCATTACTTTAACTTAATGAAATGTTGCGATTGATTGTCGATCGCACCCTTTAGACATATCAATCACTCTTAATGTGTAAACAATTATTAATCTTCAATGCCCAATTCAATAATTCACTACTTTAACTAGATACAATAATGCAATCAATTGTCGATCGGCACGCTTTAGACATATCAATCATTGTAAATGTGTAAACACCAAATAATCGTCAACACCAAATTCAATAATTCATTACTTTAACTTAATACAATGTTGTGATCAATTGTCGATCGCACCCTTTAGACATATCAATCACTGAAAATGTGTAAACAACAATTAATCTTCAATAACCAATTCAATAATTCATTACTTTAACTTAATACAATGTTGCGATAAATATTCGAACGCACCCTTTAGACATATCAATCACTGTTAATGTGTGAACAACAATTAAACGTCTATTACAAATTCAAAATTCATTACCTTGACTTAATAAAATGTTGCGATAAATATTCGATCGCACCCTTTAGACATATCAGTCACTGTTAATGTTGTGATCAATTGTCAATCGCACCCTTTAGACATATCAATCCTAAATGGGTAAGCAACAATTAATCTTCAATAACCAATTCAATAATTCATTACTTTGACTTAATACAATGTTGCGATCAATATTCGGTCTCACGCTTTAAACATATCAATCACTATAAATGGGTGAACAACAATTAATCTTCAATAACAAATTAAATAATTCATTACCTTGACTTAATAAAATGTTGCGATAAATATTTGATTGCACCCTCTAGACTTATCAATCACTGTTAATGTGTTAACAACAATTTATCTTCAATACCCAATTCAATAATTCATTACTTTAACTTAATACAATATGGCGATAAATTGTCGATCGCACCCTTTAAACATATCAATCACTGAAAATTTGTAAACAACGATAAATCTTTAATAACAAATTCAATAATTCATTACTTTGATATAATACAATGTTGCGATCAATAATCGATCGCACCCTTTAGACATATTAATCACTGTAAATGTGTAAACAACAATTAATCTTCAATAACCATTTCAATAATTCATTTCTTTGACTTAATACAATGTTGCGATCAATATTCGATCGCACGCTTTAGACATATCAATCACTGGAAATGGGTAAACAATAATTAATCTTCAATAACCAATTCAATAATAATTCATTACTTTGACTTAATATAATGCTGCGATCAATTTTCGATCGCACCCTTTAGACATATCATTCACCGAAAATGTGTAAACCACAATTAAACATCAATAACCAATTCTATAATTCATTACTTTAACTTAATACAATGTTGCGATTAATTCGCACCCTTTAGAAATATCAATCACTGAAAATGTGTAAACAACAATAAATATTCAATAACAAAGTCAATAATTCATTACTTTGACGTAATACAATATTGCGATAAATATTTGGTTGCACCCTTTAGAAATATCAATCACTGTAAATGTGTAAACAACAATTAATCTTCAATACCGAATTCCATAATTCATCACTTTAACTGAATACAATATTGCGATCAATTGTCGATCACACCCTTTAGAAATATCAATCACTGAAAATGTGTAAAAAACATTTAGTCTTCAATAACCATTCAGTAATTCATTACTTTGATTTAATACAATGTTGCAATCAATATTTGGTCGCACTATTTAGACATATCGATCACTGTAAATGTGTAAACAACAATTAATCTTTAATACCCAATTCAATAATTGATTACTTTATCTTAATACAATGTCGCGATCAATTGTCGATCGCACCCTTTAGACATATCATTCACTGAAAATGTGTAAATAACAATTAAACATCAATAACGATTTCAATAATTGATTACTTTAACTTAATACAATTATGCGATCAATTGTCAATCGCACCCTTTAAACATATCAATCACTGAAAATGTGTAAACAACAATTAATCTTCAATAACCAATTCAATAATTCATTACTTTGACTTAATAGAATGTTTTGATCAATTGTCGACCATACC
This sequence comes from Cardiospermum halicacabum, assembly GCA_031304145.1. NCBI lineage: Eukaryota > Viridiplantae > Streptophyta > Magnoliopsida > Sapindales > Sapindaceae > Cardiospermum > Cardiospermum halicacabum. The sequence goes on from CM062389.1 coordinate 10,331,492, forward strand.
CTTTAGACATATCAATCACAGAAAATGTGTAAACTATAATTATTCTTAAATAACTAATTCAATAATTCAGTTTTTTGACTTAATACAATGTTGCGATCAATATTCGGTCACACCCTTTAGATATATCAATCACTATAAATGTGTTAACAACAATTAATCTTCAATACCCAATTCAATAATTCATTACTTTAACTTAATACAATAATACGATCAATTGTCGATCACACCCTTTAGACATATCAATCACTGTAAATGAAAAAACAACAACTAATCGTCAACACCCAATTAAATAACTCATTACTTTAACTTATCACAATGTTGCGATCAATTGTCACTCGCACCCTTTACACATATCAATCACTGTAAATGTGTAAACAACAATTAATCTTCAAAAACCAATTCAATAATTCATTACTTTAACTTAATACAATATTGCGATATATATTCGATCGCACCCTTTAGACATATCAATCACTGTTAATGTGTGAACAACAATTAAACTTCAATAACCAATTCAATAACACATTACCTTTTACTTAATACAATGTTGCGATCAATCGTCGATCGCACCCTTTAGACATATCAATCACCCAAAATGTGTTAACAACAATTATTCTTCAATAACCAGTTTAATAATTCAATAATTTGACTTAATACAATGTTGCGATCAATATTCGATCGCACCCTTTAGACATATAAATCAATGTAAATTGGTAAACAACCATTACTTTTCAATAACCAATTCAATATATCATTCACTGAAAATGTGTAAATAACAATTAAACATCAATAACCATTTCAATAATTGATTACTTTAACTTAATACAATTATGCGATCAGTTGTCAATCGCACCCTTTAGACATATCAATCACATGAAATTGTGTAAACAACAATTAATCTTCAATAACCAATTCAATAATTCATTACTTTGACTTAATAGAATGTTTTGATCAATTGTCGACCATACCCTTTAGACATATCAATCACAGAAAATGTGTAAACTATAATTATTCTTCAATAACCAATTCAATAATTCAGTACTTTTACTTAATACAATGTTGCGATCAATATTCGGTCGCACCCTTTAGACATGTCAATCACTGAAAATGTGTAAACAACAATTAATCTTCAATACCCAATTCAATAATTCATTACTTTAACTTAATACAATGTTACGATTAATTGTCGATCGCACCCTTTTGACATATCAATCACACAGAAAGTGTAAAAAACATTTAATCTTCAATAACCAATTCATTAATTCATTACTTTAATTGAATACAATGTTACGATTAATTGTCGATCGCACTCTTTAGACATATCAATCACTGTAAATGTGTAAACAACAATTAATCTTTAATACCATATTCAATAATTCATTACTTTAACTTAGTACAATATTGCGATCAATTGTCGATCCCACCCTTAAGACATATCAATCACTGAAAATGTATAAACAACAATTAATATACAATAACCAATTTAATTATTCATTTCTTTGACTTAACACAATGTTGCGATAAATTGTCAATCTTACCCTTTAGACATATCAATCACTGAAAATGTGTAAACAACAATTAAACTTCAAGACCCAATTCAATAATTCATCACTTTCACTTAATACAATGTTGCGATCAATTGTCGATCGCACCCTTTAGACATATCAATCACTTAAAATGTGTAAAAAACATTTAATCTTGAATAACAAATTCAATAATTCATTACTTTAACTTAATACAATGTTGCGATCAATATTTGGTCGCACTCTTTAGACATATCAATCACTGTAAATGTGTAAACAACAATTAATCTTCAATACACTATACAATAATTCATTACTTTAACTTAATACAGTGTTGCAATCAATTGTCGATCGCACCATTTAGGCATATCAATCACAAAAAATGTGTAAACAACAATTAATCTTGAATAACTAATTAAATAATTCATTACTTTAACTTAATACGATGTGGCAATCAATTGTCGATCGCACCCATTAGACATATCAATCACTGAAAATGTGAAAGCAACAATTAAACATCAATAACCAATTCTATAATTCATTACTTTAACTTAATACAATAATGCGATCAATTGTGGATCGCACCATTTAGACATATCAGTCACTGTAAATGTGTAAACAACAATTAATCTTCAATACCCAATTCAATAATTGATTACTTTAACTTATTACAATGTTGCGATCAATTTTCGATCGTACCCTTTTGACATATCATTCACTGAAAATGTGTAAACAACAATTAAATATCAATAAATAATTCAATTATTCATTACTTTAACTTAATACAATTATGCGATCAATTGCCGATCGTAACCTTTAGACATATCAATCACTGAAAATGTGTAAACAAATATTAATCTTCAATAACCAATTCAATAATTCATTACTTTGACGTAATACAATGTTGTGATAAATATTTGGTCGCACACTTTATACATATCAATCACTGTAAATGTGTAAACAACAATTAATCTTCAATACCCAATTCAATAATTCATCACTTTTACTTAATACAATGTTGCGATCAATTGTCGATCGCACCCTTTAGACAAATCATTCACTTAAAATTTGTAAACAACAATATCAATAACCAATTCAATAATTCATTACTTTAACTTAATACAATGTTTGCGATGAATTCACACCCTTTAGAAATATCAATCACTGAAAATGTGTAAACAACAATTAATCTTCAATAACCAATTCAATAATTCATTACTTTGATGTAATACAATGTTGCAATAAATATTTGGTCGCACCCTTTAGACATATCAATCACTGTAAATGCGTAAACAATAATTAAACATCAATAACCAATTCAATAATTCATTACTTTAACTTATACAATGTTGCGATAAATTCGCACCCTTTAGAAATATCAATCACTGAAAATGTGTAAACAATAATTAATCTTCAATAACCAATTCAATAATTCATTACTTTGATGTAATACAATGTTGCGATAAATATTTGGTCGTACCCTTTAGACATATCAATTACTGTAAATGTGTAAACAACAATTAATCTTTATTCACTGAAAATGTCGCGATCAATTGTCGATCGCACCCTTTAGACATATTATTCACTGAAAATGTGTAAACAACAATTAAACATTAATAACCAATTCAATAATTCATTACTTTCACTTAATACAATTATGCGATCAATTGTCGATCGCACCCTTTAGACATATCAATCATTGAAAATGTCTAAACAACAATTAATCTTCAATAACCAATTTAATAATTCATTACTTTGACTTAATACAATATTGTGTTCAATTGTCGACCACACCCTTTAAACATATCAATCACAAAAAATGTGTAAACAAAAATTAATCTTCAATAACAAATTAAATAATTCAGTACTTTGACTTAATACAATGTTACGATCAATATTCGGTCGCACCCTTTAGACATATCAATTACTGTTAATGTGCAAACAACAATTAATCTTCAATACCCCATTCAATAATTCATCACTTTAACTTAATACAATGTTGCGATCAATTGTCGATCACACTCTTTTGACATATCAATCACACATGACTTTTAAGTGAGGCACATGCATATTAAATACAGATTAATTAGTGTTGGGCCTCTGATTAATTGCCCAGCCTTTAAGATTTTTAGGGTTTCATTTGTAAAGGGTATTTAAACCCTTCTTTATGTGCGTTGGTGGGGGACTTGATTAAATACAGTTTAGAATATTTTAAAGCCCAACATAATAAAATAAAAGAAGCCCAGATATTCATTTAAAGATAGTTAAGCCTAAGCCCATTTGATTAGACTTCTACTTCAGATATTTGGCCAAGTGTTTAGCCTCCTGGACTTGGTTCCTCTAATGTGCATAAACACCTCGGCATCTCTTTAAGTTCTTTCCCAAGCTTGATCATCATATCCTCTTGAAGTTCTTGTGAAATCAATGCTTGTACATAAATCTGAACTCGTGCTTTGAGTTTAGAAGAGCGTGATCATGTAATTGGACCTGCTGGCATCATCAAGACTTCATCATTGCTTTGGTGAGTTGCATCATTCCCTCCCTCTTCAAAAGGATTCGACCTCGAATCAGAACCTACATTGATAAAAGGAGACAAATCAGAAACATTGAAAGTAGCACTAACACCATACTCACCTGGTAAATCCACCCTGTAGGCATTATCATTGATGCGCTCAAGTACTTGGAAAGGACCATCGCCTCTAGGATCGAGCTTCGACTTTCTTTGCTTAGGAAATCTTTCCTTCCGGAAATGTACCCAAACCCAATCTCCAGGTTCAAACTTCATCACCCTACGCCATTGGTTGGCCTTTTGAGCATACTTCTTGTTCTTGTCCTCAATGTGCTGACTAGCTTTCTCATGTATTGTTTTAACCACTTCTGCTCTTTACTGCCCATCTATATTAACAATCTCATTCAATGGTAAAGGCATTAAATCCAATGGAGTTAATGGGTTAAAACCATAAACAATCTCAAATGGAGAATAACCTGTAGAAGAATGTATGCTCCTATTGTAAGCAAACTCTATCAGAGGTAAACAATCTTCCCAAGTTTTAAAACAATGCATACAACTCCTTATCGTAAGTTGAATAATTCAACTAAGCACCATTCAACTTCTCACTAAAGTAAGCAATAGGTCGCTTTCCCTACAACAAAACAGCACCAATACCTATACCAGAGGCATCACACTCTATTTCAAAAGAAGAAGAAAAATCAGGTAAACTCAAAATAGGAGCAGAACAAAGTTTATCTTTCAAAGTATTGAAAGCATGTTCCTGCGCCCCAAATAAAACCTACCTCCTTTTTAACAATCTCTGTCAATGGGGCTGCTATAGAGCTAAAATCCTTGACAAATCTCCTGTAAAAACTAGCAAGTCCATGAAAAGATCTTACCTGAGAAATACTTGTAGGTCGTGGCCACTCCTTGATTGCCTTGACCTTCTCTTGGTCCACCTCAACCCCATTAGAAGAAACAACATAACCAAGAAAAGTAACACGATCCATGCAAAATGTACACTTTTTCAACTTCGCATACAACTTTTCTGCCCTAAGTGCATCTAACACAGACTTAAGATGCTCAAAATGTTCATCAATGCTTTTGCTATAAATCAGTATGTCATCAAAATATACCACAACAAATCTACCAATAAAAGATCTCAAACATGATTCATCAATCTCATGAAAGTGCTAGGGGCATTAGTTAACCCAAAAGGCATTACCATCCACTCATATAAACCATGTTTTGTTTTAAAAGCAGTTTTCCACTCATCACCAATTTTCATTCTAATCTGATGGTAACCACTCATTAAATCAATCTTGGTAAATACACAAGCACCATGCACTTCATCAAGCATATCTTCTAACCTAGGTATAGGATGACGATACTTTACCGTCATCTTATTAACAGCTCTGCAATCTACACACATGCGCCAACTCCCATCCTTCTTAGGTACTAGAATAACCGGTACGGCACAAGGACTCAAACTTTCTCTTATGTGTCCCTTTTGCAACAACTCTTGAACCTGCTTTTGGATTTCCTTAGTTTCTTCTGGGTTAGCTCTATAAGCTGGTCTGTTTGGAATTTGTGCTCCGGGCATGAAATCAATTTGATGCTCTATTCCCCTAATAGGTGGCAACTCCTTGGGCAGGTCCTCAGGTAAAAGGTCTCCATATTCCTGCAACAAAGAAACAACACAACTAGGCAACTTGGGTCAAGGTCAGATTCATTAAAGTAAGCTTCCTTGTACAAGAGTACAAACAAGCATCGACTTTCCTTATAAGCAACCCTTACATCTCTCATTTTTGCATAGAAGTTTTTTTCTGCCTTCTCTCTCATTTGGGCCTTTTAATTGAATTTCTTTTGAGGCCTCTTTCCCCTCCTTTCTTCTCTCATTCTCTGCCTCACCTTCTCTCTTTTCTTTTATTTTCAATTTCTGCTCTCCTTTTGCAAGGCTCTCAGCCTTCCCCTCAATTTTCGTCAATTCTTGTTTTTCTTGAGTCTTTTCAGCCTTCCTTTGTTGCATTGCTTCCATACTCTTTTCAATTGCATTTGGTCTTCATAGACCTCTTTTGGTAACAATGGAGCAAGAACATACTTCTGATCCCCCATGGAAAATGAGTACCTATTCTTAAATCCATCATGTAACACTCTCCTATCATATTGCCAAGGTCTACCAAGCAATAAATGACTTGCATGCATAGGTACAACATCACAAAGAACTTGATCAGAATACTTACCAATGGAGAAATTCACAAGAACTTGTTTATTCACCTTGATTTCTCCCATGTCATTCAATCATTGCAGCCTATACGGTCTTGGATGCCTCAAACAATCCAACCCAGTTTTTTTACCATCATTGTGCTAGCTCCATTAGTGCAACTTCCCCCATCAATTATCAGGCTACAAATTTTTTCATTCACTAGGCACCTAGAGTGAAAAATATTTTCTCTTTGCTCAAATCCATCTTCCCTTGCTTGTGCATTCAAAACACGCCTAGTAACAAGTAATTCACCCTTGGGTGTATCCTCAACTTCCACATCTAAATAATCCTCCAATTCAGGCATTGAATCAGAATCATTTTCATCACTACCCTCATCTTCTGAAATAACTTCCCCACTTCTTACAATCATTGTTTTCTTATTCGGACATTGAGAAGCAATATGACCAACACCAAGACATTTAAAGCATTTAATAGATCTATGCTTTTCAGAATTGGAATGAGAAGAACTAGAAGTTTTTAAAGTACCTTTCAGATCTGTCTTGTTCTTCTCTTCTTTTGACTTATCCTTGTACTTCTCATCTTTCTTGGACCATTTGGAGTTCCAACTTGCTGTAGAGCTCGAATAAGAAGTCTTGCTGGGCCCTTTGTACTTGAGCTGCTTCTCTATCTTCATAGCCATGTTCACCATCTCCTCTAACTCAACGTAATGGTGCGAACAACAATTAATCTTCAATAACCAATTCAATAATTCAGTACTTTGACTTAATCCAATGTTGCGATCAATATTGGATCGCACCCTTTAGACATATCAATCACTGAAAATGTGTAAACAAAAATTAAACATAAATAACTAATTCAATAATTCATTACTTTAACTTAATACAATGTTGCGATCAATTGTTGATCGCACTCTTTTGACATATCAATAACTGAAAATGTGTAAAAACAATTAATCTACAATAACCAATTCAATAATTTCATTTCTTTGACTTAATACAATGTTGCGATCAATTGTCGATCTCACCCTTTAGACATATCAATCACTGAAAATGTATAAACAACAATAAATCTTCAATAATAAATTCAATAATTCATTGATTTAACTTAATACTATGTTGCGATCAATTGTCGATCGCACCCTTTAGAAATATGATTCACTAAAAATGTGTAAACAATAATTAATCTTCAATAACCAATTCAATAATTGATTACTTTGACTTAATACAATGTTGCGATCAATATTCGATCACACCCTTTAGACATATCAATCGATGCAAATTTGTAAACAACAATTAACTTCAATACTCAATTCAATTATTAATTACTTTAAACTTAATAAAATATTGCGATCAATTGTCGATCGCACCCTTTAGACATATCAATCACTGAAAATGTATAAACAACAAATAAACATCAATAACCAATTCAATACTTCATTACCTTAACTTAATACAGTGTTGCGATCAATTGTCGATCGCATCCTTTACACATATCAATCACTGAAAATGTGTAAACAACAATTAATATTCAATAATAAATTCAATAATTCATTACTTTGACTTAATCCAATGTTGTGATCAATATTGGATCGCACCCTTTAGACATATCAATCGCTGAAAATGTGTAAACAAAAATTTAACATCAATAACCAATTCAATAATTCATTACTTTAACTTAATACAATGTTGCGATCAATTGTCGATCGCATCCTTTAGACATATCAATCACTAAAAATATATAAACAACAATTAATCTTTAATAACAAATTCTTTAATTCAGTACTTTGACTTAATACAATGTTGGGATCAATATTCGGTTGCACCCTTTAGACATATCAATCACTGTAAATGTGTAAACAACAAATAATCTTCAATATCAAATATAATAATTCATTACTTTAACTTAATACAATGTTGCGAACAATTGTCGATCGTACCCTTTAGACCTATCAATCACTGAAAATGTGTAAACAACAATTAATCTTCAATAATTTATTACTTTGACGTAATACAATGTTGCGATAAATATTTGGTCGCACCCGTTATACATATCAAACACTGTAAATGTGTAAACAACAATTAATCATCAATACCCAATTCAATAATTCATTACTTTAACTTAATACAATGTGGCAATCAATTGTCGATCGCACCCTTTAGACATATCATTCACTGAAAATGTGTAAACAACAATTATACATCAATAACCAATTCAATAATTATTACATTAGCTTAATACAATGTTGCGATAAATTCGCACCCTTTAGAAATATCAATCACTGAAAATGTGTAAACAACAATTAATCTTCAATAACCAATTCAATAATTCATTACTTTTACATAATACAATGTTGCGATAAATATTTGGTCGCACCCTTTAGACATATCAATCACTGTAAATGTGTTAACAACAATGAATCGTCAATACCCAATTCAATAATTCATCACTTTAACTTAACACAATGTTGTGATCAATTGTCGATCGCACCCTTTAGAAATATCAATCACTTTAAAATGTGTAAAAACCATTTAATCTTCAATAACCAATTAAATTATTCATTACTTTGATTTAAAACATGATAATCACTGAAAATGTGTAAACAATAATTAAACATCAATAACCAATTCTATATTCATTACTTTAACTTAAAAAATTATTGCGATCAATTGTCGATTGCATCCTTTAGACATATCAATCACTAAAAATTTGTTAACAACAATTAATCTTCAATAACAGATTCAAAAATTCATTAATTTAACTTAATACAATGTTGTGATCAATTGTCGATCGCACCCTTTAGACATATCAATCACTGTAAATGTGTAATCAACAATTAATCTTCAATAACAAATTCAATAATTTATTACTTTAACTTAATACAATATTGTGATCAATATTCGATCGCACCCGTTAAACATATCAATCACTGAAAATGTGTAAATAACAATTAATCTTCAATACCCGATTCAATATCTCATTACTTTAACTTAGTACAATGTTTCGATGAATTTTCGATGGCACCCTTTAGACATATCAATCAATCTAAATGGGTAAGCAACAATTAATTTTCAACAACCAATTCAATAATTCAATACTTTGACTTAATACAATGTTGCGATCACTATTTGACGCACCCTTTAGACATATCAATCACTGTAAATGTGTAAATAACAATTAATCTTCAATAACCTATTCAATGATTCATTACAATGACTTTATACAATGTTGCGATCAGTATTCGATCGCACCCTTTAGACATATCAATCACTGAAAATGTGTAAACAACAATTAAACAATAATAACCAATTCAATAATTCATTACTTTAACTTAATACAATGTTGCGATCAATTGTCGATCGCACCCTTTAGACATATCTATCACTGTAAATGTGTAAAAAAACAATTAATCTTCAATAACTAATTAAATAATTCATTACTATCAAAATTCGGTCACACCCTTTAGAAATATCAATCACTGTAAATGTGTAAACAACAATAAATTTTCAATAACAAATTCAATAATTCATTACTTTCACTAGATACAATGTTGTAATCAATATTCAATCGCACCCTTTAGACATATCAATCACTGAAAATGTGAAAACAAAAATTTAACACTAATAACCAATTCAATAATTCATTACTTTAACTAAGTACAATGTTGCGATCAATTGTCGATAGCACCCTTTAGACATATCTATCACAGAAAATGTGTAAACAACAATTAATCTTCAATTACCAATTCAATAACCCATTACTTTAACTTAATACAATGTTGCAATCAATTGTCGATCGCATCCTTTAGACATATCAATCACTAAAAAAGTGTAAACAGCAATTAATCTTCAATAACCAATTCAAAAATTCATTACTTTGACTTTATACAATATTGCGATCAATATTCTATTGCACCCTTTAGACATATCAATCACTGTAAATGTGTAAATATCAATTAATCTTAAATTACCAATTCAATAATTCATTACTTTAACTTAATACAATGTTGCGATCAATATTCGATCACACAATTTAGACATATCAATCACTTTGAATGTGTAAACAACAATTAATTTTCAATAACCAATTCAATAATTCATTACTTTGACTTAACACAATGTTGCGATCAATATTTAATCGCACCCTTTAGACGTATCAATCACTGTAAATGTGTAAACAACAATAAATCTTCAATAAAAAATTCTTTAATTCATTACTTGAACTTAATACAACGTTGCGATCAATATTCGATCACACCCTTTAGACATATCGATCACTGAAAATGTGTAAACAAAAATTAAACATCAATAATCAATTCAATAATTCATTACTCTAACTTAATACAATATTGCGATCAATTGTCAATCGCACCCTTTACACATATCAGTTACTGAAAATGTGTAAACAACAATTAATCTTCAGTAACCAATTCAATAATTTATTACATTGACTTAATACAATGTTGCGATCAATATTCAATCGCATTCTTTAAACATATCAATTAGTGTAAACGTGTAAACAATAATTAATCTTCAAAACCCAATTCAATAATTCATTACTTTAACTTAGTACAATGTTGCGTTGAATTGTCGTTGGCACCCTTTAGACATATGAATCACAGAAAATGTGTAAACAACAATTAATCTTCAACTACCAATTCAAACATTCATTACTTTAACTTAATACACTGTTGCGATCAATTATCGATCTCATCCTTTAGACATACCAATCACCCAAAATGTGTAATCAACAATTAATCTTCAATAACCAATTCAACAATTCATTACTTTGACTTAATACAATGTTGCAATCAATAAATTCGATTGCACCCTTTAGACATATGAATCACTGTAAATGGGTAAACAACAATTAATCTTCAATAACCAATTGAATAATTCATGACTTTAACTTAATACAATGTTGCGATCAATATTCGATCGCACCCTTTAGACATATAAATCACTGTAAATGTGTAAACAACAATTAATCTTCACTAACCAATTCAATAACTCATTACTTTAACTTAATACAATATTGCGATCAATATTCAGTCGCACCATTAAGACATATCAGTCACTGTAAATGTGTAAACAACAATTAATCTTCAATACCCATTTTAATAATTCATTACTTTAAAATAATACAATGTTGCGATCAATCGTCGATCGCACCTTTAAAACATATTAATCACTGAAAATGTGTAAACAATAATTAAACATCAATAACCAATTCTATATTCATTACTTTAACTTAAAAATTTGTTGCGATCAATTGTCGATTGCATCCTTTAGACATATCTATCACAAAGAATTTGTTAACAACAATTAATCTTCAATAACAGATTAAAAAATTCATTAATTTAACTTAATACAATGTTGCGATCAATTATCGATCGCACCCTTTAGACATATCAATCACTGTAAATGTGTAAACAATAATTAATCTTCAATAACAAATTCAATAATTTATTACTTTAACTTAATACAATGTTGTGATCAGTATTCGATCGCACCCTTTAAACATATCAATCACTGAAAATGTGTAAAGAACAATTAATCTTCAATACCCGATTCAATATCTCATTACTTTAACTTAGTACAATGTTTAGATCAATTTTCGATGGCACCCATTAGACATATCAATCACTCTAAATGGGTAAGCAACAATTAATCTTCAACAACCAATTCAATAATTCAATACTTTGACTTAATACAATGTTGCGATCAATATTTGATCGCACCCTTTAGACATATCAATCACTGTAAATGTGTAAACAACAATTAATCTTCAATAACCTATTCAATGATTCATTACATTGACTTTATACAATGTTGCGATCAATATTCGATCGCACCCTTTAGACATATCAATCACTGAAAATGTGTAAACAACAATTAAACAATAATAACCAATTCAATAATTCATTACTTTAACTTAATACAATGTTGCGATCAATTGTCGATCGCACCCTTTAGACATATCTATCACTGTAAATGTGTAAAAAAACAATTAATCTTCAATAACTAATTAAATAATTCATTACTTTAACATAATACAATGTTACGATCAAAATTCGGTCACACCCTTTAGAAATATCAATCACTGTAAATGTGTAAACAACAATAAATTTTCAATAACAAATTCAATAATTCATTACTTTCACTTGATACAATGTTGCAATCAATATTCAATCGCACCCTTTAGACATATCAATCACTGAAAATGTGTAAATAACAATTTTACCCTAATAACCAATTCAATAATTCAATACTTTAACTAAGTACAATGTTGCGATCAATTATAGATGGCACCCTTTAGACATATCTATCACAGAAAATGTGTAAACAACAATTAATCTTCAATTACCAATTCAATAACCCATTACTTTAACTTAATACAATGTTGCGATCAATTGTCGATCGCATCCTTTAGACATATCAATCAGTGAAAAAGTGTAAACAGCAATTAATCTTCAATAACCAATTCAAAAATTGATTACTTTGACTTTATACAATGTTGCGATCAATATTCGATTGCACCCTTTAGACATATCAATCACTGTAAATGTGTAAATAACCATTAATCGTGAATTACCAATTCAATAATTCATTACTTTAACTTAATACAATGTTGTGATCAAGATTCGATCACACAATTTAGACATATCAATCACTTTAAATGTGTAAACAACAATTAATTTTCAATAAGCAATTCAATAATTCATTACTTTGACTTAACACAATGTTGCGATCAATATTTAATCGCACCCTTTAGACATATCAATCACTGTAAATGTGTAAACAACAATTAATCTTCAATAACAAATTCTTTAATTCATTACTTGAACTTAATACAATGTTGCGATTAATATTCGATTACACCCTTTAGACATATCAATCACTGAAAATGTGTAAACAAAATTTAAACATTAATAATCAATTCAATAATTCATTACTCTAACTTAATACAATATTGCGATCAATTGTCAATCGCACCCTTTACACATATCAGTCACTGAAAATGTTTAAACAACAATTAATCTTCAGTAACCAATTCAATAATTTATTACATTGACTTAATACAATGTTGCGATCAATATTCGATCACATTCTTTAGACATATCAATCAGTGTAAACATGTAAACAACAATTAATCTTCAATACCCAATTCAATAATTCATTACTTTAACTTAGTACAATGTTGCGTTGAATTGTCGATGGCACCCTTTAGACAAATGAATCACGGAAAATATGTAAACAACAATTAATCTTCAACTACCAATTCAATAATTCATTACTTTAACTTAATACAATGTTGCAATCAATTGTTGATCTCATCCTTTAGACATACCAGTCACACAAAATGTGTAAACAACAATTCATCTTCAATAACCATTTCAACAATTCATTACTTTGACTTAATACAATGTTGCAATCAATATTCGATTGCACCTTTTAGACATATAAATCACTGTAAATGGGTAAACAACATTTAATCTTCAATAACCAATTCAATAATTCATTACTTTAACTTAATACAATGTTGCGATCAATATTCGATCGCACCCTTTAGACATATCAATCACTGTAAATGTGTAAACAACAATTAATTTTTCAATAACCAATTCAATAATTTATTACTTTGACTTAATACAATGTTGCGATTAATATTCAATCGCACCCTTTAGACATATCAATCAAGGAAAATGTTTAAACAAAAATTAAACACCAATAACCAATTCAATAATTCATTACTTTAACTTAGTACAATGTTGCGATCAATTGTCGATTGCACCCTTTAGACATATCAATCACTGTAAATGTGTAAAAAACAATTAATGTTCAATAAGCAATTCAATAATTCATTACTTTATGTTATTACAATGTTGGGATCTATTGTCGATTGAACCCTTTAGACATATCGATAAGTAAAAATGTGTTTACAACAATTAATCTTCAATAACCATTTCAAAAATTCATTAATTTAACTTAATACAATGTTGCGATCAATTGTCGATCGCACCCTTTAGACATATCAATCACTGTAAATGTGTCAACAACAATTAATCTTCAATAACCAATTCAATAATTCATTACTTTAACTTTATACAATGTTGCGATCAAAATTCGATCGCACCCTTTATACATATCAATCACTGAAAATGTGTAAACCAAAATTAAATATCAATAACCAATTCAATAATTCATTACTTTAACTTTATACAATGTTGCGATCAACTGTCAATAGCACCCTTTAGACATATCAGTCTTTGAAAATGTGGAAATAATAGTTAATCTTAAATAACCAATTCAATAATTCATTACATTGACTTAATACAATGTTGCGATCAATATTCGATCGCACTCTTTAGATATATCAATCACTGCAAATGTGTAAACAACAATTAATCTTCAATAACCAATTCAATAATTCATTACCTTGACTTAAAACAATGTTGCGATTAATATTCGATCTCACCCTTTAGACATATCAATCAATGAGAATGTGTAAACAACAATTAATCTTCAATAAACAATTCAATAATTCATTACCTTGACTTAATACAATAGTGCGATCAATTGTCGATCGTACCCTTTAGACATATCAATCACTAAAAATGTATAAACAACAATTAATCTTCAATAACAAATTTAATAATTCATTACTTTCACTTAATACAATGTTACGATCAATTGTCGATCGCACCCTTTAGATATATCAATCACTGAAAACATGTAAACAACAATTTAACATCAATAACCAATTCAATAATTCATTATTTTAACTTACTACAATGTTGCAATCAATTGTCGATCGCTCCCTTTAGACATATCAATAAATGGAAATATGTAAACAATAATTAATCATCAACAACTAATTCAATAATTTATTAACTTAACTTAATACAATGTTGCGATCAATTGTCGATCGCACCCTTTAGACATATCAATCACCCTAAATGTGTAAACACAATTAATCTTCAACAATCAATTCAATAATTCATTACTTTATTTTAATACAATGTTGTGATCTATACTCGATCGCACCATTTAGACATATCAATCACTCTAAATGTGTAAACAACAAGTAAACTTCAATACCCAATTCAATAACTCATTACATTAACTTAATACAATGTTGCGATCAATTGTCGATCGCACCGTTTAGACATATCAATCACTCAAAATGTAATAACAACAATTTATCTTTAATAACAAATTCAATAATTCTTTACTTTGAATTAATACAATGTTGCGATCAATATTCGATCGCACCCTTTTGACATATAAATCAATGTAAATTGGTAAACCATAATTACTCTTCAATAACCAATTCAATAATTCATTACTTTGACTTAATACAATTTTGCGATCAATATTCGATCGCACCCTTTAGACATATTAATCTTTGTAAATGTGTAAACAATAATTAATCTTCAAAAACCCAATATAATAATTCATTACTTTTACGTAATACAATGTTGTGATCAATATTCGATCGCACCCTTTAGACATATAAATCACTGTAAATCGGTAAGCAGCAATTAATCTTCAATATCTAAATCAATAATTCATTACTTTGACTTAATACAATATTGTGATCAATATTCGATCACACCCTTTAGACATATCAATCACTGTAAATAGGTAAACAACGATTAATCTTCAATAAAAAATTCAATAATTCATTAATTTGTCTTAATACAAAGTTGCGATCAATATTCGATCGCACCCTTTGGACATTTCAATCACTAAAAATTTGCAAACAATAATTTATCTTCAATAACCAATTCAGTAATTCATTACTTTAACTTAATACAATATTGCGATCAGTTGTCGATCTCACCCTTTGGACATATCCATCACTGAAAATGTGTAAATAACAATTAATCTTCAATAACTAATTAAATAATTCAGAACTTTAACTTAATACAATGTGGCAATCATTTGTCGATCGCACCCATTAGACAACAATTAAACATCAATAACCAATTCTATAATTCATTACTTTAACTTAATACAATAATGTGATCAATTGTGGATCGCACCCTTTAGACATATCAGTCACTGTAAATGTGTAAACAACAATTAATCTTCAATACCCAATTAAATAATTCATTACTTTTACGTAATACATTGTTGTGATCAATATTCGATCGCACCCTTTAGACATATCAATCACTATAAATGGGTAAACAACAATTAATCTTCAATACACAATTCAATAATTCATTACTTTGAATTTATACGATGTTGCGATTAAATATCGATCGCACCCTTTAGATTTATCAATCACTAAAAATGTATAAAAACAATTAATCTTAAATAACCAACTCTATAGCTCGTTACATTGACTTAATACAATGTTGCGATCAATATTCGATCGCACCCTTTAGACATATCAATCATTGTAAATGTGTAAACAACAATTAATCTTCAATACCAGTTCAATAATTCATTACTTTGACTAAATACAATGTTCTGATCAATATTCGATCGCACCCTTTAGACATATCAATCACTGTAAATGTGTAAACAACAATTAATCTTCAATACACAATTCAATAATTCATTACTTTGACTTAATACGATGTCGCGATCAAATGTCGATCGCACCCTTTAGACTCATCAATCACTAAAAATGTATAAAAACAATTAATCTTAAATAACCAATTCTATAGCTCATTACATTGACTTAATACAATGTTGCGATCAATATTCGATCGCACCCTTTAGACATATCAATCTTTGTAAATGTCTAAACAACAATTAATCTTCAATACCCAGTTCAATAATTCATTACTTTGAATAAATACAATGTTCTGATCAATATTCGATCGCACCCTTTAGACATATCAATCACTGTAAATGTGTAAACAACAATTAATTTTCAATACACAATTCAATAATTCATTACTTTGACTTAATACGATGTTGCAATCAAATGTCGATCGCACCCTTTAAACTTATCAATCACTAAAAATGTATAAAAACAATTAATCTTAAATAACTAATTCTATAGCTCATTACATTGACTTAATACAATGTTGCGATCAATATTCGATCGCACCCTTTAGACATATCAATCATTGTAAATGTGTAAATAACAAATAATCTTCAATACCCAATTCAATATTTCATTACTTTGACTAAATACAATGTTATGATCAATATTCGATCGCACCCTTTAGACATATCAATTACTGTAAATGTGTAAACAACAATTAATCTTCAATACACAATTCAATAATTCATTACTTTGACTTAATACGATGTTGAGATCAAATGTCGATCGCACCCTTTAGACTTATCAATCACTAAAAATGTTTAAACAACAATTAATCTTCAATAACCAATTCAATAACTCATTACTTTGACTTAATAAAATGTTGCGATCAATATTCGATCGCAGCCTTTAGACATATCAATCATTGTAAATGTGTAAACAACAATTAATCTTCAATACCCAATTCTATAATTCATTACTTTTACGTAATACAATGTTGCGATAAGTATTCGATCGCACGCTTTAGACATGTCAATCACTGTTAATGTTTGAAAAACAATTAAATTTCAATAACCAATTCAATAACACATTACTTTAATTAATACAATGTTGCGATCAATTATCGATCGTACCCTTTAGACATATCAATCACCCAAAATGTGTAAACAACAATTAATCTTCAATAACCAGTTTAATAATTCATTAATTTGACTTAATACAATGTTCCGATCAGTATTCAATCGCACCCTTTAGACATATCAATCACTGTAAATGTGTAAAGAACAATTAATCTTCAATAACCAACCAAATAATTCATTACTTTAACTTATTACCATGTAGCAATCAATTGTCAATCGCACCATTTAGACATATCAATCACTGAAAATGGTAAACAACAATTAATCTTCAATATTCAATTCAATAGTTCATTACTTTTACTAAATAGAATGTTGCGATCAATATTCGATCGCACCCTTTTGACATATCAATCACTGTAAATGTGTAAACAACAATTTACCTTCATTAACCAATTCAATAATTCATTAGTTTAACTTAATACAATATTTTCATCAATTGTCGATCGCATCGTTTAGACGTATCAATCACTGAAAATGTGTAAACAACAATTAATCTTCAATACCAATTCAATAATTCATTACTTTAACTTAATACAATAAAACAATCAAATGTCGATCGAATCCTTTAGACATATCTATCACTGAAAATTTGTAAACAACAATTAAACATCAATAAACAATTCAATAAGCCATAAATTTAACATAATAAAATGTTGCGATTAATTGTCGATCGCTCCCTTTAGACATATCAATCACTGAAAATGTATAAACAACAATTAATCTTCAATAACGAATTAAATATTCATTAATTTAACTTAATAAAATGTTGCGATAAATTGTCGATCGCACCCTTTTGACATGTCAATCACTGTAAATGTGTTAACAACAATTAATCTTCAATACCCAATTCAATAATTCATTACTTTAACTTAATACAATAATACGATCAACTGTCGATCGCAACCTTTAGACATATCAATCACTGTAAATGTAAAAACAACAACTAATCGTCAACACCCAATTAAATAACTCATTACTTTAACTTATCACAATGTTGCGATCAATTGTCAATCGCACCCTTTAGACATATCAATCACTGTAAATGTGTAAACAACAATTAATCTTCAATAACTAATTCAATAATTCATTACTTTAACATTATACAATATTGCGATAAATATTCGATCGCACCCTTTAGACATATCAATCACTGTTAATGTGTGAAAAATAATTAAACTTCAATAACCAATTCAATAACACATTACTTTTACTTAATACAATGTTGCGATCAATCGTCGATCGCACCCTTTAGACATATCAATCACTCAAAATGTGTAAACAACAATTAATCTTCAATAACACATTCAAAAATTCATTACTTTATCTTAATACAATGTTGCGATCAATATTCGGTCGCATGCTTTAGACATATCAATCACTATAAATGGGTGAACAAGAATTAATCTTCAATAACAAATTCAATAATTCATTACTTTGACTTAATAAAATGTTTCGATCAATATTCGATCGAACCCTTTAGACATATCAATCACTGTAAATGTGTAAAACACAATTTATCTTCAATAACCAATTCATTTTTTTAACTTAATACAATGTTTCGATCAATTTTCGATCGCACCCTTTAGGCATTTCAATCACTGTAAATGTGTAAACAACAATTAATCTTAAATAACCAGTTTAATAATTTATTACTTTGACTTAATACAATGTTCCGATCAATATTCGATCGCACCCTTTAGACATATCAATCACTGTAAATGTGTAAACAACAATTAATCTTCAATAACCAGTTTAAAAATTTATTACTTTGACTTAATACAATGTTCCGATCAATATTCGATCGCACCCTTTAGACATATCAATCACTGTAAATGTGTAAACAACAATTAATCTTCAATAACTAATTAAATAATTCATTACTTCAACTTAATACCTTGTAGCGATCAATTGTCAATCGCACCGTTAGACATATCAATAACTTAAAATGTGTAAACAACAATTAATCTTCAATAACCAATTCAATAGTTTATTACTTTTACTTAATACAATGTTGCGATCAATATTCGATCGCACCCTTTAGACATATCAATCACTGTAAATGTGTAAACAATAATTAATCTTCAATAACCAATTAAATATTCATTACTTTAACTTAATGAAATGTTGCGATTGATTGTCGATCGCACCCTTTAGACATATCAATCACTGAAAATGTGTAAAGAACAATTAATCTACAATAACCAATTCAATAATTCATTACTTTAACTTAATACAATGTTGCGATAAATATTCGAACGCACCCTTTAGACATATCAATCACTGTTAATGTGTGAAACAACAATTAAACGTCTATTACAAATTCAAAATTCATTACCTTGACTTAATAAAATGTTGCGATAAATATTCGATCGCACCCTTTAGACATATCAGTCACTGTTAATGTTGCGATCAATTGTCAATCGCACCCTTTAGACATATCAATCCTAAATGGGTAAGCAACAATTAATCTTCAATAACCAATTCAATAATTCATTACTTTGACTTAATACAATGTTGCGATCAATATTCGGTCTCACGCTTTAAACATATCAATCACTATAAATGGGTGAACAACAATTAATCTTCAATAACAAATTAAATAATTCATTACCTTGACTTAATAAAATGTTGCGATAAATATTCGATTGCACCCTTTAGACATATCAATCACTGTTAATGTGTTAACAACAATTTATCTTCAATACCCAATTCAATAATTCATTACTTTAACTTAATACAATATGGCGATAAATTGTCGATCGCACCCTTTAAACATATCAATCACTGAAAATTTGTAAACAACGATAAATCTTCAATAACAAATTTAATAATTCATTACTTTGATATAATACAATGTTGCGATCAATAATCGATCGCACCCTTTAGACATATCAATCACTGTAACTGTGTAAACAAACAATTAATCTTCAATACCCGATTCAATAAATCATTACTTTAACTTATACAATTTTGCAATCAATTGTCGATCACTCCTTTAGACATATCAATTACTAAAAAATGGGTAAACAACAATGTATCTTCAACATCCAATTCAATAATTCATTACTTTATAAGAATACAATGTTGCGTTCAATATTCGATTGCACCCTTTAGATTAATCACTGTAAATGTGTAAACAACAATTAATCTTCAATAACCATTTCAATAATTCATTTCTTTGACTTAATACAATGTTGCGATCATTATTCGATCACACCTATTAACCATATCAATCACTGTAAATGTGTAAACAACAATTAATCTTCAATAACCAATTCAATAATTCATTACTTTGACTTAATACAATATTGCAATCAATATTCGATCGCACCCTTTAGACATCAATCAGTATAAATGGGTAAACAACAATTAATCTTCAATAACCAATTCAATAATTCATTACTTTGACTTAATACAATGTTGCGATCAATATTCGATCGCACGCTTTAGACATATCAATCACTGGAAATGGGTAAACAATAATTAATCTTCAATAACCAATTCAATAATAATTCATTACTTTGACTTAATACAATGCTGCGATCAATTTTCGATCGCACCCTTTAGACATATCATTCACCGAAAATGTGTAAACCACAATTAAACATCAATAACCAATTCTATAATTCATTACTTTAACTAAATACAATTGTCACTAACTTATCACAATGTTGCGATCAATTGTCACTAACTTATAATAGAATGTTTTGATCAATTGTCGACCATACCCTTTAGACATATAAATCACAGAAAATGTGTAAACTATAATTATTCTTCAATAACCAATTCAATAATTCAGTACTTTGACTTAATACAATGTTGCGATCAATATTCGGTCGCACCCTTTAGACATATCAATCACTGAAAATGTGTAAACAACAATTAATCTTCAATACCCTATTCAATAATTCATCACTTTAACTTAATACAATGTTACGATTAATTGTCGATCGCACCCTTTAGACATATCAATCACACAGAAAGTGTAAAAAAAATATAATCTTCAATAACCAATTCAATAATTCATTACTTTAATTGAATACAATGTTACGATTAATTGTCGATCGCACCCTTTAGACATATAAAATACTGAAAATGTGTAAACAACAATTAATATTCTACCATTTAATAATTCATTACTTTGACTTAATACAATGTTGGGATCAATATTCTATTGTACCCATTAGACATATCAATAACTATAAATGTGTAAACAACAATTAATCTTCAATAACCAATTCAATAATTCATTACTTTAATTGAATACAATGTTACGATTAATTGTCGTTCGCACTCTTTAGACATATCAATCACTGTAAATGTGTAAACAACAATTAATCTTTAATACCATATTCAATAATTCATTACTTTAACTTAGTACAATATTGCGATCAATTGTCGATCGCACCCTTAAGACATATCAATCACTGAAAATGTATAAACAACAATTAATATACAATAACCAATTTAATTATTCATTTCTTTGACTTAACACAATGTTGAGATAAATTGTCGATCTTACCCTTTAGACATATCAATCACTGAAAATGTGTAAACAACAATTAAACTTCAAGACCCAATTCAATAATTCATCACTTTCACTTAATACAATGTTGCGATCAATTGTCGATCGCACCCTTTAGACATATCAATCACTTAAAATGTGTAAAAAACATTTAATCTTCAATAACAAATTCAATAATTCATTACTTTCACTTAATACAATGTTGCGATCAATATTTGGTCGCACTCTTTAGACATATCAATCACTGTAAATGTGTAAACAACAATTAATCTTCAATACACTATACAATAATTCATTACTTTAACTTAATACAGTGTTGCAATCAATTGTCGATCGCACCATTTAGGCATATCAATCACAGAAAATGTGTAAACAACAATTAATCTTGAATAACTAATTAAATAATTCATTACTTTAACTTAATACAATGTGGCAATCAATTGTCGATCGCACCCATTAGACATATCAATCACTGAAAATGTGAAAACAACAATTAAACATCAATAACCAATTCTATAATTCATTACTTTAACTTAATACAATAATGCGATCAATTGTGGATCGCACCCTTTAGACATATCAGTCACTGTAAAAGTGTAAACAACAATTAATCTTCACTACCCAATTCAATAATTGATTACTTTAACTTATTACAATGTTGCGATAAATTTTCGATCGTACCCTTTTGGCATATCATTCACTGAAAATGTGTAAACAACAATTAAATATCAATAAATAATTCAATTATTCATTACTTTAACTTAATACAATTATGCGATCAATTGTCGATCGTAACCTTTAGACATATCAATCACTGAAAATGTGTAAACAAATATTAATCTTCAATAACCAATTCAATAATTCATTACTTTGACGTAATACAATGTTGTGATAAATATTTGGTCGCACACTTATACATATCAATCACTGTAAATGTGTAAACAACAATTAATCTTCAATACCCAATTCAATAATTCATCACTTTTACTTAATACAATGTTGCGATCAATTGTCGATCGCACCCTTTAGACAAATCATTCACTTAAAATGTGTAAACAACAATTAAACATCAATAACCAATTCAATAATTCATTACTTTAACTTAATACAATGTTGCGATGAATTCACACCCTTTAGAAATATCAATCACTGAAAATGTGTAAACAACAATTAATCTTCAATAACCAATTCAATAATTCATTACTTTGATGAAATACAATGATGCGATAAATATTTGGTCGTACCCTTTAGACATATCAATCACTGTAAATGCTTAAACAACAATTAAACATCAATAACTAATTCAATAATTCATTACTTTAACTTAATACAATGTTGCGATAAATTCGCACCCTTTAGAAATATTAATCACTGAAAATGTGTAAACAATAATTAATCTTCAATAACCAATTCAATAATTCATTACTTTGATGTAATACAATGTTGCGATAAATATTTGGTCGCACCCTTTAGACATATCAATTATTGTAAATGTGTAAACAACAATTAATCTTTAGTACGCAATTCAATAATTCATAACTTTAACTTAATACAATGTTGCGATCAATTGTCGATCGCACCCTTTAGACATATTATTCACTGAAAATGTGTAAACAACAATTAAACACTAATAACCAATTCAATAATTCATTACTTTCACTTAATACAATTATGCGATCAATTGTCGATCGCACCCTTTAGACATATCAATCATTGAAAATGTCTAAACAACAATTAATCTTCAATAACCAATTCAATAATTCATTACTTTGACTTAATACAATATTGTGTTCAATTGTCGACCACACCCTTTAAACATATCAATCACAAAAAATGTGTAAACAACAATTAATCTTCAATAACAAATTAAATAATTCATACTTTGACTTAATACAATGTTACGATCAATATTCGGTCGCACCCTTTAGACATATCAATCACTGTAAATGTGCAAACAACAATTAATCTTCAATACCCCATTCAATAATTCATCACTTTAATACAATGTTGCGATCAATTGTCGATCGCACTCTTTTGACATATCAATCACACAAAAAGTGTAAAAAACATTACTCTTCAATAACCAATTATGTAATTCATTACTTTGACTTAATAAAATGTTGCGATAAATATTTGGTCACAACCTTTATACATATCAATCACTAAAAATGTGTAAAAAAAACAATTAATCTTTAATACCAAATTCAATAATTCATTACTTTAACTAAATACAATGTTGTGATTAATTGTCGATCGCACCCTTTAAACATATAAAACTGAAAATGTGTAAACAATAATTAATCTTCAATAACAAATTCAATAATTCATTACTTTGACTTAATACAATGTTGCGATCAATATTCTATCGTACCCTTTAGACATTACAATCACTATAAATGTGTAAACAACAATTAATCTTAATACCCAATTTAATAATTAATTACTTTAACTTAATACAGTGTTGCGATCAATTGTCGATCGCACCCTTTAGACATATCAATCACTGTAAATGTGTAAACAACAATTAATCTTTAATAACCAATTCAATAATTCATTACTTTAACTTTATACAATGTTGCGATCAATATTCGATCGCACCCCTTAGACATATCAATCACTACAAATGTGTAAACAACAATTAAATCTTCAATAACCAATTCAATAGTTCATTACTTTAACTTAATACAATGTTGTGGTCAATCTTCGATCGCACCCTTTATACATACCAATCACTGAAAATGTATAAACAACAATTAAACATCAATAACTAATTCAATAATTCATCACTTTAACTTAATACAGTGTTGCGATCAATTGTCGATTGCATCCTTTAGAAATATCAATCACTGAAAATGTGTAAACAACAATTAATCTTCAATAACCAATTCAATAATTCATTACTTTAACTTATTACAATGTTGCGATCAATATTCGATTGCACCCTTTAGACACATCAATCATAGAAAATGTGTAAACAACAATTAATCTTGAATAACCAATTCAATAATTCATTACTTTAACTTAATACAATATTGCGATAAATATTCGATTGCACCCTTTAAAGACATCAATCACAGAAAATGTGTAAACAACAATTAATCTTAAATAACAAATTCAATAATTCATTACTTTGAATTTATACAATGATGCGATCAATATTTGATTGCACCCTTTACACATATCAATCATTGTAAATGAGTAAACACCAATTAATCTTCAATAATTAATTCAATAATTCATTAATTTGACTGAATACAATGTTCAGTCAATATTCGATCGCACCCTTTAGATATATAATTAACTGAAAATGTGTAAACAAAAATTAATCTTCAATAACCAATTCAATATTTTATTACTTTGACAAAATACAATGTTGCGATCAATTGTTGATCGCATTCTTTAGATATATCAATCACTCAAAAATGTGTAAACAATAATTAATCTTGAGTAACCAATTCAATAATTCATTACTTCAACTTTATACAATGTTGCGATCAATATTCGATCGCACCCTTTAGACATATCAATCACTGAAAAATGTGTAAACAACAATTAAACATCAATAACCAGTTCAATAATTCATTACTTTGACTTAATACAATGTTGCGATCAATATTCGATCACATCCTTTAGACATATCAATCACTTAAAATGTCTAAACAACAATTAAACATCAATAACCAATTCAATAATTCATTATTTTAACATATTACAATGTTGCGATCACATATCAATCGTTAATAGCAATGATTTGATCATTATTCAATTGCACCATTTAGATATATCAATTAATAAAAATGTGTAAATAGCAATTACTCTTCAATAGCCAAATCAATAATTCATTACTTTCACTTAATACAATGTTTCTATTAATATTCGATCGCAATCTTTAGATATATCAATCACTGTAATTGCCTAAACAACAATTAGTCTTCAATACACAAATCAATAATTCATTACTTTAACTTAATACAATATTGCGATCAATAGTCAATCGCACCCTTTAAAGATATCAATCACTGAAAATGCGTAAACATCTTCAATAACCAATTTAATAATTCACTACTTTGACTTAATAAAATGTTGCGATCAATATTCGATCGCACCTTTAGACATATTAATCACTGTAAATGTGTAAACAACAATTAATCTTCAATAACCAATTCAATAATTCATTACTTTGACTTAATACAATGTTGCGATCAATATTCAATTGCACCCTTTGGACATATCAACCACTGTAAATGTGTAAACATCAATTAATCTTCAATAACCAATTCAATAATTAATTTCTTTGTCTTAATAAAATTTTTCGATCAATATTCGATCGCACTTTTTAGATATATCAATCACTTAAAATGTGTAAACAAAAATTTATCTTCAATAACCGATTCAATAATTCATTACTTTGAATTAATACAATGTTGCGATCAAAATTTTATCGCACCCTTAAGACATATCAATCAATGAAAATGTGTAAACAACAATTAATCTTCAATAACCAATTCAATAATTCATTATTTTTACTTAATACAATGTTACGATCAATATTGATCACACCCTTTAGACATATCTATCACTTAAAATGTGTAAACAACAATTAATCTTCAATAACCAATTCATAAATTCATTACTTTGACTTAATACAATGTTGCGACCAATATTCAATCGCACCTTTTAGATATATTAATCACTGTAAATGTGTAAACAACAATTAATCTTCAATAACCAATTCAATAATTCATTACTTTAACTTCATACAATGTTGCGATCAATATTCGATCACAACCTTTAGACATATCAATCACTATAAATGTGTAAACAACAATTAATCATCAATAACCATTTCTATAATTCATTACTTAGACTTCATACAATGTTGCGATCAATATTCGATAAAACCCTTTAGACATATCAATAACTGTAAATGTGTAAACAATACTTAATCTTCAATAACAAATTCAATAATTCATTTCTTTGACTTAATACAATTTTGCGATCAATACTCGATTGCATCTTTTAGATATATCAATTACAGGAAATGTGTAAACAACAATTAATCTTCAATAACCAATTAAAAAATTCATTACTTTGACTTCATACAATGTTGCGATCAATATTCTATCGCACCCATTAGATATATCAAAAACTAAAAATGTACAAACAAAAATTAATCTTCAATAACAAATTCAATAATTCATTACTTTGACTTAATACAATGTTGCGATCAATATTCGGTCGCACACTTTAGACATATCAATCACTGAAAATGTTTAAACAACAATTAAACATCAATAACCAATTCAATAATTCATTACTTTAACTTAATACAATGTTGCGATCAATTGTCGATTGCACCCTTTAGACATATCAATCACAGAAATTGTGTAAACAACAATTAAACATCAATAACCAATTCAATAATTTATAACTTTAACTTAATACAATATTGTGATCAATTGTCGATCGTACCCTTTACACATATCAATCACAGAAAAAGTGTAAACAACAATTAAACATCAATAACCAATTCAATAATTTATTACTTTGACTTAATACAATGTTGCGATCAATTGTCGATCGCACCCTTTAGACATATCAATCACTGAAAATGCATAAACAACAATTAATCTTCAATAATCAATTCAATAATTCATTACTTTGACTTAATACAATGTTACGATTAATATTCGATCGCACCCTTTAGACATATCAATCACTGAAAATGTGTAAACATAAATTTAACATCAAAAACCAATTCAATAATTCATTTCTTTACATTAATACAATTTTACGATCAATTGTCGACCGCACCCTTTTGACATATCAATCACTGAAAATGTGTAAACAACAATTAATCTTCAATAACCAATTCAATAATTCAGTACTTTGACTTAATACAATGTTGCGATCAATATTTGGTCACACCCTTTAGACATATCAATCAATGTAAATCTGTAAACAACAATTAATCATCAATACCCAATTCAATAATTCATCACTTTAACTTAATACAATGTGGCGATAAATTGTCAATCGCACCCTTTAGACATATCAATCACTGAAAATGTATAAACAACAATTAATCATCAATAACAAATTCAATAATTCATTACTTTTATTTAATACAAAGTTACGATCAATTGTCTATCGCACCCTTTAGACATATCAATCACTGAAAATTTGTAAACAATAGTTAATCTTAAATATCAATTCAATAATTCATAACTTGGACTTAATACATTGTTGCAATCAATATTCAATCGCACCCTTAAGATATATCAATCACTTAAAATGTGTAAATAATAATTAATCTTCAATAATCAATTCAATAATTTATTACATTCACTTAATATATTGTTGCAATCAATATTCGATCACACCCTTTAGAAATATCAATCACTGAAAATGTGTAAACAACAATTAAACATCAAAAACCAATTCAATAATTCATAAATTTAACTTAATACAAAGTTAAGATCAATTGTCGATCTCACCCTTTAGACATATCAATCACTGAAAATTTGTAAACAATAGTTAATCTTCAATAATCAATTCAATAATTCTTAACTTTGACTTAATACATTGTTGCAATCAATATTCAATCGCACTCTTAAGATATATCAATCACTTAAAATGTGTAAACAACAATTAATCTTCAATAACCAATTCAATAATTTATAACATTGACTTAATACAGTGAAGCGATCAACATTCGGTCGCACCCTTTAGAAATATAAATCACTGTAAACGTGTAAACAACAATTAATCTTCAATAGCCAATTCACTAATTTATTACTTTGACTTAATTTAATATTGCGATCAATATTCGATAGCACCCTTTAGACATAACAATCACAGAAAATGTGTAAACAACAATTAAACATCAATAACCAATTCAATAATTATAACTTTAACTTAATACAATGTTGCGATCAATTGTCGATCGCACCCTTTACATATATCAATCACAGAAAATGTGTAAACAATAATTAAACATCAATAACCAATTCAATAATTTATTACTTTGACTTAATACAATATTGCGATCAATTATCGATCGCACCCTTTAGACATATCAATCGCTGAAAATGCATAAACAACAATTAATCTTCAATAATCAATTTAATAATTTATTACTTTGACTTAATACAATGTTACGATTAATATTCGATCACACCCTTTAGATATATCAATCACTTAAAATGTGTAAACAACAATTAAACATCGATACCCAATTCAATAATTCACTATTTTTACTTAATACGATTTTGCGATCAATTGTCGATCGCACCCTTTTGACATATCAATCACTGAAAATGTGTAAACAATAATTAATCTTCAATAACCAATTCAATAATTCAGTACTTTGACTTAATACAATGTTGTGATCAATATTCGGTCGCACCCTTTAGACATATCGATCAATGTAAATCTGTAAAAAACAATTAATCTTCAATATCTAATTCAATCATTCATCACTTTAACTTAATACAATGTGGCTATCAATTGTCAATCGCACCCTTTAGACATATCAATCACTGAAAATGTATAAACTACAATTAATCATCAATAAAAAATTCAATAATTCATTACTTTGACTTAATACAATGTTGGGATAAATATTTGGTCGCACCCTTTAGACATATCAATCACTGTTAATGTGTAAAAAACAATTAATCTTCAATACCCAATTCATTACTTTAACTTAATACAATGTTGCGATCTATTGGCGATCGCACCCTTTAGAGATATCATTCACACTGAAAATGTGTAAAACAACAATTAAACATCATTAACAAATTCAATAAATTCATTACTTTAACTTATTACAATGTTGCGATGGATTGTCGATCGTACCGTTGAGAAATATCAATCACTTAAAATGTATAGACAACAATTAATCTTCAATAATCAGTTCAATAATTCATTACTTTGACTTAATGCAATGTTGCGATCAATATTCAATCGCACTCTTTAGACATATCTCAATAACTGAAAAATGTATAAACAACAATTAAATATCAAGAACCAATTCAATAATTCAATACTTAAGCTTAATACAATGTTGCGATCAATTGTCGAACGCACCCTTTAGACATATTAGTCACTAAAAATGTTTAAACAACAATTAATCTTCATTGACCAATTAAATAATTCATTACTTTGACTTAATACAATGTTGCAATCAATTGTCGATCACACCCTTTAGGCATATCAATCACTGAATATGTGTAAACCTCAATTAATCTTCAATACCCAATTCAATAAATCATTACTTTAACTTAAAACAAAGTTACGATCAATTGTCGATCGCACCCTTTAGACATATCAATCACTGAAAATTTGTAAACAATAGTTAATCTTCAATAATCAATTCAATAATTCTTAACTTTGACTTAATACATTGTTGCAATCAATATTCAATCGCACCCTTAAGATATATCAATCGCTTAAGATGTGTAAACAACAATTAATCTTCTACCAATTCAATAATTTATAACATTAACTTAATACAGTGTAGCGATCAATATTCGGTCGCACCTTTTAGAAATATAAATAACTGTAAACGTGTAAACAACAATTAATCTTCAATAGCAAATTCACTAATTTATAACTTTGACTTAATTTAATGTTGCGATCAGTATTCGATCGCACCCTTTAGACATATCAATCACAGAAAATGTGTAAACAACAATTAAACATCAATAACCAATTCAATAATTTATAACTTTAACTTAATACAATGTTGCGATCAATTGTCGATCGCACCCTTTAGACAAATCAATCATTGAAAATGCATAAACAACAATTAATCTTCAATAATCAATGCAATAATTCAGTATTTTAACTTAATACAATGTTGCGATCAATATTCGGTCGCACCCTTTAGACATATCAATCAATGCAAATCTGTAAACAACAATTAATCTTCAATACCCAATTCAATAATTCATCACTTTAACTTAATACAATTTTGCGATCAATTGTCGATCGCACCGTTTAGATATAGCAATCACTGAAAATGTGTAAACAACAATTAATCTTCAATAATCAATTCCATATTTCATTACTTTGACTAAATACAATGTTGCGATCAATATTCGGTTGCACAAATTAGACATATCAATTAATGTTAATGTGTAAACAACAATTAATCTTCAATACCCAATTCAATAATTCATCACTTTAACTTAATACAATGTTGCGATCAATTGTCGATCACACCCTTTACACATATCAATCACATAAAATGTGTAAACAACAATTAAACATCAATAACCAATTCAATAATTTATTACTTTAACTTAATACAATGTTGCGATCAATTGTCGATTGCACCCTTTAGACAAATAAATCACTGAAAATGTGTAAGCAACAATTAATCTTCAATAATCAATTCAATAATTCATTACTTTGACTTAATACAATGTTGCGATAAATATTCGATCGCACCCTATAGACATATCAATCACTGAAAATGTGTAAACATAAATTGAACATCAATAACCAATTCAATAATTCATTACTTTAACTTAATAAAATGTTGCGATCAATTGTCGATCGCACCCTTTAGACATATCAATTACTGAAAATATGTAAACAATAATTAATCTTCATTAACCAATTCAATAATTCAGTACTTTGACTTAATACAATGTTGTGATCAATATTCGGTCGCACCCTTTAGACATATCAATCAATGTAAATCTGTAAACAACAATTAATCTTCAATACACAATTCAATAATTCATCACTTTAACTTCATACAATGTGGAGATCAATTGTCGATCGCACCTATTAGACATATCAATCACTGAAAATGTATTAACAACAATTAATCTTTAAAAACAAATTCAATAATTCATTACTTTGACTTAATACAATGTTGCGATAAATATTTGGTCGCACCCTTTAGACATATCAATCACTGTAAATGTGTAAACAATAATTAATCTTCAATACCCAATTCAATAATTCATTACTTTAACTTAATACAATGTTGCGATGGATTAACAATCGCACCCTTTAGATATATCATTCACTGAAAATGTGTAAACAACAATTAAACATCAATAACAAATTTAATAATTCATTACTTTAACTTAATACAATATTGCGATGGATTAACGATCGCACCGTTGAGAAATATCAATCACTAAAAATGTATAAACAACAATAACTCTTCAATAACCTTCAATAATTTATTACTTTGACTTAATACGATGTTGCGATCAATATTCGATCGCACTCTTTATACATATCTTAATAACTGAAAATGTGTAAACAACAATTAAATATCAATAACCAATTCAATAATTCATTACTTTAACTTAATATTAGTTGCGATAATTATTTGGTCGCACCCATTACACATATCAATCACTGAAAATGTATAAACAACAGTTAATCTTCAAACACAAATTCAATAATTCATTACTTTGACTTAATACAATGTTGCGATAAATATTTGGTCGCACCCTTTAGACATATCAATCACTGAAAATTTGTAAACAATAGTTAATCTTAAATAATCAATTCAATAATTCATAACATTGAGTTAATACATTGTTGCAATCAATATTCAATCGCACCCTTTAGATATATCAATTTCTTAAAATGTGTAAACATTAATTAATCTTCAATAACCAATTCAATAATTTATTACATTGACTTAATACATTGTTGCGATCAATATTCGATCACATCCTTTAGATATATCAATCACTGAAAATGTGTAAACAACAATTAAACATCAATAACCAATTCAATAATTCATTACTTTAACTTAATACAAAGTTACGATCAATTGTCGATCGCACCCTTTAGACATATCAATCACTGAAAATTTGTAAACAGCAGTTAATCTTCAATAATCAATTCAATAATTCTTAACATTGACTTAATACAGTGTAGCGATCAATATTCGGTCGCACCCTTTAGAAATATAAGTAACTGTTAACGTGTAAACAACAATTAATCTTCAATAGCCAATTCACTAATTTATTACTTTGACTTAATTTAATTTTGCGATCAATATTCGATCGCACCCTTTGGACATATCAATCACAGAAATTGTGTAAACAACAATTAAACATCAATAACCAATTCAATAATTTAAAACTTTAACTTAATACAATATTGCGATCAATTGTCGATCGTACCCTTTACACATATCAATCACAGAAAAAGTGTAAACAACAATTAAACATCAATAACCAATTCAATAATTTATTACTTTGACTTAATACAATGTTGCGATTAATTGTCGATCGCACCCTTTAGACATATCAATCACTGAAAATGCATAAACAACAATTAATCTTCAATAATCAATTCAATAATTCATTACTTTGACTTAATACAATGTTACGATTAATATTCGATATCACCCTTTAGACATATCAATCACTGAAAATGTGTAAACATAAATTTAACATCAATAACCAATTCAATAATTCATTTCTTTACATTAATACAATTTTACGATCAATTGTCGACCGCACCCTTTTGACATATCAATCACTGAAAATGTGTAAACAACAATTAATCTTCAATAACCAATTCAATAATTCAGTACTTTGACTTAATACAATGTTGCGATCAATATTTGGTCACACCCTTTAGACATATCAATCAATGTAAATCTGTAAACAACAATTAATCATCAATACCCAATTCAATAATTCATCACTTTAACTTAATACAATGTGGCGATAAATTGTCAATCGCACCCTTTAGACATATCAATCACTGAAAATGTATAAACAACAATTAATCATCAATAACAAATTCAATAATTCATTACTTTGACTTAATACAATGTTGGGATAAATATTTGGTCGCACCCTTTACACATATCAATCACTGTAAATGTGTAAACAACAATTAATCTTCAATACCCAATTCATTACTTTAACTTAATACAATGTTGCGATCTATTGGCGATCGCACCCTTTAGACATTTCATTCACTGAAAATGTGTAAAATACAATTAAACATCAATAACAAATTCAATAATTCATTACTTTTACTTAATACAATGTTGCGATCAATTGTCGATCGTACCGTTAAGAAATATCAATCACTTAAAATGTATAAACAACAATTAATCTTCAATAATCAGTTCAATAATTCATTACTTTGACTTAATGCAATGTTGTGATCAATATTCGATCGCACTCTTTAGACATATCTCAATAACTGAAAATGTGTAAACAACAATTAAATATCATTAACCAATTCAATAATTCAATACTTTAGCTTCATACAATGTTGCGATCAATTGTCGAACGCACCCTTTAGACATATCAATCACTAAAAATGTTTAAACAACAATATAAAATCAATAAGCATTAATAATTTAATTTTAACTTTAATACAATGTTGCGATCAATTATCGATCGCACCCTTTAGCCATATCAATCACTGAAAATGGCTAAAACAACAATTAATCTTAATTGACCAAATCAATAATTCATTACTTTGACTTAATATAATGTTGCGATCAATTGTCGATCACACCCTTTAGACATATCAATCACTGAAAATGTGTAAACCTCAATTAATCTTCAATACCCAATTCAATAATTGATTACTTTAACTTAATACAATTTTGCGATTAACTGTCGATTCGAACCCTTTAGATATATCAATTATTGAAAATGTGTAAACAACAACTAATCTTCAATAACCAATTCAATAATTCATTACTTAGACTTAATACAATGTTGCGATCAATATTCGATCACACCCTTTAGACATATGAATCACTAAAAATGTGTAAATAACAATTAAACATCAATAACCAATTCAATAATTCACTACTTTTATTTAATACAAAGTTACGATCAATTGTCGATCGCACCCTTTAGACATATCAATCACTGAAAATTTGTAAACAATAGTTAATCTTAAATAATCAATTCAATAATTCATAACTTTGACTTAATACATTGTTGCAATCAATATTCAATCGCACCCTTAAGATATATCAATCACTTAAAATGTGTAAATAATAATTAATCTTCAATAACCATTTCAATAATTTATTACATTGACTTAATATATTGTTGCAATCAATATTCGATCACACCCTTTAGAAATATCAATCACTGAAAATGTGTAAACAACAATTAAACATCAATAACCAATTCAGTAATTCAAAACTTTAACTTAATACAAAGTTACGATCAATTGTCGATCTCACCCTTTAGACATATCAATCACTTAAAAATTTGTAAACAATAGTTAATCTTCAATAATCAATTCAACAATTCTTAACTTTGACTTAATACATTGTTGCAATCAATATTCAATCGCACCCTTAAGATATATCAATCACTTAAAATGTGTAAACAACAATTAATCTTCAATAACCAATTCAATAATTTATAACATTGACTTAATACAGTGAAGCGATCAACATTCGGTCGCACCCTTTAGAAATATAAATCACTGTAAACGTGTAAACAACAATTAATCTTCAATAGCCAATTCACTAATTTATTACTTTGACTTAATACAATGTTGCGATCAATTGTCGGTCGCACCCTTTAGACATATCAATCACTGAAAATGCATAAACAACAATTAATCTTCAATAATCACTGTAAACGTGTAAACAACAATTAATCTTCAATAGCCAATTCACTAATTTATTACTTTGACTTAATACAATGTTGCGATCAATTGTCGATCGCACCCTTTAGACATATCAATCACTGAAAATGCATAAACAACAATTAATCTTCAATAATCAATTCAATAATTCATTACTTTGACTTAATACAATGTTACGATTAATATTCGATATCACCCTTTAGACATATCAATCACTGAAAATGTGTAAACATAAATTTAACATCAATAACCAAATCAATAATTCATTTCTTTACATTAATACAATTTTACGATCAATTGTCGACCGCACCCTTTTGACATATCAATCACTGAAAATGTGTAAACAACAATTCTCTTCAATAACCAATTCAATAATTCAGTACTTTGACTTAATACAATGTTGCGATCAATATTTGGTCACACCCTTTAGACATATCAATCAATGTAAATCTGTAAACAACAATTAATCATCAATACCCAATTCAATAATTCATCACTTTAACTTAATACAATGTGGCGATAAATTGTCAATCGCACCCTTTAGACATATCAATCACTGAAAATGTATAAACAACAATTAATCATCAATAACAAATTCAATAATTCATTACTTTGACTTAATACAATGTTGGGATAAATATTTGGTCGCACCCTTTACACATATCAATCACCGTAAATGTGTAAACAACAATTAATCTTCAATACCCAATTCATTACTTTAACTTAATACAATGTTGCGATCTATTGGCGATCGCACCCTTTAGACATTTCATTCGCTGAAAATGTGTAAAATACAATTAAACATCAATAACCAATTCAATAATTCACTATTTTTATTTAATACAAAGTTACGATCAATTGTCGATCGCACCCTTTAGACATATCAATCACTGAAAATTTGTAAACAATAGTTAATCTTAAATAATCAATTCAATAATTCATAACTTTGACTTAATACATTGTTGCAATCAATATTCAATCGCACCCTTAAGATATATCAATCACTTAAAATGTGTAAATAATAATTAATCTTCAATAACCAATTCAATAATTTATTACATTGACTTAATATATTGTTGCAATCAATATTCGATCACACCCTTTAGAAATATCAATCACTGAAAATGTGTAAACAACAATTAAACATCAATAACCAATTCAATAATTCATAACTTTAACTTAATACAAAGTTACGATCAATTGTCGATCTCACCCTTTAGACATATCAATCACTTAAAAATTTGTAAACAATAGTTAATCTTCAATAATCAATTAAATAATTCTTAACTTTGACTTAATACATTGTTGCAATCAATATTCAATCGCACCCTTAAGATATATCAATCACTTAAAATGTGTAAAAAACAATTAATCTTCAATAACCAATTCAATAATTTATAACATTGACTTAATACAGTGAAGTGATCAACATTCGGTCGCACCCTTTAGAAATATAAATCACTGTAAACGTGTAAACAACAATTAATCTTCAATAGCCAATTCACTAATTTATTACTTTGACTTAATACAATGTTGCGATCAATTGTCGATCGCACCCTTTAGACATATCAATCACTGAAAATGCATAAACAACAATTAATCTTCAATAATCAATTCAATAATTCATTACTTTGACTTAATACAATGTTACGATTAATATTCGATCGCACCCTTTACATATATCAATCACAGAAAATGTGTAAAGAACAATTAAACATCAATAACCAATTCAATAATTTATTACTTTGACTTAATACAATGTTGCGATCAATTATCGATCGCACCCTTTAGACATATCAATCACTGAAAATGCATAAACAACAATTAATCTTCAATAATCAATTTAATAATTTATTACTTTGACTTAACACAATGATACGATTAATATTCGATCGCACCCTTTAGACATATCAATCACTTAAAATGTGTAAACAACAATTAAACATCGATAACCAATTCAATAATTCACTACTTTTACTTAATACGATTTTGCGATCAATTGTCGATCGCACCCTTTTGACATATCAATCACTGAAAATGTGTAAACAATAATTAATCTTCAATAACCAATTCAATAATTCAGTACTTTGACTTAAAACCATGTTGTGATCAATATTCGGTCGCACCCTTTAGACATATCGATCAATGTAAATCTGTAAAAAACAATTAATCTTCAATTTCTAATTCAATCATTCATCACTTTAACATAATACAATGTGGCTATCAATTGTCAATCGCACCCTTTAGACATATCAATCACTGAAAATGTATAAACAACAATTAATCATCAATAAAAAATTCAATAATTCATTACTTTGACTTAATACAATGTTGCGATAAAGATTGAACCCTTTAGACATATCAATCACTCTAAATGTATAAACAACAATTAATCTTCAATAACGAACTCAACAATTCATTACTTTAAGTTAGTACAATGTTCCGATCAATATTAAATTGCACCATTTAGACATATCAATCACTGAAAAAGCGTAAACAATACTTAATCTTCTATAAACAATTCAATAATTCATTACATTGACTTTATACAATGTTGCGATCAATATTCGATCGCACCCTTTAGACATATCAATCACAGTAAATGTGTAAACGACAATTAATCTTCAATACCCAATTCAATAATTCATTACTTTAACTAAATACAATGTTGCAATCAATTGTCGATCGCACCCTTTAGACATATCAATCACTTTAACTAAATACAATGTTGCAATCAACTGTTGATAGCACACTTCATAAATATAAATCACTGAAAATGTGTAAACAACAATTAAACATCAATAACCAACTCAACAATTTATTACTTTAACTTAATACAATGTTTAGATCAATTGTCGATCGCACCCTTTAGATATATCCATCACTGAAATTTTGTAGACAACAATTGATCTTCAGTAACCAATTAAATAGTTCATTACTTTGACTAAATACAATGTTGCGATCAATATTCAGTCGCACCCTTTAGACATATCAATCACTGTAAATGTATAAACAACAATTAATCTTCAATACCCAATTCAATAATTCATTACTTTGACTCAACACAATGTTGCGATCAATATTAAATCGCATCCTTTAGACATATCAATCACTGAAAATGTTTAAACAACAATAAATCTTCAATTACTAATTCAGTAATTCCTTCATTTAACTTAATACAATGTTGCTATCAATTGTCGATCGCACCCTTGAGACATAACAATCACTGAAAATGTGTAAACAATAATTAAACATCAACAACCAATTCAATAATTCATTACTTTAACTTAATACAATGTTGCGATCAATTGTCGATTGCACCCTTTAGATAATCACTAAAAATGTATTAACAACAATAAATCTTCAATAACCAATTCAATAATTCATTACATTGACTAAATATTATGTTGCTATCAATATTCGTTCACACCCTTTAGACATATCAATCACTGTAAATGTGTAAACAACAATTATTCTTCAATAACCGATTCAATAATTCATTACGTTGACTTTATACAATGTTGCGATCAATATTCGATCGCACCCTTTAGACATATAAATCACTGTAAATGTGTAAGCAACAATTAATCTTCAATACCCAATTCAATAATTCATTACTTTAACTAAATACAATGTTGCAATCAATTGTCGATCGCACCCTTTAGACATATCAATCACTGAAAATTTGTAAACAATAAATAAACATCAATAACCAATTCAATAATTCATTACTTTAACTTAATACAATGTTTCGATGAATTGTCGATCGCTTCCTTTAGACATATCAATCACTGAAAATGTATAAGCAACAATTAATCTTCAATAACCAATTAAATAATTCATTACATTGACTTAAAACAATGTTGCAATTAATATTCGATTGCACCCTTCAGACATATTAATCACTGTAAATGTGTAAAAAACAATTAATCTTCAATACCCAATTCAATAATTCATTACTTTAACTTAGTACAATAATGCGATCCATTGTCGATTGCATCCTTTAGACATATCTATCATAGAAAACGTGTAAACAATAATTAATCTTCAATTTCCAATTCAATAACACATTACTTTAACTTAATACAATGTTGCGATCAATTGTCGATCGCATCCTTTAGAGATATCAATCACTGAAATTGTGTAAACAAAATTTAATCTTCAATTACCAATTAAACAATTCATTACTTTGACTTAATACAATGTTGCGATCAATATTCAATTGCACGCTTTAGACATATCAATCACTGTAAATGTGTAAACAACAATTAATCTTCAACAACCAATTCACTAATTCATTACTTTAACTTTATAAAATGTTGCGATCAATATTCGATCACACCCTTTAGACATTTCAATCACTCTAAATGTGTAAACAACAATAAATTTTCAATAACAAATTCCATAATTCATTTCTTTGACTTAATACAATGTTGCGTTCAATATTCAATCTCACCCTTTAGACATATCAAGCACTAAAAATGTGTAAACAACAATTAAACACTAATAACCAATTCAATAATTCATTACTTTAACTTAATAAAATGTTGCGATCAATTGTCGATCACACCCTTTAGACATATCAATCACTGTAAATGTGTAAACAACAATTAATCTTCAATAACCAATTCAATCATTCATTACTTTAACTTAATACAATGTCGCGATCAATATTCGATAACACCCTTTAGACATATCAAGCACTGTAAATGTGTAAACAACAATAAATTTCAATTAAAAAATTCAATAATTCATTACTTTGACTTAACACAATGTTGCGATCAATATTAAATCGCACCCTTTAGACATATCAATCACTGAAAATGTGTAAAAAACAATTAATCTTCAATTTCTAATTCAATAATTCATTTCTTTTATTTAATACAATGTTGCGATCAATTGTCGATCGCACCCTTGAGACATAATAATCTCTGAAAATGTGTAAAATATAAATAAAAATCTACAACCAATTCAATAATTCATTACTTTCACTTTATACAATGTTGCGATCAATTGTCGATTGCACCCTTTAGATATATCAGTCACTAAAAATGTGTTAACAACAATAAATCTTCAATAACCAATTCAATAATTCATTACTTTAACTAAATACAATGTTGCAATCAATATTCGATCGCACCCTTTAGACATATCAATCACTGTAAATGTGTAAACAAAAATTATTCTTTAATAACCGATTCAATAATTAATTACATTGACTTTCTACAATGTTGCGATCAATATTCGATCGCACCCTTTAGACATATCAATCACTGTAAATGTGTAAACGACAATTAATCTTCAATACCCAATTCAATAATTCATTACTTTAACTAAATACAATGTTGCAATCAATTGTCGATCGCACCCATTAGACATATCAATCACTGAAAATTTGTAAAGAACAAATAAACATCAATAACCAATTCAATAATTCATTACTTTAACTTAATACAATGTTTCGATGAATTGTCGATTGCACCCTTCAGACATATCAATCACTGAAAATGTATAAGCAACAATTAATCTTCAAAAACCAATTCAATAATTCATTACATTGACTTAATACAATGTTGCAATCAATATTCGATTGCACCCTTCAGACATATTAATCACTGTAAATGTGTAAACAACAATTAATCTTCAATACCCAATTCAATAATTCATTACTTTAACTTAGTACAATGTTGCGATCAATTGTCGATGGCACCCTTTAGACATATCTGTCATAGAAAATTTGTAAACAATAATTGATCTTCAATTACCAATTCAATAATCCATTACTTTAACTTAATACAATGTTGCGATCAATATTCAATCGCACCCTTTAGACATATTAATCACTGAAAATGTGTAAACAACAATTAAACAATAATAACCAATTCAATAATTCATTACTTTAACTTAATACAATGTTGCGATGAAATTGTCGATCGCACCCTTTAAACATATCTATTACTGTAAATGTGTAAAAAATAATTAATCTTCAATAACTAATTCAATAATTCATTACTTTAACATAATACAATGTTACGATCAAAATTCGGTCACACCTTTTAGAAATATCAATCACTGTAAATGTGTAAACAACAATAAATTTTCAATAACAAATTCAATAATTCATTACTTTCACTTAATACAATGTTGCAATCAATATTCAATCGCACCCTTTAGACATATCAATCATTGAAAATATGTAAACAACAATTTAACACTAATAACCAATTCAATAATTCATTACTTTAACTAAGTACAATGTTGCGATCAATTGTCGATGGCACCCTTTAGACATATCTATCACAGAAAATGTGTAAACAACAATTAATCTTCAATTACCAATTCAATAATCCATTACTTTAACTTAATACAATGTTGCGATCAATTGTCGATCGCATCCTTTAGACATAGCAATCACTAAAAAAGTGTAAACAACAATTAATCTTTAATAACCAATTCAAAAATTCATTACTTAGACTTTATACAATGTTGCGATCAATATTCGATTGCACCCTTTAGACATATCAATCACTGTAAATGGGTAAACAACGATTAATCTTCAATTACCAATTCAATAATTCATTACTTTAACTTAATACAATGTTGCGATCAATATTCGATCACACAATTTAGACATATCAATCACTTTAAATGTGTAAACAACAATTAATTTTCAATAACCAATTCAATAATTCATTACTTTGACTTAACACAATGTTGTGATCAATATTTAATCGCACCCTTTAGACATATCAATCACTGTAAATGTGTAAACAACAATTAATCTTCAACAACAAATTCTTTAATTCATTACATGAACTTAATACAACGTTGCGTTCAATATTCGATCACACCATTTAGACATATCAATCACTGAAAATGTGTAAACAAAAATTAATCATCAATAATCAATTTAATAATTCATTACTCTAACTTAATACAATATTGCGATCAATTGTAAATCGCACCCTTTAGACATATCAGTCACTGAAAATGTGTAAACAACAATTAATCTTCAGTAACCAATTCAATAATTGTACACTGATTGTATTACATTGACTTAATACAATGTTGCGATCAATATTCGATCGCATTCTTTAGACATATCAATCAGTGTAAACGTGTAAACAACAATTAATCTTCAATACCCAATTCAATAATTCATTACTTTAACTTAGTACAATGTTGCGTTGAATTGTCGATGGCACCCTTTAGACAAATGAATCACTGTAAATCGGTAAACAACAATTAATCTTCAATAACCAATTCAATAATTCATTACTTTAACTTAATACAATGTTGCGATCAATATTCGATCGCACCCTTTAGACATATCAATCACTATAAATGTGTAAATAACAATTAATCTTCACTAACCAATTCAATAACTCATTAATTTAACTTAATACAATATTGCTATCATTATTCAGTCGCACCATTAAGACATATGAATCTCTGTAAATGTGTAAACAACAATTAATCTTCAATACCCATTTTAATAATTCATTACTTTAAAATAATACAATGTTGCGATCAATTGTCGATCGCACCTTTAAAACATATTAATCACTGAAAATGTGTAAACAATAATTAAACATCAATAACCAATTCTATATTCATTACTTTAACTTAATACAATGTTGCGTTGAATTGTCGATGGCACCCTTTAGACATATGAATCACGGAAAATATGTAAACAACAATTAATCTTCAACTACCAATTCAATAATTCATTACTTTAACTTAATACAATGTT
The DNA here is from genome assembly GCA_031304145.1 of Cardiospermum halicacabum. NCBI lineage: Eukaryota > Viridiplantae > Streptophyta > Magnoliopsida > Sapindales > Sapindaceae > Cardiospermum > Cardiospermum halicacabum. The sequence continues at coordinate 10,375,276 of CM062389.1, forward strand.
GCAATCAATTGTCGATCTCATCCTTTAGACATACTAATCACCCAAAATGTGTAAACACCAATTAATCTTCAATAACCAGTTCAACAATTCATTACTTTGACTTAATACAATGCTGCAATCAATATTCGATTGCACCTTTTAGACATATAAATCACTGTAAATGGGTAAACAACATTTAATCTTCAATAACCAATTCAATAATTCATTACTTTAACTTAATACAATGTTGCGATCAATATTCGATCGCACCCTTTAGACATATCAATCACTGTAAATGTGTAAACAACAATTAATATTTCAATAACCAATTCAATAATTCATTACTTTGACTTAATACAATGTTGCGATTAATATTCAATCGCACCCATTAGACATATCAATCAAGGAAAATGTTTAAACAACAATTAAACACCAATAACCAATTCAATAATTCATTACTTTAACTTAGTACAATGTTGCGATCAATTGTCGATTGCACCCTTTAGACATATCAATCACTGTAAATGTGTAAAAAACAATTAATGTTCAATAACCAATTCAATAATTCATTACTTTATCTTATTACAATGTTGGGATCTATTGTCGATTGAACCCTTTAGACATATCGATCAGTAAAAATGTGTTTACAACAATTAATCTTCAATAACAATTTCAAAAATTCATTAATTTAACTTAACACAATGTTGCGATCAATTGTCGATCGCACCCTTTAGACATATCAATCACTGTAAATGTGTAAACAACAATTAATCTTCAATAACCAATTCAATAATTCATTACTTTCACTTTATACAATGTTGCGATCAAAATTCGATCGCACCCTTTATACATATCAATCACTGAAAATGTGTAAACCAAAATTAAATATCAATAACCAATTCAATAATTCATTACTTTAACTTTATACAATGTTGCGATCAACTGTCAATAGCACCCTTTAGACATATCAGTCTTTGAAAATGTGGAAATAATAGTTAATCTTAAATAACCAATTCAATAATTCATTACATTGACTTAATACAATGTTGCGATCAATATTCGATCGCACCCTTTAGATATATCAATCACTGCAAATGTGTAAACAACAATTAATCTTCAATAACCAATTCAATAATTCATTACCTTGACTTAATACAATGTTGCGATTAATATTCGATATCACCCTTTAGACATATCAATCAATGAGAATGTGTAAACAACAATTAATCTTCAATAACCAATTCAATAATTCATTACCTTGACTTAATACAATAGTGCGATCAATTGTCGATCGTACCCTTTAGACATATCAATCACTAAAAATGTATAAACAACAATTAATCTTCAATAACAAATTTAATAATTCATTACTTTCACTTAATACAATGTTACGATCAATTGTCGATCGCACCCTTTAGATATATCAATCACTGAAAACATGTAAACAACAATTTAACATCAATAACCAATTCAATAATTCATTATTTTAACTTACTACAATGTTGCAATCAATTGTCGATCGCTCCCTTTAGACATATCAATAAATGAAAATATGTAAACAACAATTAATCATCAACAACTAATTCAATAATTTATTAATTTAACTTAATACAATGTTGCGATCAATTGTCGATCGCACCCTTTAGACATATCAATCACCCTAAATGTGTAAACACAATTAATCTTCAACAATCAATTCAATAATTCATTACTTTATTTTAATACAATGTTGTGATCTATACTCGATCGCACCATTTAGACATATCAATCACTCTAAATGTGTAAACAACAAGTAAACTTCAATACCCAATTCAATAACTCATTACATTAACTTAATACAATGTTGCGATCAATTGTCGATCGCACCGTTTAGACATATCAATCACTCAAAATGTAATAACAACAATTTATCTTTAATAACAAATTCAATAATTCTTTACTTTGAATTAATACAATGTTGCGATCAATATTCGATCGCACCCTTTAGACATATAAATCAATGTAAATTGGTAAACCATAATTACTCTTCAATAACCAATTCAATAATTCATTACTTTGACTTAATACAATTTTGCGATCAATATTCGATCGCACCCTTTAGACATATTAATCACTGTAAATGTGTAAACAATAATTAATCTTCAAAACCCAATATAATAATTCATTACTTTTACGTAATACAATGTTGTGATCAATATTCGATCGCACCCTTTAGACATATAAATCACTGTAAATCGGTAAGCAGCAATTAATCTTCAATATCTAAATCAATAATTCATTACTTTGACTTAATACAATATTGTGATCAATATTCGATCACACCCTTTAGACATATCAATCACTGTAAATAGGTAAACAACGATTAATCTTCAATAAAAAATTTAATAATTCATTAATTTGTCTTAATACAAAGTTGCGATCAATATTCGATCGCACCCTTTGGACATTTCGATCACTGAAAATTTGCAAACAATAATTTATCTTCAATAACCAATTCAGTAATTCATTACTTTAACTTAATAGAATATTGCGATCAGTTGTCGATCTCACCCTTTGGACATATCCATCACTGAAAATTAGTAATTAACAATTAAAAATCAATAACAAATTCAATAATTCAGAACTTTAACTTAATACAATGTTGCGAACAATTGTTGATTGCACTCTTTAGACATATCAATCACAGAAAATGTGTAAACAACAATTAATCTTCAATAACTAATTAAATAATTCATTACTTTAACTTAATACAATGTGGCAATCAATTGTAGATCGCACCCATTAGACAACAATTAAACATCAATAACCAATTCTATAATTCATTACTTTAACTTAATACAATAATGCGATCAATTGTGCATCGCACCCTTTAGACATATCAGTCACTGTAAATGTGTAAACAACAATTAATCTTCAATACCCAATTAAATAATTCATTACTTTTACGTAATACATTGATGTGATCAATATTCGATCGCACCCTTTAGACATATCAATCACTATAAATGGGTAAACAACAATTAATCTTCAATACACAATTCAATAATTCATTACTTTGAATTTATACAATATTGCGATTAAATATCGATCGCAACCTTTAGATTTATCAATCACTAAAAATGTATAAAAACAATTAATCTTAAATAACCAATTCTATAGCTCATTACATTGACTTAATACAATGTTGCGATCAATATTCGATCGCACCCTTTAGACATATCCATCATTGTAAATGTGTAAACAACAAATAATCTTCAATACCCAGTTCAATAATTCATTACTTTGACTAAATACAATGTTCTGATCAATATTCGATCGCACCCTTTAGACATATCAATCACTGTAAATGTGTAAACAACAATTAATCTTCAATACACAATTCAATAATTCATTACTTTGACTTAATACGATGTTGCGATCAAATGTCGATCGCACCCTTTAGACTCATCAATCACTAAAAATGTATAAAAACAATTAATCTTAAATAACCAATTCTATAGCTCACTACATTGACTTAATACAATGTTGCGATCAATATTCGATCGCACCCTTTAGACATATCAATCTTTGTAAATGTCTAAACAACAATTAATCTTCAATACCCAGTTCAATAATTCATTACTTTGAATAAATACAATGTTCTGATCAATATTCGATCGCACCCTTTAGACATATCAATCACTGTAAATGTGTAAACAATAATTAATTTTCAATACACAATTCAATAATTCATTACTTTGACTTAATACGATGTTGCAATCAAATGTCGATCGCACCCTTTAAACTTATCAATCACTAAAAATGTATAAAAACAAATAATCTTAAATTACCAATTCTATAGCTCATTACATTGACTTAATACAATGTTGCGATCAATATTCGATCGCACCCTTTAGACATATCAATCATTGTAAATGTGTAAATAACAAATAATCTTCAATACCCAATTCAATATTTCATTACTTTGACTAAATACAATGTTATGATCAATATTCGATCGCACCCTTTAGACATATCAATTACTGTAAATGTGTAAACAACAATTAATCTTCAATACACAATTCAATAATTCATTACTTTGACTTAATACGAAGTTGCGATCAAATGTCGATCGCACCCTTTAGACTTATCAATCACTAAAAATGTTTAAACAACAATTAATCTTCAATAACCAATTCAATAACTCATTACTTTGACTTAATAAAATGTTGCGATCAATATTCGATCGCAGCCTTTAGACAGATCAATCATTGTGAATGTGTAAACAACAATTAATCTTCAATACCCAATTCTATAATTCATTACTTTTACGTAATACAATGTTGCGATAAGTATTCGATCGCACGCTTTAGACATGTCAATCACTGTTAATGTTTGAACAACTATTAAATTTCAATAACCAATTCAATAACACATTACTTTAATTAATACAATGTTGCGATCAATTGTCGATCGTACCCTTTAGACATATCAATCACCCAAAATGTGTAAACAACAATTAATCTTCAATAACCAGATTAATAATTCATTAATTTGACTTAATACAATGTTCCGATCAATATTCAATCGCACCCTTTAGACATATCAATCACTGTAAATGTGTAAAGAACAATTAATCTTCAATAACCAATTAAATAATTCATTACTTTAACTTATTACCATGTAGCAATCAATTGTCAATCGCACCATTTAGACATATCAATCACTGAAAATGGTAAACAACAATTAATCTTCAATATTCAATTCAATAGTTCATTACTTTTACTAAATAGAATGTTGCGATCAATATTCGATCGCACCCTTTTGACATATCAATCACTGTAAATGTGTAAACAACAATTTACCTTCAATACCCAATTCAATAATTCATTAGTTTAACTTAATACAATATTTTCATCAATTGTCGATCGCATCGTTTAGACGTATCAATCACTGAAAATGTGTAAACAACAATTAATCTTCAATACCAATTCAATAATTCATTACTTTAACTTAATACAATAAAACAATCAAATGTCGATCGAACCCTTTAGACATATCAATCACTGAAAATTTGTAAACAACAATTAAACATCAATAAATAATTCAATAATCCATAAATTTAACATAATAAAATGTTGCGATCAATTGTCGATCGCTCCCTTTAGACATATCAATCACTGAAAATGTGTAAACAACAATTAATCTTCAATAACGAATTAAATATTCATTAATTTAACTTAATAAAATGTTGCGATCAATTGTCGATCGCACCATTTTGACATGTCAATCACTGTAAATGTGTTAACAACAATTAATCTTCAATATCCAATTCAATAATTCATTACTTTAACTTAATACAATAATACGATCAACTGTCGATCGCAACCTTTAGACATATCAATCACTGTAAATGTAAAAACAACAACTAATCGTCAACACCCAATTAAATAACCCATTACTTTAACTTATCACAATGTTGCGATCAATTGTCAATCGCACCCTTTAGACATATCAATCACTGTAAATGTGTAAACAACAATTAATCTTCAATAACTAATTCAATAATTCATTACTTTAACTTTATACAATATTGCGATAAATATTCGATCGCACCCTTTAGACATATCAATCACTGTTAATGTGTGAAAAACAATTAAACTTCAATAACCAATTCAATAACACATTACTTTTACTTAATACCATGTTGCGATCAATCGTCGATCGCACCCTTTAGACATATCAATCACTCAAAATGTGTAAACAACAATTAATCTTCAATAACCAATTCAAAAATTCATTACTTTATCTTAATACAATGTTGCGATCAATATTCGGTCGCATGCTTTAGACATATCAATCACTATAAATGGGTGAACAAGAATTAATCTTCAATAACAAATTCAATAATTCATTACTTTGACTTAATAAAATGTTTCGATCAATATTCGATCGCACCCTTTAGACATATCAATCACTGTAAATGTGTAAAACACAATTTATCTTCTATACCCAATTCAATAATTCATTTCTTTAACTTAATACAATGTTTCGATCAATTTTCGATCGCACCCTTTAGACATTTCAATCACTGTAAATGTGTAAACAACAATTAATCTTCAATAACCAGTTTAATAATTTATTACTTTGACTTAATACAATGTTCCGATCAATATTCGATCGCACCCTTTAGACATATCAATCACTGTAAATGTGTAAACAACAATTAATCTTCAATAACCAGTTTAAAAATTTATTACTTTGACATAATACAATGTTCCGATCAATATTCAATCGCACCCTTTAGACATATCAATCACTGTAAATGTGTAAACAACAATTAATCTTCAATAACCAATTAAATAATTCATTACTTCAACTTAATACCTTGTAGCGATCAATTGTCAATCGCACCCTTTAGACATATCAATAACTTAAAATGTGTAAACAACAATTAATCTTCAATAACCAATTCAATAGTTTATTACTTTTACTTAATACAATGTTGCGATCAATATTCGATCGCACCCTTTAGACATATCAATCACTGTAAATGTGTAAACAATAATTAATCTTCAATAACCAATTAAATATTCATTACTTTAACTTAATGAAATGTTGCGATTGATTGTCGATCGCACCCTTTAGACATATCTATCACTCTTAATGTGTAAACAATTATTAATCTTCAATGCCCAATTCAATAATTCACTACTTTAACTAGATACAATAATGCAATCAATTGTCGATCGGCATCCTTTAGACATATCAATCATTGTAAATGTGTAAACACCAAATAATCGTCAACACCAAATTCAATAATTCATTACTTTAACTTAATACAATGTTGTGATCAATTGTCAATCGCACCCTTTAGACAAATCAATCACTGAAAATGTGTAAACAACAATTAATCTTCAATAACCAATTCAATAATTCATTACTTTAACTTAATACAATGTTGCGATAAATATTCGAACGCACCCTTTAGACATATCAATCACTGTTAATGTGTGAACAACAATTAAACGTCTATTACAAATTCAAAATTCATTACCTTGACTTAATAAAATGTTGCGATAAATATTCGATCGCACCCTTTAGACATATCAGTCACTGTTAATGTTGTGATCAATTGTCAATCGCACCCTTTAGACATATCAATCCTAAATGGGTAAGCAACAATTAATCTTCAATAACCAATTCAATAATTCATTACTTTGACTTAATACAATGTTGCGATCAATATACGGTCTCACGCTTTAAACATATCAATCACTATAAATGGGTGAACAACAATTAATCTTCAATAACAAATTAAATAATTCATTACCTTGACTTAATAAAATGTTGCGATAAATATTTGATTGCACCCTTTAGACATATCAATCACTGTTAATGTGTTAACAACAATTTATCTTCAATACCCAATTCAATAATTCATTACTTTAACTTAATACAATATGGCGATAAATTGTCGATCGCACCCTTTAAACATATCAATCACTGAAAATTTGTAAACAACTATAAATCTTTAATAACAAATTCAATAATTCATTACTTTGATATAATACAATGTTGCGATCAATAATCGATCGCACCCTTTAGACATATCAATCACTGTAACTGTGTAAACAACAATTAATCTTCAATACCCGATTCAATAAATCATTACTTTAACTTATACAATTTTGCAATCAATTGTCGATCACATCCTTTAGACATATCAATTACTAAAAAATGGGTAAACAACAATGTATATTCAACATCCAATTCAATAATTCATTACTTTAACTTAATACAATGTTGCGATCAATATTCGATTGCACCCTTTAGACATATTAATCACTGTAAATGTGTAAACAACAATTAATCTTCAATAACCATTTCAATAATTCATTTCTTTGACTTAATACAATGTTGCGATCAATATTCGATCGCACGCTTTAGACATATCAATCACTGGAAATGGGTAAACAATAATTTATCTTCAATAACCAATTCAATAATAATTCATTACTTTGACTTAATATAATGCTGCGATCAATTTTCGATCGCACCCTTTAGACATATCATTCACCGAAAATGTGTAAACCACAATTAAACATCAATAACCAATTCTATAATTCATTACTTTAACTTAATACAATGTTGCGATTAATTCGCACCCTTTAGAAATATCAATCACTGAAAATATGTAAACAACAATAAATATTCAATAACCAAGTCAATAATTCATTACTTTGACGTAATACAATATTGTGATAAATATTTGGTTGCACCCTTTAGAAATATCAATCACTGTAAATGTGTAAACAACAATTAATCTTCAATACCGAATTCCATAATTCATCACTTTAACTGAATACAATGTTGCGATCAATTGTCGATCACACCCTTTACAAAAATCAATCACTGAAAATGTGTAAAAAACATTTAGTCTTCAATAACCATTTAGTAATTCATTACTTTGATTTAATACAATGTTGCAATCAATATTTGGTCGCACTATTTAGACATATCGATCACTGTAAATGTGTAAACAACAATTAATCTTTAATACCCAATTCAATAATTGATTACTTTATCTTAATACAATGTCGCGATCAATTGTCGATCGCACCCTTTAGACATATCATTCACTGAAAATGTGTAAATAACAATTAAACATCAATAACCATTTCAATAATTGATTACTTTAACTTAATACAATTATGCGATCAATTGTCAATCGCACCCTTTAAACATATCAATCACTGAAAATGTGTAAACAACAATTAATCTTCAATAACCAATTCAATAATTCATTACTTTGACTTAATAGAATGTTTTGATCAATTGTCGACCATACCCTTTAGACATATCAATCACAGAAAATGTGTAAACTATAATTATTCTTAAATAACTAATTCAATAATTCAGTTTTTTGACTTAATACAATGTTGCGATCAATATTCGATCACACCCTTTAGATATTGACTATAAATGTGTTAACAACAATTAATCTTCAATACCCAATTCAATAATTCATTACTTTAACTTAATACAATAATACGATCAATTGTCAATCACACCCTTTAGACATATCAATCACTGTAAATGAAAAAACAACAACTAATCGTCAACACCCAATTAAATAACTCATTACTTTAACTTATCACAATGTTGCGATCAATTGTCACTCGCACCCTTTACACATATCAATCACTGTAAATGTGTAAACAACAATTAATCTTCAATAACCAATTCAATAATTCATTACTTTAACTTAATACAATATTGCGATATATATTCGATCGCACCCTTTAGACATATCAATCACTGTTAATGTGTGAACAACAATTAAACTTCAATAACCAATTCAATAACACATTACTTTTACTTAATACAATGTTGCGATCAATCGTCGATCGCACCCTTTAGACATATCAATCACCCAAAATGTGTAAACAACAATTATTCTTCAATAACCAGTTTAATAATTCAATAATTTGACTTAATACAATGTTGCGATCAATATTCGATCGCACCCTTTAGATATATAAATCAATGTAAATTGGTAAACAACCATTACTCTTCAATAACCAATTCAATATATCATTCACTGAAAATGTGTAAATAACAATTAAACATCAATAACCATTTCAATAATTGATTACTTTAACTTAATACAATTATGCGATCAGTTTTCAATCGCACCCTTTAGACATATCAATCACTGAAAATGTGTAAACAACAATTAATCTTCAATAACCAATTCAATAATTCATTACTTTGACTTAATAGAATGAATAGTGCAATTGTCGACCAACCCACATACCTCACAGAAAATGTGTAAACTATAATTATTCTTCAATAACCAATTCAATAATTCAGTACTTTTACTTAATACAATGTTGCGATCAATATTCGGTCGCACCCTTTTAGACATATCAATCACTGAAAATGTGTAAACAACAATTAATCTTCAATACCCAATTCAATAATTCATCACTTTAACTTAATACAATGTTACGATTAATTGTCGATCGCACCCTTTTGACATATCAATCACACAGAAAGTGTAAAAAACATTTAATCTTCAATAACCAATTCAATAATTCATTACTTTAATTGAATACAATGTTACGATTAATTGTCGATCGCACCCTTTAGACATATAAAATACTGAAAATGTGTAAACAACAATTAATATTCTATAACCAATTTAATAATTCATTACTTTGACTTAATACAATGTTGGGATCAATATTCTATTGTACCCATTAGACATATCAATAACTATAAATGTGTAAACAACAATTAATCTTCAATAACCAATTCAATAATTCATTACTTTAATTGAATACAATGTTTCGATTAATTGTCGATCGCACTCTTTAGACATATCAATCACTGTAAATGTGTAAACAACAATTAATCTTTAATACCATATTCAATAATTCATTACTTTAACTTAGTACAATATTGCAATCAATTGTCGATCCCACCCTTAAGACATATCAATCACTGAAAATGTATAAACAACAATTAATATACAATAACCAATTTAATTATTCATTTCTTTGACTTAACACAATGTTGCGATAAATTGTCAATCTTACCCTTTAGACATATCAATCACTGAAAATGTGTAAACAATAATTAAACTTCAAGACCCAATTCAATAATTCATCACTTTCACTTAATACAATGTTGCGATCAATTGTCGATCGCACCCTTTAGACATATCAATAACTTAAAATGTGTAAAAAACATTTAATCTTGAATAACAAATTCAATAATTCATTACTTTAACTTAATACAATGTTGCGATCAATATTTGGTCGCACTCTTTAGACATATCAATCACTGTAAATGTGTAAACAACAATTAATCTTCAATACACTATACAATAATTCATTACTTTAACTTAATACAGTGTTGCCATCAATTGTCGATCGCACCATTTAGGCATATCAATCACAAAAAATGTGTAAACAACAATTAATCTTGAATAACTAATTAAATAATTCATTACTTTAACTTAATACAATGTGGCAATCAATTGTCGATCGCACCCATTAGACATATCAATCAGTGAAAATGTGAAAGCAACAATTAAACATCAATAACCAATTCTATAATTCATTACTTTAACTTAATACAATAATGCGATCAATTGTGGATCGCACCATTTAGACATATCAGTCACTGTAAATGTGTAAACAACAATTAATTTTCAATACCCAATTCAATAATTGATTACTTTAACTTATTAAAATGTTGCGATCAATTTTTGATCGTACCCTTTTGACATATCATTCACTGAAAATGTGTAAACAACAATTAAATATCAATAAATAATTCAATTATTCATTACTTTAACTTAATACAATTATGCGATCAATTGCCGATCGTAACCTTTAGACATATCAATCACTGAAAATGTGTAAACAAATATTAATCTTCAATAACCAATTCAATAATTCATTACTTTGACGTAATACAATGTTGTGATAAATATTTGGTCGCACACTTTATACATATCAATCACTGTAAATGTGTAAACAACAATTAATCTTCAATACCCAATTCAATAATTCATCACTTTTACTTAATACAATGTTGCGATCAATTGTCGATCGCACCCTTTAGACAAATCATTCACTTAAAATGTGTAAACAACAATATCAATAACCAATTCAATAATTCATTACTTTAACTTAATACAATGTTGCGATGAATTCACACCCTTTAGAAATTTCAATCACTGAAAATGTATAAACAACAATTAATCTTCAATAACCAATTCAATAATTCATTACTTTGATGTAATACAATGTTGTGATAAATATTTGGTCGCACCCTTTAGACATATCAATCACTGTAAATGCGTAAACAACAATTAAACATCAATAACCAATTCAATAATTCATTACTTTAACTTAATACAATGTTGCGATAAATTCGCACCCTTTAGAAATATCAATCACTGAAAATGTGTAAACAATAATTAATCTTCAATAACCAATTCAATAATTCATTACTTTGATGTAATACAATGTTGCGATAAATATTTGGTCGTACCCTTTAGACATATCAATTACTGTAAATGTGTAAACAACAATTAATCTTTATTCACTGAAAATGTCGCGATCAATTGTCGATCGCACCCTTTAGACATATTATTCACTGAAAATGTGTAAACAACAATTAAACATTAATAACCAATTCAATAATTCATTACTTTCACTTAATACAATTATGCGATCAATTGTCGATCGCACCCTTTAGACATATCAATCATTGAAAATGTCTAAACAACAATTAATCTTCAATAACCAATTTAATAATTCATTACTTTGACTTAATACAATATTGTGTTCAATTGTCGACCACACCCTTTAAACATATCAATCACAAAAAATGTGTAAACAAAAATTAATCTTCAATAACAAATTAAATAATTCAGTACTTTGACTTAATACAATGTTACGATCAATATTCGGTCGCACCCTTTAGACATATCAATCACTGTAAATGTGCAAACAACAATTAATCTTCAATACCCCATTCAATAATTCATCACTTTAACTTAATACAATGTTGCGATCAATTGTCGATCGCACTCTTTTTACATATCAATCACACATGACTTTTAAGTGAGGCACATGCATATTAAATACAGATTAATTAGTGTTGGGCCTCTGATTAATTGCCCAGCCTTTAAGATTTTTAGGGTTTCATTTGTAAAGGGTATTTAAACCCTTCTTTATGTGCGTTGGTGGGGGACTTGATTAAATACAGTTTAGAATATTTTAAAGCCCAACATAATAAAATAAAAGAAGCCCAGATATTCATTTAAAGATAGTTAAGCCTAAGCCCATTTGATTAGACTTCTGCTTCAGATATTTGGCCAAGTGTTTAGCCTCCTGGACTTGGTTCCTCTAATGTGCATAAACACCTCGGCATCTCTTTAAGTTCTTTCCCAAGCTTGATCATCATATCCTCTTGAAGTTCTTGTGAAATCAATGCTTGTACATAAATCTGAACTCGTGCTTTGAGTTTAGAAGAGCGTGATCAAGTAATTGGACCTGCTGGCATCATCAAGACTTCATCATTGCTTTGGTGAGTTGCATCATTCCCTCCCTCTTCAAAAGGATTCGACCTCGAATCAGAACCTACATTGATAAAAGGAGACAAATCAGAAACATTGAAAGTAGCACTAACACCATACTCACCTGGTAAATCCACCCTGTAGGCAATATCATTGATGAGCTCAAGTACTTGGAAAGGACCATCGCCTCTAGGATCGAGCTTCGACTTTCTTTGCTTAGGAAATCTTTCCTTCCGGAAATGTACCCAAACCCAATCTCCAGGTTCAAACTTCATCACCCTACGCCCTTGGTTGGCCTTTTGAGCATACTTCTTGTTCTTGTCCTCAATGTGCTGACTAGCTTTCTCATGTATTGTTTTAACCACTTCTGCTCTTTACTGCCCATCTATATTAACAATCTCATTCAATGGTAAAGGCATTAAATCCAATGGAGTTAATGGGTTAAAACCATAAACAATCTCAAATGGAGAATAACCTGTAGAAGAATGTATGCTCCTATTGTAAGCAAACTCTATCAGAGGTAAACAATCTTCCCAAGTTTTAAAACAATGCATACAACTCCTTATCGTAAGTTGAATAATTCAACTAAGCACCATTCAACTTCTCACTAAAGTAAGCAATAGGTCGCTTTCCCTACAACAAAACAGCACCAATACCTATACAAGAGGCATCACACTCTATTTCAAAAGAAGAAGAAAAATCAGGTAAACTCAAAATAGGAGCAGAACAAAGTTTATCTTTCAAAGTATTGAAAGCATGTTCCTGCGCCCCAAATAAAACCTACCTCCTTTTTAACAATCTCTGTCAATGGGGCTGCTATAGAGCTAAAATCCTTGACAAATCTCCTGTAAAAACTAGCAAGTCCATGAAAAGATCTTACCTGAGAAATACTTGTAGGTCGTGGCCACTCCTTGATTGCCTTGACCTTCTCTTGGTCCACCTCAACCCCATTAGAAGAAACAACATAACCAAGAAAAGTAACACGATCCATGCAAAATGTACACTTTTTCAACTTCGCATACAACTTTTCTGCCATAAGTGCATCTAACACAGACTTAAGATGCTCAAAATGTTCATCAATGCTTTTGCTATAAATCAGTATGTCATCAAAATATACCACAACAAATCTACCAATAAAAGATCTCAACACATGATTCATCAATCTCATGAAAGTGCTAGGGGCATTAGTTAACCCAAAAGGCATTACCATCCACTCATATAAACCATGTTTTGTTTTAAAAGCAGTTTTCCACTCATCACCAATTTTCATTCTAATCTGATGGTAACCACTCATTAAATCAATCTTGGTAAATACACAAGCACCATGCACTTCATCAAGCATATCTTCTAACCTAGGTATAGGATGACGATACTTTACCGTCATCTTATTAACAGCTCTGCAATCTACACACATGCGCCAACTCCCATCCTTCTTAGGTACTAGAATAACCGGTACGGCACAAGGACTCAAACTTTCTCTTATGTGTCCCTTTTGCAACAACTCTTGAACCTGCTTTTGGATTTCCTTAGTTTCTTCTGGGTTAGCTCTATAAGCTGGTCTGTTTGGAATTTGTGCTCCGGGCATGAAATCAATTTGATGCTCTATTCCCCTAATAGGTGGCAACTCCTTGGGCAGGTCCTCAGGTAAAAGGTCTCCATATTCCTGCAACAAAGAAACAACACAACTAGGCAAACTTGGGTCAAGGTCAGATTCATTAAAGTAAGCTTCCTTGTACAAGAGTACAAACAAGCATCGACTTTCCTTATAAGCAACCCTTACATCTCTCATTTTTGCATAGAAGTTTTGTTTTTTTCTGCCTTCTCTCTCATTTGGGCCTTTTAATTGAATTTCTTTTGAGGCCTCTTTCCCCTCCTTTCTTCTCTCATTCTCTGCCTCACCTTCTCTCTTTTCTTTTATTTTCAATTTCTGCTCTCCTTTTGCAAGGCTCTCAGCCTTCCCCTCAATTTTCGTCAATTCTTGTTTTTCTTGAGTCTTTTCAGCCTTCCTTTGTTGCATTGCTTCCATACTTCTTTTCAATTGCATTTGGTCTTCATAGACCTCTTTTGGTAACAATGGAGCAAGAACATACTTCTGATCCCCCATGGAAAATGAGTACCTATTCTTAAATCCATCATGTAACACTCTCCTATCATATTGCCAAGGTCTACCAAGCAATAAATGACTTGCATGCATAGGTACAACATCACAAAGAACTTGATCAGAATACTTACCAATGGAGAAATTCACAAGAACTTGTTTATTCACCTTGATTTCTCCCATGTCATTCAATCATTGCAGCCTATACGGTCTTGGATGCCTCAAACAATCCAACCCCAGTTTTTCTACCATCATTGTGCTAGCTCCATTAGTGCAACTTCCCCCATCAATTATCAGGCTACAAATTTTTTCATTCACTAGGCACCTAGAGTGAAAAATATTTTCTCTTTGCTCAAATCCATCTTCCCTTGCTTGTGCATTCAAAACACGCCTTGTAACAAGTAATTCACCCTTGGGTGTATCCTCAACTTCCACATCTAAATAATCCTCCAATTCAGGCATTGAATCAGAATCATTTTCATCACTACCCTCATCTTCTGAAATAACTTCCCCACTTCTTACAATCATTGTTTTCTTATTCGGACATTGAGAAGCAATATGACCAACACCAAGACATTTAAAGCATTTAATAGATCTATGCTTTTCAGAATTGGAATGAGAAGAACTAGAAGTTTTTAAAGTACCTTTCAGATCTATCTTGTTCTTCTCTTCTTTTGACTTATCCTTGTACTTCTCATCTTTCTTGGACCATTTGGAGTTCCAACTTGCTGTAGAGCTCGAATAAGAAGTCTTGCTGGGCCCTTTGTACTTGAACTGCTTCTCTATCTTCATAGCCATGTTCACCATCTCCTCTAACTCAACGTAATGGTGCAGCTCAATGACGTTTGCTATGTCTTTATTTAAACCAGTCAAGAAATGTGCCATGGTTGCCTCCCTATCTTCTTCTACATTCGCCCTAATCATGGCTATCTCCATCTCCTTATGGTATTCTTCAACACTTCTAGTGCCTTGTCTCAAAGTTTGGAGCTTTTGATGTAGCTCCCTATAAAAGAAGCTAGGTACAAATCTTTTCTTCATTACCCTCTTCATCTCAGCCCAAGTCTCAATAGGATCCTCTCCATTCCTTCTTCTATTCAAAACAAGCTGATCCCACCAAACAAGTGCATAGTTATGGAATTCCACAGCAGTCAGCTTCACCTTCTTTTCTTCTGAGAAGTTATGACATTCAAAAATCATTTCTACCATTCTCTCCCATTCCAAATATGTTTCTGGATCATTTTTGCCTTGGAAAGAGGGTATTTTCATCTTAATACTACCCAAGTTTCTATCAACATGTTCAACTCTATCTTCTCTCCTTGCATTAATTCGACCCCTATAACCTCTTCCTCTTCCTCTATCATTTCTTGCTCCCGTTCTGTCAAATCTAGCCCTATTCCATTCTTCTTCATCCCTCCTATCTTCATATTCATCCTCATAGTCTGAAGGCACTAGAGTTAGTTCCCGTTCATTTCGCCTTCTTACTGCACCATTAGTTGGAGTCTCTCTTTGCAACTCTCTAATGGCCTGATCTTGCCTATCAAATTTATCACTAACATCTCTGAACATGTTCTCAATCCTTTGGAACTGTTGTTGCATTGCCTGCAATGTAAAGAAAAAATGTATGTGGACGATTTTTTTTTTAAAGGAAATTGAGCCAGGAAGGAAATAATTCTAAGAGAGAATAAGAACAAACAACAAGAAAGAGATTATGAATGGTTTAAACAATGTGAGTTTCTCTTCTGGTCTTCATTTTTTTTCAAATTTTTTTTTTCACTATTTTTCTTTTAGATTTTTTTTTTCACGATTTTTTTTTCTTTTTTTTTTCAGAGTTCCACACTTTTTTTTTCCTCTGATTTTTTCCCACGAATTTTTTTTCTTTCTTTTTTTTTTCTTTATTTATAAACAACTGAAATAACAATACCAGAAAAGAACTGACAGAAATTTAAAGAAAAAAAAGATTGAATTTAACCTAGGCTCTGATACCAAAAATGATACGGCAACAACTCAAGAACTAAGCATGAATCACCTCCGAATCAATAGATGTTCCCAAACCTAAATTCAATCAATCTATAAGAACCCTTCACCCCCAAAACAGCAAGGAATTGGTAACAAAGAGTATAGAATGTGAAAGAATTGAATTAACGCCACAAGTCAATACTTACTTGATAAGTTGAATCAATCCTTAAATTAAAATAGTCTGGAATCAAACCTTTCCACTCTCAAAATAATGTTTTAATCAAGTCCCCCACCAACGCACATAAAGAAGGGTTTAAATACCCTTTACAAATGAAACCCTAAAAATCTAAAAGGCTGGACTATTAATCAGAGGCCCAACACTAATTAATTCATGCACATGACTTTTAAGTGAGGCACATGCATATTAAATACAGATCAGAATATTTTAAAGCCCAACATAATAAAATAAAAGAAGCCCAGATATTCATTTAAAGATAGTTAAGCCTAAGCCCATTTGATTAGACTTCTGCTTCAGATATTTGGCCAAGTGTTTAGCCTTCTGGACTTGGTTCCTCTAATGTGCATAAACACCTCGGCATCTCTTTAAGTTCTTTCCCAAGCTTGATCATCATATCCTCTTGAAGTTCTTGTGAAATCAATGCTTGTACATAAATCTGAACTCGTGCTTTGAGTTTAGAAGAGCGTGATCATGTAATTGGACCTGCTGGCATCATCAAGACTTCATTACACATTAAAACCCTTTAGACAATGTACAAGCATATCAATAATTCGTTTCTTTGACTTAATACAATGTTGCGATCAATATTCGATCGCACCCTTTACACATATCAATCACTATAAATGTGTAAACAACAATTACTCTTTAAAACCCAATTCAATAATTCATTACTTTAACTTAATACAATGTTGCGATTAATTGTCGATCACATCTTTTAAAGATTGCACTGAAAATGTGTAACCAACAATTAATCATCAAAAACCAATTCAATAATTCATTACTTTGACTAAATACAATGTTGCGATCAATATTCATTGCACCCTTTAGACATATCAATCACTGAGAATCTGTAAACAACAATTAATCTTCAATACCCAATTCAATAATTCATTACTTTAACTTAATACAATGTTGCGCTTAATTGTCGATCACACCCGTTAGACATATCAATCACTGAAAATGTGTTAACAACAATTTATCATCAATAACCATTTCAATAATTCAATACTTTGACTTAATAAAATGTTGCGATCAATATTCAATGGCACCCTTTAAACATATCAATCACTATAAATGTGTAAACAATAATTAATCACCAATAACCAATTTAATTATTCATTACTTTGACTTAATACAATGTTGCGATCAATATTCGATCGCACCCTTTAGACATATCAATCACTTAAAATGCATAAACAACAATTAATCTTCAATAATCAATTTAATAATTTATTACTTTGACTTAATACAATGTTGCGATTAATATTCGATCGCACCCTTTAGACATATCAATCACTTAAAATGTGTAAACAACAATTAAACATCGATAACCAATTCAATAATTCACTACTTTTACTTAATACGATTTTGCGATCAATTGTCGATCGCACCCTTTTGACATATCAATCACTGAAAATGTGTAAACAATAATTAATCTTCAATAACCAATTCAATAATTCAGTACTTTGACTTAATACAATGTTGTGATCAATATTCGGTCGCACCCTTTAGACATATCGATCAATGTAAATCTGTAAAAAACAATTAATCTTCAATATCTAATTCAATAATTCATCACTTTAACTTAATACAATGTGGCTATCAATTGTCAATCGCACCCTTTAGACATATCAATCACTGAAAATGTATAAACAACAATTAATCATCAATAAAAAATTCAATAATTCATTACTTTGACTTAATACAATGTTGCGATAAATATTTGGTCGCACCCTTTAGACATATCAATCACTGTTAATGTGTAAACAACAATTAATCTTCAATACCCAATTCATTACTTTAACTTAATACAATGTTGCGATCTATTGGCGATCGCACCCTTTAAAAATATCATTCACTGAAAATGTGTAAACAACAATTAAACATCATTAACAAATTCAATAATTCATTACTTTAACTTATTACAATGTTGCGATGGATTGTCGATCGTACCGTTGAGAAATATCAATCACTTAAAATGTATAGACAACAATTAATCTTCAATAATCAGTTCAATAATTCATTACTATGACTTAATGCAATGTTGCGATCAATATTCAATCGCACTCTTTAGACATATCTCAATAACTGAAAAATGTATAAACAACAATTAAATATCAATAACCAATTCAATAATTCAATACTTAAGCTTAATACAATGTTGCGATCAATTGTCGAACGCACCCTTTAGACATATCAATCACTAAAAATGTTTAAACAACAATTAATCTTCATTGACCAATTAAATAATTCATTACTTTGACTTAATACAATGTTGCAATCAATTGTCGATCACACCCTTTAGACATATCAATCACTGAAAATGTGTAAACCTCAATTAATCTTCAATACCCAATTCAATAATTGATTACTTTAACTTAATACAATGTTGCGATTAACTGTCGATTCGAACTCTTTACACTTATCAATTATTGAAAATGTGTAAACAACAATTAATCTTCAATAACCAATTCAATAATTCATTATTTTGACTTAATACAATGTTGCGATCAATATTCGATCACACCCTTTAGATATATGAATCACAGAAAATTCGTAAACAACAATTAAACATCAATAACCAATTCAATAATTCATTACTTTAACTTAATACAAAGTTACGATCAGTTGTCGATCGCATCGTTTAGACATATCAATCACTGAAAATTTGTAAACAATAAATAATCTTCAATAATCAATTCAATAATTCAAAACTTTGACTTAATACATTGTTGCAATAAATATTCAATCGCACCCTTAAGATATATGAATCACTAAAAATGTGTAAACAACAATTAATCTTCAATAACCAATTCAATAATTTATTACATTGACTTAATTAATGTTGCGATCAATATTCGATCGCACCCTTTAGACAAATCAATCACAAAAAAATGTGTAAACATAAATTAAACATCAATAACCAATTCAAAAACTCATTACTTTAATTTAATACAATGTTGCGATCAATTGTCGATCGCACCCTTTAGACATATCAATCACTGAAAATGTGTAAACAACATTTAATTATTAGTAACCAATTCAATAATTCATTACTTTAACATAATACAATGTTGCGATCCATTGTCGATTGCACCCTTTAGACATTTCATTCACTAAAAATGTGTAAACAACAATAAAACATCAATAACCAATTCAATAATTCATTACTTTAACTTTATACAATCATGCGATCGATTGTCGATCGCACCCTTTAGACGTATCAATCACTGAAAATGTGTAATCAACAATTAATCTTCAATAACCATATCTACAATTCAGTACTTTGACTTAATAAAATGTTGCGATCAATATTCGGTCGAACCCTTTAGACATATAAATCACTATAAATGTGTGAACAACAATTTATCTTCAATATCAAATATAATAATTCATTACTTTGACTTAATACAATGTTGTGATTAATTGTCGACCGCACCCTTTAGAAATATCAATCACTGAAAATGTGTAAACAACAATTAATCTTCAATAATCAATTCAATAGTTCATTACTTTGACTTAATACAATGTTGCGATCAATATTCGATCGCACCCTTTAGACATATTAATCTCTGTAAATTTGTAAACAACAATTAAACATCAATAACCAATTCAATAATGTGTAAACAACAATTAATCTTCAATAACCAATTCAATAATTCAGTACTTTGACTTAATCCAATGTTGCGATCAGTATTGGATCGCACCCTTTAGACATATCAATCACTGAAAATGTGTAAACAAAAATTAAACATAAATAACTAATTCAATAATTCATTACTTTAACTTAATACAATGTTGCGATTAATTGTTGATCGCACTCTTTTGACATATCAATAACTGAAAAAGTGTAAAAACAATTAATCTATAATAACCAATTCAATAATTCATTTCTTTGACTTAATACAATGTTGCGATCAATTGTCGATCTCACCCTTTAGACATATCAATCACTGAAAATGTATAAACAACAATAAATCTTCAATAATAAATTCAATAATTCATTGATTTAACTTAATACTATGTTGCGATCAATTGTCGATCGCACCCTTTAGAAATATGATTCCCTAAAAATGTGCAAACAATAATTAATCTTCAATAACCAATTCAATAATTGATTACTTTGACTTAATACAATGTTGCGATCAATATTCGATCACACCCTTTAGACATATCAATCGATGCAAATGTGTAAACAACAATTAACTTCAATACTCAATTCAATTATTAATTACTTTAAACTTAATACAATGTTGCGATCAATTGTCGATCGCACCCTTTAGACATATCAATCACTGAAAATATATAAACAACAAATAAACATCAATAACCAATTCAATACTTCATTACCTTAACTTAATACAGTGTTGCGATCAATTGTCGATCGCATCCTTTACACATATCAATCACTGAAAATGTGTAAACAATAATTAATATTCAATAATAAATTCAATAATTCATTACTTTGACTTAATCCAATGTTGTGATCAATATTGGATCGCACCCTTTAGACATATCAATCGCTGAAAATGTGTAAACAAAAATTAAACATCAATAACCAATTCAATAATTCATTACTTTAACTTAATACAATGTTGCGATCAATTGTCGATCGCATCCTTTAGACATATCAATCACTGAAAATATGTAAACAACAATTAATCTTTAATAACAAATTCTTTAATTCAGTACTTTGACTTAATACAATGTTGGGATCAATATTCGGTCGCACCCTTTAAACATATCAATCACTGTAAATGTGTAAACAACAAATAATCTTCAATATCAAATATAATAATTCATTACTTTAACTTAATACAATGTTGCGAACAATTGTCGATCGTACCCTTTAGACCTATCAATCACTGAAAATGTGTAAACAACAATTAATCTTCAATAATTTATTACTTTGACGTAATACAATGTTGCGATAAATATTTGGTCGCACCCGTTATACATATCAAACACTGTAAATGTGTAAACAACAATTAATCATCAATACCAATTCAATAATTCATTACTTTAACTTAATACAATGTGGCAATCAATTGTCGATCGCACCCTTTAGACATATCATTCACTGAAAATGTGTAAACAATTATACATCAATAACCAATTCAATAATTATTACATTAGCTTAATACAATGTTGCGATAAATTCGCACCCTTTAGAAATATCAATCACTGAAAATGTGTAAACAACAATTAATCTTCAATAACCAATTCAATAATTCATTACTTTTACATAATACAATGTTGCGATAAATATTTGGTCGCACCCTTTAGACATATCAATCACTGTAAATGTGTTAACAACAATGAATCGTCAATACCCAATTCAATAATTCATCACTTTAACTTAACACAATGTTGTGATCAATTGTCGATCGCACCCTTTAGAAATATCAATCACTTAAAATGTGTAAAAACCATTTAATCTTCAATAACCAATTAAATAATTCATTACTTTGATTTAAAACATGATAATCACTGAAAATGTGTAAACAATAATTAAACATCAATAACCAATTCTATATTCAATACTTTAACTTAAAAAATTGTTGCGATCAATTGTCGATTGCATCCTTTAGACATATCAATCACTAAAAATTTGTTAACAACAATTAATCTTCAATAACAGATTCAAAAATTCATTAATTTAACTTAATACAATGTTGCGATCAATTGTCGATCGCACCCTTTAGACATATCAATCACTGTAAATGTGTAATCAACAATTAATCTTCAATAACAAATTCAATAATTTATTACTTTAACTTAATACAATGTTGTGATCAATATTCGATCGCACCCGTTAAACATATCAATCACTGAAAATGTGTAAATAACAATTAATCTTCAATACCCGATTCAATATCTCATTACTTTAACTTAGTACAATGTTTCGATGAATTTTCGATGGCACCCTTTAGACATATCAATCAATCTAAATGGGTAAGCAACAATTAATTTTCAACAACCAATTCTATAATTCAATACTTTGACTTAATACAATGTTGCGATAACTATTTGACGCACCCTTTAGACATATGAATCACGGAAAATATGTAAACAACAATTAATCTTCAACTACCAATTCAATAATTCATTACTTTAACTTAATACAATGTTGCAATCAATTGTCGATCTCATCCTTTAGACATACCAATCACCCAAAATGTGTAAACAACAATTAATCTTCAATAACCAGTTCAACAATTCATTACTTTGACTTAATACAATGTTGTAATCAATATTCGATTGCACCTTTTAGACATATAAATCACTGTAAATGGGTAAACAACATTTAATCTTCAATAACCAATTCAATAATTCATTACTTTAACTTAATACAATGTTGCGATCAATATTCGATCGCACCCTTTAGACATATCAATCACTGTAAATGTGTAAACAACAATTAATTTTTCAATAACCAATTCAATAATTTATTACTTTGACTTAATACAATGTTGCGATTAATATTCAATCGCACCCTTTAGACATATCAATCAAGGAAAATGTTTAAACAAAAACTAAACACCAATAACCAATTCAATAATTCATTACTTTAACTTAGTACAATGTTGCGATCAATTGTCGATTGCACCCTTTAGACATATCAATCACTGTAAATGTGTAAAAAACAATTAATGTTCAATAAGCAATTCAATAATTCATTACTTTATTTACAATGTTGGGATCTATTGTCGATTGAACCCTTTAGACATATCGATCAGTAAAAATGTGTTTACAACAATTAATCTTCAATAACCATTTCAAAAATTCATTAATTTAACTTAATACAATGTTGCGATCAATTGTCGATCGCACCCTTTAGACATATCAATCACTGTAAATGTGTCAACAACAATTAATCTTCAATAACCAATTCAATAATTCATTACTTTAACTTTATACAATGTTGCGATCAAAATTCGATCGCACCCTTTATACATATCAATCACTGAAAATGTGTAAACCAAAATTAAATATCAATAACCAATTCAATAATTCATTACTTTAACTTTATACAATGTTGCGATCAACTGTCAATAGCACCCTTTAGACATATCAGTCTTTGAAAATATGGAAATAATAGTTAATCTTAAATAACCAATTCAATAATTCATTACATTGACTTAATACAATGTTGCGATCAATATTCGATCGCACCCTTTAGATATATCAATCACTGCAAATGTGTAAACAACAATTAATCTTCAATAACCAATTCAATAATTCATTACCTTGACTTAAAACAATGTTGCGATTAATATTCGATCTCACCCTTTAGACATATCAATCAATGAGAATGTGTAAACAACAATTAATCTTCAATAACCAATTCAATAATTCATTACCTTGACTTAATACAATAGTGCGATCAATTGTCGATCGTACCCTTTAGACATATCAATCACTAAAAATGTATAAACAACAATTAATCTTCAATAACAAATTTAATAATTCATTACTTTCACTTAATACAATGTTACGATCAATTGTCGATCGCACCCTTTAGATATATCAATCACTGAAAACATGTAAACAACAATTTAACATCAATAACCAATTCAATAATTCATTATTTTAACTTACTACAATGTTGCAATCAATTGTCGATCGCTCCCTTTAGACATATCAATAAATGGAAATATGTAAACAATAATTAATCATCAACAACTAATTCAATAATTTATTAATTTAACTTAATACAATGTTGCGATCAATTGTCGATCGCACCCTTTAGACATATCAATCACCCTAAATGTGTAAACACAATTAATCTTCAACAATCAATTCAATAATTCATTACTTTATTTTAATACAATGTTGTGATCTATACTCGATCGCACCATTTAGACATATCAATCACTCTAAATGTGTAAACAACAAGTAAACTTCAATACCCAATTCAATAACTCATTACATTAACTTAATACAATGTTGCGATCAATTGTCGATCGCACCGTTTAGACATATCAATCACTCAAAATGTAATAACAACAATTTATCTTTAATAACAAATTCAATAATTCTTTACTTTGAATTAATACACTGTTGCGATCAATATTCGATCGCACCCTTTAGACATATAAATCAATGTAAATTGGTAAACCATAATTACTCTTCAATAACCAAATCAATAATTCATTACTTTGACTTAATACAATTTTGCGATCAATATTCGATCGCACCCTTTAGACATATTAATCTTTGTAAATGTGTAAACAATAATTAATCTTCAAAACCCAATATAATAATTCATTACTTTTACGTAATACAATGTTGTGATCAATATTCGATCGCACCCTTTAGACATATAAATCACTGTAAATCGGTAAGCAGCAATTAATCTTCAATATCTAAATCAATAATTCATTACTTTGACTTAATACAATATTGTGATCAATATTCGATCACACCCTTTAGACATATCAATCACTGTAAATAGGTAAACAACGAATAATCTTCAATAAAAAATTCAATAATTCATTAATTTGTCTTAATACAAAGTTGCGATCAATATTCGATCGCACCCTTTGGACATTTCAATCACTGAAAATTTGCAAACAATAATTTATCTTCAATAACCAATTCAGTAATTCATTACTTTAACTTAATACAATATTGCGATCAGTTGTCGATCTCACCCTTTGGACATATCCATCACTGAAAATGTGTAAATAACAATTAATCTTCAATAACTAATTAAATAATTCAGAACTTTAACTTAATACAATGTGGCAATCATTTGTCGATCGCACCCATTAGACAACAATTAAACATCAATAACCAATTCTATAATTCATTACTTTAACTTAATACAATAATGCGATCAATTGTGGATCGCACCCTTTAGACATATCAGTCACTGTAAATGTGTAAACAACAATTAATCTTCAATACCCAATTAAATAATTCATTACTTTTACGTAATACATTGTTGTGATCAATATTCGATCGCACCCTTTAGACATATCAATCACTATAAATGGGTAAACAACAATTAATCCTCAATACACAATTCAATAATTCATTACTTTGAATTTATACGATGTTGCGATTAAATATCGATCGCACCCCTTAGACTCATCAATCACTAAAAATGTATAAAAACAATTAATCTTAAATAACCAATTCTATAGCTCATTACATTGACTTAATACAATGTTGCGATCAATATTCGATCGCACCCTTTAGACATATCAATCTTTGTAAATGTCTAAACAACAATTAATCTTCAATACCCAGTTCAATAATTCATTACTTTGAATAAATACAATGTTCTGATCAATATTCGATCGCACCCTTTAGACATATCAATCACTGTAAATGTGTAAACAACAATTAATTTTCAATACACAATTCAATAATTCATTACTTTGACTTAATACGATGTTGCAATCAAATGTCGATCGCACCCTTTAAACTTATCAATCACTAAAAATGTATAAAAACAATTAATCTTAAATAACCAATTCTATAGCTCATTACATTGACTTAATACAATGTTGCGATCAATATTCGATCGCACCCTTTAGACATATCAATCATTGTAAATGTGTAAATAACAAATAATCTTCAATACCCAATTCAATATTTCATTACTTTGACTAAATACAATGTTATGATCAATATTCGATCGCACCATTTAGACATATCAATTACTGTAAATGTGTAAACAACAATTAATCTTCAATACACAATTCAATAATTCATTACTTTGACTTAATACGATGTTGAGATCAAATGTCGATCGCACTCTTTAGACTTATCAATCACTAAAAATGTTTAAACAACAATTAATCTTCAATAACCAATTCAATAACTCATTACTTTGACTTAATAAAATGTTGCGATCAATATTCGATCGCAGCCTTTAGACATATCAATCATTGTAAATGTGTAAACAACAATTAATCTTCAATACCCAATTCTATAATTCATTACTTTTACGTAATACAATGTTGCGATAAGTATTCGATTGCACGCTTTAGACATGTCAATCACTGTTAATGTTTGAACAACAATTAAATTTCAATAACCAATTCAATAACACATTACTTTAATTAATACAATGTTGCGATCAATTATCGATCGTACCCTTTAGACATATCAATCACCCAAAATGTGTAAACAACAATTAATCTTCAATAACCAGTTTAATAATTCATTAATTTGACTTAATACAATGTTCCGATCAATATTCAATCGCACCCTTTAGACATATCAATCACTGTAAATGTGTAAAGAACAATTAATCTTCAATAACCAATCAAATAAATCATTACTTTAACTTATTACCATGTAGCAATCAATTGTCAATCGCACCATTTAAACATATCAATCACTGAAAATGGTAAACAACAATTAATCTTCAATATTCAATTCAATAGTTCATTACTTTTACTAAATAGAATGTTGCGATCAATATTCGATCGCACCCTTTTGACATATCAATCACTGTAAATGTGTAAACAACAATTTACCTTCAATAACCAATTCAATAATTCATTAGTTTAACTTAATACAATATTTTCATCAATTGTCGATCGCATCGTTTAGACGTATCAATCACTGAAAATGTGTAAACAACAATTAATCTTCAATACCAATTCAATAATTCATTACTTTAACTTAATACAATAAAACAATCAAATGTCGATCGAATCCTTTAGACATATCAATCACTGAAAATTTGTAAACAACAATTAAACATCAATAAACAATTCAATAATCCATAAATTTAACATAATAAAATGTTGCGATTAATTGTCGATCGCTCCCTTTAGACATATCAATCACTGAAAATGTGTAAACAACAATTAATCTTCAATAACGAATTAAATATTCATTAATTTAACTTAATAAAATGTTGCGATAAATTGTCGATCGCACCCTTTTGACATGTCAATCACTGTAAATGTGTTAACAACAATTAATCTTCAATACCCAATTCAATAATTCATTACTTTAACTTAATACAATAATACGATCAACTGTCGATCGCAACCTTTAGACATATCAATCACTGTAAATGTAAAAACAACAACTAATCGTCAACACCCAATTAAATAACTCATTACTTTAACTTATCACAATGTTGCGATCAATTGTCAATCGCACCCTTTAGACATATCAATCACTGTAAATGTGTAAACAACAATTAATCTTCAATAACTAATTCAATAATTCATTACTTTAATATTATACAATATTGCGATAAATATTCGATCGCACCCTTTAGACATATCAATCACTGTTAATGTGTGAAAAACAATTAAACTTCAATAACCAATTCAATAACACATTACTTTTACTTAATACAATGTTGCGATCAATCGTCGATCGCACCCTTTAGACATATCAATCACTCAAAATGTGTAAACAACAATTAATCTTCAATAACACATTCAAAAATTCATTACTTTATCTTAATACAATGTTGCGATAAATATTCGGTCGCATGCTTTAGACATATCAATCACTATAAATGGGTGAACAAGAATTAATCTTCAATAACAAATTCAATAATTCATTACTTTGACTTAATAAAATGTTTCGATCAATATTCGATCGCACCCTTTAGACATATCAATCACTGTAAATGTGTAAAACACAATTTATCTTCAATAACCAATTCATTTTTTAACTTAATACAATATTTCGATCAATTTTCGATCGCACCCTTTAGACATTTCAATCACTGTAAATGTGTAAACAACAATTAATCTTCAATAACCAGTTTAATAATTTATTACTTTGACTTAATACAATGTTCCGATCAATATTCGATCGCACCCTTTAGACATATCAATCACTGTAAATGTGTAAACAACAATTAATCTTCAATAACCAGTTTAAAAATTTATTACTTTGACTTAATACAATGTTCCGATCAATATTCGATCGCACCCTTTAGACATATCAATCACTGTAAATGTGTAAACAACAATTAATCTTCAATAACTAATTAAATAATTCATTACTTCAACTTAATACCTTGTAGCGATCAATTGTCAATCGCACCCTTTAGACATATCAATAACTTAAAATGTGTAAACAACAATTAATCTTCAATAACCAATTCAATAGTTTATTACTTTTACTTAATACAATGTTGCGATCAATATTCGATCGCACCCTTTAGACATATCAATCACTGTAAATGTGTAAACAATAATTAATCTTCAATAACTAATTAAATATTCATTACTTTAACTTAATGAAATGTTGCGATTGATTGTCGATCGCACCCTTTAGACATATCAATCACTGAAAATGTGTAAAGAACAATTAATCTACAATAACCAATTCAATAATTCATTACTTTAACTTAATACAATGTTGCGATAAATATTCGAACGCACCCTTTAGACATATCAATCACTGTTAATGTGTGAACAACAATTAAACGTCTATTACAAATTCAAAATTCATTACCTTGACTTAATAAAATGTTGCGATAAATATTCGATCGCACCCTTTAGACATATCAGTCACTGTTAATGTTGCGATCAATTGTCAATCGCACCCTTTAGACATATCAATCCTAAATGGGTAAGCAACAATTAATCTTCAATAACCAATTCAATAATTCATTACTTTGACTTAATACAATGTTGCGATCAATATTCGGTCTCACGCTTTAAACATATCAATCACTATAAATGGGTTAACAACAATTAATCTTCAATAACAAATTAAATAATTCATTACCTTGACTTAATAAAATGTTGCTATAAATATTCGATTGCACCCTTTAGACATATCAATCACTGTTAATGTGTTAACAACAATTTATCTTCAATACCCAATTCAATAATTCATTACTTTAACTTAATACAATATGGCGATAAATTGTCGATCGCACCCTTTAAACATATCAATCACTGAAAATTTGTAAACAACGATAAATCTTCAATAACAAATTTAATAATTCATTACTTTGATATAATACAATGTTGCGATCAATAATCGATCGCACCCTTTAGACATATCAATCACTGTAACTGTGTAAACAACAATTAATCTTCAATACCCGATTCAATAAATCATTACTTTAACTTATACAATTTTGCAATCAATTGTCGATCACATCCTTTAGACATATCAATTACTAAAAATGGGTAAACAACAATGTATCTTCAACATCCAATTCAATAATTCATTACTTTATAAGATTACAATGTTGCGTTCAATATTCGATTGCACCCTTTAGACATATTAATCACTGTAAATGTGTAAACAACAATTAATCTTCAATAACCATTTCAATAATTCATTTCTTTGACTTAATACAATGTTGCGATCATTATTCGATCACACCTATTAACCATATCAATCACTGTAAATTTGTAAACAACAATTAATCTTCAATAACCAATTCAATAATTCATTACTTTGACTTAATACAATGTTGCAATCAATATTCGATCGCACCCTTTAGACATATCAATCAGTATAAATGGGTAAACAACAATTAATCTTCAATAACCAATTTAATAATTCATTACTTTGACTTAATACAATGTTGCGATCAATATTCGATCGCACGCTTTAGACATATCAATCACTGGAAATGGGTAAACAATAATTAATCTTCAATAACCAATTCAATAATAATTCATTACCTTGACTTAATACAATGCTGCGATCAATTTTCGATCGCACCCTTTAGACATATCATTCACCGAAAATGTGTAAACCACAATTAAACATCAATAACCAATTCTATAATTCATTACTTTAACTTAATACAATTGTCACTAACTTATCACAATGTTGCGATCAATTGTCACTAACTTATAATAGAATGTTTTGATCAATTGTCGACCATACCCTTTAGACATATCAATCACAGAAAATGTGTAAACTATAATTATTCTTCAATAACCAATTCAATAATTCAGTACTTTGACTTAATACAATGTTGCGATCAATATTCGGTCGCACCCTTTAGACATATCAATCACTGAAAATGTGTAAACAACAATTAATCTTCAATACCCAATTCAATAATTCATCACTTTAACTTAATACAATGTTACGATTAATTGTCGATCGCACCCTTTAGACATATCAATCACACAGAAAGTGTAAAAAACATATAATCTTCAATAACCAATTCAATAATTCATTACTTTAATTGAATACAATGTTACGATTAATTGTCGATCGCACCCTTTAGACATATAAAATACTGAAAATGTGTAAACAACAATTAATATTCTATAACCAATTTAATAATTCATTACTTTGACTTAATACAATGTTGGGATCAATATTCTATTGAACCCATTAGACATATCAATAACTATAAATGTGTAAACAACAATTAATCTTCAATAACCAATTCAATAATTCATTACTTTAATTGAATACAATGTTACGATTAATTGTCGTTCGCACTCTTTAGACATATCAATCACTGTAAATGTGTAAACAACAATTAATCTTTAATACCATATTCAATAATTCATTACTTTAACTTAGTACAATATTGCGATCAATTGTCGATCGCACCCTTAAGACATATCAATCACTGAAAATGTATAAACAACAATTAATATACAATAACCAATTTAATTATTCATTTCTTTGACTTAACACAATGTTGAGATAAATTGTCGATCTTACCCTTTAGACATATCAATCACTGAAAATGTGTAAACAACAATTAAACTTCAAGACCCAATTCAATAATTCATCACTTTCACTTAATACAATGTTGCGATCAATTGTCGATCGCACCCTTTAGACATATCAATCACTTAAAATGTGTAAAAAACATTTAATCTTCAATAACAAATTCAATAATTCATTACTTTAACTTAATACAATGTTGCGATCAATATTTGGTCGCACTCTTTAGACATATCAATCACTGTAAATGTGTAAACAACAATTAATCTTCAATACACTATACAATAATTCATTACTTTAACTTAATACAGTGTTGCAATCAATTGTCGATCGCACCATTTAGGCATATCAATCACAGAAAATGTGTAAACAACAATTAATCTTGAATAACTAATTAAATAATTCATTACTTTAACTTAATACAATGTGGCAATCAATTGTCGATCGCACCCATTAGACATATCAATCACTGAAAATGTGAAAACAACAATTAAACATCAATAACCAATTCTATAATTCATTACTTTAACTTAATACAATAATGCGATCAATTGTGGATCGCACCCTTTAGACATATCAGTCACTGTAAAAGTGTAAACAACAATTAATCTTCAATACCCAATTCAATAATTGATTACTTTAACTTATTACAATGTTGCGATAAATTTTCGATCGTACCCTTTTGGCATATCATTCACTGAAAATGTGTAAACAACAATTAAATATCAATAAATAATTCAATTATTCATTACTTTAACTTAATACAATTATGCGATCAATTGTCGATCGTAACCTTTAGACATATCAATCACTGAAAATGTGTAAACAAATATTAATCTTCAATAACCAATTCAATAATTCATTACTTTGACGTAATACAATGTTGTGATAAATATTTGGTCGCACACTTTATACATATCAATCACTGTAAATGTGTAAACAACAATTAATCTTCAATACCCAATTCAATAATTCATCACTTTTACTTAATACAATGTTGCGATCAATTGTCGATCGCACCCTTTAGACAAATCATTCACTTAAAATGTGTAAAACAACAATTAAACATCAATAACCAATTCAATAATTCATTACTTTAACTTAATACAATGTTGCGATGAATTCACACCCTTTAGAAATATCAATCACTGAAAATGTGTAAACAACAATTAATCTTCAATAACCAATTCAATAATTCATTACTTTGATGAAATACAATGTTGCGATAAATATTTGGTCGTACCCTTTAGACATATCAATCACTGTAAATGCTTAAACAACAATTAAACATCAATAACTAATTCAATAATTCATTACTTTAACTTAATACAATGTTGCGATAAATTCGCACCCTTTAGAAATATCAATCACTGAAAATGTGTAAACAATAATTAATCTTCAATAACCAATTCAATAATTCATTACTTTGATGTAATACAATGTTGCGATAAATATTTGGTCGCACCCTTTAGACATATCAATTACTGTAAATGTGTAAACAACAATTAATCTTTAGTACGCAATTCAATAATTCATAACTTTAACTTAATACAATGTTGCGATCAATTGTCGATCGCACCCTTTAGAAATATCAATCATTGAAAATGTGTAAAAAATATTTATTCTTCAATAACCAATTCTATAATTCATTACTTTGATTTAATACAATGTTAGGATCAATATTTGGTCGCACCCTTTAGACATATCGATCACTGTAAATGTGTAAACAATAATTAATCTTTAATACCCTATTAAATAATTGAGTACTTTAACTAAATACAATGTCGCGATCAATTGTCGATCGCACCCTTTAGACATATTATTCACTGAAAATGTGTAAACAACAATTAAACATTAATAACCAATTCAATAATTCATTACTTTCACTTAATACAATTATGCGATCAATTGTCGATCGCACCCTTTAGACATATCAATCATTGAAAATGTCTAAACAACAATTAATCTTCAATAACCAATTCAATAATTCATTACTTTGACTTAATACAATATTGTGATCAATTGTCGACCACACCCTTTAAACATATCAATCACAAAAAATGTGTAAACAACAATTAATCTTCAATAACAAATTAAATAATTCAGTACTTTGACAATACAATGTTACGATCAATATTCGGTCGCACCCTTTAGACATATCAATCACTGTAAATGTGCAAACAACAATTAATCTTCAATACCCCATTCAATAATTCATCACTTTAATACAATGTTGCGATCAATTGTCGATCGCACTCTTTTGACATATCAATCACACAAAAAGTGTAAAAAACATTTACTCTTCAATAACCAATTAAGTAATTCATTACTTTGACTTAATAAAATGTTGCGATAAATATTTGGTCACAACCTTTATACATATCAATCACTAAAAATGTGTAAAAAAAACAATTAATCTTTAATACCAAATTCAATAATTCATTACTTTAACTAAATACAATGTTGTGATTAATTGTCGATCGCACCCTTTAAACATATAAAATACTGAAAATGTGTAAACAATAATTAATCTTCAATAACAAATTCAATAATTCATTACTTTGACTTAATACAATGTTGCGATCAATATTCGATCACATCATTTAGACATATCAATCACTTAAAATGTCTAAACAACAATTAAACATCAATAACCAATTCAATAATTCATTACTTTAACATATTACAATGTTGCGATCACATATCAATCGTTAATAGCAATGATTTGATCATTATTCAATTGCACCATTTAGATATATCAATTAATAAAAATGTGTAAATAGCAATTACTCTTCAATAGCCAAATCAATAATTCATTACTTTCACTTAATACAATGTTTCGATTAATATTCGATCGCAATCTTTAGATATATCAATCACTGTAATTGCCTAAACAACAATTAGTCTTCAATACACAATTCAATAATTCATTACTTTAACTTAATACAATATTGCGATCAATAGTCAATCGCACCCTTTAAAGATATCAATCACTGAAAATGCGTTAACTTCTTCAATAACCAATTTAATAATTCACTACTTTGACTTAATAAAATGTTGCGATCAATATTCGATCGCACCTTTAGACATATTAATCACTGTAAATGTGTAAACAACAATTAATCTTCAATAACCAATTCAATAATTCATTACTTTGACTTAATACAATGTTGCGATCAATATTCAATTGCACCCTTTGGACATATCAACCACTGTAAATGTGTAAACATCAATTAATCTTCAATAACCAATTCAATAATTCATTTCTTTGTCTTAATAAAATTTTTCGATCAATATTCGATCGCACTTTTTAGATATATCAATCACTTAAATTGTGTAAACAAAAATTTATCTTCAATAACCGATTCAATAATTCATTACTTTGAATTAATACAATGTTGCGATCAAAATTTTATCGCACCCTTAAGACATATCAATCAATGAAAATGTGTAAACAACAATTAATCTTCAATAACCAATTCAATAATTCATTATTTTTACTTAATACAATGTTACGATCAATATTGATCACACCCTTTAGACATATCTATCACTTAAAATGTGTAAACAACAATTAATCTTCAATAACCAATTCATAAATTCATTACTTTGACTTAATACAATGTTGCGACCAATATTCAATCGCACCTTTTAGATATATTAATCACTGTAAATGTGTAAACAACAATTAATCTTCAATAACCAATTCAATAATTCATTACTTTAACTTCATACAATGTTGCGATCAATATTCGATCACAACCTTTAGACATATCAATCACTATAAATGTGTAAACAACAATTAATCATCAATAACCATTTCTATAATTCATTACTTAGACTTCATACAATGTTGCGATCAATATTCGATAAAACCCTTTAGACATATCAATAACTGTAAATGTGTAAACAATACTTAATCTTCAATAACAAATTCAATAATTCATTTCTTTGACTTAATACAATTTTGCGATCAATACTCGATTGCATCTTTTAGATATATCAATTACATGAAATGTGTAAACAACAATTAATCTTCAATAACCAATTAAAAAATTCATTACTTTGACTTCATACAATGTTGCGATCAATATTCTATCGCACCCATTAGATATATCAAAAACTAAAAATATACAAACAAAAATTAATCTTCAATAACAAATTCAATAATTCATTACTTTGACTTAATACAATGTTGCGATCAATATTCGGTCGCACACTTTAGACATATCAATCACTGAAAATGTTTAAACAACAATTAAACATCAATAACCAATTCAATAATTCATTACTTTAACTTAATACAATGTTGCGATCAATTGTCGATCGCACCCTTTAGACATATTAATCACTGAAAATGTGTAAACAACAATTAATCTTCAATAACCAATTCAATAATTCATTTCTTTGACTTAATACAATGTTGCGATCAATATCCGATCGCACCCTTTAGATATATCAATCACTGAAAATGTGTTAACAAAACTTAATCTTCAATAACCAATTCAATAATTTATTACTTTGGCTTACTACAATGTTGCGATGAATATTCAATCACACCTTTTAAACATATCAATCACAGTAAATTTGTAAACAACAAATAATCTTTAATAACTAATTCAATAATTCAAAACTTTGACTTAAAACAATGTTGCGATCAATATTCGATTGCACGCTTTAGACATATCTATCACGTAAAATGTGTGAACAAAAATTAATCTTCAATAACCAATTCAATAATTCATTACTTTGACTTAATACAATGTTGCGACCAATATTCAATCGCACCATTTAGATATATTAATCACTGTAAATGTGTAAACAACAATTAATCTTCAATAACCAATTCAATAATTCATTACTTAGACTTAATACAATGTTGCGATCAATATTCGATCGCGCCCTTTAGACATATCAATCATGGTAAATGTGTAAACAACAATTAATATTCATTAACCAATTCAATAATTCATTACTTTGACTTAATACAATGTTGCGATAAATATTTAGTCGTACCCTTTAGACATATCAATCACTGAAATTTTATAAACAACAATTAATCTTCATTAACCAATTTAATAATTCATTACTTTGACTTAATACAATATTCCGATCAATATTCGAACGCACCCTTTAGACATATCAATCACGAAAAATGTGTAAACAACAATTAATCTTCAATAACCAATTCAATAATTCATTACTTTAACTTAAAACAATGTTGCGATCAATTGTCGATTACACCTTTAGACATATCAATCACTAAAAATGTGTAAACAATAATTAATCTTCAATAACTAATTCAATAATTCATTACTTTGACTTAATACAGTGTTGCGATCAATATTCGATCGCACCATCAATCACTGTAAATGTGTAAGCAACAATTAATCTTCAATAACCATTTCAATAATTCATTACTTTGACTTAATACAATGTTGCGATCAATATTCGATCGCACCTATTAGCTATATCAGTCACTGTAAATGTGTAAACAACAATTAATCTTCGATAACCAATTCAATAATTCATTACTTTGACTTAATACAATGTTCCGATCAATATTTGATCGCACTCTTTAGACATATCAATCACTGTAAATGTGTAAACAACAATTAATCTTCAATAACCAATTAAATAATTCATTACTTTAACTTAATACCATGTTGCAATCAATTGTCAATCGCACCATTTAGAAATATCAATCACTGAAAACGTGTAAACAACAATTAATTTTCAATAACCAATTCAATAGTTCATTACTTTTACTTAATACAATGTCGCGATCAATATTCGATCGCACCCTTTAGACATATCAATCACTGTAAATGGGTAAACAACAATTAATCTTCAATAACCAATTTAATATTTCATTACTATGAGTTAATACAATGTTGCGATTAATATTCGATCGCACGCTTTAGACATTACAATCACTGTAAATGGGTAAACAAAAATTAATCTTCAACGATAAATTCAATAATTCATTACTTTGACTTAATAAAATGTTGCGATCAATATTCGATCACACCCTTTAGACATATAAATTACTGTAAATATGTAAACAACAATTTATCTTCAATACCCTATTCAAAAATTCATTACTTTAACATAATACAATGTTGCGATCAATTGTCGATCGCACCCATTAGACATATCAATCACTGAAAATGTATAAACAACAATTAATCTTCAATACCAATTCAATAATTGATTACTTTAACTTAATACAATGTTGCGATCAATTGTCGATCGCACCCTCTAGACATATCAATCACTGAAAATTTGTAAACAAAAATTAAACATCAATAACCAATTCAATAATTCATTACTTTAACTTAATATAATGTTGCGATCAATTATCGATCGCTCCATTTGACATATCAATCACTGAAAATATATAAACAACAATTAATCTTCAATGACCAATTAAATATTCATTACTTTAACTTAATAAAATATTGTGATCAATTGTCTATCTCACTCTTTAGACATATCAATCATTGTAAATGTGTAAACAACAATTAATCTTCAATAACCAATTAATCTTCATTAAGCAATTCAGTAATTCATTACTTTGACGGAATACAATGCTGCTATCAATATTCGATCGCACCCTTTAGACATATCAATCATTGAAAATGTGTAAACAACAATTAAATATCAATAACCAATTCAATAATTCATTAATTTAACTTAATACATTGTTGCGATCAATTGTCGATCGCACCCTTTAGACATATCAATCACTAAAAAGTGTAAACAACAATTAATCTTCGAAAACCAATTCAGTAATTAATTAATTTAACTTATTACAATGTTGCGATAAATTAACGATCGCACCCTTTAGACATATGAATCACTGAAAATGTGTAAACAACAATTAAATATCAATAACCAATTTTATAATTCATTACTTTAATTTAGTACAATGTTGCGATCAATTGTCGATCGCACCCTTTTGACATATCAATCACTGAAATTGTTTAAACAACAATTAATCTTCAACAACAAATTCAATAAGTCATTACCTTGACTTAATATAATGTTGCGATCAATATTCGATCGCACCCTTTAGATATATCAATCATTGAAAATGTGTAAACAATAATTAAATATCAATAACCAATTCAATAATTTATTACTTTAACTTAGTACAACGTTGTGATCAATTGTCGATTGCATGCTTTAGACATATCAATCACTGTAAATGTGTAAACAAGAATTAATCTTCAATACTGAATTCAATAATTCATTACGTTAACTAAATACAATGTTGCGATCAATTGTCGATCGCACGCTTTAGACATATCAATCACTGATATTGTATAAACAATAATTAATCTTCAACAACCAATTCAATAAATCATTACTTTGACTGAATACAATGTTGCGATCAATATTCGATCGCACCCTTTAGCAATATCAATCACTGTAAGTGTGTAAACAACAATTTAATATCAATAATCAATTTTATAATTCATTACTTTAACTTAATACAATGTTGCGATCAATAGTCGATCGCACCCTTCAGACATATCAATCACTGAAATTGTGTAAACAACAATTAATCTTCAATAACCAATTCAATAATTCTTTACTTTGACTTAATACAATGTTGCGATCAATATTTGATTGCACAATTTATAAATATTTATCAATTAAATTGTGTAAACAACAATTAAATATCAATAACCAATTCAATAATTTATTACTTTGACTTTATAAAATGTTGCGATCAATATTCGATCGCACCCTTTAGACATAGCAATCACTGTAAATGTGTAAAAAACAATTAATCTTCAATACCCACTTCAATAATTCATTACTTTAACTTAATACAATGTTGCGACTAATTGTCGTTCGCAACCTTTAGACATATTAATCTTTAAAACTAAGTAAACAATAATTAATCTTCAATAACCAATTCAATAATTCATTACTTTGACTTAATACGATGTTGCGATCAATATTGGATCGCACCCTTTAGACATATCTATCATTGAAAATGTTTAAACAACAAATAAATATCAATAACCAATTCAATAAATCATTACTTTAACTTAACACAATGTTGCGAACAATTGTCGATCGCACCCTTTAGACATATCATTCACTAAATTTGTGTAAACGACAATTAATCTTTAATTCCGAATTCAATAATTCATTTCTTTTACTTAACACAATGTTGCGATCAATTGTCGATCGCACCTTTAAAACATTGCACTGAAAATGTGTAACCAACAATTAATCATAAAAAACCAATTTAATAATTCATTACGTTGACTGAATACAATGTTGCGATCAATATTCGATCGCACCCTTTAGCAATATCAATCACTGTAAGTGTGTAAACAACAATTTAATATCAATAAT
Organism: Cardiospermum halicacabum; assembly: GCA_031304145.1. NCBI lineage: Eukaryota > Viridiplantae > Streptophyta > Magnoliopsida > Sapindales > Sapindaceae > Cardiospermum > Cardiospermum halicacabum. The sequence goes on from CM062389.1 coordinate 10,415,653, forward strand.
CAATTTTATAATTCATTACTTTAACTTAATACAATGTTGCGATCAATAGTCGATCGCACCCTTCAGACATATCAATCACTGAAATTGTGTAAACAACAATTAATCTTCAATAACCAATTCAATAATTCAGAACTTTGACTTAATACAATGTTGCGATCAATGTTCGGTCGCACCATTTAGACATATCAATTAATGTAAATATGTAAACAACAATTATTCTTCAATACCCAATTCAATAATTCATCACTTTAACTTAATACAATGTGGCGATCAATTGTCGATCGCACCCTTTAGACATATCAATCACTGAAAATCTATAAACAACAATTAATCTTCAATAACAAATTCAATATTCATTACTTTGACCTAATACTATGTTGCGAAAAATATTTGGTCGCACCCTTTAGACATATCAATCACTGTAAATGTGTAAACAACAATTAATCTTCAATACCCAATTCATTACTTTAACTTAATACAATGTTGTGATCTATTGGCGATCGCACCCTTTAGACATATCATTCACTGAAAATGTGTAAACAACAATTAAACATCAATAACAAATTCAATAATTTATTACTTTAACTTAATACAATGTTACGATCATTTGTCAATCGCAGCCTTTAGACAAATCAATCACTAAAAATGGGTAAACAACAATTAATCTTCAATACCCAATTCAATAATTCATTACTTTGACTTAATACAATGTTGCGATTAATATTCGATCGCACCCTTTAGACATATCAATCACTGAAAATGTTTAAACATAAATTAAACATCAATAACGAATTCAATTATTCATTACTTAAACTTAATACAATGTTGCGATCAATTGTCGATCGCACCCATTAGACATATCAATCACAGAAATTGTGTAAAAAACTATTAATCTTGAATATCCAATTCCATAATTCATTACTTTGACTTAATACAATGTTGCGATCAATATTCGGTCGCACCTTTTAGACATATCAATCAATGCAAATCTGTAAACAACAATTAATCTGTAATACCCAATTTAATAATTCATCACTTTAACTTAATACAATGTTGCGATCAATTGTCGATCGCACCTTTTAGACAAATCAATCACTGAAAATGCGTAAACAACAATTAATCTTCAATAATCAATTCAATAATTCATTACTTTGACTTAATACAATGTTGCGATAAATATTCGATCGCACCCTTTAGACATATCAATCACTGAAAATGTGTAAACATAAATTGAACATCAATAACCAATTCAATAATTCATTACTTTAACTGAATACAATGTTGCGATCAATTGTCGATCGAACCCTTTAGACATATCAATCACTGAAAATGTGTAACCAACAATTAATCTTCAATAACCAATTCAATAATTCAGTACTTTGACTTAATACAATGATGCGATCAATATTCGATCGCACCCTTTAGACATATCAATCAATGTATATGTAAACAACAATTACTCTTCAATAGCCAATTCAATAATTCATCACTTTAACTTAATACAATGTTGCGATGAATTGTCAATCGCACCCTTTAGACATATCATTCACTGAAAATGTATAAACAACAATTAATCTTCAATAACAAATTCAATAATTCATTACTTTGACTTAATATAATGTTGCGATAAATATTTGGTTGCACCCTTTAGACATATCAATCACTTTAAATTTGTTAACAACAATTAATCTTCAATACTCAATTCATTAATTTAATTTAATACAATGTTGCGATCTATTGTCGATCGCACCCTTTAGACTTATCATTCACTAAAAATGTGTAAACAACAATTAGACATCAATAAAAAAATTCAATAATTCATTACTTTAACTTAATACAATTAATCTTCAATACCCAATTCAATAATTCATCACTTTAACTTAATACAATTTTGCGATCAATTGTCGATCGCACCCTTTAGATATAGCAATCACTGAAAATGTGTAAACAACAATTAATCTTCAATAATCAATTCCATAATTCATTACTTTGACTAAATAAAATGTTGCGATCAATATTCGGTTGCACACTTTAGACATATCAATCAATTTTAATGTGTAAACAACAATTAATCTTCAATACCCAATTCAATAATTCATCGCTTTAACTTAATACAATGTTGCGATCAATTGTCGATCGCACCCTTTACACATATTAATCACAGAAATTGTGTAAACAACAATTAAAAATCAATAACCAATTCAATAATTTATTATTTTAACTTAATACAATGTTGCGATCAATTGTCGAACGCACCCTTTAGACAAATAAATCACTGAAAATGTGTAAACAACAATTAATCTTCAATAATCAATTCAATAATTCATTACTTTGACTTAATACAATGTTGCGATAAATATTCGATCGCACCCTTTAGACATATCATTCACTGTTAATGTGTGAACAACAATTAAACTTCAATAACCAATTCAATAACACATTACTTTTACTTAATACGATGTTGCGATCAATCGTCGATCGCACCCTTTAGACATATCAATCACCCAAAATGTGTAAACAACAATTAATCTTCAATAACCAGTTTAATAATTCAATAATTTGACTTAATACAATGTTGCGATCAATATTCGATCGCACCCTTTAGACATATCAATAACTGTAAATGTGTAAACAATACTTAATCTTCAATAACCAATTCAATAATTCATTTTTTTGACTTAATACAATGTTGCGATCAATACTCGATTGCATCTTTTAGATATATCAATTACAGGAAATGTGTAAACAACAATTAATCTTCAATAACCAATTAAAAAATTCATTACTTTGACTTCATACAATGTTGCGATCAATATTCGATCGCACCCTTTAGATATATCAAAAACTTAAAATGTACAAACAAAAATTAATCTTCAATAACAAATTCAATAATTCATTACTTTGACTTAATACATTGTTGCGATCAATATTCGGTCGCACACTTTAGACATATCAATCACTGAAAATGTTTAAACTACATTTAAACATCAATAACCAATTCAATAATTCGTTACTTTAACTTAATACAATGTTGCGATCCATTGTCGATCGCACCCTTTTGACATATTAATCACTGAAAATGTGTAAACAAAAATTAATCTTCAATAACCAATTCAATAATTTATTTTTTTGACTTACTACAATGTTGCGATGAATATTCAATCACACCTTTTAAACATATCAATCACAGTAAATTTGTAAACAACAAATAATCTTCAATAACTAATTCAATAATTCAAAACTTTGACTTAATACAATTTTGCGATCAATATTCGATCGCACGCTTTAGACATATCTATCACTTAAAATGTGTAAACAACAATTAATCTTCAATAACCAATTCAATAATTCATTACTTTGACTTAATACAATGTTGCGACCAATATTCAATCGCACCATTTAGATATATTAATTACTGTAAATGTGTAAACAACAATTAATCTTCAATAACCAATTCAATAATTCATTACTTTAACTTAATACAATGTTGCGGTCAATATTCGATCACAACCTTTAGACATATCAATCACTGTAAATGTGTAAACAACAATTAATCATTGATAACCATTTCTATAATTCATTACTTAGACTTCATACAATATTGCGATCAATATTCGATAACACCCTTTAGACATATCAATCACTGTAAATGTGTAAACAATACTTAATCTTCAATAACCAATTCAATAATTCATTTCTTTGACTTAATACAATGTTACGATCAATACTCGATTGCATCTTTTAGATATATCAATTACTCGAAATGTGTAAACAACAATTAATCTTCAATAACCAATTCAATAATTCATTACTTTGACTTCATACAATGTTGCGATCAATATTCTATCGCACCCATTAGATATATGAAAAACTTAAAATGTACAAACAAAAATTAATCTTCAATAACAAATTCAATTATTCATTACTTTGACTTAATACAATGTTGCGATCAATATTCGGTCGCACACTCTAGACATATCAATCACTGAAAATGTTTAAACAACAATTAAACATCAATAACCAATTCAATAATTTATTACTTTAACTTAATACTATGTTGCGATCAATTGTCGATCGCACCCTTTAGACATATTAATCACTGAAAATGTGTAAACAACAATAAATCTTCAATAACCAATTCAATAATTCATTTCTTTGACTTAATACAATGTCGCGATCAATATTCGATTGCACCCTTTAGACATATCAAGCATTGAAAATGTGTTAACAACAATTAATCTTCAATAACCAATTCAATAATTTATTTCTTTGACTTACTACAATGTTGCGATGAATAATCAATCGCACCTTTTAAACATATCAATCACATTAAATTTGTAACCAACAAATAATCTTCAATTACTAATTCAATAATTCAAAACTTTGACTTAATACAATGTTGCGATCAATATTCGATCGCACCATTTAGACATATCTATCACTTAAAATGTGTAAACAACAATTAATCTTCAATAACCAATTCAATAATTCATTACTTTGAATTAATACAATGTTGCGACCAATATTCAATCGCACCTATTAGATATAATAATCACTGAAAATGTGTAAACAACAATTAATCTTCAATAACCAATTAAATAATTCATAACTTTGACTTAATACAATGTTGCGATCAGTATTCAATCACACCATTTAGACATATCAATCACTAAAAAAGTGTAAACAACAATTAATCTTCAATAACATATTCAATAAATCATTACTTTAACTTAGTACAATGTTGCGATCAATATTCAATCAATATTCTATCGCACCCTTTAGATATATCAATTACTGTAAATGTGTAAACAACAATTAATCTTCAATAACCAATTCAATAATTCATTACTTTCACTTAATACAATGTAGCAATCAATATTCTATCGCACCCTTTAGATGTATCAAAAACTTAAAAAGTGTAAACAAAAATTAATCTTCAATAACAAATTCAATAATTCATTACTTTGCTGTAAATGTGTGTAAACAACATTTAATCTTCAATAACCAATTCAATAATTCATTACTCTAACTTAATACAATGTCGCGATCAATATTCGATCACACCCTTTAGACATATCAATCACTGTAAATGTGTAAACAACAATAAATTTCAATAACAAATTCAATAATTCATTAATTTGACTTTACACAATGTTGCGATAAATATTAAATCGCACCCTTTAGACATATCAATCACTGAAAATTTTTAAACAACAATTAATCTTCAATTTCTAATTCAATAATTCATTTCTTTTATTTAATACAATGTTGCGATCAATTGTCGATCGCACCCTTGAGACATAATAATCTCTGAAAATGTGTAAAAAATAATTTAACATCAACATCCAATTCAATAATTCATTACTTTCACTTAATACAATGTTGCGATCAATTGTCGATTGCACCCTTTAGACATATCAATCACTAAAAATGTGTTAACAACAATAAATCTTCAAAAACCAATTCAATAGGTCATTAATTTAACTAAATACAATGTTGCAATCAATATTCGATCGCACCCTTTAGACATATCTATCACTGTAAATGTGTAAACAAAAATTATTCCTCAATAAACGATTCAATAATTCATTACATTGACTTTATACAATGTTGCGATCAATATTCGATCGCAACCTTTAGACATATCAATCACTGTAAATGTGTAAATAACAATGAATCTTCAATACCCAATTCAACTTTAACTAAATCCAATGTTGCAATCAATTGTCGATCGCACCCTTTAGACATATCAATCACTGAAAATTTGTAAACAACAAATAAACATCAATAACCAATTCAATAATTCATTACTTTAACTTAATACAATGTTTCGATGATATGTTGATTGCACCCTTTAGACATATCAATCACTGAAAATGTATAAGCAACAATTAATCTACAAAAACCAATTCAATAATTCATTATATTGACTGAATACAATGTTGCAATCAATATTCGATTGCACCCTTTAGACATATTAATCACTGTAAATGTGTAAACAACAATTAATCTTCAATACCCAATTCAATAATTCATTACTTTAATTTAGTACAATGTTGCGATCAATAGTCGATGACACCCTTTAGACATATCTATCATAGAAAATTTGTAAACAATAATTGATCTTCAATTACCAATTCAATAATCCATTACTTAACTTAATACAATGTTGCGATCAATTGTCGATCGCATCCTTTAGACATATCAATCACTGAAAATGTGTAAACAACACTTAATCTTCAATAACAAATTCAACAATTCATTAATTTGACTTAATACAATGTTGCGATCAATATTCTATTGCACCCTTTCGACATATCAATCACTATAAATGTGTAACAACAATTAATCTTCAATAACCGATTCAATAATTCATTACTTTAACTTAATACAATGTTGCGATCCATATTCGATCACACCCTTTAGACATATCAATAAGAAATTCCATAGTTCATTACTTTGACTTAATACAATGTTGCGATCAATATTCAATCGCACTCTTTAGACGTATCAATCACAAAAAATGTGTAAACAACAATTAAACACTAATAACCAATTCAATAATTCATTACTTTAACTTAATACAATGTTGCGATCAATTGTCGATCGCACCCTTTAGACATATCTATCACTGTAAATGTGTAAAAAATAATTAATCTTCAATAACTAATTCAATAATTCATTACTTTAACTAAATACAATGTTACGATCAAAATTCAGTCACACCCTTTAGAAATATCAATCACTGTAAATGTGTAAACAACAATAAATTTTCAATAACAAATTCAATAATTCATTACTTTCACTTAATACAATGTTGCAATCAATATTCAATAGCATCCTTTAGACATATCAATCACTGAAAATGTGTAAACAACAATTAAACACTAATAACCAATTCTATAATTGATTACTTTAACTAAGTACAATGTTGCGGTCAATTGTCGATGGCACCCTTTAGACATATCTATCACAGAAAATGTGTAAACAACAATTAATCTTCAATAACCAATTCAATAACACATTACTTTTACTTAATACGATGTTGCGATCAAATGTCGATCGCACCCTTTAGACATATCAATCACCCAAAATGTGTAAACAGCAATTAATCCTCAATAACCAGTTTAATAATTCAATAATTTGACTTAATACAATGTTCCTATCAATATTCAATCAGTGTAAATGTGTAAACAACAATTAATCTTCAATAACCAATTAAATAATTCTTTACTTTAACTTTATACCATGTAGCGTTCAATTGTTAATCGCACCCTTTAGACATATCAATCACTGAAAATAGTAAACAACAATTAATCTTCAATATTCAATTCAATAGTTCATTACTTTTACTTAATACAATGTTGCGATCAATATTCAATCGCACCCTTTTGACATACCAATCACTGTAAATGTGTAAACAACAATTCACCTTCAATATCCAATTCATTAATTCATTACTTTAACTAAATACAATATTTCGATCAATTGTCGATCGCACCCTTTAGACATATCAATCACTGAAAATGTGTAAACAACAATTAATCTTCAATACCAATTCAATAATTCATTACTTTAACTTAATACAATGTTGCGATCAAATGTCGATCGCACCCTTTAGACATATCTATCACTGAAAATTTGTAAAAAACAATTAAACAGCAATAACAAATTCAATAATTCATAAATTTAACCTAATACAATATTGCGATCAATTGTCGATCGCTCCCTTTAGACATATCAATCACTGAAAATGTGTAAACAATAATTAATCTTCAATAACCAATTAAATATTCATTACTTTCACTTAATAAAATATTGCGATCGATTAACGATCGCACCATTTAGAAATATCAATCACTGTATATGTGTAAAAAATAATTAATCTTCAATGCCCAATTCAGTAATTCACTACTTTAACTTAATACAATAATGCGATTAATTGTCGATCGCACCCTTAAGAAATATCAATCATTGTAAATGTGTAAACAAAAAATAATCGTCAACACCCAATTCAATAATTCATTACTTTAACTTAATACAAAGTTATTCAATAATTCATTACTTTAACTTAATACAATGTTGCGATCCATTGTCGATCTCACCCTTTAGACATATCAATCACTGAAAAATGTGTAAACAAAATTAATGTTCAATAACCAATTCAATAATTCATTACTTTAAGTTTATACAATGTTGCGATAAATATTCGATTGCACCCTTTAGACATATTAATCACTGTACATGTGTAAACAAAAATTAATCTTCAATAACCATTTCAATAATTCATTACTTTAACTTAATACAATGTTGCGATCATTATTCGATCGCACCTATTAGCCATATCAATCACTGTAAATGTGTAAACAACAATTAATTTACAATAACCAATTCAATAATTAATTACTTTGACTTAATACAATGATGCAATCTATAATCGATCGCACCCTTTAGACATATCAATCAGTGTAAATGGGTAAACAACAATTAACCTTCAATAACCAATTCAATAATTCATTACTTTGACTTAATAAAATATTGCGATCAGTATACGATCGCACCCTTTTGACATATCAATCACTGTAAATTTGTAAACAAAAATTTACCTTCAATACCCAATTCAATAATTCATTACTTTATCTTAATACAATGTTTCGATCAACTTTCGATCTCACCCTTTAGACATATCAATCACTGAAAATGTGTAAACTACAATTAATCTTCAATACCAATTCAATAATTCATTACTTTAACTTAATACAATGTTGCGATCAAATGTCGATCGCACCCTTTTGACATATCAATCACTGAAAAATTGTAAACAACAATTAAACACCAATAACCAATTCAATAATTCATAAATTTAACTTAATACAATGTTGCGATCAATTATCGATCGCTCCCTTTAGACATATCAATCACTGAAAATATGTAAACAACAATTAATCATCAATAACCAATTAAATATTCATTATCTTAATAAAATATTGTGATCAATTGTCGATCGCACCCTTTAGACATCAATCACTGTAAATGTGTAAAGAACAATTAATCTTCAATAACAATTTTAATAATTCATTACTTTAACTTAATACAATGTTGCAATCAATTGTGGATCGCACCCTTTAGACATATCAATCACAGTAAATGTGTAAACAACAATTAATCTTCAATACCAATTCAACAATTCATTACTTTAGCTTAATAAAATATTGCGATCTATTGTCGATCGCACCCTTTAGACATATCAATCTCTGTAAATGTGTAAGCAACAATTAATCTTCAATAAGCAATTCAATAATTCATTACTTTCACTTAATACAATGTTGCAATCAATATTCAATAGCATCCTTTAGACATATCAATCACTGAAAATGTGTAAACAACAATTAAACACTAATAACCAATTCTATAATTGATTACTTTAACTAAGTACAATGTTGCGGTCAATTGTCGATGGCACCCTTTAGACATATCTATCACAGAAAATGTGTAAACAACAATTAATCTTCAATAACCAATTCAATAACACATTACTTTTACTTAATACGATGTTGCGATCAAATGTCGATCGCACCCTTTAGACATATCAATCACCCAAAATGTGTAAACAGCAATTAATCCTCAATAACCAGTTTAATAATTCAATAATTTGACTTAATACAATGTTCCTATCAATATTCAATCAGTGTAAATGTGTAAACAACAATTAATCTTCAATAACCAATTAAATAATTCTTTACTTTAACTTTATACCATGTAGCGTTCAATTGTTAATCGCACCCTTTAGACATATCAATCACTGAAAATAGTAAACAACAATTAATCTTCAATATTCAATTCAATAGTTCATTACTTTTACTTAATACAATGTTGCGATCAATATTCAATCGCACCCTTTTGACATACCAATCACTGTAAATGTGTAAACAACAATTCACCTTCAATATCCAATTCATTAATTCATTACTTTAACTAAATACAATATTTCGATCAATTGTCGATCGCACCCTTTAGACATATCAATCACTGAAAATGTGTAAACAACAATTAATCTTCAATACCAATTCAATAATTCATTACTTTAACTTAATACAATGTTGCGATCAAATGTCGATCGCACCCTTTAGACATATCTATCACTGAAAATTTGTAAAAAACAATTAAACAGCAATAACAAATTCAATAATTCATAAATTTAACCTAATACAATATTGCGATCAATTGTCGATCGCTCCCTTTAGACATATCAATCACTGAAAATGTGTAAACAATAATTAATCTTCAATAACCAATTAAATATTCATTACTTTCACTTAATAAAATATTGCGATCGATTAACGATCGCACCATTTAGAAATATCAATCACTGTATATGTGTAAAAAATAATTAATCTTCAATGCCCAATTCAGTAATTCACTACTTTAACTTAATACAATAATGCGATTAATTGTCGATCGCACCCTTAAGAAATATCAATCATTGTAAATGTGTAAACAAAAAATAATCGTCAACACCCAATTCAATAATTCATTACTTTAACTTAATACAAAGTTATTCAATAATTCATTACTTTAACTTAATACAATGTTGCGATCCATTGTCGATCTCACCCTTTAGACATATCAATCACTGAAAAATGTGTAAACAAAAATTAATGTTCAATAACCAATTCAATAATTCATTACTTTAAGTTTATACAATGTTGCGATAAATATTCGATTGCACCCTTTAGACATATTAATCACTGTACATGTGTAAACAAAAATTAATCTTCAATAACCATTTCAATAATTCATTACTTTAACTTAATACAATGTTGCGATCATTATTCGATCGCACCTATTAGCCATATCAATCACTGTAAATGTGTAAACAACAATTAATTTACAATAACCAATTCAATAATTAATTACTTTGACTTAATACAATGATGCAATCTATAATCGATCGCACCCTTTAGACATATCAATCAGTGTAAATGGGTAAACAACAATTAACCTTCAATAACCAATTCAATAATTCATTACTTTGACTTAATAAAATATTGCGATCAGTATACGATCGCACCCTTTTGACATATCAATCACTGTAAATTTGTAAACAAAAATTTACCTTCAATACCCAATTCAATAATTCATTACTTTATCTTAATACAATGTTTCGATCAACTTTCGATCTCACCCTTTAGACATATCAATCACTGAAAATGTGTAAACTACAATTAATCTTCAATACCAATTCAATAATTCATTACTTTAACTTAATACAATGTTGCGATCAAATGTCGATCGCACCCTTTTGACATATCAATCACTGAAAAATTGTAAACAACAATTAAACACCAATAACCAATTCAATAATTCATAAATTTAACTTAATACAATGTTGCGATCAATTATCGATCGCTCCCTTTAGACATATCAATCACTGAAAATATGTAAACAACAATTAATCATCAATAACCAATTAAATATTCATTACTTATCTTAATAAAATATTGTGATCAATTGTCGATCGCACCCTTTAGACATCAATCACTGTAAATGTGTAAAGAACAATTAATTTTCAATAACAATTTTAATAATTCATTACTTTAACTTAATACAATGTTGCAATCAATTGTGGATCGCACCCTTTAGACATATCAATCACAGTAAATGTGTAAACAACAATTAATCTTCAATACCAATTCAACAATTCATTACTTTAGCTTAATAAAATATTGCGATCTATTGTCGATCGCACCCTTTAGACATATCAATCTCTGTAAATGTGTAAGCAACAATTAATCTTCAATAAGCAATTCAATAATTCATTACTTTAACGTAATGCAATGTTGCGATCAATTGTCAATCACTCCCTCTGGACATATCAATCACTAGAAATATGTAAACAACAATTAATCTTCAATAACCAATTAAATATTCAATACTTTAACTTAATAAAATGTTGCGATCAATATTCGATCGCACCCTTTAGTCATATCAATCACGGTAAATGTGTAAACAACAATTTATCTTCTATACCCTATTCAATAATTCAATACTTTAACTTAATATAATGTTTCGATCAATTTTTGATCGCACCCTTTAGACATATAAATCACTGTAAATGTGTAAACAACAATTAATCTTTAATACCAATTCAATAATTCATTACTTTAACTTCATACAATATTGCGATCCAATGTCGATCGCACCCTTTAGACATATCAATCACTGAAAATTTGTAAACAACAATTAAACATCAATAACCAATTCAATAATTCATTACTTTAACTTAATACAATATTGCGATCAATTGTCGATCGAACCCTTTAGACATATCTATCACTGTAAATGCGTAAACAATAATTAATCTTCAATAACCAATTAAATAATTCATTACTTTGACTAATTACAATTTTGCGATCAATATTCGATCGCACCTTTTATACATATCAATAACTGTAAATGTGTAAACAACAATTAATCTTCAATAACCAATTTAATAATTCAATACTTTGACTTAATAAAATGTTCAGACAAATATTCGATCGCACCATTTAGACATATCAATCACTGAAAATGTGTAAACAACAATTTATCTTCAATAACCAATTCAATAATTCATTACATCGACTTTATACAATGTAGCGATAAATATTCGATCGCACCCTTTAAACATATCAATCACTGTAAATGTGTAAATGAAAATTATTCCTCAATAACAATTTCAATAATTCATTACTTTAAATTAATACAATGTAGCTATCAATTGTCGATCGCACCCTTTTGACATATCAATCACTGGAAATGTGTAAACAACAATTAATCTTAAATAACCAATTCAATAATTCATTACTTTGACTTAATACAATATTGCTATCAATATTCGATCGCACCTATTAGCCATATCAATCAATGTAAATGTGTAAACAACAATTAATCTTCAATACCAATTCAGTAATTCACTACTTTAACTTAATACAATGTTGCGATCAATTGTCAATCGCACCCTTTAGACATATGAATCACAGAAAATGTGTAAACAACAATTAATCTTCAATAACAAATTCAACTATTCATTACTTTAACTTAATACAATGTTGCGATCAATTATCGATCACACCCTTTAGACATATCTATCACTGAAAATGAGTAAACAACAATTAAACTTAATAACCAATTCAATAATTCATTACTTTGACATAATACAATGTTGCGAAATATATTCAATCGCAAACTTTAGAAATATCAATCACTGTAAATGTATAAACAACAATAAATCTTCAATAACCAATTCAATAATTCATTACTTTGACTTAATACAATGTTGCGATCAACATTCAATCGCAACTTTATACATATCAATCACAGTAAATATGTAAACAACAATTAATCTTCAATAACGAATTTAATAATTCAATACTTTGACTTAATACAATGTTCAGATAAATATTCGATCGCACCATTTAGACATATCAATCACTGTAAATGTGTAAACAACAATTAATCTTCAATAACAAATTCAATAATTCATTACTTTAACTTACTAAAATATTGCGATCAATTGTCGATCGCACCCTGTCGACATATCAATCACTGAAAATGTGTAAACAACAATTAATCTTCAATACCCAATTCAATAATTCATTACTTTGACTTAATACAATGTTGCGATAAATATTCGATCGCATCTTTTAGACATATCAATCACTGTAAATGTGTTAATGAAAATTAATCTTCAACAACCATTTAAATAATTCATTACTTTAACTTAATACAATGTAGCTATCAATTGTCGATCGCACCCTTTAGACATATCAATCACTGAAAATATGTAAACAACAAGTAGTCTTCAATAAACAATTCAATAATTTATTACTTTATTTTAATACAATGTTGCAATCAATATTCGATCGCACCCATTAGCCATATCAATCAATGTAAATGTGTAAACAACAATTAATATTCATTACCAATTCAGTAATTCATTACTTTAACCTATTAAAATGTTGCTATCAATTGTCGATCGCATCTTTTAGACATATGAATCACAGAAAATGTGTAAACAACAATTAATCTTAAATAACAAATTCAACAATTCATTACTTTAATTTAATCCAATATTGCGATCAATTATCGATCACACCCTTTAGACATATCAATCACTGTAAATGGGTAAACAACAATTCATCTTCAATAACCAATTTAATAATTCATTACTTTGACTTAATACAATGTTGTGATCAATATTCGATCGCACACTTTAGACATTACAATCACTGTAAATGGGTAAACAACAATAAATCTTCAACAATAAATTCAATAACTCATTACTTTGACTTAATAAAATATGTAAATATGTAAATATGTAATACAATGTAAATATGTAAACAACAATTTATCTTCAGTACCCTATTCAATAATTCATTACTTTAACGTAATACAATGTTGCAATCAATTGTCGATCGCACCCTTTAGTCATATCAATCACTGAAAATGTGTAAGTAACAATTAATCTTCAATAACCAATTCAATAATTGGTTACTTTAACTTAATACAAAGTTGCGATCAATTGTCGATCCCACCCTCTAGACATAGCAATCACTGAAAATTCGTAAATAAAAATTAAACATCAATAACCAATTCAATAATTCATTACTTTAACTTAATACCATGTAGCGACCAATTGTCAATTGCACCCTTTAGACATATCAATCACTGAAAATGTGTAAACAAAAATTAATCTTCAATGACCAATTCAATAGTTCATTACTTTTACTTAATACAATGTTGCGATCAAAATTCGATCGCACCGTTTAGACATATCAATCACTGTAAATGGGTAAACAACAATTAATCTTCAATAACCAATTTAATAATTCATTACTTTGACTTAATACAATGTTGCGATCAATATTTGATCGCACGGTTTTGATATTACAATCACTGTAAATGGGTAAACAACAATTAATCTTCAATAACCAATTTTATAATTCATCACTTTGACTTAATACAATGTTGCGATCAATATTCGATCGCACGCTTTGGACATTACAATCACTGTAAATGGGTAAACAACAATTAATCTTCAACAATAAATTCAATAATTCATTACTTTGACTTAATAAAATGCTGCAATCAATATTCGATAGCACCCTTTAGACATATAAATTACTATAAATATGTAAACAACAATTTATCTTCAATACCCTATTCAATAATTCATTACTTTAACGTAATACAATGTTGCGATCAATTGTCGATCGCACCCTCTAGACATATCAATCACTGAAAATGTGTAAACAACAATTAATCTTCAATACCAATTCAATAATTGATTACTTTAACTTAATACAATGTTGCGATCAATTGTCGACCGCACCCTCTACACATAGCCATCACTAAAAATTTGTAAATAGAAATTAAACATCAATAACCAATTAAATAATTCATGACTTTAACTTAATACAATGTCACGATTAATTATCAATCGCTCCATTTAGACATATCAATCACTGAAAATATGTAAACAACAATTATTCTTCAATAACCAATTCAATAGTTCAGTACTTTTACTTAATACAATGTTGCGATAAATATTCGATGACCCTTTAGACATATCAATCACTATAAATGGGTAAACAACAATTAATCTTCAATAACCAATTTAATAATTCATTACTTTGACTTAATACAATGTTGCTATCAATTTTGGATCGCACGCTTTAGACATTACAATCACTGTAAATGGGTAAACAATAATTAATCTTCAACAATAAATTCAATAATTCATTACTTTGACTTAGTAAAATGTTGCGATCAATATTCAATCGCCTCCTTTAGACATTTAAATTACTGTAAATATGTAAACAACAATTTATCTTCAATACGCTATTCAATAATTCATTACTTTAACGTAATACAATGTTGCGATCAATTGTCGATCGCACCCTTTAGACATATCAATCACTGAAAATGTGTAAACAACAATTAATCTTCAATACCAATTTAATAATTCATTACTTTAACTTAATACAATGTTGCGATCAATTGTCGATCGCACCCTTTAGACTTATCAATCACTGTAAATGTGTAAACAACAATTAATCTTCAATAACTAATATAATAATTCATTACTTTAACTTAATACAATGTTGCAATCAATTGTCGATCGCACTCTTTAGACATATCAATCACTATAAATGTGTAAACAACAATTAATCTTCAATACCAATTCAGTAATTCATTACTTTAACCTAATACAATGTTGCGATCAATTGTCGATTGCACCCATTAGACATATCAATCACTAAAAATTTGTAAACAATAATTAAACATCAATAATAAAATCAATAATTCATTTCTTTAACTTAATACAATGTTCCGATCAATTGTCGATCGCTCCGTTTAGACATATCAATCAGTAAAAATATGTAAACAACAATTAATCTTCAACAACCAATTAAATAATTATTACCTTAACTTAAGATATATCAATCACTTAAAATGTGTAAACAACAATTAAACACTAATAACCAATTCAATAATTCATTACTTTAACTTAATACAATGTTGCGATCAATTGTCGATCGCACCCTTTAGACATATCTATCACTGTAAATGTGTAAAAAATAATTAATCTTCAATAACTAATTCAATAATTCATTACTTTAACTTAATACAATGTTACGATCAAAATTCAGTCACACCCTTTAGAAATATCAATCACTGTAAATGTGTAAACAACAATAAATTTTCAATAACAAATTCAATAATTCATTACTTTCACTTAATACAATGTTGCGATCAATATTCAATCGCATCCTTAAGACATATCAATCATTGAAAATGTGTAAACAACAATCAAACACTAATAACCAATTCAATAATTGATTACTTTAGCTAAGTACAATGTTGCGATCAATTGTCGATGGCACCCTTTAGACATTTCTGTCGCAGAAAATGTGTAAACAACAATTAATCTTCAATTACCAATTCAATAATCCATTACTTTAACTTAATACAATGTTGCGACCAATTGCCTATCGCATCCTTTAGACATATCAATCACTGAAAAAGTGTAACAACAATTAATCTTCAATAACCAATTCAATAATTCATTACTTTGACTTTATACAATGTTGCGATCAATATTCGATTGCACCCTTTAGACATCTCAATCACAGTAAATGTGTAAATAACAATTAATCTTCAATTACCAATTCAATAATTCATTACTTTAACATAATACAATGTTGCGATCAATATTCGATCACACCCTTTAGACATATCAATCACTTAAAATGTGTAAACAACAATTAATTTTCAATAACCAATTCAATTATTCATTACTTTGACTTAACACAATGTTGCGATCAATACTAAATCGCACCCTTTAGACATATCAATCACTGTAAATGTGTAAACAACAATTAATCTTCAATAACAAATTCATTAATTCATTACTTGAACTTAATACAACGTTGCGATCAATATTCGATCACACCCTTTAAACATATCAATCACTTAAAATGTGTTAACAAAAATTAAACATCAATAATCAATTCAATAATTCATTACTCTAACTTAATACAATATTGTCGATCTCATCCTTTAGACATACCATTCACCCAATTAATCTCTGAAAATTTGTAAACAACAATTAATCTTCAATAACCAATTCAATAATTCATTACTTGAACTTAATACAATGTTGCGATAAATATTCGATCGCACACTTTAGACATATCAATCACTGTTAATGTGTGAACAACAATTAAACTTCAATAACAAATTCAATAATTCATTACATTGACTTAATAAAATGTGGCGATAAATATTCGATCGCACCCTTTAGACATATCAATCACTGTTAATGTTGCGATCAATTGTCAATCGCACCCTCTAGACATATCAATCACTGTAAATGGGTAAGCAACAATTAATATTCAATAACCAATTCAATAATTCATTACTTTAACTTAATATAATGTTGCAATCAATATTCGATCACACCCTTTAGACATATCAATCAGTGTAAATGGGGAAACAACAATTAATCTTTAATAACTAATTCAATAATTCATTACTTTGACATAATACAATATTGCGATCAATATTTGATTGCACACTTTAGACATATAAATCACTGTAAATGGGTAAGCAACAATTAATCTTCAATAACCAATTCAATATTTCATTACTTTGACTTAATATAATGTTGCAATTAATATTCAATCGCACCCTTTAGACAAATCAATCACTGTAAATGGGTAAACAATTATCTTCAATAACCATTTATTTCTTAATTAAATTTTTTATTTGACCCTTTTAACAAATCAATCACTGTTGCCGATTATCAATATTCGGTAGCAGGCTTTAGACATATCAATCACTATAAATGGGTGAACAACAATTAATCTTCAACAACAAATTCAATAATTCATTACCTTGACTTAATAAAATGTTGCGATAAATATTCGATCGCACCCTTTAGACATATCAATCACTGTTAATGTGTTAACAACAATTTATCATCAATACCCAATTCAATAATTCATTACTTTAACTTAATACAATATTGCGATAAATTGTCGATCGCACGCTTTAGACATATCAATCACTGAAAATTTGTAAACAACGATAAATCTTTAATAACAAATTCAATAATTCATTACTTTGATATAATACAATGTTGTGATCAATATTCGATCGCACCCTTTAGACATATCAATTACTGTAAATGTGTAAACAACAATTAATCTTCAATACCTTATTCAATAAATCATTACTTTAACTTATACAATTTTGCGATCAATTGTCGATCACATCCTTTAGACATATCAATCACTGAAAAATGGGTAAACAACAATGTATCTTCAATATCCAATTCAATAATTCATTACTTCGACTTTATACAATGTCGCGATAAATATTTGATCGCACCCTTTAGACATATCAATCACTGTAAATGTGTAAATGAAAATTATTCTTCAATAGAAATTTCAATAATTCATTACTTTAACTTAATACAATGTAACTATCAATTGTCGATCGCACCCTCTAGACATATCAATCACTGTAAATGGGTAAGCAACAATTAATATTCAATAACCAATTCAATAATTCATTACTTTAACTTAATATAATGTTGCAATCAATATTCGATCACACCCTTTAGACATATCAATCAGTGTAAATGGGGAAACAACAATTAATCTTTAATAACTAATTCAATAATTCATTACTTTGACTTAATACAATATTGCGATCAATATTTGATTGCACACTTTAGACATATAAATCACTGTAAATGGGTAAGCAACAATTAATCTTCAATAACCAATTCAATAATTCATTACTTTGACTTAATACAATGTTGCAATCAATATTCGATCGCACCCTTTAGACATATCAATCAGTGTAAATGGGTAAACAACAATTAATCTTCAATAACAGATTAAATAATTCATTACTTTGACTTAATACAATGTTGCGATCAATATTCGATCGCACGCTTTAGACATATCAATCACTGGAAATGGGTAAACAACAATTAATCTTCAATAACAAATTCAATAATTCATTACTTAGACTTAATAAAAAGTTGGATCAATATTCGATCGCACCCTTTAGACATATCAATCACTGTAAATGTGTAAACAACAATTTATCTTCAATACCAAATTCAATAATTCATTACTTTAACTGAATACAATGTTGCGATCAATTGTTAATCGCACCCTTTAGACATATCAATCACTGAAAATGTGTAAACAACAATTAATCCTTAATACCAATTCAATAATTTATTACTTTAACTTAATACAATGTTGCGATAAATTGTCGATCGCACCCTTTAGACATATCAATCTCTGAAAATTTGTAAACAATAATTAAATATCAATAAACAATTAAATAATTCATTATTTTAACTTAATACAATATTGCTATCAATTGTCGATCGCTCCCTTTAGACATATCAATCAATGAAAATATGTAAACAACAATTTATCATCAATAACCAATTAAATATTCATTACTTTAACTTAAAAAAATATTGTGATCAATTGTCGATCGCACCCTTTAGACATATCAATCACTGTAAATGTGTAAAGAACAATTAATCTTCAATAACCAATTTAATAATTCATTACTTAAACTTAATACAATGTTGCGATCAATTGTTGATCTCACCCTTTAGACATATCAATCACAGTAAATGTGTAAATAACAATTAATCTTCAATACAAATTCAACAATTCATTATTTTATCTTAATAAAATATTGCGATCCATTGTCAATCGCACCCTTTAGACATATCAATCATTGAAAATATGTAAACAATAATTTATCTTCAATAACCATTTAAACAATTCATTAACTTGACTTAATACAATGTTGCGATCAATATTAGATCGCACTCTTTAGACATATCAATCACTGTAAATGTGTAAACAATAATTAATCTTCAATAGCCAATTAAATATTCATTACTTTAAATTAATAAAATGTTGCGATCAATATTCGATCCCACCCTTTAGACATATTAATCACTATAAATGTGTAAACAACAATTTATCTTCAATACCCAATTCAATAATTCATTACTTTTACTTAATACAATGTTTCGATTAATTTTCTATCGCACCCTCTAGACATATGAATCACTGTAAATGTGCAAAGAACAATTAATCTTCAATACCTATTCAACAATTCATTACTTTAACTTAGTAAAATATTGCGAACAATTTCACCCTGTAGACATATCAATCACTGAAAATGTGTAAACAACAATTAATCTTCAATACCAATTCAGTAATTCATTACATTAACTTAATACAACGTTACGATCAATTGTCGATCACACCCTTTAGACATATCAATCACTGAAAATTTGTAAACAACAATTAAACATCATTAACAAATTCAATAATTCATAAATTTTACTTAATACAATGTTGCGATCAATTAACGATCGCTCCCTTTAGACATATCAATCACTAAAAATGTGTAAACAACAAATAATCTTCATTAACCAATTAAATATTCATTACTTTACCTTAATAAAATATTGTGATTGATTGTCGATCGCACCCTTTATACATATCAATCACTGTAAATGTGTAAACAACAATTAATCTTCAATGCCAAATTCAACAATTCACTACTTTAACTTAATACAATAATGCGATCAATTGTCGATCGCACCCTTTAGACATATCAATCACTGTAAATGTCTAAACAACAAATAATCGTCAACACCCAATTCAATAATTATTACTTTAACTTAATACAAAGTTATTCAATAATTCATTACTTTAACTTAATACAATGTTGGGATCAATTGTCGATCGCACCCTTTTGACATATCAATCACTGAAAATGTGTAAACAACAATTAATCTTCAATAACCAATTCAATAATTCATTACTTTAACTTAATACAATGTTGCGATAAATATTCGATCGCACTCTTTAGACATATCAATCACTAAAAATATGTGAACAACAATTAAACTTCAAGTACCAATTCAATAACACATTGCTTTAACTTCATACAATGTTGCGATCAATTGTCGATCGCACCCTTTAGATATATCAATCACTAATTCATTACTTTGACTAAATACAATATTGCAATCAATATTCGATCGCACCCGTTAGACATAGTAATCACTGTAAATGGGTAACTAACAATTAATCTTCAATAACAGATTCAATAATTCATTACTTTGACTTAATACAATTTTGCGATCAATATTCAGTCGCATACTTTAGACATATCAATCACTGTAAATTGGTAAACAACAATTAATCTTCAATAAGAAATTCAATAATTCATTTCTTTGACTTAATAAAATGTTGCGATCAGTATTCGATCGCACCCTTTTGACATATCAATCACTGTAAATGTGTAAACAACAATTTACCTTCAATACCCAATTCAATAATTCATTAATTTAACTTAATACAATATTTCTATCAATTTTCGATCTCACATTTAGACATATCAATCACTGAAAATGTGTAAACAACAATTAATCTTCAATACCAATTCAATAATTCATTACTTTAACTTAATACAATGTTGCGATCAAATGTCGATCGCACCCTTTAGACATATCAATCACAGTAAATGTTCAATTCAACAATTCATTACTTTAACTTAATAAAATATTGCGATCTATTGTCGATCGCACCCTTTAGACATATCAATCACTGTAAATGTGTAAACAACAATTAATCTTCAATAACCAATTAAATAATTCATTACTTAGACTTAATACAATGTTGCGATCCATATTCGATCGCATAGACATTTTAGACATATCAATTGTAAATGTGTAAACAACAATTTATATTCAATGATCAATTAAATATTCATTACTTTAACTTAATAAAATGTTGCGATCAATATTCGATCGCACCCTTTAGACATATCAATCACTGTAAATGTGTAAACAACAATTAATCTTCAATGCCGAATTCAACAATTCACTACTTTAACTTAATACAATAATGTGATCAATTGTCGATCGCACCCTTTAGACATATCAATCACTGTAAATGTCTAAACAACAAATAATCGTCAACACCCAATCAATAATTCATTACTTTAACTTAATACAAAGTTATTCAATAATTCATTACTTTAACTTAATACAATGTTGGGATCAATTGTCGATCGCACACTTTAGACATATCAATCGCTGAAAATGTGTAAAGAATTATTAATCTTCAATAACCAATTCAATAATTCATTATTTTAACTTAATACAATGTTGTGATAAATATTCGATCGCACCCTTTAGACATATCAATCATTATAAATATGTGAACAACAATTAAACTTCAAGTACCAATTCAATAACACATTGCTTTAACTAAATACAATGTTGCGATCAGTATTCGATAAAATGTTGCGATCAGTATTCGATCGCACCCTTTTGACATATCAGTCACTGTAAATGTGTAAACAACAATTTACCTTCAATACCGAATTCAATAATTCATTACTTTAACTTAATACAATGTTTCGATCAATTTTCGATCTCACCCTTTAGACATATCAATTACTGAAAATGTGTAAACAACAATTAATCTTCAATACCAATTCAATAATTCATTACTTTAACTTAATACAATGTTGCGATCAAATGTCGATCGCACCCTTTAGACATATCAATCACTAAAAAATTGTAAACAACAATTAAACATCAATAACCAATTTAATAATTCATTACTTTAACTTAATACAATGTTGCAATCAATTGTTGATCGCACCCTTTAGGCATATCAATCACAGTAAATGTTCAATTCAACAATTCATTACTTTAACTTAATAAAATATTGCGATCTATTGTCGATCGCACCCTTTAGACATATCAATCACTGTAAATGTGTAAACAACAATTAATCTTCAATAACCAATTAAATAATTCATTACTTTGACTTAATACAATGTTACGATCCATATTCGATCGCACCCTTTAGACATATAAATCATTGTAAATCTGTAAACAACAATTTATATTCAATGACCAATTAAATATTCATTACTTTAACTTAATAAAATGTTGCGATTAATATTCGATCGGACCCTTTAGACATATCAATCACTGTAAATGTGTTAGCAACAATTTATCTTCAATACCCAATTCAATAATTCATTACTTTAACTTAATAATATGTTTCGATTAATTTTCGATCGCACCGTTTAGACATATCAACCACTGTAAATATTCAAACAACAATTAATCTTCAATACAAATTCAACAATTAAATAATTTAACATAATACAATGTTGCGATCAATTGTCGATCGCACCCTTTAAAAATCATTAAAAGTTTGTAAACAACAATTAAACATCAATAACCAATTCAATAATTCATTACTTTAACGTAATGCAATGTTGCGATCAATTGTCAATCGCTCCCTTTGGACATTTCAATCACTAGAAATATGTAAACAACAATTAATCTTCAATAACCAATTAAATATTCAATACTTTAACTTAATAAAATGTTGCGATTAATATTCGATCGCACCCTTTAGACATATCAATCATGGTAAATGTGTAAACAACAATTTATCTTCTATACCCAATTCAATAATTCATTACTTTAACTTAATATAATGTTTCGATCAATTTTTGATCGCACCCTTTTGACATATAAATCACTGTAAATGCGTAAACTACAATTAATCTTCAATACCAATTCAATAATTCATTACTTTAACTTAATACAATATTGCGATCAATTGTCGATCGCACCCTTTAGACATATCAATCACTCAAAATTTGTAAACAACAATTAAACATCAATAACCAATTCGATAATTCATTACTTTAACTTAATACAATGTTGCGATCAATATCCGATCGCTCCGTTTAGACATATCAATCATTGAAAATATGTAAACAACAATTAATCTTCAATAACCAATTAAATATTCATTACTTTAACTTAATAAAATTTTGCGATCAATTGTCGATCTCACCCATTAGACATATCAACCACTCTAAGTGGGTAAACAACAATTAATCTTTAAATAACAAATTGAATAATTCAATAGTTTTACTTAATAAAATGTTGCGATCAATATTTGATCGCACCCTTTTGGACATATCAATCACTGTAAATGTGTAAACAACAATTTATCTTTAATACATAATTCAATAATTCATCACTTTAACTTAATACAATGTTACGATAAATTGTCAATTGCACCCTTTAGACATATACATCACTAAAAATGTATAAACAACAATTAATCTTCAATACCAATTCAATAATTCATTACATTAACTTAATACAATGTTGCGACTAATATTCGATCCCACCCTTTAGACATATCAATCACTAAAAATTTATAAACGACATTTTAACATCAATTACCAATTCTATAATTCATTACTTTAACTTAATACAATGTTGCGATCCATTTTCGATCGCTCCTTTAGACATATCAATCACTGAAAATATGTAAACAACAATTAATCTTCAATAACAAATTAAATATTCATTGCTTAAACTTAATAAAATTTTGCGATCAATTGTCGATCGCACCCTTTACACCTATCAATCACTGTAAATGTGTAAACAACAATTAATCTTCAATAACCAATTAAATAATTCATTACTTTGACTTAATACAATGTTCCGATCAATATTCGATCGCACCCTTTAGACATATCAATCACGGTAAATGTGTAAACAACAATTAATCTTCATTAACCAATTCAATAATTCATTACTTTGACTTAATACAATGTTGCGATAAATATTTAGTCGTACCCTTTAGATATATCAATCACTGAAAATTTGTAAACAACAATTAATCTTCATTAACCAATTTAATAATTCATTACTTTGACTTAATACAATATTCCGATCAATATTCGAACGCACCCTTAAGACATATCAATCACGGTAAAAGTGTAAACAACAATTAATCTTCAATACCCAATTCAATAATTCATTACTTTAACTTAATACAATGTTGCGATCAATTGTCGATCACACCTTTAGACATATCAATCACTGAAAATGTGTAAACAACAATTAATCTTCAATAACTAATTCAATAATTCATTACTTTGACTTAATACAGTGTTGCGATCAATATTCGATCCCACCCTTTAGTAATATCAATCACTGTAAATTTGTAAGCAACAATTAATCTTTAATAATCATTTCAATAATTCATTACTTTGACTTAATACAATGTTGCGATCAATATTCGATCGCACCTTTTAGCTATATCAATCACTGTAAATGTGTAAACAACAATTAATCTTCGATAACCAATTCAATAATTCATTACTTTGACTAAATACAATGTTCCGATCAATATTCGATCGCACTCTTTAGACATATCAATCACTGTAAATGTGTAAACAACAATTAATCTTCAATAACCAATTAAATAATTCATTACTTTAACTTAATACCATGTAGCGATCAATTGTCAATCGCACCATTTAGAAATATCAATAACTGAAAACGTGTAAACAACAATTAAATTTCAATAACCAATTCAATAGTTCATTACTTTTACTTAATACAATGTCGCGATCAATATTCGATCGCACCCTTTAGACATATAAATCACTGTAAATGGGTAACCAACAATTAATCTTCAATAACCAATTTAATAATTCATTACTATGAGTTAATACAATATTGCGATTAATATACGATCGCACGCTTTAGACATAACAATCACTGTAAATGGGTAAACAAAAATTAATCTTCAACAATAAATTCAATAATTCATTACTTTGACTGAATAAAATATTGCGATCAATATTAGATCACATCCTTTAGACATATAAATTACTGTAAATATGTAAACAACAATTTATCTTCAATACCCTATTCAATAATTCATTACTTTAACGTAATACAATGTTGCGATCAATTGTCGATCGCACCCTTTAGACATATCAATCACTGAAAATGTATAAACAACAATAAATCATCAATACCAATTCAATAATTGATTACTTTAACTTAATACAATGTTGCGATCAATTGTCGATCGCACCCTCTTGACATATCAATCACTGAAAATTTGTAAACAAAAATTAAACATCAATAACCAATTCAATAATTCATTACTTTAACTTAATACAATGTTGCGATCAATTATCGATCGCTCCATTTGACATATCAATCACTGAAAATATATAAACAACAATTAATCTTCAATGACCAATTAAATATTCATTACTTTAACTTAATAAAATATTGTGATCAATTGTCTATCGCACTCTTTAGAGACATATCAATCACTGTAAATGTGTAAACAACAATTAAACTTCAATAACCAATATAATAATTCATTACTTTAACTTAATATAATGTTGCAATCAATTGTCGATCGCACCCTTTAGACATACCAATCACTGCAAATGTGTAAACAACAATTAATCTTCAACAACCAATATAATAATTCATTACTTTAACTTAATACAATGTTACAATCAATTGTCGATCGCACCCTTTAGACATATCAATCACTGTAAATGTGTAAACAACAATTAACCTTCAATACAAATTCAGTAATTCATTACTTTAACTTAATACAATGTTCCGATCAATTGTCGATCGCACCCCTTAGACATACCAATCACTAAAAATTTGTAAACAATAATTAAACATCAATAATCAAATCAATAATTCATTTCTTTAACTTAATAAAATGTTCCGATCAACTGTCGATCACTCCTTTTAGACATATCAATCACTAAAAATATGTAAACAACAATTAATCTTCAATAACCAATTAAATAATTCATTACTTTGACTAAATACAATGTTGCAATCAATATTCAATCGCACCTTTTATACATATCAATCACTGTAAATGTGTAAACAACAATTAATCTTCAATAACCAATTTAATAATTCAATACTTTGACTTAATACAATGTTCAAACAAATATTCGATCGCACCCTTTAGACATATCAATCACTGTAAATGTGTAAACAACAATTTATCTTCAATAACAAATTCAATAATTCATTACTTTAACTTAATACAATGTTGCGATCAATTGTCGATCGCACCCTTTAGACATATCAATCACTGAAAATGTGTAAACAACAATTAATCTTCAATAACCAATTCAATAATTCATTACTTTGACTTTATACAATGTTGCGATAAATATTTGATCGCACCATTTAAACATATCAATCACTGTAAATGTGTAAATGAAAATTATTCTTCAATAACAATTTCTATAATTCATTACTTTAACTTAATACAATGTAGCTATCAATTGTCGATCGCACCCTTTTGACATATCAATCACTGAAAATGTGTAAACAACAATTAATCTTCAATAACCAATTCAATAATTCATTACTTTGACTTAATACAATATTGCGATCAATATTGGATCTCACCTATTAGCCATATCAATCAATGTAAATGTGTAAACAACAATTAATCTTCAATACCAATTTAGTAATTCATTACTTTAACTTAATACAATGTTGCGATCAATTGTCGATCGCACCCTTTAGAAATATGAATCACAGAAAATGTGTAAACAATAATTAATCTTCAATAACAAATTCAACTTTTCATTACTTTAACTTAATACAAAGTTGCGATCAATTATCGATCACACATTTTAGTCATATCTATCACTTAAAATGAGTAAACATTAATTAAACATCAATAACCAATACAATAATTCATTACTTTGACATAATACAATGTTGCGAACTATATTCGATCGCACACTTTAGAAATATCAATCACTTTAAATGTATAAACAACAATAAATCTTCAATAACCAATTCAATAATTCATTACTTTGACTTAATCCAATGTTGCGATCAATATTCGATCACACCTTTTATACATTTCAATCACTGTAAATGTGTAAACAACAATTAATCTTCAATAACCAATTTAATAATTCATTACTTTAACTTAATACAATGTTGCGATCAATTGTCGATCGCACCCTTTAGACATATCAATCACTGAAAATGTGTAAACAACAATTAATCTTCAATACCCAATTCAATAATTCATTACTTCGACTTAATACAATGTTGCGATAAATATTCGATCGCACCCTTTAGACATATCAATCACTGTAAATGTGTAAATGAAAATTAATCTTCAAGAACAATTTAAATAATTCATTTCTTTAACTAAATACAGTATAGCTATCAATTGTCGATCGCAGCGTTTAGACATATCAATCACTGAAAATGTGTAAACAACAATTATTCTTCAATGACCAATTCAATAATTTATTACTTTGACTTAATACAATGTTGCGATCAATATTCGATCGCACCTATTAGCCATATCAATCAATGTAAATGTGTAAACAACAATCAATCTTCAATAACCAATTCAATTGTTCATTACTTTAACTTAATCCAATGTTGCAATCAATTATCGATCGTACCCTTTAGACATATCAATCACAGAAAATGTGTAAACAACAATTAATTTTCAATAACAAATTCAATAATTCATTACTTTGACTTAATCCAATGTTGCGATCAATATTTGATCGCACCTTTTATACATATCAATCACTGTAAATGTGTAATCAACAATTTATCTTCAATCCCAATTCAATAATTCATTACTTTAAACTTTAAACAATGTTGCAATCAATTATCGATCGTACTCTTTAGACATATGAATCACAGAAAATGTGTAAACAACAATTAATTTTCAATAACAAATTCAATAATTCATTACTCTAACTTAATACAATGTTGCGATCAGTTGTCGATTGCACCCTTTAGACATATCAATCACTGTAAATGTGTGAACAACAATTAATCTTCAATAACCAATTAAATAATTCATTACTTTGACTTAATACAATGTTGCGATCAATATTCGATCGCACCCTTTAGACATATCAATCACTGAAAATGTGTAAACAACAATTAAACTTCAATAACCAATTCAATAATTCATTACTTTTACTTGAATTTACGAAAAAACCCTTAAAATAATAAAAGTTCAAAAAAACACTCTAAACGATCTCGAAACGCTGAAATCTATCATAGGTAATCGCCAAAGGCGATGAGTTTGATTCAGATCGCCGTTTCGCTTCAACCAGTCGAATTTGGGCCCTCAATTCCATACCCAAAATCAACATAGAAAGCCCGGTGCATCATATTCTCCCCTGCTAGAAAGAAGATTCATCCTCGAATCTAATTCATCTTCACCAACAGCAAGCTCTCCAAGTTCTTCTTCTTGGTCTGTATGATAGGGCGATAAATCTGCTACATTAAAAGTCCCGGATATATTGTACTTACCCGGCAGCTCGATGTTGTACGCATTGTCATTTATTCGCTCTAGAACCTTGAATGGACCATCAGCTCGAGGATGTAATTTGCCAAACCTGCCAGCTGGGAATCGTTCCTTTCTGAGGTGAATCCGAATGAGATCACCTTCTTTATAGACCACTCTATTCCGTCGCATATCCACTCTCTATTTGTACTTCATGTTCTGCTTAGTAATCCTGTCATGAATTTCGGAATGCAGCTCTTTAATCCGTTTTGCGTGTTCATCTGCATCAGAACTGAACTGCTTGACTAAGGGTAACGGTGCGAGATCCAGAGGAGTAATTGGATTACACCCATAGACTATCTCGAAAGGACTCTTGCCCGTTGTTCGGTTTTGTGACCGGTTATAAGCAAACTCTGCCTGAGGTAGCACCACGTCCCACTGTCGTGGATTACACCAACCAGACTTCGCAGTAAATTCCCCAAGTTTCATTTGACAACTTCTGTTTTCCCATCGGTCTGGGGATGATGAGATAGCTAAATTGCAACTTGGTTCCCATATGTCGCCACAGAGTATGCCAAAAGTGACTTACAAACTTCACATCACGATCTGAGGTCATAGTTTTAAGGACTCCATGCAGCTTGACAATCTCCTGCAAAAATAAACGAGCAACCTGTGAAGCATCAAAGGTCTTGTTATAGGGAATAAAGTGGGCCATCTAGGAGAATCTGTCGACCACCACCATTATGGAATCTTTATTCCGCTGTGTCCTCGGAAACCCCAACACAAAATCAAGACTGACATCTTCCCATTGTGCAAGTGTAACAGGTAAAGGCATGTATGATCCAGCATTAGTACCCTTCATTTTGGCCACGTGACATACTCGGCACTTCTCCACAAAACGTGCCATGTCACGCTCCATTCGAGGCCAGTAAAAGTGCTCACACAGCAAGGCCATCGTCTTATCAGTTCCAAAGTGTCCAGCTAAGCCCCCTGCATGACTCTTAGTAATAATTGACTCCCTTAAAGAACACATAGGGATACACAACCTGTTTCCCTTGAAGAGAAAATCAGCCACTAACAAAAACTGTTGGAACGGACCTGTTTGACACTTCTTCCAGACATCTCTGAAATACGGATCATCAACATATAATTCCTTAAAAGAGTCAAAGCCCAAAACTTTTACTAGTATTGTAGACAACAAGGAATGTTTTCTGCTCAATGCATCTGCTACCTTGTTCATCACTCAAGCTTTATGCTTAATTACGAAACTGAAAACCTGAAACAGCTCCACCCACTTCGCGTGCCTAGCATTCAGTTTTTGCTGCACATTAATATATTTCAAGGCTTCATGGTCAGAATATAAAACAAACTCCCTCGAAATAACATAGTGACGCCAATGCTCCAAGCTCCGCACTATGGCATAGAATTCTCTATCATACGTCGAATACTTCTTCTTTGCTTCATTCAACTTATCACTAAAAAATTCCACCGGTTTATTTTTCTGACTCAGTACACCACCAATACCAACTCCCAAAGCATCACAATGTACTTCAAAAACCTAATGAAAATCAGGAAGAACCAAAATCGGGGCTTCAGTTATCTTCTTTTTCAGCAACAGAAATGCCGCTTCCGCCTCTTTGGTCCATGTAAACTTACCCCCTTTAGACAATCCGTAAGAGCTGCAATGATAGTGCTGAAATCTCGGACACACCTCCGATAAAAAGATGCTAACCCATGAAAGCTGCGTACCTCATGGATATTTTTCGGAGTTCCCCAACTTGTAATGGCCTCAATCATCATCGGGTCTACCTGAATGCCATCATGCGATACTATATATCCCAAAAAAGTCACATGATTAGTTTAAAAATGACACTTCTTCAGATTGGCATATAACTTCTGCTCCCTCAACGCCTCAAACACTGAAAATGTGTAAACAACAAGTAATCTTTAATAACGAATTCAATAATTCATAACTTTGACTTAATACAATGTTGCGATCAATATTCGATCGCACCCTTTAGACATATCAATCACTTTAAATGTGTAAACAGCAATTAATCTTTAATAACCAATTCAATAATTCATTATTTGACATAATACAATGTTGCGATCAATATTCGATCGCACCCTTTAGACATATCAATCACTGAAAATGTGTAAACAACAATTAATCTTCAATAACAAATTCAATATTTTTTTACTTTAACTTAATACAATGTTGCGATCAATTGTCGATCGCACCCTTTAGACATATCAATCACTGAAAATGTTTAAACAAAAATTAATCTTCAATAACCAATTCAATAATTCATTACTTAAAAATAATACAGTGTTGCAATCAATATTCGATTGCACCCTCTAGATATATCAATCACAGTAAATGTGTAAACAACAATTAATATTCAATAACCAATTCAATAATTCATTACTTTTATTTAATACAATGTTGCGATCAATATTCGTTCGCACCCTTTAGACATATCAATCACCGTAAATGTGTAAACAACAATTTATCTTCAATACCCAATTTAATAATTTATTACTTTGACTTAATACGTTGTTGCGAACAATTGTGGATCGCACCCTTTAGATATATCAATCACTGAAAATGTGTAATCAACACTTAATCTTCAAAAACCAATTCAATAATTCATTTCTCTGACATAATACAATGTTGCAATCAATATTCGATCGCACCCTTTAGACATATAAATCATTGTAAATGTGTAAACAGCAATTAATCTTCAATATCCAATTCAATAATTCATTACTTTAACTTAGTACAATGTTGCGATCAATTGTCGATCGCACCCTTGAGACGTATCAATCACTGAAAATGTATAAACAACAATTAGTCTTCAATAATCAATTCGATAATTCGTTACTTTGACTTAATAGAATGTTGCGATCCATATTTGATCACACCCTTTAGACATATCAATCACTGAAAATTTGTAAACAACAATTTAACATCAATAACAAATTCAGTAATTCATTAATTTAACTCAATACAATGTTGCGATTAATTGTCGATCGCACCCTTTAGACATATAAATCCTTGAAAATGTGTAAACAACAATTCATTACTTCAACTTAGTACAATGTTGCAATCAATATTCGATCGCACCCTTTAGACATATCAATCACTGTAAATGTGTAAACAACAATTAAACATTAATAACCAATTCAATAATTCATTACTTTAAGTTAATACAATGTTGCAATCAATATTCGATCGCACTCTTTAGACATATCAATCACCGTAAATGTGTAAACAACAATTAAACATCAATAACCAATTCAATAATTCATTACTTTAACTTAATACAATGTTGCGATCAATTGTCGATCGCACCCTTTAGACATATCAATCACTGAAAATGTGTAATCAACACTTAATTATCAATAACCAATTCAATAATTTATTGCTTTAACGTAATAATATGTGCGATCAATATTTGATCACAATAACTGTGTAAACAACAATTTATCTTCAATACCCAAATCAATAATTCATTACTTTAAACTTAATACAATGTTGCGCTTAATTTTCGATCGCACCCTTTAGACATATTCAATCACAGCAAATGTGTAAACAACAATTAATCGTCAATTAGAAATTCAATAATTCATTACTTTAACTTTATAAAAATTTTGCGATCAATTGTCGATTGCACCCTTTAGATATATCGATCAATGAAAATGTGTAAACAATAATTAATTTTCAGTAACCAATTCAATAATTCATTACTTTGACTAAAAAAAATGTTGTAATCAATCACTGTGAATGTGTAAACAACAATAAATATTCTATACTCAATTCAATAATTCATTACTTTAACTTAATACAATGTTCTAATCAATTGTCGATCACACCTTTTAGACATATCAATCACTGAAAATGTGTAAACAACACTTAATCTTCAATAACAAATTCAATAATTCATTACTTTGACTTAATTTAATAATGCAACCAATTGTCGATCGCACCCTTTTGACATATCAATCACTGAAAATGTGTAATCAACAATTAATCTTCAATAACCAATTCAATTATTCATTTCTCTGACTTAATACAATTTTGCGATCAATACTCGATCGTACCCTTTAGACATATCAATCATTATAAATGTGTAAACAACAATTAATCTTCAATACCCAATTCAATAATTCATTACTTTAACGTAGTACAATGTTGCGATCAATTGTCGATCGCACCCTTGAGACATATCAATCACTTAAAATGTGTAAACAACAATTAATCTTCCATAACCAATATATCATTAATTAAACTTAATACAATGTTGCGAACAAGTGTCGATCGCACCCTTTAGAGATATCAATCACTGAAAATGTATAAACAATAATTAATCTTCAATAATCAATTCGATAATTCATTAATTTGACTTAATAGAATGTTGCGATCAATATTCGATTGCACCCTTTAGACATATCAATCACTAAAAATGTGAAAACATTAAATTAACATCAATAACTAATTCAATAATTTATTACTTGAACTTAATACAATGTTGCGATCAATTGTCGATCGCACCCTTTAGACATATCAATCCTTGAAAATGTGTAAACAACAATTAATCTTCAATAACCAATTCAA
The DNA here is from genome assembly GCA_031304145.1 of Cardiospermum halicacabum. Taxonomy (NCBI): domain Eukaryota; kingdom Viridiplantae; phylum Streptophyta; class Magnoliopsida; order Sapindales; family Sapindaceae; genus Cardiospermum; species Cardiospermum halicacabum. The sequence continues at coordinate 10,450,051 of CM062389.1, forward strand.
TAATTCATTACTTTGACTTAATATAATGTTGCGATTAATATTCGATCGCACCCTTTAGACATATCAATCACTGTAAATGTGTAAACAACAATTAAAAATTAACAACAATTAAAAATTAATAATTTATTACTTTAACTTAGTACTATATTGCTATCAATTGTCGATCGCATCCTTTAGACATATCAATCATAGAAAATGTGTTAAAAATAATTATTCTTTAATAACAAATTCAATAATTCATTACATTAACTTTATACAATGTTGCCATCAATTGTCAATTGCACCATTTAGATATATCAATCATTGAAAATGTGTAAAGAACAATTAATCTTCAATAACCAATTCTATTCATTACTTTAACTTAATACAATGTTGCGATCAATATTCGATCGCACCCTTTAGACATATCAATCATTGTAAATGTGTAAACAACAATTAAACATCAATAACCAATTAAATAATTCATAACTTTAACTTAATACAATGTTCCAATCAATTGTCGATCGCACCCTTTAGACATATCAATCACTGAAAATGTATAAACAGCAATTAATCTTCAATAACTAATTCAATAATTCATTACTTTGACTTAATACAATGTTGCGATCAATTGTCGATCCCACTCTCTAGACATATCAATCACTGAAAATGGGTAAAGAACAATTAATCTTCAATAACCAATTCAATAATTCATTTTTTTGACTTAATACAGTGTTGCGATCAATATTCGAGCGCACCCTTTAGACATATAAATCACTGTAAATTTGTAAACAACAATTAATCTTCAATACCCAATTCAATATATAATTACTTTAACTTATTACAATATTGCGATCAATTTTCGATCGCACCCTTTAGACATATCAATCACTGTCAATATGTAAACAACAACTAATCGTCAATACCCAATTTAATAATTCATTTCTTTGACTTAATACAATGTTGTGATTAATATTCGATCGCACCCTTTAGACATATCAATAACTGTAAATGTGTAAACAACAATAAATGTTCAATAACCAATTGAATAATTCATTACTTTGACTTCATACAATGTTGGGATCAATATTCGATCGCACCCTTTAGACATATCAATTACTGTAAATGTATAAACAACCATTTATCTTCAATACCCAATTCAATAATTCATTACTTTAAACTTATTACAATGTTGCGATCAATTATCGATCTCACCCTTTAGACATATCAATCAGAGAAAATGTTAAAAAACAATTATTCTTCAATAACAAATTCATTAATTCATTACATTAACTTTATACAATGTTGCGATCAATTGTCGATTATACCATTTAGATATATCAATCGCTGAAAATGTGTAAACAACAATTAATCTTCAATAACCTATTGTAACGTCCCAATTTTGGGGCTTAATGTTTATAGCTTTTGGATTAAAGTTGATTTTTCGAGATATTGATTCATTTCTTGTAACTTTTGAAAAGTCTTGAATATTGAATTGGTATTATTCATCTTTGGATGCACTAAGAATGTTTAATGGTATTGTAAAGTTCATATTTTGAAAATTGAAGCGAATACGAAGCGGAACGAAAGAAGGAATAGAAGTGCGTAGCACTGGTCGCGCTGGCTACATAAGCCTTATGTAGCCAAGCTTGTTGCCAGCGCTGGCGACAAGGGGCTATGTCGCCAGCCTTATCGCCAGCGAGCGAATTCTGTAATATTGAAGTGTTTCTCTCGGTGCGCTTTGGCGACATAAGGCCTATGTCGCCAGCCTTGTCGCCAACCACCGAAATCGGGTTTTTAAAACCTAATTTGGCCGAATCTTCTTCATTCGCAACCTCTCTCTCGAATTCTCTCGCCTCGCAAGTTTTTGTTCTCTTCATTTCCTCGCAATCTCTCTGTTTGATTGTCTCCGGTAAGTCTCCAATCGACCTTTATCTTCTACGCTATTAGTATAAGTATGATTGATGTTGGTTTATGGTTTAATCGTTATCGTCTCTAATGATGGATTGGTTAGGGTTTGTTGGAAACCCTAGGCTTTGGGGATAATTGATTTGGATGGTACATTGTTGATGATTGGATTGGGTTTTAGTGTATTCGCGTTATCGTCACCGTTTATTGCTCGTTTGTTTAGTGTCTCTTCGCGATTAGAATAGGTTTCGATTATTGCGTCCTACTTATTCGATCGATTTTCTAATCGAGTTATCGTTACTTTTTCCTTGTTAGGCGAAGCGGAAGGTGCTGTAGAACGTACCGGTGACGCCTAGCTAATTGTCGTCGGAAGAAAGATTAGCAACGTCGTCTTGAACTCCATATTGGATGTTGTTTGTTTTATGAATTGTGCATTAAACTGGTTAATAAGATAATCACTTGAATTGACAATTGGATAGGATTGGATAGTAAATGATAGAATGATATTGTTTGCCGTATTGCTAGTTATTGCTGATATAGAACTATTAGTGATTCTATTGCATGTTAGACTTAGGCTTTGGTTAGCTAGAGCTGGAAATAATTGGATATGGCACTAGTAAAGTACCTCTCACATATTGATTGAAAGTCAATGGATTGTAATAATGAGATTGTTAAATTGTTAAAGGAAGAATTGTGTGTTTGATCACCTAACTACTGAATAATGATTGCCCTAACTATGGTTGAAAGTAATGATAGAGTGACATGTCATTAGGGGTACCCGAGATATCTCAACCTATTGAGCAAAATAGGATCTTTGGTTTAGCTAACCACATTGAAAAATTGAGTGACGACTCCTATTGGGTGTGACGGCACAACCGCTTGCGGGCATATTGTTATTGGTGGTCTTCGGACCTAATTGATGGGATTCTAAGGTAGTAATCTGTCCCGGGGGGGATAAACGGCTCTATGGATCTCGGTCTTCGGACCATATTGGTGGCTTCGGCCTAATTGGCCACATTTCATTATTGATCCTAGATTAGTGGCAGTCAATAAAACTGGAAATATAAATTGATTGATATTGCGTGATGATTGCTAGTGATTAGTTAATTGTTTTGGGTGATTCCTAAACAAAGTTTGAGATCATAATTGGACATTGATAATATTGAACACACCTAATGAATAAAATCAGATTTAGTGGACTATCTAACTTTATTGAACCGAAATGGCGTTAGACTTGGGTGGGATTGTATTCTCTTCCCTTGATTGCTAGATTAAGGTGCATTTGCGTGCCTTCTCATCATTAAATGCTTAATCAGATGCATTGTGTGTGTATGTTGGAGTATGACTTGCTAACCAGACATCGATAGTCTGACGTTGTTTTCCTTCCATTTTCTTGTCTATCTATCGAAATGTGAAACAGGTGATCGAGAAGATTGAAGGTCTCATTGCATTTTCATTTCATGTTTTTGGAACACTACTGAGAGCTGCCTTCTTCTTGTATTTTGATTAGTTTTTGAAAGACATGTAGACCCTTTTTAAGTATTTTCAGTTTGTAATGTTTTAAGACAACTATTATGAGATTTGTAAGTCTTTTTAAAGTACTTGAGTACTTAATATTTTCGGATAATTATTTGAAGATTTTGAACTATTATTTGGATGATTGATATATTTGCGAACAGGTTTATTTTCAAATGAATTATCTGGATTATGTAATTGTTTTTGGAAACAGGATGATTATTTTGTAATTGATAATCCTAATATTAAGACTTATATTCCGCATTAAAGAATGAACGTATTGATTGTTAATATGGCGTTCCGGCTTCCGTTCACGGCTCCGCCGTGACCGGGGGTTGGACGTTACACCAATTCAATAATTCATTACTTTGACTTAATACAATGTTGCGATCAATATTTGATCGCACCGTTTAAACATAGCAATCTCTAAAAATGTGTAAACAAAAATTAAACATCAATAACCAATTCAATAATTCACTACTTTAACATAATACAATGTTACGATTAATTGTCGATCGCACCCTTTAGACATATCAATCCTTGAAAATGTGTAAATAACAATTAATCTTTAATAACCAATTCAATATTTTATTACTTTAACTTAATACTATATTGCTATCAATTGTCGATCGCATCCTTTAGACATAACAATCACAGAAAATGTGTTAAAAATAATTATTCTTCAATAACAAATTCAATAATTCATTACATTAACTTTATACAATGTTGCCATCAATTGTCGATTGCACCATTTAGATATATCAATCATTGAAAATGTGTAAAGAACAATTAATCTTCAATAACCAATTCTATTCATTACTTTAACTTAATACAATGTTGCAATCAATATTCGATCGCACCCTTTAGACATATCAATCATTATAAATGTGTAAACAACAATTAAACATCAATAACCAATTCAATAATTCATAACTTTAACTTAATACAATGTTCCAATCAATTGTCGATCGCACCCTTTAGACATATCAATCACTGAAAATGTGTAAACAACAATTAATCTTCAATAACTAATTCAATAATTCATTACTTTGACTTAATACGATGTTGCGATCAATTGTCGATCGCACCCTTTAGACATATCAATCACTCAAAATGGGTAAACAACAATTAATTTTCAATAACCAATTCAATAATTCATGACTTTGACTTAATACATTGTTGCGATCAATATTTGATCGCACCCTCTAGACATATAAATCACCGTAAATGTGTAAACAACAATTAATCTTCAATACCCAATTCAATAATTAATTACTTTAACTTAATACAATATTGCGATCAATTTTAGATCTCACCATTTAGACATATAAATCACAAAAAATGTGTTTAAAAAAATTATTCTTCAATAACATATTCAATAATTCATTACATTAACTTTATACAATAATGCGATCAATTCTCGATTGCACCATTTAGATATATTAATCAATGAAAATATGTAAACAACAATTAATCTTCAATAACCAATTCAATAATTCATGACTTTAACTTAATACAATGTTGCGATCAATATTCGATCGCACCCTTTAGACATATCAATCATTGTAAATGTGTAAACAATAATTAAACATCCATAACCAATTCAATAATTCATTACTTTAACTTAATACAATGTTGCGATCAATTGTCGATCGCACCCTTTAGACATATCAATCACTGAAAATGTGTAAACAACAATTAATCCTCAATAACTAATTCAATAATTTATTACTTTGACTTAATACAATGTTGCGATCAATTGTCGATCGCACCCTTTAGACATATCAATCACTGAAAATGGTAAACAACAATTAATCTTTAATAACCAATTCAATAATTCATTACTTTGACTTAATACATTGGTGCGAACAATATTCGATCGCACCCTTTAGACATATCAATCAATGTAAATGTGTAAACAATAATTAATCTTCAATACCCAATTCAATAATTCATTACTTTAACTTAATACAATATTGCGATCCATTTTCAATCGCACCCTTAAGACATATCAATCACTATAAATGTGTAAACAACAATTAATCGTCAATACCCAATTCAATAATTCATTACATTAATTTAATACAATGTTGCGATCAATTGTCGAACGCACCCTTTAGACATATCAATCCTTGAAAATGTGTAAACAACAATTAAACGTCAATAACCAATTCAATTATTCATTACTTTAACTTAATACAATGTTGCGATCAATTGTCGACCACATCCTTTAGACATGTCAATCACAGAAAATGTGTGAACAACAATTAAGCTTCAATAACCAATTCAATAATTCAATATTTGACTTAATACAATGTTGCGATCCATATTCGATCGCACCCTTTAGATATATCACTAACTATAAATGTGTAAACAACAATTAATCTTCAATACCCAGTTCAATAATTCATTACTTTAACATAATACAATGTTGCGATCCTTTGTCGATCGAACCCTTTAGACATATCAATCACGTAAAATGTGTAAACAACAATTAACAATCAATAACCAATTCAATATTTCATTACTTTAACTTAATACAATGTTGCTATCAATTGTCGATCAAATCCTTTAGACATATCAATCACTGAAAATGTGTAAACAACAATTAATCTTTAATAACCAATTCAATAATTCATTACTTTGACTTAATACAATGTTTCGATCAATAGTCGATGAATCCCTTTAGACATATTAATATCTGTACATGTGTAAACAATAATTAATCTTCAATAACCGATTCAATAATTCATTACTTTAACTAAATACAATGGTGCGATCAATATTCGATTGCACCCTTTAGACATATCAATCACTGTAAATGTGTTAACAACAATTAATCTTCTATACCCAATTAAATAATTCATTACTTTAACTTAATACAATGTTCTAATCAATAACCAATTCAATAATTTATTATTTGACTTAATACAATGTTGCGATCAATATTCGATCGCACCCTTTAGATATATCACTCACTGAAAATGTATAAAAAACAATAAATCTTCAATAACAAATTCAATAATTCATTACTTTAACTTAATACAATGTTGCGATCATTTGTCGATCGCATCCTTTAGGCATATCAATCACTGAAAATGTGTAAACAACAATTAAACATTAATAACCGACTCAATAATTCATTACTTTAACTTTATACAATGTTGCAATCAATTGTCGATCGCATCCTTTAGATGTATCAATCACTGAAAATGTGTAAACAACAATTAATCTTCAATAACCAATTCCGTAATTCATTACTTTAACTTATTACAATGTTGCGATCAATATTCGATCGCACCCTTTTGACATATCAACCACTGTAAATGTGTAAACAACTGATGGCGTGGAGGATGTATATTATAAATAAGATAAAAACAAGTTGAATGTTTTTGGAAACATACAAAACCCAATAGTTTTTGAAAACTAATAAAACCCTTGAATGTTTTGGAAATAAACAAAACCCAAGTGTTTAAACACTCAAATAGTTTTTCTTTCAAAATCTGATTCTTTACTTCATCCATATCTTCCTTTGAATAAGAAGCATTACATTGAAAGTTGAAAGGAAATAAAACTGCCTACAATAAATGTAACTAAATAGACATTAACAATAACCATAATAAAATGGAAATAAAGACAAGTTAAGATAACAAAAGTAACATAAAAGAAATTTGAAAGGTCATTTTGGAAAGATCCAAATATGGGCTGAATATATGGATCAGATTTCATGGGTTAAGTTCTTCAGATTGGGCCTCTCTATAGTCACCAGTTATAAGGGCTTGAAACAGCCAAAATGGTTTTAAAAGAAACCCCATTTTCTGGTCATACCCAGCTGCTATTTCAGGTCCAATAATGCTTGGTTCTCCATCATCTCTCAAAGGTGCACAAAGGCCCATGTCCAAAGCATCTTGATAGGCTAGGCTAGATGGACCTCCATCATCCTCCCCTTCTTGAAAAGATTCTCCTTCGACAGAAATTTGCATGGTGTCCTCCTGATACTTAGCTAAGTCACTTACACTGAAAGTATTGGAAACTTTATAAGTTGATGGTAATTCCACTTTGTAAGCATTCTGATTTACCCTCTTGATGATCTTGTAAGGACCTTCAGCCTTAGGCATAAGTTTGTTATTTCTCTTAGAAGGGAATCGTTCCTTCCTCAGATGAACCCACACAATATCAACTTCTTCAAACTCAACAATAGATTTTCGCTTGGCTTGCATCTTGTAGGCTTCATTCTTTTTCTCAATGTGGGCTTTGGCCTTAGCATGGAGTTTGACAATCTCAGCAGCTCTATCTTCAGCCTTTAAGTTCGAAGGAATACTAGAATGTACGTTGCACTAATCAAGAGGAATAGATGGATTAGCTCCATAAACTAATTCAAAAGGAGTAAAATTGGTAGTCTTACTCTTTGAACTATTATATGCAAATTCAGCATGAGCCAACAAAGTATCCCAATTCTTTACTTTTCCCTTCAGCAAACTTCTCAAAATATTGCCCAAGCTTCTGTTGACCACCTCGGTTTATCCAACGGTCTGGGAATGGAAGGCACTACTAAACTTCAAGGTAGTTCCTTACCTCGCCCACAAGTGTCTCAAAAAATGAATTAAGAATTTCACATCCCTGTCTTACTATACTCCGTGGAACTCCATGGAGTTTCACAACATTTTCAAAGTACAAATTCAGAACATGAGATGCATCATTTGTTCTGTTACAATCTATAAAATGGGCCATTTTTGAGAACATGTCATCTTTGACTTAATACAATATTGCGATCAATATTCGATCGCACCCTTTAGACATATCAATCACTGTAAATGTGTAAGCAACATTTAATCTTCTATACCCGATACAGTAATTCATTACTTTAACTTAACACAATGTTGCGATCAATTGTCGATCGCACCATTTAGACATATCAATAACTGAAAATGTGTAAACAACAATTAATCTTCAATACCCGATTCAATAATTTACTTAAAATTAATACAATGTTGCCATATTCAATCGCACCCTTTAGACATATTAATGACTGTAAATGTGTAAACAACAATTACACATCAATAACCAATTCAATAATTCATTATTTCACTTAATACAATGTTGCCATCAATGTTCGATCTCACCCTTTAGACATATCAATCAATGTAAACGTGTAAACAACAATTAATCTTCAATACCCAATTCAATAATTCATTACTTTAACTTAAAACAATGTTGCGATCCATTGTCGATCACACCCTTTAGACATATGAATCAATGAAAATGTGTAAACAACAATTAAACATCAATAACCAATACAATAATTCATTACTTTAACTTAATACAATGTTGCGATCAGTTTTCGATTGCATCATTTAGACATATCAATCACTAAAAATAAGTAAACAACAATTAATCTTCAATAACCAATTCAATAATTCATTACTTCGACATAATACAATGTTGCGATCAATATTCGATCGCACCATTTAGACATATCAATCACTGTAAATGTGTAAGCAACATTTAATCTTCAATACATGATTCAATAATTCATTACGTTAATTGTATACAATGTTGCGATCAATTATCGATCGCACCCTTTACACATCAATCATTGAAAAAGTGTAAACAACAATTAAACATCAATAACCAATTCAATAATTCATTACTTTAACTTAATACAATGTTGCGATCAATTGATGATCAAACCGTTTAGACATATCAATCACTGAAAATGTGTAAACAACAATTAATCTTCAATACCAAATTCAATAATTCATTACTTTAATTAAATACAATGTTGCGATCAATATTCGATCGCACCCTTAGACATATCAATCACTGTAAATGTGTAAACAATAACTAAACAACATTAACAATTCAATAATTCATTACTTTAACTAAATACAATGTTGCGATCAATATTCGATCGCACCCTTTTGACATATCAATCACAGTAAATGTGTAAATAACAATTAAACATCAATAACCAGTTCAATAATTTATTATTTGACTTAATTTAATGTTGCAATCCATATTCGATCGCACGCTTTAGACATATCAATCACTGTAAATGTGTAAACAACAATTAATCTTCAATACCCAATTCAATAATGCATTACTTAAACTTAATACAATGTTGCGATCCATTGTCGATCGCACCCTTTAAAAATATCAATCACTAAAAATGTGTAAACAACAATTAAACATCAATAACAAATTCAATAATTCATTATTTGAACTTAATACAATGTTGCGATCAATTGTCGATCGCATCCTTTAGACATATCAATCACTGAAAATGTGTAAACAACAATTAATCTTCAATAACCAATTCAATAATTCATTACTTTGACTTAATACAATGTTGCGATCACTATTCGATCGCACCTTTTAGACATATCAGTCACTATACATGTGTAAACCACAATTAATCTTCAATAACCAATTCAATAATTCATAATCTTGACTTAATACAATGTTGCGATCCATATTCGATCGCACACATTAGACATATCAATCACTGTAAATGTGTAAACAATAATTAATCTTCAATACCCAATTCAGTAATTCATTACTTAAACTAAATACAATATTGCGATCAATATTCGATCGCACCCTTTAGACATATCAATCACTGTAAATGTGTAAACAATAATTAATCTTCAATACCCAATTCAGTAATTCATTACTTAAACTAAATACAATATTGCGATCAATATTCGATCGCACCCTTTAGACATATCAATCACTGTAAATGTGTAAACAACAATTAAACATCAATAACTAGTTCAATAATTCATTATTTGACTTAATATAATGTTGCGATCCATATTCGATCGCACCCTTGAGACATATCAATCACTGTAAATGTGTAAACAACAATTAATCTTCAATACCCAATTCAATAATGCATTACTTAAACTTAATACATTGTTGCAATCCATTGTTGATCGCACCCTTTAAAAATATTAATCACTAAAAATGTATAAACAACATTAAACTCAATAAACAATTCAATAATTCATTATTTTAACTTAATACAATGTTGCGATCAATTGTCGATCGCATCCTTTAGACATATCAATCACTGAAAATGTGTAAACAACAATTAATCTTCAATAACAAACGAAATAATTCACTACTTTGACTTAATACAATGTTGCGATCAATATTCGATCGCACCTTTTAGACATATCAATCACTGTACATGTGTGTAAACAACAATTAATCTTCAATAACCAATTCAATAATTCATAATCTTGACTTAATACTATGTTGCGATCATGTTCGATCGCACCCTTTAGACATATCAATCACTGTAAATGTGTAAAGAACAATTAATCTTCAATAAATTCAATAATTCATTACTTTAACTTAATACAATGTTGCGATCCATTGTCGATCGCACCCTTTAGAAATATTAATCACTGAAAATGTGTAAATAACAATTAAACATCAATAACCTATTCAATATTCATTACTTTAACTTAATATAATGTTGCGATCAATTGTCGATCGCATCCTTTAGACATATCAATCACTGAAAATGTGTAAACAACATTAATCTTCAACCAATTCTGTAATTCATTACTTTGACTTAATAAAATGTTGCGATCAATATTCGATTGCACCCTTTAAACATATCAGTCACGGTACATGTGTAAACAACAATTAATCTTAAATAACCAAATTCAAAAATTCATACTTGACTTAATACAATGTTGCGATCTATATTCGATCGCACCGTTTAGACATATCAATCACTGTAAATGTGTAAACAACAATAAATCTTCTATGCCCAAATCACTAATTCATTACTTTAACTTAATACAATGTGCGATCAATTGTCGATCGCACTTTAGACATATCAATAACTGAAAATGTGTAAACAAAATTAATCTTCAATAACAAATTCAATAATTCATTACTTTGACTTAATACAATGTTGCGATCAATTTCGATCGCACCCTTTAGACATATCAATCACTGTAAATGGGTAAACAACAATTAATATTCTTACAATTCTATAATTTATTTTCTTTGACTTAACAATTGTGCGATCAATATTCGATCGCACCCTTTAGACATATCAATCACTAAAAATGTGTAAACAACAATTCTTCTTCAATAACCAATTCAAAATTGATTACTTTGACTTAACACATATTGCAATCAATATTTGATCGCGCCCTTTAGACATATCAATAACCGTAAATTGTGTAAACAACAATTAATCTAAAAACCCATTCAATAATTCAATACTTTAACTTAATATAATGTTCGATAGATTGTCGATCGCACCCTTTAGACATTAGTCATTGAAAATGTGCAAACAATAAATTAAAGAACAATAACAAATTCAATAATTCATTAAACAATGTTGCGATCAAATGTCGATCACCCATTTAGACATATTAATCACTGAAAATGTGTAAACAACAATTAAACATCAATAACCAATTCAATTATTCATTACTTTGACTTAATACAATGTGCGATCAATATTCGATCGCACCCATTCGACAGATCAATCACTGAAAATGTGTAAACAACAATTATCTTCAATAACCAATTCAATAATTCATTACTTTGACTTGATAAATTGTTGCGATCAATATTTCGCACGTCAGACATATCAATCACTGTAAATGGGTAAACAACAATTATTCTTCAATAACCAATTCTATAATTTATTACTTTGACTTAATACAATGCTGCGATCAATATTCGATCGCACCTTTTAGACATATCAATCACTGACAATGTGTAAACAACAATTAATCTTCAATAACCAATTCAATAATTCATTACTTTGACTTAATAAAATGTTGCGATAAATATTTTGTCGCGCCCATTAGACATAGCAATAACCGTAAATGTGTAAACAGCAATTAATCTAAAATACCGAATTCAATAATTCAATACTTTAACTTAATATATTGTTGCGATAAATTGTCGATCGTACCATTTAGACATATCAGTCCCTGAAAATGTGAAAACAATAATTAAACATCAATAACCAATCAATATATCATTACTTTAACTTAATACAACGTTGCGATCAATTGTCGATCGCAACCTTTACTTATATCAATCACTAAAAATGTGTAAACAACAATTAAACATCAATAACCAATTCAATATTCATTATTTTGACTTAATACAATGGTGCGATCCATATTCGATCGCACCTATTAGAAATATCAATCACTGAAAATGTGTAAACAACAATTAAATATCATTAACCAATTCAATAATTTATTACTTTAACTTAATTTAATGTTGTGATCATTTATCAATCGCACCCTTTAGATATATCAATCACTAAAAATGTGTAAACAACAATTAATCTTCAATAACCAATTCAAAAATTCATTACTTTAACTTAATTTAATGTCGTGATCAATTATCGATCGCACCCTTTGGACCTATCAATCATTGAAAATGTAAACAACAATTAAACATCAAAACCTATTCAATAAGTCATTACTTTAACTTAATACAATGTTGCGATCAATTGTCGATCGCACCGTTTAGACATATCAATCACTCAAAATGTGTAAAGAACATTTAATCTTCAATAACCAATTCAATAATTCATTACTTTTACTTAATACATTGTTGCGATCAATATTCGATTGCACTCTTTAGACATATCAATAACTTAAAATGAGGAAAAAACAAATAAACTTCAATAACCAATTCAATAATTCATTACTTTGACTTAATATAATATTGTGATCAATTTTAGAATGCACCTTTTAGACATATCAATCACTGTAAATGTGTTAACAACAATTATTCTTCAATACCCAATTCAATAATTCATTACTTTAACTTAATATAATGTTCCGATCAATTGTCGATCACACCCATTAGACATATCAATCACTAAAAATGTGAAAACAATAATTAAATATCAATAACCATTTCAATAATTCATTACTTTAACTTAATACAATGTTGCGATCAATTGTCGATCGTACCCTATTGACATATCAATCACTAAAAATGTATAAACAACAATTAATCATCAATAACAAAATCAATATTTCATTACTTTGACATAATTCAATGTTGCGATCAATATTACACCGCACTCATTCGACATATCAATCACTGTAAATGGGTAAACAACAATTAATGTTCAATAAACAATTCTATAATTTATTACTTTTACTTAATACAATGCTGCGATCAATATTCGATCACACCCTTTAGACATATCAATCACTGACAATGTGTAAACAACAATTAATCTTCAATAATCAATTCAATATTTGATTGCTTTGACTTAATACAATGTAGCGATCAATATTTGGTCGCGCCCTTTAGACATATCAATAACCGTAAATGTGTAAACGACAATTAATCTAAAAGACCCAATTCAATAATTCAATACTTTAACTTAATATAATGTTGCGATAAATTGTCGATTGTACCCTTTAGACTTATCAGTCACTGAAAATGTGTAAACAATAATTAAACAACAATAACCAATTCAATAATTCATTACTTTAACTTAATACAATGTTGCAATCAATTGTCGATCACACCCTTTAGACATATCAATCACTCAAAATGTGTACACAATAATTAATCTTCAATAACCGATTCGATAATTCATTACTTTGAGTTAATACAATGTTGCAATCAATATTCGATCGCACCATTTAGACATATCAATCACTATAAATGTGTAAACAAAAATTAATCTTCAATACTCAATTAAATAATTCATTACTTTAACTTAATACAATGTTGCGATCAATTGTCGATCGCACCCTTTAGACATATCAATAACTTAAAATGTGTAAACAACAATTAATCTTCAATAACCAATTCAATAATTCATTACTTTGACTTACTACAAAGTTGAGATCAATATTTGGTTGCACCCTTGAGACATATCAATCACTGTAAATGTGTAAACAACAATAAAACTTTAATACCCTATTCAATAATTCATTACTTTAACTTAATATAATGTTCCGATCAATTGTCGATCGCACCCATTAGACATATAAATCACTAAAAATGTGAAAATAATAATTAAACATCAATAACCATTTCAATAATTCATTACTTTAACTTAATACAATGTTGCGATCAATTGTCGATCACACCCTTTTGACATATCGATCACTGAAAATGTGTAAGCAACAATTAATCATCAATAACAAATTCAATATTTCATTACTTTGACTTAATACAATGTTGGGATCAATATTAAACCGCACCCGTTAGACATATCAATCACTATAAATGTGTAAACAACAATTAATGTTCAATAAACAATTCTATAATTTATTACTTTGACTTAATACAATGCTGCGATCAATATTCGATCGCACCCTTTAGACATATCAATCACTGACAATGTGTAAACAACAATTAATCTTTAATAACCAATTCAATAATTGATTGCTTTGACTTAATACAATGTTGCGATCAATATTTGGTCGCGCCCTTTACACATATTAATAACCGTAAATGTGTAAACAACAATTAATCTAAAAGACCAATTCAATAATTCAATACTTTAACTTAATATAATGTTGCGATAAATTGTAGATCGTACCCTTTAGACTTATCAGTCACTTTAAATGTTTAAACAATAATTAAACAACAATTACCAATTCAAAAATTCATTACTTAAACTTAATACAATGTTGCGATAAATTGTCGATCGCACCCTTTAGACATATCAATCACTGAAAATGTGTAAACAACAATTAAACATCAATAACCTATTCAATAATTCATTCCTTTAACTTAATACAATGTTGCAATCAATTGTCGATCGCACACTTTAGACATATCAATCATTGAAAATATATAAACAACAATTAAACATCAATAACAAATTCAATAATTCATTACTTTAACTTAATACAATGTTGCGATCAATTGTCAATCGCACCGTTTAGACATATCAATCACTCAAAATGTGTACACAAGAATTAATCTTCAATAACAAATTCAATAATTCATTACTTTGACTTAACACATTGTTGCGAACAAAACTCGATCGCACCCTTTAGACATATCAATCACTATAAATGTGTAAACAACAATTAATCTTCAATACCCAATTAAATATTTCATTACTTTATCTTTATACAATGTTGCGATCAATTGTCGATCGCACCCTTTAGACATATCAATAACTTAAAATTTGTAACCAACAATTAATCTTCAATAACCAATTTAATAATTCATTACTTTGACTTAATACAATGTTGCGATCAATATTTGGTCGCACACTTTAGACATATCAATCACTCTAAAGGTGTAAACAACAATTAATCTTCAATACCCAATTCAATAATTCATTACTTTAACTTGATATAATGTTCCGATCAATTGTCGATCGCACCCATTAGACACATCAATCGCTGAAAATGTGAAAACAACAATTAAACATCAATAATTCATTACTTTAACTTAATACAATGTTACTATCAATTGTCGATCGTACCAATTAGACATATCAATCGCTGAAAATGTGTAAACATTAATTAAATATTTATTAACAATTAAATAATTCGTTACTTTATATAATACAATGTGCGATCAATATTCGATCACACCCTTTAGACATATCAATCACTGAAAAATGTAATTAACAATTAAACATCAATAACCAATTCAATAATTCTTTACTTTGACTTAATACAATGTTGGGATCAATTGTCGATCGCACACTTTCGACATATCAATCACTGAAATTGTGTAGACAACAATTAAACATCAATAACCTATTCAATAAGTCATTACTTTAACTTAATATTATGTTGCGATCAATTGTCGTTCGCACCGTTTAGACATATCAATCACTCAAAATGTGTAAAGAACAATTAATCTTCAATAACCAATTCAATAATTCATTAATTTTACTTAATACAATGTTGCGATCGATATTCGATTGCACCATTTAGACAAATCAATCACTGTAAATGTGTAAACAACAATTAATCATCAATACCCAATTCAATAATTCATTACTTAAACTTAATACAATGCGATCAATTGTCGATCGCACACTTTAGACATATCAATCACTGAAAATATGTAAACAACAATTAAACATCAAAAACCAATTCAATAATTCATTACTTTAACTTAATACAATGTTGCGATCAATTGTCGATCGCACCGTTTAGACATATCAATCACTCAAAATGTGTAAACAACAATTAATCTTCCATAACCAATTCGATAATTAATTACTTTGACTTTATACATTATTTTGATCAATATTCGATCACACCCTTTAGACATATCAATAACTTAAAACGTGTAAACCCCAATTAATCTTCAATAACCAATTCAATAATTCATTACTTTGACTTAATACAATGTTGCGATCAATATTTGGTCGCACCCTTTAGACATATCAATCACTGTAAATGTGTAAATAACAATTAATCTTCAATACCCAATTCAATAATTCATTATTTTAACTTAATATAATGTTGCGATCAATGTCGATCGCACCCATTAGACATATCAATCACTGAAAATATGAAAACAACAATTAATCTTCAATAACCAATTCAATAATTCATTACGTTGACTTAATACAATGTTGCGATCAATTGTCGATCGTACACTTTAGACATATCAATCACTGAAAATGTGTAAACAACAATTATTCTTCAATACCTTATTCAATAAATCATTACTTTAACTTATACAATTTTGCGATCAATTGTCGATCGCACCCATTAGACATATCAATCACTGAAAATTTGAAAACAACAATTAATCTTCAATAACCAATTCAATAATTCATTACGTTGACTTAATACAATGTTGCGATCAATTGTCGATCATATACTTTAGACATATCAATCACTGTAAATGTGTAAACAACAATTAATCTTCAATACCTTATTTAATAAATCATTACTTTAACTTATACAATTTTGCGATCAATTGTCGATCACATCCTTTAGACATATCAATCACTGAAAAATGGGTAAACAACAATGTATCTTCAATATCCAATTCAATAATTCATTACTTCGACTTTATACAATGTCGCGATAAATATTTGATCGCACCCTTTAGACATATCAATCACTGTAAATGTGTAAATGAAAATTATTCTTCAATAGAAATTTCAATAATTCATTACTTTAACTTAATACAATGTAGCTATCAATTGTCCATCGCACCCTTTTGACATATCAATCACTGAAAATGTGTAAACAACAATTAATCTTCAATAACCAATTCAATAATTCATTACTTTGACTTAATACAATGTTGCAATCAATATTCGATCGCACCCTTTAGACATATCAATCAGTGTAAATGGGTAAACAACAATTGATCTTCAATAACAGATTAAATAATTCATTACTTTGACTTAATACAATGTTGCGATCAATATTCGATCGCACGCTTTAGACATATCAATCACTGGAAATGGGTAAACAACAATTAATCTTCAATAACAAATTCAATAATTCATTACTTAGACTTAATAAAAA
Source organism: Cardiospermum halicacabum (assembly GCA_031304145.1). Taxonomy (NCBI): domain Eukaryota; kingdom Viridiplantae; phylum Streptophyta; class Magnoliopsida; order Sapindales; family Sapindaceae; genus Cardiospermum; species Cardiospermum halicacabum. The sequence continues at coordinate 10,467,939 of CM062389.1, forward strand.
GTTGCGATCAATATTCGATCGCACCCTTTAGACATATCAATCACTGTAAATGTGTAAACAACAATTTATCTTCAATACCCAATTCAATAATTCATTACTTTAACTGAATACAATGTTGCGATCAATTGTTAATCGCACCCTTTAGACATATCAATCACTGAAAATGTGTAAACAACAATTAATCTTAATACCAATTCAATAATTTATTACTTTAACTTAATACAATGTTGCGATAATTGTCGATCGCACCCTTTAGACATATCAATCTCTGAAAATTTGTAAACAACAATTAAATATCAATAAACAATTAAATAATTCATTATTTTAACTTAATACAATATTGCTATCAATTGTCGATCGCTCCCTTTAGACATATCATTCAATGAAAATATGTAAACAACAATTTATCATCAATAACCAATTAAATATTCATTACTTTAACTTAAAAAAATATTGTGATCAATTGTCGATCGCACCCTTTAGACATATCAATCACTGTAAATGTGTAAAGAACAATTAATCTTCAATAACCAATTTAATAATTCATTACTTAAACTTAATACAATGTTGCGATCAATTGTTGATCGCACCCTTTAGACATATCAATCACAGTAACTGTGTAAATAACAATTAATCTTCAATACAAATTCAACAATTCATTATTTTATCTTAATAAAATATTGCGATCCATTGTCAATCGCACCCTTTAGACATATCAATCATTGAAAATATGTAAACAATAATTTATCTTCAATAACCATTTAAATAATTCATTAACTTGACTTAATACAATGTTGCGATCAATATTAGATCGCACTCTTTAGACATATCAATCACTGTAAATGTGTAAACAATAATTAATCTTCAATAGCCAATTAAATATTAATTACTTTAAATTAATAAAATGTTGCGATCAATATTCGATCCCACCCTTTAGACATATTAATCACTATAAATGTGTAAACAACAATTTATCTTCAATACCCAATTCAACAATTCATTACTTTTACTTAATACAATGTTTCGATTAATTTTCTATCGCACCCTCTAGACATATGAATCACTGTAAATGTGCAAAGAACAATTAATCTTCAATACCTATTCAACAATTCATTACTTTAACTTAGTAAAATATTGCGATCAATTGTCGATTGCACCCTTTAGACATATCAATCACTGAAAATGTGTAAACAACAATTAATCTTCAATACCAATTCAGTAATTCATTACATTAACTTAATACAACGTTACGATCAATTGTCGATCACACCCTTTAGACATATCAATCACTGAAAATTTGTAAACAACAATTAAACATCATTAACAAATTCAATAATTCATAAATTTTACTTAATACAATGTTGCGATCAATTAACGATCGCTCCCTTTAGACATATCAATCACTAAAAATGTGTAAACAACAAATAATCTTCATTAACCAATTAAATATTCATTACTTTACCTTAATAAAATATTGTGATTGATTGTCGATCGCACCCTTTATACATATCAATCACTGTAAATGTGTAAACAACAATTAATCTTCAATGCCGAATTCAACAATTCACTACTTTAACTTAATACAATAATGCGATCAATTGTCGATCGCACCCTTTAGACATATCAATCACTGTAAATGTCTAAACAACAAATAATCGTCAACACCCAATTCAATAATTCATTACTTTAACTTAATACAAAGTTATTCAATAATTCATTACTTTAACTTAATACAATGTTGGGATCAATTGTCGATCGCACCCTTTAGACATATCAATCACTGAAAATGTGTAAACAACAATTAATCTTCAATAACCAATTCAATAATTCATTACTTTAACTTAATACAATGTTGCGATAAATATTCGAACGCACTCTTTAGACATATCAATCACTAAAAATATGTGAACAACAATTAAACTTCAAGTACCAATTCAATAACACATTGCTTTAACTTCATATAATGTTGCGATCAATTGTCGATCGCACCCTTTAGATATATCAATCACTCAAAATGTGTAAACAACAATTAATCTTCAATAACCAGTTCACTAATTCATTACTTTGACTAAATACAATATTGCAATCAATATTCGATCGCACCCGTTAGACATATCAATCACTGTAAATGGGGAAACAACAATTAATCTTCAATAACAAATTCAATAATTCATTACTTTGACTTAATACAATGTTGCGATCAATATTCGGTCGCATACTTTAGACATATCAATCACTGTAAATTGGTAAACAACAATTAATCTTCAATAAGAAATTCAATAATTCATTTCTTTGACTTAATAAAATGTTGCGATCAGTATTCGATCGCACCCTTTTGACATATCAATCACTGTAAATGTGTAAACAACAATTTACCTTCAATACCCAATTCAATAATTCATTAATTTAACTTAATACAATGTTTCTATCAATTTTCGATCTCACATTTAGACATATCAATCACTGAAAATGTGTAAACAACAATTAATCTTCAATACCAATTCAATAATTCATTACTTTAACTTAATACAATGTTGCGATCAAATGTCGATCGCACCCTTTAGACATATCAATCACAGTAAATGTTCAATTCAACAATTCATTACTTTAACTTAATAAAATATTGCGATCTATTGTCGATCGCACCCTTTAGACATATCAATCACTGTAAATGTGTAAACAACAATTAATCTTCAATAACCAATTAAATAATTCATTACTTTGACTTAATACAATGTTGCTATCCATGCTCGATCGCACCCTTTAGACATATCAATCATTGTAAATGTGTAAACAACAATTTATATTCAATGATCAATTAAATATTCATTACTTTAACTTAATAAAATGTTGCGATCAATATTCGATCGCACCCTTTAGACATATCAATCACTGTAAATGTGTAAACAACAATTAATCTTCAATGCCGAATTCAACAATTCACTACTTTAACTTAATACAATAATGTGATCAATTGTCGATCGCACCCTTTAGACATATCAATCACTGTAAATGTCTAAACAACAAATAATCGTCAACACCCAATCAATAATTCATTACTTTAACTTAATACAAAGTTATTCAATAATTCATTACTTTAACTTCATACAATGTTGCGATCAATTGTCGATCGCACCCTTTAGATATATCAATCACTCAAAATGTGTAAACAACAATTAATCTTCAATAACCAGTTCACTAATTCATTACTTTGACTAAATACAATATTGCAATCAATATTCGATCGCACCCGTTAGACATATCAATCACAGTAAATGGGGAAACAACAATTAATCTTCAATAACAAATTCAATAATTCATTACTTTGACTTAATACAATGTTGCGATCAATATTCAGTCGCATGCTTTAGACATATCAATCACTGTAAATGGGTAAACAACAATTAATCTTCAATAAGAAATTCAATAATTCATTACTTTGACTTAATAAAATGTTGCGATCAGTATTCGATCGCACCCTTTTGACATATCAGTCACTGTAAATGTGTAAACAACAATTTACCTTCAATACCCAATTCAATAATTCATTACTTTAACTTAATACAATGTTTCGATCAATTTTCGATCTCACCCTTTAGACATATCAATTACTGAAAATGTGTAAACAACAATTAATCTTCAATACCAATTCAATAATTCATTACTTTAACTTAATACAATGTTGCGATCAAATGTCGATCGCACCCTTTAGACATATCAATCACTAAAAAATTGTAAACAACAATTAAACATCAATAACCAATTCAATAATTCGTAAATTTAACTTAATACAATGCTGCGATCAATTATCGATCGCTCCATTTAGACATATCAATCATTGAAAATATGTAAACAACAATTAATCATCAATATCGAATTAAATAATCATTACTTTAACTTAATAAAATATTGTGATCAATTGTCGATCGCAACCTTTAGACATCAATCACTGTAAATGTGTAAAGAACAATTAATCTTCAATAAGCAATTTAATAATTCATTACTTTAACTTAATACAATGTTGCAATCAATTGTTGATCGCACCCTTTAGGCATATCAATCACAGTAAATGTTCAATTCAACAATTCATTACTTTAACTTAATAAAATATTGCGATCTATTGTCGATCGCACCCTTTAGACATATCAATCACTGTAAATGTGTAAACAACAATTAATCTTCAATAACCAATTAAATAATTCATTACTTTGACTTAATACAATGTTACGATCCATATTCGATCGCACCCTTTAGACATATCAATCATTGTAAATCTGTAAACAACAATTTATATTCAATGACCAATTAAATATTCATTACTTTAACTTAATAAAATGTTGCGATCAATATTCGATCGCACCCTTTAGACATATCAATCACTGTAAATGTGTAAACAACAATTTATCTTCAATACCCAATTCAATAATTCATTACTTTAACTTAATAATATGTTTCGATTAATTTTCGATCGCACCGTTTAGACATATCAACCACTGTAAATATTCAAACAACAATTAATCTTCAATACAAATTCAACAATTAATTACTTTAACATAATACAATGTTGTGATCAATTGTCGATCGCACCCTTTAAAAATCATTAAAAGTTTGTAAACAACAATTAAACATCAATAACCAATTCAATAATTCATTACTTTAACGTAATGCAATGTTGCGATCAATTGTCAATCGCTCCCTTTGGACATTTCAATCACTAGAAATATGTAAACAACAATTAATCTTCAATAACCAATTAAATATTCAATACTTTAACTTAATAAAATGTTGCGATTAATATTCAATCGCACCATTTAGACATATCAATCATGGTAAATGTGTAAACAACAATTTATCTTCTATACCCAATTCAATAATTCATTACTTTAACTTAATATAATGTTTCGATCAATTTTTGATCGCACCCTTTAGACATATAAATCACTGTAAATGAGTAAACTACAATTAATCTTCAATACCAATTCAATAATTCATTACTTTAACTTAATACAATATTGCGATCAATTGTCGATCGCACCCTTTAGACATATCAATCACTCAAAATTTGCAAACAACAATTAAACATCAATAACCAATTCGATAATTCATTACTTTAACTTAATACAATGTTGCGATCAATATCCGATCGCTCCGTTTAGACATATCAATTATTGAAAATATGTAAACAACAATTAATCTTCAATAACCAATTAAATATTCATTACTTTAACTTAATAAAATTTTGCGATCAATTGTCGATCTCACCCATTAGACATATCAACCACTCTAAGTGGGTAAACAACAATTAATCTTTAATAACAAATTCAATAATTCAATAGTTTTACTTAATAAAATGTTGCGATCAATATTTGATCGCACCCTTTTGGACATATCAATCACTGTAAATGTGTAAACAACAATTTATCTTTAATACATAATTCAATAATTCATCACTTTAACTTAATACAATGTTACGATAAATTGTCAATTGCACCCTTTAGACATATACATCACTAAAAATGTATAAACAACAATTAATCTTCAATACCAATTCAATAATTCATTACTTTAACTTAATACAATGTTGCGACAAATATTCGATCCCACCCTTTAGACATATCAATCACTAAAAATTTATAAACGACATTTTAACATCAATTACCAATTCTATAATTCATTACTTTAACTTAATACAATGTTGCGATCAATTTTCGATCGCTCCTTTAGACATATCAATCACTGAAAATATGTAAACAACAATTAATCTTCAATAACAAATTAAATATTCATTGCTTAAACTTAATAAAATTTTGCGATCAATTGTCGATCGCACCCTTTACATATCAATCACTGTAAATGTGTAAACAACAATTAATCTTCAATAACCAATTAAATAATTCATTACTTTGACTTAATACAATGTTCCGATCAATATTCGATCGCACCCTTTAGACATATCAATCACGGTAAATGTGTAAACAACAATTAATCTTCATTAACCAATTCAATAATTCATTACTTTGACTTAATACAATGTTGCGATAAATATTTAGTCGTACCCTTTAGATATATCAATCACTGAAAATTTGTAAACAACAATTAATCTTCATTAACCAATTTAATAATTCATTACTTTGACTTAATACAATATTCCGATCAATATTCGAACGCACCCTTTAAGACATATCAATCACGGTAAAAGTGTAAACAACAATTAATCTTCAATACCCAATTCAATAATTCATTACTTTAACTTAATACAATGTTGCGATCAATTGTCGATCACACCTTTAGACATATCAATCACTGAAAATGTGTAAACAACAATTAATCTTCAATAACTAATTCAATAATTCATTACTTTGACTTAATACAGTGTTGCGATCAATATTCGATCCCACCCTTTAGTAATATCAATCACTGTAAATTTGTAAGCAACAATTAATCTTTAATAAACATTTCAATAATTCATTACTTTGACTTAATACAATGTTGCGATCAATATTCGATCGCACCTTTTAGCTATATCAATCACTGAAATGTGTAAACAACAATTAATCTCGATAACCAATTCAATAATTCATTACTTTGACTTAATACAATGTTCCGATCAATATTCGATCGCACTCTTTAGACATATCAATCACTGTAAATGTGTAAACAACAATTAATCTTCAATAACCAAGTAAATAATTTATTACTTTAACTTAATACCATGTAGCGATCAATTGTCAATCGCACCATTTAGAAATATCAATAACTGAAAACGTGTAAACAACAATTAAATTTCAATAACCAATTCAATAGTTCATTACTTTTACTTAATACAATGTCGCGATCAATATTTGATCGCACCCTTTTGGACATATCAATCACTGTAAATGTGTAAACAACAATTTATCTTTAATACATAATTCAATAATCCATCACTTTAACTTAATACAATGTTACGATAAATTGTCAATTGCACCCTTTAGACATATACATCACTAAAAATGTATAAACAACAATTAATCTTCAATACCAATTCAATAATTCATTACTTTAACTTAATACAATGTTGCGACAAATATTCGATCCCACCCTTTAGACATATCAATCACTAAAAATTTATAAACGACATTTTAACATCAATTACCAATTCTATAATTCATTTCTTTAACTTAATACAATGTTCCGATCAATTGTCGATCACTCCTTTTAGACATATCAATCACTAAAAATATGTAAACAACAATTAATCTTCAATAAGCAATTAAATAATTCATTACTTTGACTAAATACAATGTTGCGATCAATATTCAATCGCACCTTTTATACATATCAATCACTGTAAATGTGTAAACAACAATTAATCTTCAATAACCAATTTAATAGTTCAATACTTTGACTTAATACAATGTTCAAACAAATATTTGATCGCACCCTTTAGACATATCAATCACTGTAAATGTGTAAACAACAATTTATCTTCAATAACAAATTCAATAATTCATTACTTTAACTTAATACAATGTTGCGATCAATTGTCGATCGCACCCTTTAGACATATCAATCACTGAAAATGTGTAAACAACAATTAATCTTCAATAACCAATTCAATAATTCATTACTTTGACTTTATACAATGTTGCGATAAATATTTGATCGCACCATTTAAACATATCAATCACTGTAAATGTGTAAATGAAAATTATTCTTCAATAACAATTTCTATAATTCATTACTTTAACTTAATACAATGTAGCTATCAATTGTCGATCGCACCCTTTTGACATATCAATCACTGAAAATGTGTAAACAACAATTAATCTTCAATAACCAATTCAATAATTCATTACTTTGACTTAATACAATATTGCGATCAATATTGGATCTCACCTATTAGCCATATCAATCAATGTAAATGTGTAAACAACAATTAATCTTCAATACCAATTCAGTAATTCATTACTTTAACTTAATACAATGTTGCGATCAATTGTCGATCGCACCCTTTAGAAATATGAATCACAGAAAATGTGTAAACAACAATTAATCTTCAATAACAAATTCAACTTTTCATTACTTTAACTTAATACAAAGTTGCGATCAATTATCGATCACACCCTTTAGTCATATCTATCACTTAAAATGAGTAAACATTAATTAAACATCAATAACCAATTCAATAATTCATTACTTTGACATAATACAATGTTGCGAACTATATTCGATCGCACACTTTAGAAATATCAATCACTTTAAATGTATAAACAATAATAAATCTTCAATAACCAATTCAATAATTCATTACTTTGACTTAATCCAATGTTGCGATCAATATTCGATCGCACCTTTTATACATTTCAATCACTGTAAATGTGTAAACAACAATTAATCTTCAATAACCAATTTAATAATTCATTACTTTAACTTAATACAATGTTGCGATCAATTGTCGATCGCACCCTTTAGACATATCAATCACTGAAAATGTGTAAACAACAATTAATCTTCAATACCCAATTCAATAATTCATTACTTCGACTTAATACAATGTTGCGATAAATATTCGATCGCACCCTTTAGACATATCAATCACTGTAAATGTGTAAATGAAAATTAATCTTCAAGAACCATTTAAATAATTCATTTCTTTAACTAAATACAGTATAGCTATCAATTGTCGATCGCAGCCTTTAGACATATCAATCACTGAAAATGTGTAAACAACAATTATTCTTCAATGACCAATTCAATAATTTATTACTTTGACTTAATACAATGTTGCGATCAATATTCGATCGCACCTATTAGCCATATCAATCAATGTAAATGTGTAAACAACAATCAATCTTCAATAACCAATTCAATAGTTCATTACTTTAACTTAATCCAATGTTGCAATCAATTATCGATCGTACCCTTTAGACATATCAATCACAGAAAATGTGTAAACAACAATTAATTTTCAATAACAAATTCAATAATTCATTACTTTGACTTAATCCAATGTTGCGATCAATATTTGATCGCACCTTTTATACATATCAATCACTGTAAATGTGTAATCAACAATTTATCTTCAATCCCAATTCAATAATTCATTACTTTACACTTAAAACAATGTTGCAATCAATTATCGATCGTACTCTTTAGACATATCAATCACAGAAAATGTGTAAACAACAATTAATTTTCAATAACAAATTCAATAATTCATTACTTTAACTTAATACAATGTTGCGATCAGTTGTCGATTGCACCCTTTAGACATATCAATCATTGTAAATGTGTGAACAACAATTAATCTTCAATAACCAATTAAATAATTCATTACTTTGACTTAATACAATGTTGCGATCAATATTCGATCGCACCCTTTAGACATATCAATCACTGAAAATGTGTAAACAACAATTAAACTTCAATAACCAATTCAATAATTCATTACTTTTACTTGAATTTACGAAAAAACCCTTTAAATAATAAAAGTTCAAAAAAACCCTCTAAACGATCTCGAAACGCTGAAATCTATCGTAGGTAATCGCCAAAGGCGATGAGTTTGATTCAGATCGCCGTTTCGCTTCAACCAGTCGAATTTGGGCCCTCAATTCCATACCCAAAATCAACGCAGAAAGCCCGGTGCATCATATTCTCCCCTGCTAGAAAGAAGATTCATCCTCGAATCTAATTCATCTTCACCAACAGCAAGCTCTCCAAGTTCTTCTTCTTGGTCTGTATGATAGGGCGATAAATCTGCTACATTAAAAGTCCCGGATATATTGTACTTACCCGGCAGCTCGATGTTGTACGCATTGTCATTTATTTGCTCTAGAACCTTGAATGGACCATCAGCTCGAGGATGTAATTTGCCAAACCTGCCAGCTGGGAATCGTTCCTTTCTGAGGTGAATCCGAATGATCACCTTCTTTATAGACCACTCTATTCCGTCGCATATCCACTCTCTATTTGTACTTCATGTTCTGCTTAGTAATCCTGTCATGAATTTCGGAATGCAGCTCTTTAATCCGTTTTGCGTGTTCATCTGCATCAGAACTGAACTGCTTGACTAAGGGTAACGGTGCGAGATCCAGAGGAGTAATTGGATTACACCCGTAGACTATCTCGAAAGGACTCTTGCCCGTTGTTCGGTTTTGTGACCGGTTATAAGCAAACTCTGCCTGAGGTAGCACCACGTCCCACTGTCGTGGATTACACCAACCAGACTTCGCAGTAAATTCCCCAAGTTTCGTTTGACAACTTCTGTTTTCCCATCGGTCTGGTGATGATGAGATAGCTAAATTGCAACTTGGTTCCCATATGTCGCCACAGAGTATGCCAAAAGTGACTTACAAACTTCACATCACGATCTGAGGTCATAGTTTTAAGGACTCCATGCAGCTTGACAATCTCCTGCAAAAATAAACGAGCAACCTGTGAAGCATCAAAGGTCTTGTTATAGGGAATAAAGTGGGCCATCTAGGAGAATCTGTCGACCACCACCATTATGGAATCTTTTTTCCGCTGTGTCCTCGGAAACCCCAACACAAAATCAAGACTGACATCTTCCCATTGTGCAAGTGTAACAGGTAAAGGCATGTATGATCCAGCATTAGTACCCTTCATTTTGGCCACGTGACATACTCGGCACTTCTCCACAAAACGTGCCATGTCACGCTCCATTCGAGGCCAGTAAAAGTGCTCACACAGCAAGGCCATCGTCTTATCAGTTCCAAAGTGTCCAGCTAAGCCCCCTGCATGACTCTTAGTAATAACTGACTCCCTTAAAGAACACATAGGGATACACAACCTGTTTCCCTTGAAGAGAAAATCAGCCACTAACAAAAACTGTTGGAACGGACCTGTTTGACACTTCTTCCAGACATCTCTGAAATACGGATCATCAACATATAATTCCTTAAAAGAGTCAAAGCCCAAAACTTTTACTAGTATTGTAGACAACAAGGAATGTTTTCTGCTCAATGCATCTGCTACCTTGTTCATCACTCAAGCTTTATGCTTAATTACGAAACTGAAAACCTGAAACAGCTCCACCCACTTCGCGTGCCTAGCATTCAGTTTTTGCTGTACATTAATATATTTCAAGGCTTCATGGTCAGAATATAAAACAAACTCCCTCGAAATAAGATAGTGACGCCAATGCTCCAAGCTCCGCACTATGGCATAGAATTCTCTATCATACGTCGAATACTTCTTCTTTGCTTCATTCAACTTATCACTAAAAAATTCCACCGGTTTATTTTTCTGACTCAGTACACCACCAATACCAACTCAAAGCATCACAATGTACTTCAAAAACCTAATGAAAATCAGGAAGAACCAAAATCGGGGCTTCAGTTATCTTCTTTTTCAGCAACAGAAATGCCGCTTCCGCCTCTTTGGTCCATGTAAACTTACCCCCTTTAAACAATCCGTAAGAGGTGCAATGATAGTGCTGAAATCTCGGACACACCTCCGATAAAAAGATGCTAACCCATGAAAGCTGCGTACCTCATGGATATTTTTCGGAGTTCCCCAACTTGTAATGGCCTCAATCATCATCGGGTCTACCTGAATGCCATCATGCGATACTATATATCCCAAAAAAGTCACATGATTAGTTAAAAAATGACACTTCTTCAGATTGGCATATAACTTCTGCTCCCTCAACGCCTCAAACACTGAAAATGTGTAAACAACAAGTAATCTTTAATAACGAATTCAATAATTCATAACTTTGACTTAATACAATGTTGCGATCAATATTCGATCGCACCCTTTAGACATATCAATCACTTTAAATGTGTAAACAACAATTAATCTTTAATAACCAATTCAATAATTCATTATTTGACATAATACAATGTTGCGATCAATATTCGACCGCACCCTTTAGACATATCAATCACTGAAAATGTGTAAACAACAATTAATCTTCAATAACAAATTCAATATTTTTTTACTTTAACTTAATACAATGTTGCGATCAATTGTCGATCGCACCCTTTAGACATATCAATCAATGAAAATGTTTAAACAAAAATTAATCTTCAATAACCAATTCAATAATTCATTACTTAAAAATAATACAATGTTGCAATCAATATTCGATTGCACCCTCTAGATATATCAATCACGGTAAATGTTTAAACAATAATTAATATTCAATAACCAATTCAATAATTCATTACTTTTATTTAATACAATGTTGCGATCAATATTCGTTCGCACCCTTTAGACATATCAATCACCGTAAATGTATAAACAACAATTTATCTTCAATACCCAATTTAATAATTTATTACTTTGACTTAATACGTTGTTGCGAACAATTGTGGATCGCACCCTTTAGATATATCAATCACTGAAAATGTGTAATCAACACTTAATCTTCAAAAACCAATTCAATAATTCATTTCTCTGACATAATACAATGTTGCAATCAATATTCGATCGCACCCTTTAGACATATAAATCATTGTAAATGTGTAAACAGCAATTAATCTTCAATATCCAATTCAATAATTCATTACTTTAACTTAGTAAAATGTTGCGATCAATTGTCGATCGCACCCTTGAGACATATCAATCACTTAAAATGTGTAAACAACAGATAATCTTCCATAACCAATTCAACATATCATTGTTTGAACTTAATACAATGTTGCGATCAATTGTCGATCGCAACTTTTAGACGTATCAATCACTGAAAATGTATAAACAACAATTAGTCTTCAATAATCAATTCGATAATTCGTTACTTTGACTTAATAGAATGTTGCGATCCATATTTGATCACACCCTTTAGACATATCAATCACTGAAAATTTGTAAACAACAATTTAACATCAATAACAAATTCAGTAATTAATTAATTTAACTCAATACAATGTTGCGATTAATTGTCGATCGCACCCTTTAGACATATAAATCCTTGAAAATGTGTAAACAACAATTCATTACTTTAACTTAATACAATGTTGCAATCAATATTCGATCGCACCCTTTAGACATATCAATCATTGTAAATGTGTAAACAACAATTAAACATTAATAACCAATTCAATAATTCATTACTTTAACTTAATACAATGTTGCAATCAATATTCGATCGCACTCTTTAGACATATCAATCACCGTAAATGTGTAAACAACAATTAAACATCAATAACCAATTCAATAATTCATTACTTTAACTTAATACAATGTTGCGATCAATTGTCGATCGCACCCTTTAGACATATCAATCACTGAAAATGTGTAATCAACACTTAATTATCAATAACAATTTCAATAATTTATTACTTTAACGTAATAATATGTGCGATCAATATTTGATCACAATAACTGTGTAAACAATAATTTATCTTCAATACCCAATTCAATAATTCATTACTTTAAACTTAATACAATGTTGCGCTTAATTATCGATCGCACCCTTTAGACATATTCAATCACAGCAAATGTGTAAACAACAATTAATCGTCAATTAGAAATTCAATAATTCATTACTTTAACTTTATAAAAATTTTGCGATCAATTGTCGATTGCACCCTTTAGATATATCGATCAATGAAAATGTGTAAACAATAATTAATTTTTAGTAACCAATTCAATAATTCATTACTTTGACTAAAAACAATGTTGTAATCAATCACTGTGAATGTGTAAACAACAATAAATATTCTATACTCAATTCAATAATTCATTACTTTAACTTAATACAATGTTCTAATCAATTGTCGATCACACCTTTTAGACATATCAATCACTGAAAATGTGTAAACAACACTTAATCTTCAATAACAATTCAATAATTCATTACTTTGACTTAATTTAATAATGCAACCAATTGTCGATCGCACCCTTTTGACATATCAATCACTGAAAATGTGTAATCAACAATTAATCTTCAATAACCAATTCAATTATTCATTTCTCTGACTTAATACAATTTTGCGATCAATATTCGATCGTACCCTTTAGACATATCAATCATTATAAATGTGTAAACAACAATTAATCTTCAATACCCAATTCAATAATTCATTACTTTAACGTAGTACAATGTTGCGATCAATTGTCGATCGCACCCTTGAGACATATCAATCACTTAAAATGTGTAAACAACAATTAATCTTCCATAACCAATATATCATTAATTAAACTTAATACAATGTTGCGAACAAGTGTCGATCGCACCCTTTAGAGATATCAATCACTGAAAATGTATAAACAATAATTAATCTTTAATAATCAATTCGATAATTCATTACTTTGACTTAATAGAATGTTGCGATCAATATTCGATCGCACCCTTTAGACATATCAATCACTAAAAATGTGAAAACATTAAATTAACATCAATAACTAATTCAATAATTTATTACTTGAACTCAATACAATGTTGCGATCAATTGTCGATCGCACCCTTTAGACATATCAATCCTTGAAAATGTGTAAACAACAATTAATCTTCAATAACCAATTCAATAATTCATTACTTTGACTTAATATAATGTTGCGATTAATATTCGATCGCACCCTTTAGACATATCAATCACTGTAAATGTGTAAACAACAATTAAAAATTAACAACAATTAAAAATTAATAATTTATTACTTTAACTTAGTACTATATTGCTATCAATTGTCGATCGCATCCTTTAGACATATCAATCATAGAAAATGTGTTAAAAATAATTATTCTTTAATAACAAATTCAATAATTCATTACATTAACTTTATACAATGTTGCCATCAATTGTCGATTGCACCATTTAGATATATCAATCATTGAAAATGTGTAAAGAACAATTAATCTTCAATAACCAATTCTATTCATTACTTTAACTTAATACAATGTTGCGATCAATATTCGATCGCACCCGTTAGACATATCAATCATTGTAAATGTGTAAACAACAATTAAACATCAATAACCAATTCAATAATTCATAACTTTAACTTAATACAATGTTCCAATCAATTGTCGATCGCACCCTTTAGACATATCAATCACTGAAAATGTATAAACAACAATTAATCTTCAATAACTAATTCAATAATTCATTACTTTGACTTAATACAATGTTGCGATCAATTGTCGATCCCACTCTCTAGACATATCAATCACTGAAAATGGGTAAAGAACAATTAATCTTCAATAACCAATTCAATAATTCATTTTTTTGACTTAATACAGTGTTGCGATCAATATTCGAGCGCACCCTTTAGACATATAAATCACTGTAAATTTGTAAACAACAATTAATCTTCAATAACCAATTCAATATATAATTACTTTAACTTATTACAATATTGCGATCAATTTTCGATCGCACCTTTTAGACATATCAATCACTGTCAATATGTAAACAACAACTAATCGTCAATACCCAATTCAATAATTCATTTCTTTGACTTAATACAATGTTGTGATTAATATTCGATCGCACCCTTTAGACATATCAATAACTGTAAATGTGTAAACAACAATAAATGTTCAATAACCAATTGAATAATTCATTACTTTGACTTCATACAATGTTGGGATCAATATTCGATCGCACCCTTTAGACATATCAATCACTGTAAATGTATAAACAACCATTTATCTTCAATACCCAATTCAATAATTCATTACTTTAAACTTATTACAATGTTGCGATCAATTATCGATCTCACCCTTTAGACATATCAATCAGAGAAAATGTTAAAAAACAATTATTCTTCAATAACAAATTCATTAATTCATTACATTAACTTTATACAATGTTGCGATCAATTGTCGATTATACCATTTAGATATATCAATCGCTGAAAATGTGTAAACAACAATTAATCTTCAATAACCAATTGTAACGTCCCAATTTTGGGGCTAAATGTTTATAGCTTTTGGATTAAAGTTGATTTTTCGAGATATTGATTCCTTTCTTGTAACTTTTGAAAAGTCTTGAATATTGAATTGGTATTATTCATCTTTGGATGCACTAAGAATGTTTAATGGTATTGTAAAGTTCATATTTTGAAAATTGAAGCGAATACGAAGCGGAACGAAAGAAGGAATAGAAGTGCGTAGCACTGGTCGCGCTGGCTAAATAAGCCTTATGTAGCCAAACTTGTCGCCAGCGCTGGCGACAAGGGGCTATGTCGCCAGCCTTGTCGCCAGCGAGCGAATTCTGCAATATTGAAGTGTTTCTCTCGGTGCGCTTTGGCGACATAAGGCCTATGTCGCCAGCCTTGTCGCCAACCACCGAAATCGGGTTTTTAAAACCTAATTTGGCCGAATCTTCTTCATTCGCAACCTCTCTCTCGAATTCTCTCGCCTCGCAAGTTTTTGTTCTCTTCGTTTCCTCGCAATCTCTCTGTTTGATTGTCTCCGGTAAGTCTCCAATCGACCTTTATCTTCTACGCTATTAGTATAAGTATGATTGATGTTGGTTTATGGTGTAATTGTTATCGTCTCTAATGATGGATTTGTTAGGGTTTGTTGGAAACCCTAGGCTTTGGGGATAATTGATTTGGATGGTACATTGTTGATGATTGGATTGGGTTTTAGTGTATTCGCGTTATCGTCACCGTTTATTGCTCGTTTGTTTAGTGTCTCTTCGCGATTAGAATAGGTTTCGATTATTGCGTCCTACGTATTCGATCGATTTCCTAATCTAGTTATCGTTACTTTTTCCTTGTTAGGCAAAGCGGAAGGTGCTGTAGAACGTACCGGTGACGCCTAGCTAATTGTCGTCGGAAGAAAGATTAGCAACGTCGTCTTGAACTCCATATTGGATGTTGTTTGTTTTATGAATTGTGCATTAAACTGGTTAATAAGATAATCACTTGAATTGACAATTGGATAGGATTGGATAGTAAATGATAGAATGATATTGTTTGCCGTATTGCTAGTTATTGCTGATATAGAACTATTAGTGATTCTATTGCATGTTAGACTTAGGCTTTGGTTAGCTAGAGCTGGAAATAATTGGATATGGCACTAGTAAAGTACCTCTCACATATTGATTGAAAGTCAATGGATTGTAATAATGAGATTGTTAAATTGTTAAAGGAAGAATTGTGTGTTTGATCACCTAACTACTGAATAATGATTGCCCTAACTATGGTTGAAAGTAATGATAGAGTGACATGTCATTAGGGGTACCCGAGATATCTCAACCTATTGAGCAAAATAGGATCTTTGGTTTAGCTAACCACATTGAAAAATTGAGTGACGACTCCTATTGGGTGTGACGGCACAACCGCTTGCGGGCATATTGTTATTGGTGGTCTTCGGACCTAATTGATGGGATTCTAAGGTAGTAATCTGTCCCGGGGGGAATAAACGGCTCTACGGATCTCGGTCTTCGGACCATATTGGTGGCTTCGGCCTAATTGGCCACATTTCATTATTGATCCTAGATTAGTGGCAGTCAATAAAACTGGAAATATAAATTGATTGATATTGCGTGATGATTGCTAGTGATTAGTTAATTGTTTTGGGTGATTCCTAAACAAAGTTTGAGATCATAATTGGACATTGATAATATTGAACACACCTAATGAATAAAATCAGATTTAGTGGACTATCTAACTTTATTGAACCGAAATGGCGTTAGACTTGGGTGGGATTGTATTCTCTTCCCTTGATTGCTAGATTAAGGTGCATTTGCGTGCCTTCTCATAATTAAATGCTTAATCAGATGCATTGTGTGTGTATGTTGGAGTATGACTTGCTAACCAGACATCGATAGTCTGACGTTGTTTTCCTTCCATTTTCTTGTCTATCTATCGAAATGTGAAACAGGTGATCGAGAAGATTGAAGGTCTCATTGCATTTTCATTTCATGTTTTTGGAACACTACTGAGAGCTGCCTTCTTGTATTTTGATTAGTTTTTGAAAGACATGTAGACCCTTTTTAAGTATTTCAGTTTGTAATGTTTTAAGACAACTATTATGAGATTTGTAAGTCTTTTTAAAGTACTTGAGTACTTAATATTTTCGGATAATTATTTGAAGATTTTGAACTATTATTTGGATGATTGATATATTTGCGAAAAGGTTTATTTTCAAATGAATTATCTGGATTATGTAATTGTTTTTGGAAACAGGATGATTATTTTGTAATTGATAATCCTAATATTAAGACTTATATTCCGCATTAAAGAATGAACGTATTGATTGTTAATGTGGCGTTCCGGCTTCCGTTCACGGCTCCGCCGTGACCGGGGTTGGACGTTACACCAATTCAATAATTCATTACTTTGACTTAATACAATGTTGCGATCAATATTTGATCGCACCGTTTAAACATAGCAATCTCTAAAAATGTGTAAACAAAAATTAAACATCAATAACCAATTCAATAATTCACTACTTTAACATAATACAATGTTACGATTAATTGTCGATCGCACCCTTTAGACATATCCTTGAAAATGTGTAAATAACAATTAATCTTTAATAACCAATTCAATATTTTATTACTTTAACTTAATACTATATTGCTATCAATTGTCAATCGCATCCTTTAGACATAACAATCACAGAAAATGTGTTAAAAATAATTATTCTTCAATAACAAATTCAATAATTCATTACATTAACTTTATACAATGTTGCCATCAATTGTCGATTGCACCATTTAGATATATCAATCATTGAAAATGTGTAAAGAACAATTAATCTTCAATAACCAATTCTATTCATTACTTTAACTTAATACAATGTTGCAATCAATATTCGATCGCACCCTTTAGACATATCAATCATTATAAATGTGTAAACAACAATTAAACATCAATAACCAATTCAATAATTCATAACTTTAACTTAATACAATGTTCCAATCAATTGTCGATCGCACCCTTTAGACATATCAATCACTGAAAATGTGTAAACAACAATTAATCTTCAATAACTAATTCAATAATTCATTACTTTGACTTAATACGATGTTGCGATCAATTGTCGATCGCACCCTTTAGACATATCAATCATTCAAAATGGGTAAACAACAATTAATCTTCAATAACCAATTCAATAATTCATGACTTTGACTTAATACATTGTTGCGATCAATATTCGATCGCACCCTCTAGACATATAAATCACCGTAAATGTGTAAACAACAATTAATCTTCAATACCCAATTCAATAATTAATTACTTTAACTTAATACAATATTGCGATCAATTTTAGATCTCACCATTTAGACATATCAATCACAAAAAATGTGTTAAAAAAAATTATTCTTCAATAACATATTCAATAATTCATTACATTAACTTTATACAATAATGCGATCAATTCTCGATTGCACCATTTAGATATATTAATCAATGAAAATGTGTAAACAACAATTAATCTTCAATAACCAATTCAATAATTCATGACTTTAACTTAATACAATGTTGCGATCAATATTCGATCGCACCCTTTAGACATATCAATCATTGTAAATGTGTAAACAATAATTAAACATCAATAACCAATTCAATAATTCATTACTTTAACTTAATACAATGTTGCGATCAATTGTCGATCGCACCCTTTAGACATATCAATCACTGAAAATGTGTAAACAACAATTAATCCTCAATAACTAATTCAATAATTTATTACTTTGACTTAATACAATATTGCGATCAATTGTCGATCGCACACTTTAGACATATCAATCACTGAAAATGGTAAACAACAATTAATCTTTAATAACCAATTCAATAATTCATTACTTTGACTTAATACATTGGTGCGAACAATATTCGATCGCACCCTTTAGACATATCAATCAATGTAAATGTGTAAACAATAATTAATCTTCAATACCCTATTCAATAATTCATTACTTTAACTTAATACAATATTGCGATCCATTTTCAATCGCACCCTTTAGACATATCAATAACTATAAATGTGTGAACAACAATTAATCGTCAATACCCAATTCAATAATTCATTACATTAATTTAATACAATGTTGCGATCAATTGTCGAACGCACCCTTTAGACATATCAATCCTTGAAAATGTGTAAACAACAATTAAACGTCAATAACCAATTCAATTATTCATTACTTTAACTTAATACAATGTTGCGATCAATTGTCGACCACATCCTTTAGACATGTCAATCACAGAAAATGTGTGAACAACAATTAATCTTCAATAACCAATTCAATAATTCAATATTTGACTTAATACAATGTTGCGATCCATATTCGATCGCACCCTTTAGATATATCACTAACTATAAATGTGTAAACAACAATTAATCTTCAATACCCAGTTCAATAATTCATTACTTTAACATAATACAATGTTGCGATCCTTTGTCGATCGAACCCTTTAGACATATCAATCACGTAAAATGTGTAAACAACAATTAACAATCAATAACCAATTCAATATTTCATTACTTTAACTTAATACAATGTTGCTATCAATTGTCGATCAAATCCTTTAGACATATCAATCACTGAAAATGTGTAAACAACAATTAATCTTCAATAACCAATTCAATAATTCATTACTTTGACTTAATACAATGTGTCGATCAATAGTCGATGAATCCCTTTAAACATATTAATATCTGTACATGTGTAAACAATAATTAATCTTCAATAACCAATTCAATAATTCATTACTTTAACTAAATACAATGGTGCGATCAATATTCGATTGCACCCTTTAGACATATCAATCACTGTAAATGTGTTAACAACAATTAATCTTCTATACCCAATTAAATAATTCATTACTTTAACTTAATACAATGTTCTAATCAATAACCAATTCAATAATTTATTATTTGACTTAATACAATGTTGCGATCAATATTCGATCGCACCCTTTAGATATATCACTCACTGAAAATGTATAAAAAACAATAAATCTTCAATAACAAATTCAATAATTCATTACTTTAACTTAATACAATATTGCGATCATTTGTCGATCGCATCCTTTAGGCATATCAATCACTGAAAATGTGTAAACAACAATTAAACATTAATAACCGACTTAATAATTCATTACTTTAACTTAATACAATGTTGAATCAATTGTCGATCGCATCCTTTAGATGTATCAATCACTGAAAATGTGTAAACAACAATTAATCTTCAATAACCAATTCCGTAATTCATTACTTTAACTTATTACAATGTTGCGATCAATATTCGATCGCACCTTTTTGACATATCAACCACTGTAAATGTGTAAACAACTGATGGCGTGGAGGATGTATATTATAAATAAGATAAAAACAAGTTGAATGTTTTTGGAAACATACAAAACCCAATAGTTTTTGAAAACTAATAAAACCCTTGAATGTTTTGGAAATAAACAAAACCCAGGTGTTTAAACACTCAAATAGTTTTTCTTTCAAAATCTGATTCTTTACTTCATCCATATCTTCCTTTGAATAAGAAGCATTACATTGAAAGTTGAAAGGAAATAAAACTGCCTACAATAAATGTAACTAAATAGACATTAACAATAACCATAATAAAATGGAAATAAAGACAAGTTAAGATAACAAAAGGAACATAAAAGAAATTTGAAAGGTCATTTTGGAAAGATCCAAATATGGGCTGAATATATGGATCAGATTTCATGGGTTAAGTTCTTCAGATTGGGCCTCTCTATAGTCACCAGTTATAAGGGCTTGAAACAGCCAAAATGGTTTTAAAAGAAACCCCATTTTCTGGTCATACCCAGCTGCTATTTCAGGTCCAATAATGCTTGGTTCTCCATCATCTCTCAAAGGTGCACAAAGGCCCATGTCCAAAGCATCTTGATAGGCTAGGCTAGATGTACCTCCATCATCCTCCCCTTCTTGAAAAGATTCTCCTTCGACAGAAATTTGCATGGTGTCCTCCTGATACTTAGCTAAGTCACTTACACTGAAAGTATTGGAAACTTTATAAGTTGATGGTAATTCCACTTTGTAAGCATTCTGATTTACCCTCTTGATGATCTTGTAAGGACCTTCAGCCTTAGGCATAAGTTTGTTCTTTCTCTTAGAAGGGAATCGTTCCTTCCTCAGATGAACCCACACAATATCAACTTCTTCAAACTCAACAATAGATTTTCGCTTGGCTTGCATCTTGTAGGCTTCATTCTTTTTCTCAATGTGGGCTTTGGCCTTAGCATGGAGTTTGACAATCTCAGCAGCTCTATCTTCAGCCTTTAAGTTCGAAGGAATACTAGAATGTACGTTGCACTAATCAAGAGGAATAGATGGATTAGCTCCATAAACTAATTCAAAAGGAGTAAAATTGGTAGTCTTACTCTTTGAACTATTATATGCAAATTCAGCATGAGCCAACAAAGTATCCCAATTCTTTACTTTTCCCTTCAGCAAACTTCTCAAAATATTGCCCAAGCTTCTGTTGACCACCTCGGTTTATCCAACGGTCTGGGAATGGAAGGCACTACTAAACTTCAAGGTAGTTCCTTACCTTGCCCACAAGTGTCTCCAAAAATGAATTAAGAATTTCACATCCCTGTCTTACTATACTCCGTGGAACTCCATGGAGTTTCACAACATTTTCAAAGTACAAATTCAGAACATGAGATGCATCATTTGTTCTGTTACAATCTATAAAATGGGCCATTTTTGAGAACATGTCATTTTTGACTTAATACAATGTTGCGATCAATATTCGATCGCACCCTTTAGACATATCAATCACTGTAAATGTGTAAGCAACATTTAATCTTCTATACCCGATACAGTAATTCATTACTTTAACTTAACACAATGTTGCGATCAATTGTCGATCGCACCATTTAGACATATCAATAACTGAAAATGTGTAAACAACAATTAATCTTCAATACCCGATTCAATAATTCGTTACTTAAAATTAATACAATGTTGCGATCCATATTCAATCGCACCCTTTAGACATATTAATGACTGTAAATGTGTAAACAACAATTACACATCAATAACCAATTCAATAATTCATTATTTCACTTAATACAATGTTGCCATCAATGTTCGATCTCACCCTTTAGACATATCAATCAATGTAAACGTGTAAACAACAATTAATCTTCAATACCCAATTCAATAATTCATTACTTTAACTTAAAACAATGTTGCGATCCATTGTCGATCACACCCTTTAGACATATGAATCAATGAAAATGTGTAAACAACAATTAAACATCAATAACCAATACAATAATTCATTACTTTAACTTAATACAATGTTGCGATCAGTTTTCGATCGCATCATTTAGACATATCAATCACTAAAAATAAGTAAACAACAATTAATCTTCAATAACCAATTCAATAATTCATTACTTCGACATAATACAATGTTGCGATCAATATTCGATCGCACCATTTAGACATATCAATCACTGTAAATGTGTAAGCAACATTTAATCTTCAATACATGATTCAATAACTCATTACGTTAATTGTATACAATGTTGCGATCAATTATCGATCGCACCCTTTACACATCAATCATTGAAAAAGTGTAAACAACAATTAAACATCAATAACCAATTCAATAATTCATTACTTTAACTTAATACAATGTTGCGATCAATTGATGATCAAACCGTTTAGACATATCAATCACTGAAAATGTGTAAACAACAATTAATCTTCAATACCAAATTCAATAATTCATTACTTTAATTAAATACAATGTTGCGATCAATATTCGATCACACCCTTAGACATATCAATCACTGTAAATGTGTAAACAATAACTAAACAACATTAACAATTCAATAATTCATTACTTTAACTAAATACAATGTTGCGATCAATATTCGATCGCACCCTTTTGACATATCAATCACAGTAAATGTGTAAATAACAATTAAACATCAATAACCAGTTAAATAATTTATTATTTGACTTAATTTAATGTTGCAATCCATATTCGATCGCACGCTTTAGACATATCAATCACTGTAAATGTGTAAACAACAATTAATCTTCAATACCCAATTCAATAATGCATTACTTAAACTTAATACAATGTTGCGATCCATTGTCGATCGCACCCTTTAAAAATATCAATCACTAAAAATGTGTAAACAACAATTAAACATCAATAACCAATTCAATAATTCATTATTTGAACTTAATACAATGTTGCGATCAATTGTCGATCGCATCCTTTAGACATATCAATCACTGAAAATGTGTAAACAACAATTAATCTTCAATAACCAATTCAATAATTCATTACTTTGACTTAA
The DNA here is from genome assembly GCA_031304145.1 of Cardiospermum halicacabum. Taxonomy (NCBI): domain Eukaryota; kingdom Viridiplantae; phylum Streptophyta; class Magnoliopsida; order Sapindales; family Sapindaceae; genus Cardiospermum; species Cardiospermum halicacabum. Next base: position 10,492,155 of record CM062389.1, read on the forward strand.
TACAATGTTGCGATCACTATTCGATCGCACCTTTTAGACATATCAGTCACTATACATGTGTAAACCACAATTAATCTTCAATAACCAATTCAATAATTCATAATCTTGACTTTATACAATGTTGCGATCCATATTCGATCGCACACATTAGACATATCAATCACTGTAAATGTGTAAACAATAATTAATCTTCAATACCCAATTCAGTAATTCATTACATAAACTAAATACAATATTGCGATCAATATTCGATCGCACCCTTTAGACATATCAATCACTGTAAATGTGTAAACAACAATTAAACATCAATAACTAGTTCAATAATTCATTATTTGACTTAATATAATATTGCGATCCATATTCGATCGCACCCTTTAGACATATCAATCACTGTAAATGTGTAAACAACAATTAATCTTCAATACCCAATTCAATAATGCATTACTTAAACTTAATACATTGTTGCAATCCATTGTTGATCGCACCCTTTAAAAATATTAATCACTAAAAATGTATAAACAACATTTAAACATCAATAAACAATTCAATAATTCATTATCTTAACTTAATACAATGTTGCGATCAATTGTCGATCGCATCCTTTAGACATATCAATCACTGAAAATGTGTAAACAACAATTAATCTTCAATAACAAACGAAATAATTCACTACTTTGACTTAATACAATGTTGCGATCAATATTCGATCGCACCTTTTAGACATATCAGTCACTGTACATGTGGTGTAAACAACAATTAATCTTCAATAACCAATTCAATAATTCATAATCTTGACTTAATACTATGTTGCGATCCATGTTCGATCGCACCCTTTAGACATATTAATCACTGTAAATGTGTAAACAACAATTAATCTTCAATACCCAATTCAATAATTCATTACTTTAACTTAATACAATGTTGCGATCCATTGTCGATCGCACCCTTTAGAAATATTAATCACTGAAAATGTGTAAATAACAATTAAACATCAATAACCTATTCAATTATTCATTACTTTAACTTAATATAATGTTGCGATCAATTGTCGATCGCATCCTTTAGACATATCAATCACTGAAAATGTGTAAACAACATTTAATCTTCAATAACCAATTCTGTAATTCATTACTTTGACTTAATAAAATGTTGCGATCAATATTCGATTGCACCCTTTAGACATATCAGTCACGGTACATGTGTAAACAACAATTAATCATAAATAACCAATTCAAAAATTCATAATCTTGACTTAATACAATGTTGCGATCTATATTCGATTGCACCGTTTAGATATATCAATCACTGTAAATGTGTAAACAACAATAAATCTTGTATGCCCAAATCAATAATTCATTACTTTAACTTAATACAATGTGCTGATCAATTGTCGATCGCACCTTTTAGACATATCAATAACTGAAAATGTGTAAACAAAAATTAATCTTCAATAACAAATTCAATAATTCATTACTTTAACTTAATACAATGTTGTGATCAATTGTCGATCGCACCCTTTAGACATATCAATCACTGTAAATGGGTAAACAACAATTAATCTTCAATTACCAATTCTATAATTTATTACTTTGACTTAATACAATGCTGCGATCAATATTCGATCGCACCCTTTAGACATATCAATCACTAAAAATGTGTAAACAACAATTCTTCTTCAATAACCAATTCAAAAATTGATTACTTTGACTTAACACAATATTGCAATCAATATTTGATCGCGCCCTTTAGACATATCAATAACCGTAATTGTGTAAACAACAATTAATCTAAAAGACCCATTTCAATAATTCAATACTTTAACTTAATATAATGTTCGATAGATTGTCGATCGTACCCTTTAGACATATTAGTCATTGAAAATGTGCAAACAATAATTAAAGAACAATAACCAATTCAATAATTCATTAATACAATGTTGCGATCAAATGTCGATCGCACCATTTAGACATATCAATCACTGAAAATGTGTAAACAACAATTAAACATCTATAACCAATTCAATTATTCTTTACTTTGACTTAATACAATGGTGCGATCCATATTCGATCGCACCCATTCGACAGATCAATCACTGAAAATGTGTAAACAACAATTTATCTTCAATAACCAATTCAATAATTCATTACTTTGACTTAATAAATTGTTGCGATCAATATTACACCGCACTCGTCAGACATATCAATCACTGTAAATGGGTAAACAACAATTATTCTTCAATAACCAATTCTATAATTTATTACTTTGACTTAATACAATGCTGCGATCAATATTCGATCGCACCTTTTAGACATATCAATCACTGACAATGTGTAAACAACAATTAATCTTCAATAATTCATTACTTTGACTTAATAAAATGTTGCGATAAATATTTTGTCGCGCCCATTAGACATATCAATAACCGTAAATGTGTCAACAGCAATTAATCTAAAATACCGAATTCAATAATTCAATACTTTAACTTAATATATTGTTGCGATAAATTGTCGATCGTACCATTTAGACATATCAGTCCCTGAAATGTGAAAACAATAATTAAACATCAATAACCAATCAATATATCATTACTTTAACTTAATACAACGTTGCGATCAATTGTCGATCGCAACCTTTACTTATATCAATCACTAAAAATGTGTAAACAACAATTAAACATCAATAACCAATTCATATATTCATTATTTTGACTTAATACAATGGTGCGATCCATATTCGATCGCACCTATTAGAAATATCAATCACTGAAAATGTGTAAACAACAATTAAATATCAATAACCAATTCAATAATTTATTACTTTAACTTAATTTAATGTTGTGATCATTTATCAATCGCACCCTTTAGATATATCAATCACTAAAAATGTGTAAACAACAATTAATCTTCAATAACCAATTCAAAAATTCATTACTTTAACTTAATTTAATGTCGTGATCAATTATCGATCGCACCCTTTGGACCTATCAATCATTGAAAATGTGTAAACAACAATTAAACATCAAAAACCTATTCAATAAGTCATTACTTTAACTTAATACAATGTTGCGATCAATTGTCGATCGCACCGTTTAGACATATCAATCACTCAAAATGTGTAAAGAACATTTAATCTTCAATAACCAATTCAATAATTCATTACTTTTACTTAATACATTGTTGCGATCAATATTCGATTGCACTCTTTAGACATATCAATAACTTAAAATGAGGAAAAAAACAAATAAACTTCAATAACCAATTCAATAATTCATTACTTTGACTTAATATAATATTGTGATCAATTTTAGAATGCACCTTTTAGACATATCAATCACTGTAAATGTGTTAACAACAATTATTCTTCAATACCCAATTCAATAATTCATTACTTTAACTTAATATAATGTTCCAATCAATTGTCGATCACACCCATTAGACATATCAATCACTAAAAATGTGAAAACAATAATTAAATATCAATAACAATTCAATAATTCATTACTTTAACTTAATACAATGTTGCGATCAATTGTCGATCGTACCCAATTGACATATCAATCACTAAAAATGTGTAAACAACAATTAATCATCAATAACAAAATCAATATTTCATTACTTTGACATAATTCAATGTTGCGATCAATATTACACCGCACCCATTAGACATATCAATCACTGTAAATGGGTAAACAACAATTAATGTTCAATAAACAATTCTATAATTTATTACTTTTACTTAATACAATGCTGCGATCAATATTCGATCACACCCTTTAGACATATCAATCACTGACAATGTGTAAACAACAATTAATCTTCAATAATCAATTCAATATTTGATTGCTTTGACTTAATACAATGTAGCGATCAATATTTGGTCGCGCCCTTTAGACATATCAATAACCGTAAATGTGTAAACGACAATTAATCTAAAAGACCCAATTCAATAATTCAATACTTTAACTTAATATAATGTTGCGATAAATTGTCGATTGTACCCTTTAGACTTATCAGTCACTGAAAATGTGTAAACAATAATTAAACAACAATAACCAATTCAATAATTCATTACTTTAATTTAATACAATGTTGCAATCAATTGTCGATCGCACCCTTTAGACATATCAATCACTCAAAATGTGTACACAATAATTAATCTTCAATAACCGATTCGATAATTCATTACTTTGACTTAATACAATGTTGCAATCAATATTCGATCGCACCATTTAGACATATCAATCACTATAAATGTTTAAACAAAAATTAATCTTCTATACCCAATTAAATAATTCATTACTTTAACTTAATACAATGTTGCGATCAATTGTCGATCGCACCCTTTAGACATATCAATAACTTAAAATGTGTAAACAACAATTAATCTTCAATAACCAATTCAATAATTCATTACTTTGACTTACTACAAAGTTGAGATCAATATTTGGTTGCACCCTTGAGACATATCAATCACTGTAAATGTGTAAACAACAATTAAACTTTAATACCCTATTCAATAATTCATTACTTTAACTTAATATAATGTTCCGATCAATTGTCGATCACATTTTAACTAAAAATGTGAAAATAATAATTAAACATCAATAACCATTTCAATAATTCATTACTTTAACTTAATACAATGTTGCGACCAATTGTCGATCACACCCTTTTGACATATCGATCACTGAAAATGTGTAAGCAACAATTAATCATCAATAACAAATTCAATATTTCATTACTTTGACTTAATACAATGTTGGGATCAATATTAAACCGCACCCGTTAGACATATCAATCACTATAAATATGTAAACAACAATTAATGTTCAATAAACAATTCTATAATTTATTACTTTGACTTAATACAATGCTGCGATCAATATTCGATCGCACCCTTTAGACATATCAATCACTGACAATGTGTAAACAACAATTAATCTTTAATAACCAATTCAATAATTGATTGCTTTGACTTAATACAATGTTGCGATCAATATTTGGTCGCGCCCTTTACACATATTAATAACCGTAAATGTGTAAACAACAATTAATCTAAAAGACCCAATTCAATAATTCAATACTTTAACTTAATATAATGTTGCGATAAATTGTAGATCGTACCCTTTAGACTTATCAGTCACTTTAAATGTTTAAACAATAATTAAACAACAATTACCAATTCAAAAATTCATTACTTAAACTTAATACAATGTTGCGATAAATTGTCGATCGCACCCTTTAGACATATCAATCACTGAAAATGTGTAAACAACAATTAAACATCAATAACCTATTCAATAATTCATTCCTTTAACTTAATACAATGTTGCAATCAATTGTCGATCGCACACTTTAGACATATCAATCATTGAAAATATATAAACAACAATTAAACATCAATAACAAATTCAATAATTCATTACTTTAACTTAATACAATGTTGCGATCAATTGTCAATCGCACCGTTTAGACATATCAATCACTCAAAATGTGTACACAAGAATTAATCTTCAATAACAAATTCGATAATTCATTACTTTGACTTAACACATTGTTGCGATCAAATCTCGATCGCACCCTTTAGACATATCAATCACTATAAATGTGTAAACAACAATGAATCTTCAATACCCAATTAAATATTTCATTACTTTATCTTTATACAATGTTGCGATCAATTGTCGATCGCACCCTTTAGACATATCAATAACTTAAAATTTGTAACCAACAATTAATCTTCAATAACCAATTTAATAATTCATTACTTTGACTTAATACAATGTTGCGATCAATATTTGGTCGCACACTTTAGACATATCAATCACTCTAAAGGTGTAAACAACAATTAATCTTCAATACCCAATTCAATAATTCATTACTTTAACTTGATATAATGTTCCGATCAATTGTCGATCGCACCCATTAAACACATCAATCACTGAAAATGTGAAAACAACAATTAAACAACAATAATTCATTACTTTAACTTAATACAATGTTGCTATCAATTGTCGATCGTACCAATTAGACATATCAATCGCTGAAAATGTGTAAAAATTAATTAAATATTTATTAACAATTAAATAATTCGTTACTTTGATATAATACAATGGTGCGATCAATATTCGATCACACCCTTTAGACATATCAATCACTGAAAATGTGTAATTAACAATTAAACATCAATAACCAATTCAATAATTCTTTACTTTGACTTAATACAATGTTGGGATCAATTGTCGATCGCACACTTTCGACATATCAATCACTGAAATTGTGTAGACAACAATTAAACATCAATAACCTATTCAATAAATCATTACTTTAACTTAATATTATGTTGCGATCAATTGTCGTTCGCACCGTTTAGACATATCAATCACTCAAAATGTGTAAAGAACAATTAATCTTCAATAACCAATTCAATATTTCATTAATTTTACTTAATACAATGTTGCGATCGATATTCGATTGCACCATTTAGACAAATCAATCACTGTAAATGTGTAAACAACAATTAATCATCAATACCCAATTCAATAATTCATTACTTTAACTTAATACAATATTGCGATCAATTGTCGATCGCACACTTTAGACGACATATCAATCACTGAAAATATGTAAACAACAATTAAACATCAAAACCAATTCAATAATTCATTACTTTAACTTAATACAATGTTGCGATTAATTGTCGATCGCACCGTTTAGACATATCAATCACTCAAAATGTGTAAACAACAATTAATCTTCCATAACCGATTCGATAATTAATTACTTTGACTTTATACATTATTTTGATCAATATTCGATCACACCCTTTAGACATATCAATAACTTAAAACGTGTAAACCCCAGTTAATCTTCAATAACCAATTCAATAATTCATTACTTTGACTTAATACAATGTTGCGATCAATATTTGGTCGCACCCTTTAGACATATCAATCACTGTAAATGTGTAAATAACAATTAATCTTCAATACCCAATTCAATAATTCATTATTTTAAGTTAATATAATGTTGCGATCAATGTCGATCGCACCCATTAGACATATCAATCACTGAAAATATGAAAACAACAATTAATCTTCAATAACCAATTCAATAATTCATTACGTTGACTTAATACAATGTTGCGATCAATTGTCGATCGTACACTTTAGACATATCAATCACTGAAAATGTGTAAACAACAATTAAACATTAATAACCAATTCAATAATTCATTACTTTAACTTAATACAATGTTGCGATCAATTATCGATCGCACCGTTTAGACATATCAATTACTCAAAATATGTAAACAACAATTAATCTTCAATAACCGATTCGATAACTCATTACTTTGACTTAATACATTGTTGCGATCAATATTCGATCGCACCCTTTAGACATATCAATAACTTAAAACGTGTAAACAACAATTAATCTTCAATAACCAATTCAATAATTCATTACTATGACTTAATAGAATGTTGCGATCAATATTTGGTCGCACCATTTAGACATATCAATCACCGTAAATGTGTAAACAACAATTAATCTTCAATACCCAATTCAAAAATTCATTACTTAAACTTAATATAATGTTGCGATCAATTGTCTATCGCACCCATTAGACATATCAATCACTGAAAATTTGAAAACAACAATAAAACATCAATAACCATTTCAATAATTTATTACTTTAACTTAATACAATGTTGCGATCAATTGTCGATCGTACCCGTTAGACATATCAATCACCTAAAATGTGTAAACAACAATTTAATATTTATAACCAATTAAATAATTCATTACTTTCATATAATACAATGGTGCGATCAGTATTCGTTCGCACACTTTAGACATATCAATCACTGAAAATGTGTAAACAACAATTAATCTTCAATAACCAATTCAAAATGTCATTACGTTGACATAATACAATGTTGCGATCAATATTACACCGCACCCTTTAGACATAACTATCCTTGTAAATAGGTAAACAACAATAAATCTTCAATAAACATTTCAATAATTCATTATTTTGACTAATACAATGTTGCGATCAATTGTCGATCGCACCGTTTTGACATAACAATCACTCAAAATATGTAAACAACAATTAATCTTCAATAACCGATTCCATAATTCATTTCTTTGACTTAATACATTGTTGCGATCAATATTCGATCGCACCCTTTAGACATATCAATAACTTAAAATGTGTAAACAACAATTTATCTTCAATAAGCAATTCAATAATTCATTACTTTGACTTAATACAATGTTGCGATCAATTGTCGATCGCACCCATTAGACATATCCATCCTTGAAAATGTGTATAACAATAATTAAATATTTATAACCAATTAAATAATTCATTACTTTGATATAATACAATGGTGCGATCCATATTCGATCGCACACTTTAGACATATCAATAACTCGTTATTGAAAATGTGTAAACAACAATTAATCTTCAATAACCAATTCAATAATTCATTACGTTGACTTAATACAATGTTGCGATCAATATTACACCACACCCTTTAGACATAACAATCTTTGTAAATAGGTAAACAACAATTAATCTTCAATAAGCATTTCAATAATTCATTACTTTGACTTAATACAATGCTGCGATCAATATTCGATCGCACCCTTTAGACATATCAATCACTGACAATGTGTAAACAACAGTTAATCTTCAATAACCAATTCAATAATTCATTACTTTGACTTAATACAATGTTGCGATCAATATTTGGTCGCATCCTTTAGACATATCAATAACCGTAAATGTGTAAACAACAATTAATCTTTAATACCCAATTCAATAAATCAATACTTTAATATAATATAATGTTGCGATCCATTGTCGATCGCAACCTTTAGACATATCAATCTATGAAAATGTGTAAACAATAATTAGACATCAATAACGAGTTCAATAATTGATTACTTTAACTTAATACAATGTTGCGATCAATTGTCGATCGTACCGTTTAGGCATATCAATCACTCAAAATGTGTAAAGAATTATTAATCTTCAATAACCAATTCAATAATTCTTTACTTTGACTTAATACAATGTTGCGATCAATATTAGATCGCACCCTTTAGACATATAAATCAATGTAAATTGGTAAACAATAATTACTCTTCAATAACCAATTCAATAATTCATTACTTTAACTTTATACAATGTTGCGATAAATATTCGATCGCACCCTTTGGACATACCAATCACTGTAAATGTGTGAACAACAGTTAAACTTCAATACCCAATTCAATAACACATTACTTTAACTTAATACAGTGTTGCGATCAATTGTCGATTCCACCCTTTAGACATATCAATCACTAAAAATAAGAAACAACAATTAATCTTCAATAACCAATTCAAAAACTCATTAGTTTGACTTAATACAATGTTGCGATCAATTGTCGATCGCACCCTTTGGACATATCAATCAAAGAAAATGTGTAAAAAACAATTAAATATCAAAAACCAATTCAGTAATTCTTTACTTTAACTTAATACAATATTGCGATTAATTGTTGATCGCACCTTTTAGACATATCAATCACTGTAAATTTGTAAACAACAATTAATCTTTAATAACCAATTCAATATTTCATTACTTTGACTTTATACAATGTTGTGATCAATTGACGATAAAACCCTTAAGACATATCAATCACTGAAAATGTGTAAACAACAACTAAACATCAATAACCAATTCAGTAATTCATTACTTCAACTTAATACAATGTTGCAATCAATTGTCCATTCCACCCTTTAGACATATCAGTCACTAAAAATGTGTAAACAACAATAAATCTTCAATAACCAATTCAAAAAATTCTTTACTTTGACATAATACAATGTTGCGATCAATTGTCGATTCCACCCTTTAGACATATCAATCACTAAAAATGTGTAAACAACAATAAATCTTCAATAACCAATTCAATATTTCATTTCTTTGACTTAATACAATGTTGCGATCAATTGTCGATCGCACACTCTAGACATATAAATCACTGAAAATATGTAAACAAAAATTAATCTTCAATAACCAGTTCAATATTTCATTTCTTTGGCTTAATTCAATGTTGCGATCAATTGACGATCACACCCTTTAGACGTATCAATCACTGATAATGTGTAAACAACAATTAAACATCAATAACCAATTCAATAATTCATTACTTTAACTTAATACAGTGTTGCGATCAATTGTCGATTCCACCATTTAGACATATCAATCACTAAAAATGTGTAAACAACAATTAATGTTGAATAACCAATTCAAAAACTCATTACTTTGACTTAATACAATGTTGCGATCAATTGTCGATCGCACCCTTTGGACATATCAATCAAAGAAAATGTGTAAACAACAATTAAATATCAATGACCAATTCAATAATTCTTTACTTTAACTTAATACAAATGTTGCGATCAATTGTCGATCGCACCTTTTAGACATATCAATCACTGAAAATGTATAAACAACAATTAATTTTAATAACCAATTCAATATTTCATTACTTTGACTTTATACAATGTTGTGATCATTTGACGATCAAACCCTTTAGACATATCAATCACTGAAAATGTGTTAACAACAACTAAACATCAATAACCAATTCAGTAATTCATTACTTAAACTTAATACAATGTTGCAATCAATTGTCGATTCCACCCTTTAGACATATCAGTCACTAAAATTGTGTAAACAACAACAAATCAAAATAACCAATTCAAAAAATTCTTTACTTTAACTTAATACAATGTTGCGATCAATTGTCGATTCCACCCTTTAGACATATCAATCACTAAAAATGTGTAAACAACAATAAATCTTCAATAACCAATTCAATATTTCATTTCTTTGACTTAATACAATGTTGCGATCAATTGTCGATCTCACCCTCTAGACATATAAATTACTGAAAATATGTAAACAACAATTTATCTTCATAAACCAATTCAATATTTCATTACTTTGACTTTATACAATTTTGCGATCAATTGATAATCACACCCTTTAGACGTATCAATCTCCGAAAATGTGTAAACAACAATTAATCATCAATAACAAATTAAATAATTCATTACTTTAACTTTCTACAATGTTGCGATTAATTGTCGATTCCACCCTTTAGACATATCAATCACTAAAAATGTGTAAACAACAATTAATCTTCAATAACCAATTCAAAAACTCATTACTTTGACTTAATACAATGTTGCGATCAATTGTCGATCGCACCCTTTAGACATATCAATCAGTGAAAATGTGTAAAGAATAATTAAACATCAATAACCAATTCAATAATTCATTACTTTAACTTAACACAATGTTGCGATCAATTGTCGATCGCAATGTTTAGATATATCAATCATTCAAAATGTGTAAAGAACAATTAATCTTCAATAACCAATTCAATAATTCATTTTTTGACTTAATACAATGTTGCAATCAATATTCGATCGCAACCTTTAGACATAACAATTACTGTAAATGTGTAAACAACAATTAATCTTCAATTCCCAATTAAATAATTCATTACTTTAACATAATACAATATTGTGATCAATTGTTTATCGCACCCTATAGACATATCAATCCTTGAAAATGTGTAAACAACAATTAAACTTCAATAACAAATTCAATAATTGATTTTTTTAACTTAATACAATGTTGCGATCAATTATCGATCACACACTTTAGACATATCAATCACTAAAAATGTGTAAACGACAGTTAAACATCAATAACCTATTCATTAAGTCATTACTTTAACTTAATACAGTTTTGCGATCAATTGTTGATCACACCGTTTAGGCATATCAATCACTCAAAATGTGTAAAGAACAACTAATCTTAAATAACCAATTCAATAATTCATTACTTTGACTTAATACAATGTTGCGATCAATATTCGATTGCACCCTTTAGACAACTCAATCACAATAAATGTGTAAACAACAATTAATCTTCATTGCCCAATTTAATAATTTATTACTTTAACTTAATACAATGTTGCGATCAATTGTCAATCGCACCCTTTTGACATATCAATCACTGAAAATGTGTAAACAACAATAAAACATCAATAACCAATTCAATAATTCATTCCTTTAACTTAATACAATGTTGCGATCAATTGTCAATCTCACACTTTAGACATATCAATCACTGAAAATGTATAAACAACAATTAAACATCAATAACAAATTCAATAATTCCTTACTTCAACTTAATACAATGTTGCCATCATTTGTCGATCGCACCATTTAGACATATCAATCACTCAAAATGTGTAAACAACAATAAATCTTCAGTAACCGATTCGATAATTCATTACTTGGACTTAATACATTGTTGCGATTAATATTCGATCACACCCTTTAGACATATCAATCACTGTAAATATGTAAACAACAATTAATCTTCAATACCGAATTCAATAATTCATTACTTTAACTTAATACAATGTTGGGATCAATTGTCGATCGGACACTTTCGACATATCAATCACTGAAATTGTGTAGACAACAATTGAACATCAATAACCTATTCAATAAGTCATTACTTTAACTTAATATTATGTTGCGATCAATTGTCGTTCGCACCGTTTAGACATATCAATCACTCAAAATGTGTAAAGAACAATTAATCTTCAATAACCAATTCAATATTTCATTAATTTTACTTAATACAATGTTGCGATCGATATTCAATTGCACCATTTAGACAAATCAATCACTGTAAATGTGTAAACAACAATTAATCATCAATACCCAATTCAATAATTCATTACTTTAACTTAATACAATATTGCGATCAATTGTCGATCGCACACTTTAGACGACATATCAATCACTGAAAATATGTAAACAACAATTAAACATCAAAAACCAATTCAATAATTCATTACTTTAACTTAATACAATGTTGCGATCAATTGTCGATCGCACCGTTTAGACATATCAATCACTCAAAATGTGTAAACAACAATTAATCTTCCATAACCGATTCGATAATTAATTACTTTGACTTTATACATTATTTTGATCAATATTCGATCACACCCTTTAGACATATCAATAACTTAAAACGTGTAAACCCCAATTAATCTTCAATAACCAATTCAATAATTCATTACTTTGACTTAATACAATGTTGCGATCAATATTTGGTCGCACCCTTTAGACATATCAATCACTGTAAAGGTGTAAATAACAATTAATCTTCAATACCCAATTCAATAATTCATTATTTTAACTTAATATAATGTTGCGATCAATGTCGATCGCACCCATTAGACGTATCAATCACTGAAAATATGAAAACAACAATTAATCATCAATAACCAATTCAATAATTCATTACGTTGACTTAATACAATGTTGCGATCAATTGTCGATCGTACACTTTAGACATATCAATCACTGAAAATGTATAAACAACAATTAAACATTAATAACCAATTCAATAATTCATTACTATGACTTAATAGAATGTTGCGATCAATATTTGGTCGCACCATTTAGACATATCAATCACTGAAAATGTGTAATTAACAATTAAACATCAATAACCAATTCAATAATTCCTTACTTCAACTTAATACAATGTTGCCATCATTTGTCGATCGCACCATTTAGACATATCAATCACTCAAAATGTGTAAACAACAATAAATCTTCAGTAACCGATTCGATAATTCATTACTTGGACTTAATACATTGTTGCGATTAATATTCGATCACACCCTTTAGACATATCAATCACTGTAAATGTGTAAACAACAATTAATCTTCAATACCGAATTCAATAATTCATTACTTTAACTTAATACAATGTTGCGATCTACTGTCGATCGCACCCTTTTGAGATATCAATTACTGAAAAAATGTAAAAAACAATTAATCTTCAATAACCAATTCTATAATTCATTATTTTGACTTAATACAATGTTGCGATCAATATTTGGTCACACCCTTTAGACATATCAATCACTGTAAATGTGTAAACAATAATTAAACATCAACAACCAATTCAATAATTAATTACTTTAACTTTATACAATGTTGCGATCAATTGTCGATTCCACACTTTAGACATATCAATCCCTGAAAATGTATAAACAACAATTAAACATCAATAACAAATTCAATAATTCCTTACTTTAACTTAATACAATGTTGCAAACAATTGTCGATCGCACCATTCAGATATATCAATCACTCAAAATGTGTAAATAACAATAAATCTTCAATAACCGATTCGATAATTCATTACTTGGACTTAATACATTGTTGCGATCAATATTCAATCGCACCCTTTAAACATATCAATCACTGTAAATGTTTTAACAACAATTAATCTTCAATACCGAATTCAATAATTCATTACTTTAACTTAATACAATGTTGCGATCTATTGTCGATCTCATCCTTTAGAGATATCAATAACTGAAAACAAGTAAACAACAATTAATCTTCAATAACTAATTCAATAATTCATTACTTGGACTTAATACATTGTTGCAATCAGTATTCACTCGCACCCTTTACACATATCAATCACTGTAAATGTGTAAATAACAATTAATCTTCAATACCGAATTCAATAATTCATTTCTTTAACTTAATACAATGTTGCGATCTATTGTCGATCGCACCCTTTAGAGATATCAATAACTGAAAACATGTAAAAAAAACAATTTATCTTCAATAACCAATTCAATAATTCATTATTTTGACTTAATACAATGTTGCGATCAATATTTTGTCACACCCTTTAGACATATCAATCACTGTAAATGTGTAAACAACAATTAAGCTTCAATACCCAATTCAATAATTCATTACTTTAACTTAATATAATGTTGCCATCAATTGTCGATCGCACCTATTAGACATATCGATCACTGAAAATGTGAAAACAACAACAATTAAACGTCAATAAACATTTCAATAATTCATTACTTTAACTTAATACAATGTTGCGATCAATTGTTGATCGTACCCATTACACATATCAATCACTGAAAATGTGTAAACAACAATTAAATATTTATAACCAATTAAATAAATCATTACTTTGATATAATACAATGCTGCAATCAACATTCGATCGCACCCTTTTGACATATCAATCACTGAAAATGTGTAAACAACAATTAATCTTCAATAACCAATTCAATAATTCATTACTTTAAATTAATACAATGCTGCGATCAATATTCGATCGCACCATTTAGACATATCAATCACTGTAAATGGGTAAACAACAATTAATCTTCAATAACCATTTCAATAATTCATTACTTTGACTTAATACAATGCTGCGATCAATATTCGATCGCACCTATTAGACATATCAATCACTGACAATTTGTAAACAAATATTAATCATCAATAACCATTTCAATAATTCAATACTTTAACTTAATATAATGTTGCGATCAATTATCGATCGCACCCTTTAGACATATCAATCACTGAAAATGTGTAAACAATAATTAAACATCAATAACCAATTCAATAATTCATTACTTTCACTTAATACAATGTTGCGATCAATTGTCGATTGCACCCTTTAGACAAATTAATCACTAGAAATGTGTAAACAACAATAAAAAATCAATAACCAATTCAATTATTCATTACTTTGACTTAACACAATGGTGCGATCAATATTCGATCGCACCCTTTAGACATATCAATCACTGAAAATGTGTAAACAACAATTAATCTTCAATAACCAATTCAATATTTCATTACTTTGACTTAATACAATGTTGCGATCAATATTCGATCGCACCCTTTAGACATATCAATCAGTGAAAATGTGCAAACAATAATTAATCATCAATAACCAATTCAATAATTCATTCCTTTAACTTAATACAATGTTGCGATCAATTGTCGATCGCACACTTTAGACATATCAATCACTGAAAATGTGTAAACAACAATTAATCTTCAATAACCAATTCAATATTTCATTACTTTGACTTAATACAATGTTGCGATCAATATTCGATCGCACCCTTTAGACATATCAATCAGTGAAAATGTGTAAACAATAATTAATCATCAATAACAAATTCAATAATTCATTACATTAACTTAATACAATGTTGCGATCAATTGTCGATCGCACCATTCAGACATATCAATCTCTCAAAATGTGTAAACAACAATAAATCTTCAATAACCGATTCGATAATTCATTACTTGGACTTAATACATTGTTGCGATCAATTTTCGATCGTACCCTTTAGACATATCAATCACTATAAATGTGTAAACATTAATTGATCTTCAATACCCAATTCAATAATTCATTACTTTAACTTAATACAATGTTGCGATCTATTGTCAATCGTACCCTTTAGAGATGTCAATAACTTAAAACGTGTAAATAACAATTAATCTTCAATAACCAATTCAATAATTCATTATTTTGACTTAAAACAATGTTGCGATCAATATTTGGTCACACCCTTTAGACATATCAATCACTGTATATGTGTAAACAACAATTAATCTTCAATTCCCAATTCAATAATTCATTACTTTAACTTAATATAATGTTGCCATCAATTGTTGATCGCACCCATTAGACATATCGATCACTAATAATGTGAAAACAACAATAAAACATCAATAACCATTTCAATAATTCATTACTTTAATTTAATACAATGTTGCGATCAATTGTTGATCGTACCCATTACACTTATCAATCACTGAAATGTGTAAACAACAATTAAATATTTATAAACAAATAAATAAATTATTACTTTGATATAATACAATGGTGCGATCAACATTTGATCGCACCCTTTAGACATATCAATCACTGAAAATGTGTAAACAACAATTAATCTTCAATAACAAATTCAATAATTCATGACATTGACTAAATACAATGTTGCGATCAATATTACACCTCACCCTTTAGACATATCAATCACTGTAAATGGGTAAACAACAATTAATCTTCAATAACCATTTCAATAATTCATTACTTTGACTTAATACAATGCTGCGATCAATATTCGATCGCACCGTTTAGACATATCAATCACTGACAATGTGTAAACAAATATTAATCTTCAATAACCAATTCAATAATTCATTACTTTAACTTAATACAATGTTGCGAACAATATTTGGTCGAACCCTTTAGACATATCAATAACCGAAAATGTGTAAACAATAATTAATCTTCAATAACCATTTCAATAATTGTACACTTTAACTTAATATAATGTTGCGATCAATTATCGATTGCACCCTTTAGACATTTCAATCACTGAAAATGTGTAAACATTAATTAAACATCAATAACCAATTCAATAATTCATTAATTTAACTTAATACAATGTTGCGATCAATTGTCGATTGCACCATTTAAACATTAATCACTGAAAATGTGTAAACAACAATTAAAAATCAATAGCCAATTCAATTATTCATTACTTTGACTTAATACAATGGTGCGATCAATATTCGATCGCACCCTTTAGACATATCAATCACTAAAAATGTGTAAACAATAATTAATCTTCAATAACCAATTCAATATTTCATTACTTTGACTTAATACAATGTTGCGATCAATATTCGATCGCACCCTTTAGACATATCAATCACTGTAAATGTGCAAACAATAATTAATCTTCAATACCCAATTCAATATTTCATTACTTTAACTTAATACAATGTTGCGATCTATTGTCTATCGCACCCTTTAGAGTTATCAATATTTAAAAACGTGTAAACAAGAATTAATATTCAATAACCAATTCAATAATTCATTATTTTGTCTTAATACAATAATGCGATCAATATTTGGTCACACCCTTTAGACATATCAATCACTGTATATGTGTAAACAACAATTAATCTTCAATTCCCAATTCAATAATTCATTACTTTAACTTAATATAATGTTGCCATCAATTGTCGATCGCACCCATTAGACATATCGATCACTAAAAATGTGAAAACAACAATAAAACATCAATAACCATTTCAATAATTCATTACTTTAATTTAATACAATGTTGCGATCAATTGTTGATCGTACCCATTACTCTTATCAATCACTTAAATGTGTAAACAACAATTAAATATTTATAAACAAATAAATAAATCATTACTTTGATATAATACAATGGTGTGATCAACATTTGATCGCACCCTTTAGACATATCAATCACTGAAAATGTGTAAACAATAATTAAACATCAATAACCAATTCAATAATTCATTACTTTAACATAATACAATGTTACGATCAATTGTCGATTGCACCCTTTAGACAAATTAATCACTGAAAATGTGTAAACAACAATTAAAAATCAATAACCAATTCAATTATTCATTACTTTGACTTAATACAATGGTGCAATCAATATTCGATCGCACCCTTTAGACATATCAGTCACTGAAAATGTGTAAACAACAATTAATCTTCAATAACCAATTCAATATTTCATTACTTTGACTTAATAAAATGTTGCGATCAATATTCGATCGCACCCTTTAGACATATCAATCACTGAAAATGTGTAAATAACAATTAAATATCAATAACGAATTCAACAATTCATAACTTTAACTTAATACAATGTTGCGATCAATTATCAATCGCACCCTTTAGACATATCAATCCTTGAAAATGTGTAAACAACAATTAATCTCCAATTACCAATTCAATATTTCATTACTTTGACTTTATACAATGTTGCGATCAGTTGAAGATCACACCCTTTAGACTTATCTATCACTGAAAATGTGTAAACAACAATTTAACATCAATAACCAATGCAATAATTCATTACTTTCACTTAATACAATGTTGCGATCAATTGTCGATCACACCTTTTAGACATGTCAATCACTGAAAATGTATTAACAACAATTAATCTTAAATAACCAATTCAAGATTTCATTACTTTGACTTCATACAATGTTGCGATCAATTAACGATCAAACCCTTTAGACATATTAATCACTGAAAATGTGTAAGCAACAACTAAACATCAATAACCAATTCAGTAATTCATTACTTTAACTTAATACAATGTTCCGAGCAAATGTCGGTTTCACCCTTTAGACATATCAATCACTTAAAATGTGTAAACAACAATAAATCTTCAATAACCAATTCAAAAATTCATTACTTTGACTTAATACAATGTTGCAATCAATTGTCGATCGCACCCTTTAGACATATCAATCAGTGAAAATGTGTAAACAATAATTAAACATCAATAACCAATTTAATAATTCATTATTTTAACTTAAAACTATGTTGCGACCAATTGTCGATCGGAACGTTTACATATATCAATCGTTCAAAATGTGTAAAGAACAATTAATCTTCAATAACCAATTCAATAATTCATTTCTTTGACATAATACAATGTTGCAATCAATATTCGATCGCACTCTTTAGACATAACAATCACTTTTAATGTGTAAATAACAATTAATCTTCAATACCCAATTAAATAATTCATTACTTTAACTTAACATAATGTTGCGATCAATTGTTGATCGCACCCTTTAGACATATCAATCACTGAAAATGTGTAAACAACAATTAAACATAAATAACCAATTCAATAATTGATTTTTTTAACTTAATACAATGTTGCGATCAATTGTCGATCGCACACTTTAGACATATCGATCACTGAAAATGTGTAAACGACAGTTAAACATCAATAACCTATTCAATAAGTCATTGCTTTAACTTAATACATTGTTGCGATCAATTGTTGATCACACCGTTTAGGCATATCAATCACTCAAAATGTGTAAAGAACAATTAATCTTTAATAACCAATTAAATAATTCATTACTTTGACTTAATACAATATTGCGATCAATATTCGATTGCACCCTTTAGACAATTCAATCACTGTAAATGTGTAAACAACAATTAATCTTTATTACCCAATTTAATAATTCATTACTTTAACTTAATACAATGTTGCAATCAATTGTCGATCGCATACTTTAGACATATCAATCACTGAAAATGTGTAAACAACAATTAAAAATCAATAAATATTTCAATAATTCATTACTTTAACTTAAAACAATGTTGCGATCAATTGTCGATCGCACCATTTAGACATATCAATCACTCAAAATGTGTAAACAACAATAAATCTTCAATAACCGATTCGATAATTCATTTCTTGGACTTAATACATTGTTGCGATCAATATTCGATCCCACCCTTTAGACATATCAATCACTGTAAATGTGTAAACAATAATTAATCTTCAATACCCAATTCAATATTTCATTAATTTAACTTAATACAATGTTGCGATCTAGTATCTATCGCACCCTATAGAGATATCAATACTTAAAAACGTGTAATCAACAATTAATCTTCAATAACCAATTCGATAATTCATTATTTTGACTTAATACAATGTTGCGATCAATATTTGGTTACACCCTTTAGACATATCAATCACTGTATATGTGTAAACAACAATTAATCTTCAATTCCCAATTCAATAATTATTTACTTTAACTTAATATAATGTTGCCATCAATTGTCGATCGCACCCATTAGACATATCGATCACTGAAAATGTGAAAACAACAATTAAACATCAATAACCATTTCAATAATTCATTACTTTAACTTAACACAATGTTGCGATCAATTGTTGATCGTACCCATTAAACATATCAATCACTGAAATGTGTAAACAACAATTAAATATTTATAACCAATTAAATAAATCATTACTTTGATATAATACAATAGTGCGATCAACATTTGATCGCACCATTTAGACATATCAATCACTGAAAATGTGTAAACAACAATTAATCTTCAATAACCAATTCAATAATTCATGACATTGACTAAATACAATGGTGCGATCAATATTACACCGCACCCTTTAGACATATCAATCACTGTAAATGGGTAAACAACAATTAATCTTCAATAACCAATTCAATAATTCATTACTTTGACTTAATACAATGTTGCGATCAATATTTGGTCGAACCCTTTAGACATATAAATAACTGAAAATGTGTAAACAACAATTAAACATCAATAACCATTTAAATAATTCATTACTTTAACTTAATATAATGTTGCGATCAATTGTCGATCGCACCCTTTAGACATATCAATCACTGAAAATGTGTAAACAACAATTAAATATCAATAACCAATTCAATAACTCATTACTTTGACTTAACACAATGGTGCGATCAATATTCGATCGCACCCTTTAGACATATCAATCACTGAAAATGAGCAAACAACAACTAATTTTCAATAACCAATTTAATAATTCATTACTTTGACTTAATACAATGTTGCGATCAATATTCGATCGCACCCTTTAGACATATCAATCACAGAAAATGTGTAAACAACAATTAAATATCAATAACCAATTCAATAATTAATTACTTAAACTTAATACAATGTTGCGGTCAATTGTCAATCGCACCCTTTAGACATATGAATCATTGAAAAGGTGTAAAAAACATTTAATCTTCAATAACCAATTCAATAATTCATTACTTTGACTTAATACAATGTTACGATCAATTGTCGATCACACCCTTTAGACATATCAATCACTGAAAATATGTAAACAACAATTAAACATCAATAACCAATTCAATAATTTATTACTTTAACTTAATACAATGTTGCGATCAATTGTCGATCGCACCCTTAAGACATATCAATCACAGAAAATGTGTAAACAACAATTAAACATCAATAACCAATTCAATAATTCATTACTTTAACATAATACAATGTTGCGATCAATTGTCAATCGAACCGTTTAGACATATTAATCACTCAAAATGTTTAAACAACAATTAATCTTCAATAACCAATTCAATAATTCATTACTTTGACTTAATACAATGTTACGATCAATTGTCGATCGCACTGTTTAAACATATCAATCACTCAAAATGTGTAAACAACAACTAGTCTTCAATAACCAATTCAATAATTCATAACTTTGACTTAATACAATGTTGCGATCCATTGTTGATCGCACCCTTAAGTCATATCAATCACAGAAAATGTGTAAACAGCAATTAATCTTCAATACCCAATTCAATAATTTATTACTTTAACATAATACAACGTTGCGATCAATTGTCGATCGAACCGTTTAGACATATTACTCACTCAAAATGTGGAAACAACAATTAATCTTCAATAACCAATTCAATAATTAATTACTTTAACTTAATACAATGTTGCGATCAATATTCGATCGCATCTATAGACATATCAATTACAGAAAATGTGTAAACAACAATTAATCTTCAATAACCAATTCAATAATTCAATACTTCGACTTAATACAATGTTGCGATCAATATTCGGTCGCACCCTTTAGACAAATCAATCACTATAAATGTGTAAACAACAATTAATTCTCAATAACCAATTCAATAATTCATTAATTTAACTTAATACAATGTTGCGATCAATTGTCGATCGCACCCTTTAGACATATCATTCACTGAAATTGTGTAAACAATAATTAATCTTCAATAACCAATTCAATAAATCATTACTTTGATTTAATACAATGTTGCGATCAATATTCGATCGTACCCTTTAGACATATTAATCACTGAAAATGTGTAAACAACAATTAAATATCAATAACCAATTCAATAATTAATACAATGCGCACCCTCTAGACATATCAATCACTAATAATTTTTAAACAACAATTAATCTTCAATAACCAATTAAATAATTCATTACTTTGATTTAATGCAATGTTGCGATATATATTTAATTGCACCCTTTAGACATATCGATATCTGAAAATGTGTAAATAACAATTAATCTTTAATAACCAATTGAATAATTCATTACTTTGACTTAATATAATGTTGCGATCAATTGCCGATCGCACCCTTTAGTCATATTAATCACTATAAATGTGTAAACAACAATTAATCTTCAATACCCAATTCAATAATTCATTACTTAAAGTTAATACATTGTTGCGATCAATTATCGATCGCACTCTTTAGACATATCAATCACTGAAAATGTGTAAGCAACAATTAAACATCAATAATAAATTCAATAATTCATTACTTTAACTTAATACAATGTTGCAATAAATTGTCGATCGCACCCTTTAGACATATCAATCACTGAAAATGTGTAAACAACAATTAAACATCAATAACCAATTAAGTAATTCATTACTTTAACTTAATACAATGTTACGATCAATATTCGATCGCACCCTTTAGACATATCAATCAATGGAAATGTGTAATTAACAATTAAATATCAATAACCAATTCAATAATTCATTACTTTAACTTAATACAATGTTGCGATCAATTGTCGATCGCACCCTTTAGACATATCAAACAGTGAAAATGTGTAAACAACAATTAATCTTCAATAACAAATTGAATAACTCAATACTTAGAGTTAATACAATGTAGCTATCAATATTCTGTCGCACCCTTTAGACATATCAATCACTGTAAATGTGTAAACAACAACTAATCTTCAATAACTAATTCAATAATTCATTACTTTGACTTAATACATTGTTGCGATCAATATTCGAGCGCACCCTTTACACATATCAATCCCTCAAAATGTGTAAACAACAATTAAATATCAATAACCAATTCAATAATTCAGTACTTTAACTTAATACAATGTTACGATCAATATTCGATAGCACCCTTTGGACATATCAATCAATGGAAATGTGTAAATAACAATTAAATATCAATAACCAATTCAATAATTCATTACTTTAACTTAATACAATGTTGCGATCAATTGTCGATCGCACCCTTTAGACGTATCAAACAGTGAAAATGTGTAAACAACAATTAATCTTCAATAACAAATTGAATAACTCATTACTTAGAGTTAACACAATGTAGCGATCAATATTCTGTCGCACCCTTAAGACATATCAATCACTGTAAATGTGTAAACAACAATTAATCTTCAATAACTAATTTAATAATTCATTACTTTGACTTAATACATTGTTGCGATCAATATTCGATCTCACCCTTTAGACATATCAATCACTCAAAATGTGTAAACAACAATTAAATATCAATAACCAATTCAATAATTCATTACTTTAACTTAATACAATATTGCGATCAATATTCGATCACACCCTTTAAACATATCAATCACTGAAAATGTGTAAACAACAATTAAATATCAATAACAAATTCATTAATTCATTACTTTAACTTATTACAATGTTGCGATAAATTGTTGATCACACACTTTAGACATATCAATCACTGAAAATGTGTAAACAACAATTAGACATCAATAACAAATTCAATAATTCAATACTTTAACTTAATACAATATTGCGATCAATTGACGATCGCACCCTTTAGACATATCAATCACCGAAAATGTGTTAAAAATAATTAATCTTCAATAACCAATTCAATAATTCATTACTTTGACTTAATACAATGTTGCGATCAATATTCAATCGTACCCTTTAGACATATCAATCATAGAAAATATGTAAACAACAATTAAATATCAATAACAAATTCAATAATTTATACAATGTTGCGATCAATTGTCGATCGCACCCTCTAGATATATCAATCACTAAAAATTTAAACAACAATTAATCCTCAATAACCAATTAAATAATTCATTACTTTGATTTAATGTAATGTTGCGATCAATTGCCGATCGCACCCTTTAGTCATATCAATCACTATAAATGTATAAACAACAATTAATCTTCAATACCCAATTCATTAATTCATTACTTAAAGTTAATACATTGTTGCGATCAATTGTCGATCGCACTCTTTCGACATATCAATCACTGAAAATGTGTAAGCAACAATTAAACATTAATAATCAATTCAATAATTCTATACTTTAACTTAACACAATGTTGCAATCAATTGTCGATCGCACACTTTAGACATATCAGTCACTGAAAATGTGTAAACAACAATCAAACATTAATAACCAATTAAATAATTCATTACTTTAACTTAATACAATGTTGCGATCAATTGTCGATCGCACCCTTTAGACATATCAAACACTGAAAATGTGTAAACAACAATTAAACTTCAATAACAAATTGAATAATTCATTACTTAGAGTTAATACAATGTTGCGATTAATATTCTATCGCACCCTTTAGACATATCAATCACTGTAAATGTGTAAACAATAATTAATCTTCAATAACGAATTCAATAATTCATTACATAAAGTTAATACATTGTTGCGATCAATATTCGAGCGCACCCGTTAGACATATCACTTACTATAAATGCGTAAACAACAATAAATCTTCAATACCCAATTCAATAATTCATTACTTTAACTTAATACAATGTTTCGATCAATATTCGATCGCACCCTTTACACATATCAATCACTGAAAATGTGTAAAGAACAATTAATCGTCAATAACCAATTCAATAATTCATTACTTTGACGTAATACAATGTTGCAATCAATATTCGATCGTACCCTTTAGACATGTCAATCACTGAAAATGTGTAAACAACAATTAAATATCAATAACCAATTCAATAATTAATACAATGTTGCGATCAATTGTCGATCGCACCTTCTAGACATATCAATCGCTAAAAATGTTTGAACAACAATTAATCTTCAATAAACAATTCAATAATTCATTACTTTGACTTAAAACAATATTACAATATATATTTGATCGCACCCTTTAGACATATCGTTAACTGAAAATGTGTAAATAACAATTAATTTTCAATAACCAATTGAATAATTCATTACTTTGACTTAATATAATGTTGCGATCAATTGTCGATCGCACTCTTTCGACATATCAATCACTATAAATGTGTAAACAACAATTAATCTTCAATACCCTATTCAATAATTCATTACTTAAAGTTAATACATTGTTGCGATCAATTGTCGATCGCACTCTTTAGACATATCAATCACTGAAAATGTGTAAGCAACAATTAAACATCAATAATAAATTCAATAATTCATTACTTTAACTTAACACAATGTTACAATCAATTGTCGATCGCACCCTTTAGACATATCAACCATTGAAAATGTGTAAACAACAATTAAACATCAATAACCAATTAAATAATTCATTACTTTAACTTAATACAATGTTGCGATCAATATTCGATTGCACCCTTTAGACATATCAATCAATGGAATTGTGTTAACAACAATTAAATATCAATAAACAATTCAATAACTCATTACTTTAACTTAATACAATGTTGCGATCAATTGTCGATCGCACCCTTTAGACATATCAAACACTGAAAATGTGTAAACAACAATTAATCTTCAATAACAAATTGAATAATTCATTACTTAGAGTTAAAACAATGTTGCAATCAATATTCTGTCGCACCCTTTAGACATATCAATCACTGTAAATGTGTAAACAACAATAAATCTTCAATAACTAATTCAATAATTCATTAATTTGACTTAATACATTGTTGCGATCAATATTCGAGCGCACGCGTTACACATATCAATCACTCAAAATGTGTAAACAACAATTAAATATCAATAACCAATTCAATAATTCATTACTTTAACATACTACAATATTGCGATCAATATTCGAACACGCCCTTTAGACATATCAATCTCTAAAAATGTGTAAACAACAATTAAATATCAATAACAAATTCGTTAATTCATTACTTTAACTTATTACAATGTTGCGTTCAATTGTTGATCACACACTTTAGACATATCAATCACTGAAAATGTGTAAACAACAATTAGACATCAATAACCAATTCAATAATTCATTACTTTAACTTAATACAATGTTGCGATCAATTGACGATCGCACCTTTTAGACATATCAATCACCGAAAATGTGTTAACAATAAATAATCTTCAATAACCAATTCAATAATTCATTACTTTGACTTAATACAATGTTGCGATCAATATTCAATCGTACCCTTTAGACATATCAATCACTGAAAATATGTAAACAACAATTAAATATCAATAACAAATTCAATAATTAATACAATGTTGCGATTAATTGTCGATCGCACCCTCTAGCCATATCAATCACTGAAAATGTTTATACTACAATTAAGCTTCAATAACCAATTCAATATTTCATTACTTTGACTTAATACAATGTTGCAATATATATTCGATAGCACCTTTAGACATATCGATAACTGAAAATGTGTAAATAACAATTAATTTTCAATAACCAATTGAATAATTCATTACTTTGACTTAATATAATGTTGCGATCAATTGTCAATCGCACTCTTTAGACATATCAATCATTATAAATGTGTAAACGACAATTAATCTTCAATACCCAATTCAATAATTCATTACTTAAAGTTAATACATTGTTGCGATCAATTGTCGATCGCACTCTTTAGACATAACAATCACTGAAAATATGTAAACAACAATTAAAAATCAATAACCAATTCAATAATTCATTACTTTAACTTAACACAATGTTTCAATCAATTGTCGATCGCACCCTTTAGACATATCAATCACTGAAAATGTGTCATCAACAATTTAACATCAATAACAAATTAAATAATACATTATTTTAACTTAATACAATGTTGCGATCAATATTCGATCGCACCCTTTAGACATATCAATCACTGAAAATGTGTAAACAACAATTAAATATCAATAACCAATTCAATAATTAATACAATGTTGCGATCAATTGTCGATCGCACCCTCTAGACATACCAATCACTAAAAATTTAAACAACAATTAATCCTCAATAACCAATTAAATAATTAATTACTTTGATTTAATGCAATGTTGCGATATATATTCGATCGCACCCATTAGACATATCGATATATGAAAATGTGTAAATAACAATTAATCTTCAATACCCAATTGAATAATTCATTACTTTGACTTAATATAATGTTGTGATCAATTGCCGATCGCACCCTTTAGTCATATCAATCACTATCAATGTGTAAACAACAATTAATTTTCAATACCCAATTCAATAATTCATTACTTAAAGTTAATACATTGTTGCGATCAATTGTCGATCGCACTCTTTAGACATATCAATCACTGAAAATGTGTAAGCAACAATAAAACATCAATAATCAATTCAATAATTCATTACTTTAACTTAACACAATGTTGCAATCAATTGTCGATCGCACGCTTTAGACATATCAGTCACTGAAAATGTGTAAACAACAATCAAACATTAATAACCAATTAAATAATTCATTACTTTAACTTAATACAATGTTGCGATCAATTGTCGATCGCACCCTTTAGACATATCAAACACTGAAAATGTGTAAACAACAATTAAACTTCAATAACAAATTGAATAATTCATTACTTAGAATTAATACAATGTTGAGATCAATATTCTGTCGCACCCTTTAGACATATCAATCACAGTAAATATGTAAACAACAATTAATCTTCAATAACGAATTCAATAATTCATTACTTAAAGTTAATACATTGTTGCGATCAATATTCGAGCGCACCCGTTAGACATATCACTTACTATAAATGTGTAAACAACAATAAATTTTCAATACCCAATTCAATAATTCATTACTTTAACTTAATACAATGTTGCGATCAATATTCGATCGCACCCTTTACACATATCAATCACTGAAAATGTGTAAAGAACAATTAATTCTTCTATAACCAATTCAATAATTCATTACTTTGACTTAATACAATATTGCAATCAATATTCGATCGTACCCTTTAGACATATCAATCATTGAAAATGTGTAAACAACAATTAAATATCAATAACCAATTCAATAATTAATACAATGTTGCGATCAATTGTCGATCGCACGTTCTAGACATATCAATCACTAAAAATGTTTGAACAACAATTAATCTTTAATAACCAATTTAATAATTCATTACTTTGACTTAATACAATGTTGCAATATATATTTGATCGCACCCTTTAGACATATCGTTAACTGAAAATGTGTAAATAACAATTAATTTTCAATAACCAATTGAATAATTCATTACATTGACTTAATATAATGTTGCGATCAATTGTCGATCGCACTCTTTCGACATATCAATCACTATAAATGTGTAAACAACAATTAATCTTCAATACCCAATTCAATAATTCATTACTTAAAGTTAATACATTGTTGCGATCAATTGTCTATCGCACTCTTTAGACACATCAATCACTGAAAATGTGTAAGCAACAATTAATCATCAATAATAAATTCAATAATTCATTACTTTAACTTAACACAATGTTGCAATCAATTGTCTATCGCACCCTTTAGACATATCAATCACTGAAAATGTGTAAACAACAATTAAACATCAATAACCAATTAAATAATTCATTTCTTTAACTTAATACAATGTTGCGATCAATATTCGATCGCACCCTTTAGACATATGAATCAATGGAATTGTGTAAACAACAATTATATATCAATAACCAATTCAATAATTCATTACTCTAACTTAATACAATGTTGCGATCAATTGTCGATCGCACCCTTTAGACATATCATACACTAAAAATGTGTAAACAACAATTAATCTTCAATAACAAATTTTCATAATTCATTACTTAGAGTTAATACAATGTTGCGATCAATATTCTGTCGCACCCTTTAGACATATCAATCACTGTAAATGTGTAAAGAACAATTAATCTTCAATAACAAATTCAATAATTCATTACTTTGACTTAATA
Source organism: Cardiospermum halicacabum (assembly GCA_031304145.1). Classification (NCBI taxonomy): domain Eukaryota; kingdom Viridiplantae; phylum Streptophyta; class Magnoliopsida; order Sapindales; family Sapindaceae; genus Cardiospermum; species Cardiospermum halicacabum. The sequence continues at coordinate 10,521,993 of CM062389.1, forward strand.
CATTGTTGCGATCAATATTCGAGCGCACCCGTTAGACATATCAATCACCCAAAATGTGTAAACAACAATTAAATATCAATAACCAATTCAATAATTCATTACTTTAACTTAATACAATGTTGTGATCCATATTTGATCGCACCTTTTAGATATATCAATCACTGAAAATGTGTAAACAACAATTAATCGTCAATAACCAATTCAATAAATCATTACTTTGACTTAAGAGAATGTTGCGATCAATATTCGATCGCACCCTTTAGACATATCAATCACTCAAAATGTGTAAACAACAATTAAATATCAATAACCAATTCAATAATTCATTACTTTAACTTAATACAATGTTGAGATCAATATTCGATCACACCCTTTAGACATATCAATCACTGAAAATGTGTAAACAACAATTAAATATCAATAACCAATTTATTAATTCATTACTTTAACTTATTACAATGTTGCGATCAATTGCCGATCGCACCCTTTAGACATATCGATAACTAAAAATGTGTAAATAACAATTAATTTTCCATAACCAATTGAATAATTCATTTCTTTGACTTAATATAATGTTCGATCAATATTCTGTCGTACCCTTTAGACATATCAATCACTGTAAATGTGTAAACAACAATTAATCTTCAATAACCAATTCAATAATTCAATACTTTGACTTAATACAATGTTGCGATCAATTGCCGATCGCACCCTTTAGACATATCGATAACTAAAAATGTTTAAACTACAATTAATCTTCAATAACCAATTCAAAAATTCATTACTTTGACTTAATACAATGTTGCGATCAATTGCCGATCGCAACCCTTTAGACATATCGATAACTAAAAATGTGTAAATAACAATTAATTTTCAATAACCAATTGAATAATTCATTACTTTGACTTAATATAATGTTCGATCAATATTCTGTCGCACCCTTTACACATATCAATCACTGTAAATGTGTAAACAACAATAAATTTTCAATAACCAATTCAATAATTCATTACTTTGACTTAATATAATGTTGCGATCAATATTCGATCGCACCCGTTAGACATATCAATCCTTAAAAATGTGTAAATAACAATTAATCTTCAATAACCAATTCAATAATTAATTACTTTGACTTAGTAGAATGTTGCGATCAATATTCGATCGCACCCTTTAGACATATCAATCACTGAAAATGTGTAAACAACAATTAAATAGCATTAACCAATTAAATAATTTATTACTTTAACTTAATACAATGTTGCGATCAATATTCGATCGCACCCTGTAGACATATCAATCACTGAAAATGTGTAAACAACAATTAAATATCAATAACCGATTCATTAATTCATTACTTAAACATATTACAATGTTGCAATCAATTGTCGAACGCACCTTTAGACATATCAAACACTGAAAATGTGTAAACAACAATAAATCTTCAATATAAAATTGAATAATTCATTACTTAGAGTTTATACAATGTTGCGATCAATATTCTGTCGCACCCTTTAGACATATCAATCACTGTAAATGTGTAAACAACAATTAAATATCAATAACCAATTCAATAATTCATTACTTTAACTTAATACAATGTTGCGATCAATTGTCAATCGCACCCTTTAGACATATCAAACACTGAAAATGTGTAAACAACAATTAATCTTCAATAACTAATTAAATAATTCATTACTTAGAGTTAATACAATGTTGCGATCAATATTTTGTCGGACCCTATAGACATATCAATCACTGTAAATGTGTAAACAATAATTAATCTTCAATAACCAATTCAATAATACATTACTTTGACTTAATATACTGTTGCGATCAATATTCGATCGCACGCGTTAAACATATCAATCACTATAAATGTGTTAACAACAATTAATCTTCAATACCCAATTCAATAATTCAATACTTCGACTTAATACAATGTTGCGATCAATATTCGGTCGCACCCTTTAGACAAATCAATCACTATAAATGTGTAAACAACAATTAATTCTCAATAACCAATTCAATAATACATTACTTTGACTTAATATACTGTTGCGATCAATATTCGATCGCACGCGTTAAACATATCAATCACTATAAATGTGTTAACAACAATTAATCTTCAATACCCAATTCAATAATTCAATACTTCGACTTAATACAATGTTGCGATCAATATTCGATCGCACCCTTTAGACATATCAATCACTGAAAATGTGTAAACGACAATTAATTTTCAATAAAAAATTCAATAATTCATTACTTTGACATAATACAATGTTGCGATCAATATTCGATCGCACCCTTTAGACATATCAATCACTGAAAATTTGTAAACAACAATTAAACATCAATAACCAATTCAATAATTTATTACTTTAACTTAATACAATGTTGCGATCAAGGTCGATTGCACCGTTTAGACATATCAATCACTCAAAATATGCAAACAACAATTAATCTTCAATAAAAATTTCAATAATTCATTACTTTGAATTAATACAATGTTGCGATCAATATTCGATCGTACACTCTAGACATATCAATCACAGTAAATTTGTAAACAACAATTAATCTTTGAATAACCAATTTAACAATTACTTTAATTTAATAAAATGTTGCGATCAATATTCGATCGCACCCTTTAGACATATCAACCACTATAAATGTGTAAATAACAATTAATCTTTGAATAACCAATTCAATAATTCATTACTTTTACTTAATACAATGTTGCGATCAATATTCGATCGCACCCTTTAGACATATCAATCACTGTAAATATGTAAACAACAATTAATTATCAATAACTAATTCAATAATTCATTACTTTAACTTAATACAATGTTGCGATCAATTGTCGATCGCTTCCTTTAGACATAACAATCACCGAAAATGTGTAAACAACATTTAATCCTCAATAACTAATTCAATAATTCATTACTTTAACATAATACAATGTTACGATCTATTGTCGATCGCACCCTTTAGACATATTAATCACAGTTAATGTGCAAACAACAATTAATCTTCAATACCCAATTCAATAATTCATTACTTTAACGTAATACAATTTTGCGATCAATTATTGATCACACCCTTTAGACATATCAATCACTGAAAATGTGTAAACACCAATTATACATCAATAACCAAATTAATAATTCATTAGTTTAACTTAATACAAGGTTCCGATCAATTATCGATCGCATCCTTTAGACATATCAATCACTGAAAATGTGTCAACAACAATTAATCTTCTATAACCAATTTAATAATTCATTAGTTTGACTTCATACAATGTTACGATCAATATTCGATAGCACCATTTAGACATATCAACCACTGTAAATGTGTAAATAACAATGTTGAGATCAATATTCGATCGCACCCTTTAGACAATTAATTATCAATAACCAATTCAATAATTCTTTACTTTAACTTAATACAATGTTGTGATCAATTATTGATCGCACCAATTAGACATAACAATCACTGAAAATGTGTAAACAACAATTAAATATCAATAACCAATTCAAAAATTCATTACTTTAACTTAATAGAATGTTGCGATCAATTGTAGATCACACCCTTTAGACATATTAATCACTGAAAATGTGCAAAAATAAATTAATCTTCAATACCCAATTCAATAATTCATTACTTTGACTTAATACAATGTTGCGATCAGTTGTCGATCGCACACTTTAGACATATCAATCACTGTAAATGTGTAAACAACAATTAATCTTTGAATAACCAATCCAACAATTCATTACTTTAACTTAAAACAATGACGCGATCAATATTCGATCATGCCCTATAGACATATCAATCAAAGTAAATGTGTAAACAACAACAAATCTTCAATACCTAATTCAATAATTCATTACTTTTACTTACTTAATACAATGTTGCTATCAATTGTCGATGGCACCCTTTAGACATATCGATTACTAAAAATGTGTAAACAACAATTAATATTCAATATAAAATTCAATAATTCATTACATTGACTTAATACAATGTTGCGATCAATATTCGATCGCACGCTTTTGACATATCAAACACTTAAAATGTGTAAACAACAATTGAATGTCAATAACAAATTCAATAATTCATTACTTTAACTCTATATAATGTTGCGATCAATTATCGATCGCACTCTTTAGATGTATCAATCACTGAAAATGAGTAAACAATAATTAATCTTCAATAACCAATTCAATAATTCATTACTTTGACTTAATAGAATGTTGCGATCAACATTCGATCGCACCCTTTAGACATATCAATCACTCAAAATGTGTAAACAACAATTAAATATCAATAACCAATTCATTAATTCATTACTTTAACTTAATACAATTTTGCGATCAATTGTTGATCAAACCCTTTAGACATATCAATCACTGAAAATGTGTAAACAATAATTAATCTTCAATACCCAATTCAATAATTCATTACTTTGACTTAATACAATATTTCGATCAATTGTCGATCACACCCTTTAGACATATCAATCACTGAAAATATGTAAACAACAATTAAACATCAATAACCATTTCAATAATTCATTACTTTAACTTAATACAATGAGGAGATCAATTGTCGATCACACTGTTTAGATATATCAATCACTCAAAATGTGCAAACAACAATTAATCTTGAATAACCAATTCAATAATTCATTACTTTGACTTAATACAATGTTGAGATCAATATTCGATCGCACCCTTTGGACATATCAATCATTGTAAATGTGTAAACAACAATTAATCTTTGAATAACCAATTCAATAATTCGTTACTTTAACTTAATACAATGTTGCGATCAATATTCAATCGTACCCTTTAGACATATCAATCACTGTAAATGTGTAAACAACAATTAATCTTCAATACCCAATTCAATAATTCATTACTATAACTTAATGCAATGATGCGATCAATATTCGATCGTGCCCTTTAGACATATCAATCACTGTAAATGTGTAAACAACAACAAATCTTCAACATCTAATTCAATAATTCATTACTTTTACTTAATACAATGTTGCGATCAATTGTCGATGGCACCCTTTAGACATATCGATTACTAAAAATGTGTAAACAACAATTAATCTTCAATATCCAATTCAATAATTCATTACATTGACTTAATACAATGTTGCGATCAATATTCGATCGCACCCTTTTGACATATCAATCACTCAAAATATGTAAACAACAATTAAATATCAATAACCTATTCAATAATTCATTACTTTAACTTTATATAATGTTGCGATCAATTGTCGATCGCAATCTTTAGATGTATCAATCACTGAAAATGTGTAAACAATAATTAATCTTCAATAACCAATTAAATAATTCATTACTTTGACTTAATAGAATGTTGCGATCAAATTGATCGCACCGTTTAAACATATCAATCACTCAAAATGTGTAAACAACAATTAAATATCAATAACCAATTCAATAACTCATTACTTTAACTTAATACAATGTTGCGATCAATTGTCGATCGCACCCTTTAGACATATCAAACACTTAAAATGTGTAATCAACAATTAATCTTCAATAAAAACTTAAATAATTCATTACTTAGAGTTAATACAATGTTGCGATCAATATTTTGTCGCACCCTTTAGACATATCAATCACTGAAAATGTGTAAACAACAATTAAATATCAATAACCAATTAAATAATTAATACAATGTTGCGATCAATTGTCGATCGCACCCTCTAGACATATCAATCACTAAAAATGTTTAAAAAATAATTAAATATCAATAACCAATTCATTAATTTATTACTTTAACTTATTACAATATTGCGATCAATTGTTGATCACAACCTTTAGACATATCAATCACTGAAAATGTGTAAACAACAATTAAACATCAATAATTAATTCAATAACTCATTACTTTAACTTAATACAATATTGCGATCAATTGTCGATCGCACCCTTTAGACATATCAAACACTTAAAATGTGTAATAAACAATTAATCTTCAATAACAATTTAAATAATTCATTACTTAGAGTTAATACAATGTTGCGATCAATATTTTGTCGCACCCATTAGACATATCAATCACTGAAAATGTATAAACAACAATTAAGTATCAATAACCAATTCAATAATTAATACAATGTTGCAATCAATTGTCGATCGCACCCTTTAGACATTTCAATCACTAAAAATGTTTAAAAAACAATTAATCTTCAATAACCAATTCAATAATTCATTACTTTGACTTAATAAAATGTTGCGATATATATTCGATCGCACCCTTTAGACATATCGATAACTGAAAATGTGTAAATAACAATTTATTTTCAATAACCAATTGAATAATTTATTACTTTGACTTAATATAATGTTGCGATCAATTGTCGATCGCACCCTTTAGACATATAAATCACTATAAATGTGTAAACAACAATTAATATTTAATACCCAATTCAATAATTCATAACTTAAAGTTAATACATTGTTGTGATCAATTGTCGATCGCACTCTTTAGACATATCAATCACTGAAAATACGTAAACAAAAATTAAACATCAATAACCAATTCAATAATTCATTACTTTAACTAAACACAATGTTGCAATCAATTGTCAATCGCACTCTATAGACATATCAATCACAGAAAATGTGTTAACAATAATTAATCTTTAATATCCAATTCAATAATTCATTACTTTGACTTAATAAAATGTTGCGATCAATATTTTATCGTACCCTTTAGACATATCAATCACTGAAAATGTGTAAACATCAATAAAACATCAATAACCAATTCAATAATTAATACAATGTTGCGATCAATTGTCGATGCCTCTAGACATAGCAATCACTAAAAATGTTTGAACAACAATTAATCGTCAATAACCAATTAAATAATTCATTACTTTGACATAATACAATAGTGGGATATATATTCGATCGCACCCTTTAGATATATCGATAACTGAAAATGTGTAAATAACAATTAATTTTCAATAACCAATTGAATAATTCATTACTTTGACTTAATATAATGTTGCGATCAATTGTCGATCGCACCCTTTACACATATCAATCACTATAAATGTGTAAACAACAATTAATCTTCAATACCCAATTCAATAATTCATAACTTAAAGTTAATACATTGTTGCGATCAATTGTCGATCGCACTCTTTAGACATATCAATCACTGAAAATATGTAAACAACAATTAAACATCAATAACCAATTCAATAATTCATTACTTTAACTAAACACAATGTTGCAATCAATTGTCGATTGCACTCTTTAGACATATCAATCATAGAAAATGTGTTAACATTAATTAATCTTCAATAACCAATTCAATAATTCATTACTTTGACTTAATATAATGTTGCGATCAATATTTGATCGTACCCTTTAGACATATCAATCACTGAAAATGTGTAAACAACAATAAAATATCAATAACCAATTCAATAATTAATACAATGTTGCGATCAATTGTCGATCGCACCCTCTAAACATATCAATCACTAAAAATTTTTGAACAACAATGAATCTTCAATAACCAATTCAAAAATTCATAACTTTGACTTAATACATTATTGCGATCAATATTCGATCGCACTTGTTAGACATATCAATCACTATAAATGTGTAAACAACAATTAATCTCCAATACCCAATTCAATAAATCATAACTTTAACTTAATACAATGTTGCATCAATATTCGATCGCTCCCTTTAGACATATCAATCACAAAAAATGTGTAAACAACAATTAATCTTAAATAACCAATTCAATAATTCATTACTTTGACTTAATAGAATGTTGCGATCAATATTAGATCGCACCCTTTAGACATATCAATCACTCAAAATGTGTAAACAACAATTAAATAGCAATAACCAATTAAATAATTTATTACTTTAACTTAATACAATGTTGCGATCAATATTCGATCGCACCCTGTAGACATATCAATCACTAAAAATGTGTAAACAACAATTAAATATCAATAACCGATTCATTAATTCATTACTTAAACATATTACAATGTTGCGATCAATTGTCCATCGCACCCTTTAGACATATAAAACACTGAAAATGTGTAAACAACAATTAATCTTCAATATAAAATTGAATAATTCATTACTTAGAGTTTATACAATGTTGCGATCAATATTCTGTCGCACCCTTTAGACATATCAATCACTGTAAATGTGAAAACAACAATTAAATATCAATAACCAATTCAATAATTCATTACTTTAACTTAATACAATGTTGCGATCAATTGTCAATCGCACCCTTTAGACATATCAAACACTGAAAATGTGTAAACAACAATTAATCTTCAATACCCAATTCAATAATTCATAACTTAAAGTTAATACGTTGTTGCGATCAATTGTCGATCGCACTCTTTAGACATATCAATCACTGAAAATATGTAAACAACAATTAAACATCAATAACCAATTCAATAATTCATTACTTTAACTAAACACAATGTTGCAATCAATTGTCGATTGCACTCTTTAGACATATCAATCACCGAAAATGTGTTAACAATAATTAATCATCAATAACCAATTCAATAATTCATTACTTTGACTTAATACAATGTTGCGATCAATATTTGATCGTACCCTTTAGACATATAAATCACTGAAAATGTGTAAACAACAATAAAATATCAATAACCAATTCAATAACTAATACAATGTTGCGATCAATTGTCGATCGCACCCTCTAGACATATCAATCACTAAAAATGTGTAAACAACAATTAATCTTCAATAACAAATTCAATAATTCATTACTTTGACTTAATAGAATGTTACGATCAATATTCGATCGCACCCTTTAGACATATCAATCACTCAAAATGTGTAAACAACAATTAAATAGCAATAACCAATTAAATAATTTATTACTTTAACTTAATACAATGTTGCGATCAATATTCGATCGCACCCTGTAGACATATCAATCACTAAAAATGTGTAAACAACAATTAAATATCAATAACCGATTCATTAATTCGTTACTTAAACTTTTTACAATGTTGCGATCAATTGTCGATCGCACCCTTTAGACATATCAAACACTGAAAATGTGTAAACAACAATTAATCTTCAATATAAAATTGAATAATTCATTACTTAGAGTTTATACAATGTTGCGATCAATATTCTGACGCACCCTTTAGACATATCAATCACTGTAAATGTGAAAACAACAATTAAATATCAATAACCAATTCAATAATTCATTACTTTAACTTAAGACAATGTTGCGATCAATTGTCAATCGCACCCTTTAGACATATTAAACACTGAAAATGTGTAAACAACAATTAATCTTCAATAACAAATTAAATAATTCATTACTTAGAGTTAATACAATGTTGTGATCAATATTTTGTCGAACCCTATATACATATCAATAACTTTAAATGTGTAAAAAATAATTAATCTTCAATAACCAATTCAATAATTCATTACTTTGATTTAATATATTTTTGCGATCTATATTCGATCGCACCCGTTAGACTTATCAATCACTATAAATGTGTAAACAATAATTAATCTTCAATACCCAATTCAATAATTCGTTACTTTATCTTAATACAATTTTGCGATCAATATTCGATCGCACCATTTAGACATATCAATCACTGAAAATGTGTAAACGACAATTAATCTTCAATAAAAAATTCAATAATTCACTACTTTGACTTAATAAAATGTTGCGATCAATATTCGATTGCACCCTTTAGACATATCAAAAACTGAAAATGTGTAAACAACAATTAAACATCAATAATCAATTCAATAATTTATTACTTTAACTTAATACAATGTTGCGATCAAGGTCAATCCTACCGTTTAGACATATCAATCACTCAAAATATGCAAACAACAATTAATCTTCAATTACCATTTCAATAATTCATTACTCTGACTTTATACAATGTTGCGATCAATATTCGATCGTACACTCTAGACATATCAATCACAGTAAATGTGTAAACAACAATTAATCTTTGAATAACCAATTCAACAATTACTTTAATTTAATACAATGTTGCGATCAATATTCGATCGCACCATTTAGACATATCAACCACTGTAAATGTGTAAATAACAATTAATCTTTGAATAACCAATTCAACAATTCATTACTTTTACTTAATACAATGTTGCGATCAATATTCGATCGCACCCTTTAGACATATCAACCACTGTAAATATGTAAACAACAATTAATTATCAATAACCAATTCAATAATTCATTACTTTAACTTAATACAATGTTGCGATCAATTGTCGATCGCTTCCTTTAGACATAACAATCACTGAAAATGTGTAAACAACAGTTAATCCTCAATAACTAATTCAATAATTCATTACTTTAACTTAATACAATATTGCGATCAATTGTCGATCGCACCTTTTAGACATATCAATCACGAAAAATGTGTAAACAACAATTAAACATCAATAACCAATTCAATAATCATTACTTTAACTTAATACAATGTTGCGATCAATTGTCGATCACACCATTTAGACATATCAATCACTATAAATGTTTAGACAATAATTAATCTTCAATACCATTTTGCGATCAATAACCAATTCAATAATATTCAATAACCAATTCAATAATTCATTACTTTAACTTAATACCATTTTGCGATCAATTGTCGATCACGCCCTTTAGACATATCAAACACTGAAAATGTGTAAACAACAATTAAGCATTAATAACCAATTAAATAATTCATTATTCTAACTTAATACAATGTTACGATCAATTGTCGATCGCACCCTTTAGACATATTAATCACTGTAAAATGTGTAAACAACAATTAATCTTCAATACCCTATTCAATAATTCATTATTTTTACTTAATACAATTTTGCGATCAGTTATTGATCACACCCTTTAGACATATCAATCACTGAAAATGTGTAAACACCAATTATACATCAATAACCAAATTAATAATTCATTAGTTTAACTTAATACAAGGTTCCGATCAATTATCGATCGCATCCTTTAGACATATCAATCACTGAAAATGTGTCAACAACAATTAAATTTCTATAAACAATTTAATAATTCATTAATTGGACTTAATACAATGTTGCGATCAATATTTGATAGCACCATTTAGACATATCAACCACTGTAAATGTGTAAATAACAATTAATCTTTGAATAACCAATTCAACAATTCATTACTTTAACTTAATACAATTTTGCGATCAATATTCGATCGCACCCTTTAGATAATTAATTATCAATAACAAATTCAATAATTCATTACTTTAACTTAATACAATGTTGTGATCAATTATTGATCGCACCAATTAGACATAACAATCACTAAAAATGTGTAAACAGCAATTAAATATCAATAACCAATTCAAAAATTCATTACTTTAACTTTATAGAATGTTGCGGTCAATTGTAGATCATACCCTTTAGACATATTAATCACTGAAAATTTGCAAAAAAAAAATTAATCTTCAATACCCAATTCAATAATTCATTACTTTGTCTTAATACAATGCTGCGATCAGTTGTCGATCGCACACTTAAGACATATCAATCACTGTAAATGTGTAAAGAACAATTAATCTTTGAATAACCAATTCAACAATTCATTACTTTAACTTAAAATAATAATGCGATCAATATTCGATCATGCCCTTTAGACATATCAATCACAGTAAATGTGTAAACAACAACAAATCTTCAATACCTAATTCAATAATTCATTACTCTTACTTAATACAATGTTGCTATCAATTGTCGATGGCACCCTTTAGACATATCGATTACTAAAAATGTGTAAACAACAATTAATCTTCAATATCTAATTCAATAATTCATTACATTGACTTAATACAATGTTGCGATCAATAATCGATCGCACCCTTTTACATATAAAACACTAAAAATGTAAAAACATCAATTAAATATCAATAACCAATTCAATAATTCATTACTTTAACTTTATATAATGTTGCGATCAATTATCGATCGCACTCTTTAGATGTTTCAATCACTGAAAATGTGTAAACAATAATTAATCTTCAATAACCAATTCAATAATTCATTACTTTGACTTAATAGAATGTTGCGATCAATATTCGATCGCACCCTTTAGACATATCAATCACTCAAAATGTGTAAAAAACAATTAAATATCAATAACCAATTCATTAATTCATTACTTTAACTTAATGTATGTTGCGATCAATTGTTGATCACACCCTTTAGACATATCAATCACTGAAAATGTGTAAACAATAATTAATCTTCAATACCCAATTCAATAATTCATTACTTTGACTTAATACAATATTTCGATCAATTGTCGATCACACCCTTTAGACATATCAATCACTGAAAATATGTAAACAACAATTAAACATCAATAACCATTTCAATCATTCATTACTTTAACTTAATACAATGTTGCGATCAATTGTCGATCGCACTGTTTAGACATATCAATCACTCAAAATGTGCAAACAACAATTAATCTTGAATAAGCAAATCAATAATTCATTACTTTGACTTAATACAATGTTGCGATCAATATTCCATCGCACCCTTTTGACATATCAATCACTGTAAATGTGTAAACAACAATTAATCTTTGAATAATCAATTCAATAATTCGTTACTTTAACTTAATACAATGTTGCGATCAATATTCGATCGTACCCTTTAGACATATCAATCACTGTAAATGTGTAAACAACAATTAATCTTCAATACCCAATTCAATAATTCATTAATTTAACTTAATACAATGATGCGAACAATATTTGATTTTGCCCTTTAGACATATCAATCACTGTAAATGTGTAAACAACAACAAATCTTCAATACCTAATTCAATAATTCATTACTTTTACTTAATACAATGTTGCGATCAATTGTCGATGACACCCTTTAGACATATAGATTACTAAAAATGTGTAAACAACAATTAATATTCAATATCCAATTCAATAATTCATTACATTGACTTAATACAATGTTGCGATCAATAATCGATCGCACCCTTTTGACATATCAAACACTAAAAATGTGTAAACAACAATTAAATATCAATAACCAATTCAATAATTCATTACTTTAACTTTATATAATGTTGCGATCAATTGTCGATCGCACTCTTTAGATGTATCAATCACTGAAAATGTGTAAACAATAATTAATCTTCAATAACCAATTCAATAATTCATTACTTTGACTTAATAGAATGTTGCGATCAATATTCGATCGCACCCTTTAGACATATCAATCACTCAAAATGTGTAAACAACAATTAAATATCAATAACCAATTAATTAATTCATTACTTTAACTTAATACAATGTTGCGATCAATTGTTGATCACACCCTTTAGACATATCAATCACTGAAAATGTGTAAACAATAATTAATCTTCAATACCCAATTCAATAATTCATTACTTTGACTTAATACAATATTTCGATAAATTGTCGATCACACCCTTTAGACATATCAATCACTGAAAATAGGTAAACAACAATTAAACATCAATAACCATTTCAATAATTCATTACTTTAACTTAATATAATGTTGCGATCAATTGTCGATCGCACTGTTTAGACATATCAATCACTCAAAATGTGCAAACAACAATTAATCTTGAATAACCAATTCAATAATTCATTACTTTGACTTAATACAATGTTGCGATCAATATTCCATCGCACCCTTTTGACATATCAATCACTGTAAATGTGTAAACAACAATTAATCTTTGAATAATCAATTCAATAATTCGTTACTTTAACTTAATACAATGTTGCGATCAATATTCGATCGTACCCATTAGACATATCAATCACTGTAAATGTGTAAACAACAATTAATCTTCAAAACCCAATTCAATAATTCATTACTTTAACTTAATACAATGATGCGATCAATATTCGATCGTGCCTTTTAGACATATCAATCACTGTAAATTTGTAAACAACAACAAATCTTGAATACCTAATTCAATAATTCATTACTTTTACTTAATACAATGTTGCGATCAATTGTCGATGGCACCCTTTAGACATATCGATTACTAAAACTGTGTAAACAACAATTAATCTTCAATATCCAATTCAATAATTTATTACATTGACTTAATACAATGTTGCGATCAATAATCGATCGCACCCATTTGACATATCAAACACTAAAAATGTGTAAACAACAATTAAATATCAATAACCAATTCAATAATTCATTACTTTAACTTTATATAATGTTGCGATCAATTGTCGATTGCACTCTTTAAATGTATCAATCACTGAAAATGTGTAAACAATAATTAATCTTCAATAACCAATTCAATAATTCATTACTTTGACTAAATAGAATGTTGCGATCAATATTCGATCGAACCCTTTAGACATATCAATCACTCAAAATGTGTAAACAACAATTAAATATCAATAACCAATTCATTAATTCATTACTTTAACTTAATACAATGTTGCGATCAATTGTTGATCACACCCTTTAGACATATCAATCACTGAAAATGTGTAAACAATAATTAATCTTCAATACCCAATTCAATAATTCATTACTTTGACTTAATACAATATTTCGATAAATTGTCGATCACACCCTTTAGACATATCAATCACTGAAAATAGGTAAACAACAATTAAACATCAATAACCATTTCAACAATTCATTACTTTAACTTAATATAATGTTGCGATTAATTGTCGATCGCACTGTTTAGACATATCAATCACTCAAAATGTGCAAACAACAATTAATCTTGAATAACCAATTCAATAATTCATTACTTTGACTTAATACAATGTTGCGATCAATATTCGATCGCACCCTTTTGACATATCAATCACTGTAAATGTGTAAACAACAATTAATCTTTGAATAATCAATTCAATAATTCGTTACTTTAACTTAATACAATGTTGCGATCAATATTCGATCGTACCCATTAGACATATCAATCACTGTAAATGTGTAAACAACAATTAATCTTCAAAACCCAATTCAATAATTCATTACTTTAACTTAATACAATGATGCGATCAATATTCGATCGTGCCTTTTAGACATATCAATCACTGTAAATTTGTAAACAACAACAAATCTTCAATACCTAATTCAATAATTCATTACTTTTACTTAATACAATATTGCGATCAATTGTCGATGGCACCCTTTAGACATATCGATTACTAAAAATGTGTAAACAACAATTAATCTTCAATATCCAATTCAATAATTTATTACATTGACTTAATACAATGTTGCGATCAATAATCGATCGCACCCATTTGACATATCAAACACTAAAAATGTGTAAACAACAATTAAATATCAATAACCAATTCAATAATGCATTACTTTAACTTTATATAATGTTGCGATCAATTGTCGATTGCACTCTTTAAATGTATCAATCACTGAAAATGTGTAAACAATAATTAATCTTCAATAACCAATTCAATAATTCATTACTTTGACTAAATAGAATGTTGCGATCAATATTCGATCGAACCCTTTAGACATATCAATCACTCAAAATGTGTAAACAACAATTAAATATCAATAACCAATTCATTAATTCATTACTTTAACTTAATACAATGTTGCGATCAATTGTTGATCACACCCTTTAGACATATCAATCACTGAAAATGTGTAAACAATAATTAATCTTCAATACCCAATTCAATAATTCATTACTTTGACTTAATACAATATTTCGATAAATTTTCGATCACACCCTTTAGACATATCAATCACTGAAAATATGTAAACAACAATTAAACATCAATAACCATTTCAATAATTCATTACTTTAACTTAATATAATGTTGCGATCAATTGTCGATCGCACTGTTTAGACATATCAATCACTCAAAATGTGCAAACAACAATTAATCTTGAATAACCAATTCAATAATTCATTACTTTGACTTAATACAATGTTGCGATCAATATTCGATCGCACCTTTTTGACATATCAATCACTGTAAATGTGTAAACAACAATTAATCTTTGAATTATCAATTCAATAATTCGTTACTTTAACTTAATACAATGTTGCGATCAATTGTTGATCGTACCCATTACACATATCAATCACAGTAAATGTGTAAACAACAATTAATCTTAAATACCCAATTCAATAATTCATTACTTTAACTTAATACAATGATGCGATCAATATTCGATCGTGCCCTTTAGACATATCAGTCACTGTAAATGTGTAAACAACAACAAATCTTCAATACCTAATTCAATAATTCATTACTTTTACTTAATACAATGTTGCGATCAATTGTCGATGGCACCCTTTAGACATATCGATTACTAAAAATGTGTAAACAACAATTAATCTTCAATATCCAATTCAATAATTCATTCCATTGACTTAATTCAATGTTGCGATCAATATTCGATCGCACCCTTTTGACATATCAATCACTCAAAATGTGTAAACAACAATTAAATATCAATAACCAATTCAATAATTCATTACTTTAACTTTATATAATGTTGCGATCAATTGTCGATCGAACTCTTTAGATGTATCAATCACTGAAAATGTGTAAACAATAATTAATCTTAAATAACCAATTCAATAATTCATTACTTTGACTTAATAGAATGTTGCGATAAATATTCGATCGCACCCTTTAGGCATATCAATCACTCAAAATATGTAAACAACAATTAAATATCAATAACCAATTCATTAAATGATTACTTTAACTTAATACAATGTTGTGATCAATTGTTGATCACACCCTTTAGACATATCAATCACTGAAAATGTGTAAAAAATAGTTAAACATCAATAACCATTTCAATATTCATTACTTTAACTTAATACAATGTTGCAATCAATTGTCGATCGCATTTTTTAGACATATCAATCACTCAAAATGTGCAAACAACAATTAATCTTGGATAACCAATTCAATAATTCATTACTTTGACTTAATACAATGTTGCGATCAATATTCGATCGCACCCTTTAGACATATCAATCACTGTAAATGTGTAAACAACAATTAATCTTTGAATAACCAATTCAATAATTCATTACTTTAACTTAATACAATGTTGCGATCAATATTCGATCGTACCCTTTAGACATATCAATCACTGTAAATGTGTAAACAACAATTAATCTTCAATACCCAATTCAATAATTCATTACTTTAACTTAATACAATGTTGTGATCAATTTTCGATCGCATCCTTTAGACATATCGATTACTGAAAATGTGTAAACAAAATTTAATCTTCAATAACCAATTCAATAATTCATTACATTGACTTAATGCAATGTTGCTATCAATATTCGATCGCACCCTTTAGACATATTGGTGAGGAAAATTTTGTTGTGATGAGTATATGAAAAATCGATTGATATTAGATTTCACAGTAATCAATCTGAATTCCTATCAATGTCTAATGTAGTATTTTAGATATCGTCTCCACAGGGATTGTAAGCTAATAAGCATGATTGAGACTAAGATTTAAGCTGAATTGCTAAAGAATCTTATATACAAATTGAATCATAAGAATCATAGAATTAGTGTGAAAGAAAAGATACTAGTGACATTCATTCAATTAAAACTCAAGTCAACACTCTATTCTGCAATTGATCTTAACAATGAATAAGTTGATTGCTAAATCTGTTATCAATTAACTTCTCATTCAAGTTTCACCTTAAAACTCATATTTACCTTCTAGATGATCATCAGTGATCCGTTAAAAGATCTCTCAATTCAATTTAACAGATCTCAATTATATAGTTGCATATATCTCTATACTACAAACTATACAATTGATAAGCACAATCTGTAGAAAAATAGATATATAGTCTATCTCTAGCACTACGATCCTCTGTTCTTAGATCTGAAACCTTATTGTCATCTCTGGTCTAAATTAAATCTCAGAATAACAATATTACGTAACTCTCGTTCTTGTAATTCAATCAGCTCATGAAAATCCAGTAGATCTAGCTATAATTGAACAAGAAACATTGCAATTTAAGTGATAATCAACGTCAAAACTCAACATCTACTTCAGCATATCCAATCAAAGTACAAAATCATCATCGACATGCTTAAGATCGAAATCTTACCAAGGAAGACTGAAGCTAGACTCTGTCACAGTTTTTATTTCACAATCTTCAAGCTAAATCTCAATGATCATTAGAAACAGAGTACAGAACTTCTTCAAGAAACTTCTCTGAAGATGTTGAATAAAGCGTATAGAAGAATCTAGAAATTCTCTCAAAGTATATCAGAATGTCAAAAGAGAATTCAAGCGTCTAAAACTGTCTACTCTAAAAAATTCCACCCATTTGCTTCATCTGAGCTCCTATTTATAGAGTTTGGCTCAGTGGAAATTTTGAAATAAAATCAACAAAGAAACACAAATTGGCGAAGTAACATTTTTCTTCATTTTATGTCGCCAGTTCCTTCGTCTGAACCAACGAACTTCTTCAAATCTCGCTTGTCTAGATCGCCAGGCTTACACTTCATCAGGCGTAATGTTGCTTTTATCGCTCGATCATTTTGCCTACCATCCGACGATATAACCTTCCTTAGCCTTATTATTTCTTCATTTGTAATAAATCTAGGCGATATAATGAACATGTCGCCCTTTTCATCACTTCTCATCTTGGCGAAAAAACAATCATGCTACCTTAGCTTTTCGCCCCAAAGTATGGTGAGGTTCAACCTTCAGAGCCTAAATGTCCTATTAAGGGGGGTGACATATGAAGGCAAAGAATTCTAATTCGCTTCATATGTGCTAATTTTCAAAGCGAGATCTTCAATATGTCGCCATCTTCTTCGCCTTCTCCTTTTAGCTTGAGGCGATGAATTCAGGCGACGTCTTCTTTTCCGGAATAATCATTTCGCCAATTCGTTGACTTTGGATGAAATTCTAATTTGGCCCTTCTTTCTTCTGATTTTGCATGTTTTAACTTCTTTTCCAAAAATTTTCATCCAAGTCCCTGTCTCAACAATAATAGTCTAGAATTAATAAAAATGTATTAAATATCTCATCATTTAAGCTCAATTTCATTATTTTAAAGCTCATAAAGTATGCTAAAACATAGGTAAATTCGAGACTTATCAATTTCCCCCAACTTAGCCTTTTGCTTGTCCTCAAGCAAACTGACTAAAAATCTACTGAGACAGCAATCAGTACAAACTTATATCATAATTCAAAGCAATTCATCTAATATGTTTTGAAAATTTTCCAAACAGTGACCAGCTTTTCTTTCAAAATTTCAAATCAACTAACTCAAAACTGGTCATTTTCTTCATGTTACAAAGTATCTGAGAAGATCCAAGTATTAGAGTTTTGAAACTACTTCCTCATAGTAGTCTCTCATAAGTATTTGATCACTCAGAATCGTAATGGTTACTTTCACAATACACTAGTCACTTTTAAGAATCAAAGTAACGTAACAAGGCAAATGTGATTCTAGTGTTTCACAAGCACGTATGAAGAAAACTTCAAGAACCTCATGAACATTGAACTTTACTCATACACTGTACAGCACTTAGAGGTTCCTAAGTTCAGTACTTGAAAATGGGTCAAGTTAGCTTATGAAAGAAAGGAGTTTCTTCAAGGAATCAAAGTTTGGACATACCACTAAATTCCTCTCAATCCCTCAACTTTTCACTCTTTAGTGTTTCCCCCTCAATGATGCTTTATTCTCATACTACTTTATTCATGAACACTGTCCATTTTCACTTATTTTTGTCTCTTTTTCTCATTCATCCATTCATTTTTTTATTTTTTTTATTTTTTTTTATTTTTTTATTTTTCAAGAATCTATAATATATCTGCTTTTAGCAGCTTCAGACAACACTCTTCAAGTTAATCCTCACTTCCTATCTTTTCAATCTCAAATTTAATGGTAAGTCCAAAGGGTAGGATCGAGATTATATCTCTTGTCTTTCTGGTTTGGACTGGATTAGGGACCAAAGAAAAGGTTTTAATGAGAATGGAAACAAAATGGTTTACCTCACAAGATATCAAGGTCTGGTTATATCAAGCAGGCAAAGGCTATTTAGTAGTTTCACTCACTCTCTCAAATCAGATCATTTTCCTTGGCAGATTAAAGACAGAACTTTACCCGACCAATGCCCTCTACACTTGAGGAATGTATGATAAATTCAAAGCAATCTTATGAAGGTTCTGATTTCTATAGAAGAAAATTTGTCAGATAAATGTGTTTAATAAGGAAGAGAATAAAAATAACCCCTCTCATGAAGAAAAAGGCGCAAAATAAAGCTCAAAAACTCACATACCACCCAAGGTTTTCTCCACTCTTACCTTATCAAAAATCATCAACTTATTCATAATTCAAATCTAACCAGAATCTTCATCATTGTTCAAAGAAATTTTTCAAAAATTGATCATTTGATGACTTTTGTTTTGAACACTTATTTTTCTGTTTGAAATCTTCTTTTACGAAGAACTAAATCACTTTGAATTATGAGCAATGTATGCTCAATCATGCACTCAGACCTATAATATCCTAAAAACAAACTAAAACAAAATCCATAAATAAAATCAACTAAACCAAAAATAGAACATAAACTAACTAAACAATAATATCCTAAAAAAAAACTAAAACAAAATCCACAAATAAAATCAACTAAACCAAAAATAGAACATAAACTAACTAAACAAATTACCAGTAATGCGATTTCTATCCCACCCCCAACTTAAAAGAAAGCAGTGTCCTCAATGCTTAAGAGAACATGAAAGAATATAAAGAGATAAAGGGGATGTAGAAAAAAATGAATCAGAGAGCTAGGCAAAATACTTGGATGTCGCCATTATCAGATGATAAGTCACCCCAATTAAAGGCAAGAAGAAAACTGGTTAGGCGAAATAAGAATAGGCAAGAAAGAAAATGATCGCTAACCTTAGGCGAAATACCCAGGCGAAATATAAGAGTCGCCATTTTAGAATGACATAGAGGAATAATGTCATGGCAAAATATAGGTTCTGCATGCGAAATGTTAGGTAGAAAAGTAGACATGTCACCATAAAAGAAATAAGAAAGAGGTGAAATAATAGATATATTGCCTCACTCATTCGCCTATACTATGTTAAAGAACTTTCAAACTAGGCGAAAAACAAAGACCTCGCCTAAGTCGAGGTGACATCGCTGGCGATTTGAGTTCTACCTCGCCTCAACACAATGTTGTATCAAAATCCTTTCAGAATAATCTGTAAACTTTGAAATTCAAGGTGAGAAATGATTACTAACTCAATGAGTTATCCTGTAGACACAGCTCACAATGTTAGGAAAAACAACCCCCAACTTGAAACCTAAAACTGTCTACACAAATTAAGATTAACAATCACATTACTCTTGTAACAGTTAAAAAAAAGACAACAGAATCAATCACATTACTCTTCATTAAAAATTAAAAAATAAATAAATAAAGACCCAAGTAAACACATTACTCTTTCATTGACAAAATACCAGAACAAATCTGGAAAATTACAAAAGAAACAAAAAATTATATAACATATAACAACTATAAATCATCGATGGAAGCATCTGAAGACTAAGATTTCTGAGGAGATTTAGTGTTCAATCTCCTTCTCTTAGGCTTTAGGCTGGAAGCTCTAAGGTTCAACTGCTCTTGCACCAACCTTATGATTTCTCTGTCAACTTCAGCTGTACTGAGAGGATGAATAGTGAAAGCCCTGTTGGGTGGATAACACATTGGGTTTGCCTGTTGCCTCATGAATTTGCTAAACCTTCGAATCTGTCTGAATATGATAGAGTAATATCCATCTGGAACAGACAATACAGAGATTGGCTCCCAAGAGCAAGGAGTTTTGTTGTGATCCAAAATAAACATCCCCTCTAAATCCGCAAGAGTAACAGTAGGATCACTAAAAACCTCCTTGCTTTCTTTGGCTTGTGCACCCTTCTGACTAGTTTTCTCTTCATTTAAACTATCCATTTCATCATCAGAAGAGCTTGTAGATGAGAACTCCATCCCTATGAAAAAATCATAAGAAGGCATCCTATTGTAAGCACGGAAAAACTGTCCTAACATAGCAGCCACTTCTTCCTCATTAAAGGTTCTAACTTCTTCTTCAACAAAAGGCACTTGACTAATAGGTTCAAGTTGAAGAAAGGATACTATAGCAGGATTCTGAGAAGAGCTATCTCTGTCTACAGGAACAGGATCCTCAGTCGAAAATATTCCCATCCTTGCTTGATTAATTAGACTCTAAACTTCAGGATGAACAATGTAGAGCCTTGGGATGAATTCTTCTGTAGTGGGAAGTTGAGGTTGAACAGAACACTTGACAGGTCCAAAATGAGGAGGAAACTGACAAGTGTATATGAGAGGCTCCTGGAAATAAACTTCTGGAATTGGAAATTGAACCTCACTCTCCTCTAGTTGAGACCCTAAACCTTTTCCTCTCTCTTGAAGAAAAGGAGGTTGTCCAACTGCTTCAGCAAAATATGCCAGCAAAAGACCTTGCTTCTTAAGGTCAGCTGTATCAATCTCTTCACAATCTGAGGAATCAGACAAATCAACCCTTTCTAGTTCAGGCTCTACAGCCTTTTCCTTTCCTTTCTTCAGTACCCTCTCATTTTCCTCCATAACTTCATTAGTGGCTCTTTCAGTAGCTAGATCAAATTGATCACCTAAATTTCTTTGGAGGTGATCTTCTTCACAAAAGGAAACAGCCTCACCATCAGTCAATTCAGACTGGCTATTCATGAGCTCTTCTTACTCAAAATTAGGAGGCTGGTAATCATCTTCTTCTATTTCTTGCTCAATAGGTTCCCTGATGCTTACCCCCTCTTCAAACCTTACAACACCTAGTGGAGATGCACCCTGCTTGGCTCTTAGTAATTCCCACAATCTCAAAAATTCTTGTTGGTCTGAGATGTTGTTGAAGAATTCAGCTATTCTCTCTTCAACCTTCCTGTTAACCATCTCAGAAATTATAACCTCTAGCTGTTCTCTTGATAAGGGTTTATTCACCCATTCATTCTCCATCCGTGAACTATAAATAGGAGCTGGAGTGGTCTCTTGTACTGGTCTTTCAACTGAAACAGGTGAAGAGAAATTATTCTTCTTTTTACTTGAGCTTTTAGAATCCCTCACTGCCTTCAACTTGAGAACTCTCTCAACTGCTTCAGTACAGGTGGTTTCCTTACCACCTCTACTCTCCCATATTCTGAGTTCTAATCCACCAGTGTGAGGCTTAGAATCTGCTAGCCAATAATCCTTCTTTTTGTTCTGAACTCCATATCTCTTCAACAAACCAGTTATGAGAGATGGGAAATATAAAGTCCTTTGCCTGGACTTTTCCTTCCTCAGTAGGGGTGGGAATAGGTCAGGCGGCCTTTCAGGGGCCTACAGCCTGGCCTATATAAGGCCTAGCCTATTTAATAAATAGGCTAGATTCAAACTTTTTCAAAAGCCTATTTAATTAAATAGGCTAGGCTCAGGCTATGGTAAAAATCTTCATAACTTAATAGGCCGGCCCATATATTATTTATATGTAATTTTATTTATAAATATATTGACATGTTTGTTTATAAGTTTAAAATCTAATATTTTATTTATAAATATAAAGCCCAAACTTTATTTATAAATATAACTAGTTATTTATAGGCTTTTAAACAGGCTTTCAGGCCTAACAGGCTTTTAAGCAGATCAGGCCAAGCCTATAATACAAGCCTATCATAGGCTTGTAGGCCAGGCTCAGGCCAGAGTATTAGAATACAGCCGGGCCTATTTAACCAAAAGCCTGGCCTGGCCTGACCTATTCCCACCTCTATTCCTCAGACTGCACACCCTCTTTTGAAGCTCAGAAAATATCAACTGTCCCAAGTAGATAAACTCCCCTTTATTGAAATCTCGCAAAAACTACTTCTTATCTGAAGTGAATCGATTGCCTTTGTTTCTAGGCATGACATTATCCCTCAGCCATGTTAAACATGTGGCTGTGTGAATGTCTAATTCACTAGCCAAGACATCTTCTTCAGAACCTTAAGTTGGATGCTGAAACCTTCTGAGACTGCTCAAGTCTTCAATAGTTAATTCTGCAGCATCCATTCCTCTATCACCTAGATGTTGAGCCATTAGACCATAATAGCTGCAAATGGTCACTGCAGATACATCCACTTGATGACCACTGATGCCAAAAGGAGTATCCAACTCCTCAGGGGCCTCATTGTAGAACTCCTCTACTAAGGTGGCATTAACTTTCTTAGGTTGCTCCACCAATTTTTTATGAACCAGCTATAGAGGTAATTTCCAAACCTTTTATCCTCCGACTCATCCAACAAAATCCCCTTCTCCTGCCAAAATTGCAGGTTTTCCTGCTGCAGTGGGCTCTTAATCCGAGATTTATCCTTGATAACCTTAGGTGAACTAAGTTTCACCTTTTTTCCTTTTTTACTAGCCCGAAACTCTACTGCAGCTTGTCTCTTAGCCAAAACTGATTTCTCAACAGAAACACCCCCTTTTCAGCATTTGGTGTAGAAGGGGTTGTAGCTGTATTTTCTAAACTCTTCTTCTTGGTTGAGCCAGATGAGCCAATCTGAATTCCCTTTTGTTTAGGACCCTTAACTGATCCTGACCTAACAGACTTCCCAGATTTATCTTTAGATGCCTTCCCCTTAACAGCAGTTGAAGTAGAAAGGGTCTTGGGAGTCTTCTCTTTTTATTTTGGTTAAGAAGGAAGAATTACTCTGACCTGGTAATTCTTTTCATCATAGATCTTCGGCCTGGCCGAAGTCTTTGCCTTCTTGCCCTTCTTAGTTGGGCTAGGAGTACTATCACTCTTTCTTTTGGCCATTTATCTGCAATTTGAAACAACATCTCAGCAGTTATAACCAAATATCAAACTGACAGAACTAAAAATCATTCAAGCAGCAACATTATCAATATTGAACAACTGACAGTATATTGCAACATGGTTTCAGCATTTGTCAAGTACATTTATCAATCAAGACCTTAAACCACGTTTTACAGCTTAAGCACTAACAACTACTATCAATCAACACAATCAATTGCATTCGCAAAATGGAACACTCAGCTAAAATCATACGTAAAACCCAAAGAGATTAACCTTTTATTACCGTTAAACATCACTCTATTAACACCCTAACAATTGCAATCAAGTTATCAATTCATAACAACCTCAGCTAGGCAATATTGTTATGAAAGAAACTGAGAAGAACATACCATGTTTGGTTGCTGTAATGAACGTAGATTCAAAATGAGAAGCAAATTGAGCGATTTGCAATTTAGGGCTTTTGTGAAGATGAAAAATCAGAGAGCAATTAATAGTAATGGTAAAGTCGATTTGGGTTAATAAAGGAATCAAGAAATAGGCGCAGTGATGCAAAAGGTAGGCAAAAGGCGAAAAGATCCAGCCTCGTCTCGTGTCATACAACGGTAACATTTGCCTACGTGTCCCTAAAACATTTCGCCACTTTATTATATGCTATCGACATAAGTGAACGAAATGTTTTATGTCGCCAGGTTTTAGGCTCATTAAGAATTTTAAAAACAGGCGAGAAAAATAATTCGCCTTAAAATCATCCTAGACTGGCGACATAAGAGGCGACATATCTATAATTTTGCCTGAATTAAAATGAGCAAGGCGAATACAAAGAACAATATATTTAACTTCGCCATAAACATTGTGAACCTTGGCGATCAAGAAGAGGACTTCGCCTTCACAAAGAAATTTAGGCGAAATAAGGAGGCGAAAAGAGCCTATCTCGCTAAAAGTATTTTTAAAACAGGCGATTCTCTAGGCGAATAAATCACACCTCGCCAACAATAACTTGTTTTCAGGCGAAGAAATTTGGCACAATTTAAACTTAGCGCCAGAAAACATACCTATTTGGCGAGGTATAATGACAATGTTTTGAACTTTCGCCTCATTTTTCTTGGCACTGGGCGAGATTCTTCCTTCCTTGCCCTTGCAAGAGTAAGGTAGGCGAAAATTTTTGGCATGACTATCCTTTCTCGTATTCACCCAGGCGACCATGCATGGCAATATCCCATAATTCGCCATCTTTAAAAATATTCATACAGGCGAAAGGAAATTATTCCTCGCCAATTGATAAGCGGCTTTGGCGAGTAGTTTGGCAATAAGAATAACATCTCGCCTTCTTCTTTAAACTTCAAGTTCATCTGAAAAACAACGATTCTTCTGCAAAACATGAACTTGGTTAAATAAAAACTTACACAAGCTTAAACAATTATAACACTGATCCAATCAAAATAAAATTGTGTAAAGAGCATGCTTTGTTTAAGGTCGTTAGCATCGACCATGGCAAGCTTGTCATTGATTTTCCATCCTGTCTACAGGATCTGAAATATAAAGAATATCTCTTGTCCTGTAGATGTCCCCCCTAAATAGTGTTTAATTCTCTATCCATTCAAAACAAAGGAATCAGTAGACTTGTTATCAATCAATTCAACAACTCCATAAGGGGAAATACTCTTTATTCTAAATGGTCAAAACCATCTAGACTTCAGTTTTCCTGGAAAGAAACTAAGTTTGGTATTGTAAAGCAAAACATATTGTCCAGGTGTGAACTCTCGCTTGATAATCTTTTTGTCGTGGTAATTCTTCATCTTTTGCTTGTATATCTCATGATTTTCATAAGCTTCAAGGCGCCATTCATCCATCTCATCTAGTTCTAGAAGTCTCTGCTTTCTTGCTTTTTCATAGTCCATATTCAGAAGTTTTACAGCCCAATATGACTTGTGTTCTAACTCCACTGGTAAATGGCATCCCTTACCATATACCATTCTGAAGGGTGACATTCCAATAGGAGTTTTAAAAGCTATTCTGTAAGCCCACAGAGCATCATCTAGCTTGAAGCTCCAGTCTTTTCTGGACTCATTTACACTCTTTTGCAAGATTCTCTTTAATTCTCTGTTTGAAACTTCCACTAGCCCATTTGTTTGTGGATGATAAACTATTGTAACTTTATGGATTACTCCATACTTCTTGAGCACCCTTTCTAGCAACTTGTTACAAAAGTGAGACCCTCCATCACTAATTAGTACCCTGGGTATGCCAAATCTAGTGAAGATATTCTTTTGAAGAAATTTCTCCACTACCTTTCCATCATTTGTAACACAGGCAACAGCCTCTACCCACTTGGATACGTAATCAATTGCTACATGTATATACTCATACTTGTTTGATGGAGGAAATGGTCCCATGAAGTCTATACCCCAGACATCAAACAACTCAACCTCCAAGATATAATTCTGAGCCATTTCTTGCCTCTTAGAAATATTACCCATTCTTTGGCATCTTTCACAATTGGCTACAAAAGCATGTGCATCCTTAAATATAGATGGCCAATAGAAACCACATTCTAGAATTCTGGCTGCTGTTCTAGTACCAGCAAAATGACCAGCATATTCTGATGAATGACAATGCTTGATAATGTCCATGTTTCCTCATATGGGATGCAATGTCTTAACACTTGATCAGCACGTCTCCTAAATAGGTAGGGTCATCCCATATGTACCTCTTAACCTCATGAAGGAACCTTTTCTTCTGATGACTATTTAAATCTTCAGGTAACACTTTACATGACAAATAGTTTGCATAATCAGCATATCAGGGATGAAATGTTACCTCACAAAGGAAAAGTTGCTCATCTGGAAATTGTTCATTGATGTCAACTTGAGTCTCCATATCCTTAATGCGCAGTCTTGAGAGGTGATCAGCTACTACGTTTTCAGTGCCCTTTTTGTCTTTGATTTCTATGTCAAACTCCTGTAGCAAGAGCACCCATCTTATCAACCTAGGCTTAGACTCCTTTTTAGCAAATAAGTATCTCAATGCTGCATTGTCAGTATGGATGATAATTTTAGACCCTAATATATATGGTCTAAACTTATCCAATGCAAAGACTATTGCTAGTAGTTCTTTTTCAGTGGTGGTGTAATTTCTCTAAGCCTCCACCAACGTTTTACTAGCATAATAAATGACCCTGAAAAGCCTCTCATTTCTCTGTCCCAGCACTGCACCTACAGCAAAGTCAGATGCATCACACATGACTTCAAATTCAGAATTCCAATCTGGTGGAATTATGACTGGTGTTGAAACTAGCTTGTCTTTCAACTGCACAAAAGCTTTCAAACAATCATCAGTAAAATCAAATTTCTTTTCTTTTTCTAGTAGAACACACAAGGGTCTAGCTATCTTTGAAAAATCCTTTATAAAACGCCTATAGAACCCAACATGTCCTAAGAAACTTCTTATACCTTTTACATTGGCAGGATGAGGTAAATTAGAAATAACATCTATTTTAGCCCAGTCTACTTCCAATCCTCTAGCAGACACCTTATAGCCTAAAATAATACCCTCTCTTACCATAAAATGGCATTTTTCCCAATTGAGGACTAGGTTAGTCTCCTCACATCTTGCAAGCACTTTTTCAAGATTATTCAAACAATCATCAAAACTCTCTCCTATAATGGAAAAATCATCCATGAAGACCTCTAGAAACTTGCCTATGAAATCAGTAAAAATAGCTAACATACACCTCTGAAATGTTCCTGGTGCATTACACGGTCCAAATGACATCCTATTATAAGCAAAGGTTCTAAAAGGACAAGTAAAAGTTGTTTTATGCTGATCACCAGGAGCGATGGGAATTTAGTTATATCCAGAATAACCATCTAAAAAGCAAAAGTAAGGGTGTCCTCCTAGTCTATCTAACATCTCGTCAATGAAGGGAAGGGGAAATGATCCTTCCTAGTGGCATCATTTAAAGCTCTGTAGTCTATACACATTCGCCACCCTATAACAGTTCTAGTAGGGATCAATTCATTCTTTTCATTCTTAATCACAGTAATCCCTCCCTGCTTTGGCACACACTGCACTTGACTAACCTATTCACTATCTGAAATTGGAAAGATAATACTGCATCAAGGAGTTTCAGTACTTCCTTTTTCACAACCTCCTTAATAGTTGGATTTAATCTTCTCTGAGGTTGTATCTTAGGTGTATGTTTGTCCTCCAAGATGATCTTGTATGTACAGAAAGTGGGGTTAATTCCTTTGATATCTGCTATTGTCCATGCAATGGCTTTCTTGTGTTTCTTCACCACTTGGAATAGACTTTCTTCTTGGTCATCTGTTAAATCATTTGAAACCACAATAGGTAAGATAGAGTCCTTAGGGTTAAGGAATGCATACCTAAGATGACTTGGAAGAGCCTTCAGATCCAACTGTGGTGGTTTTTCAGTTGAGGGAAACAATGGCTCATCTGATGGTTGATCATTACTAATGTTGAGGACAAAATGAGAAGTCATGCATTCAAGCTCTCCATTGTAAGCACTCTCTTCTGGAACATCCATATCCACTTAATTAATTAACACATTGTTTAGTGGATCAGAACTCCTTAGAGTGAGAATTTTGTCAATCAGTTCCTCATCAGCTGCCAGTTGCACACTTTTGACTTCATTAAAATCGTATGGGAATGGTCGCCCAGTTGCACACTCCAAAAGACTAAATTTTGCTTCCTCTCCATTAACTCTGAGTGTGAGTTCACCATTTGCCACATCTATCATTGCTCGCCCAGTTCTCAGGAATGGTCGCCCAAGTAATAGAGATACATATTCATCCACCTCCATATCAAGCACTACAAAGTCTACACTAAACATGAATTTGTTTACTGTGACTATCACATCTTCAACCACCCCATTTGCATGAGTGAAAGATCTTCCAGCAAGCTGTAATAAGACATTATCATGTCTGAAATACCCTATCCCCAATTTTTCATAGATAGCCAGAGGCATCAAATTTATAATAGCTCCCAAATCACAAACAGCTCTTCCTTTGAATCTGTTGCCTATGGTGAAAGGTATGGTGAACTTGCCAAGATTTTTCTCTTTTCTGGGGATCTGATACTTGATAAGCTGGCTCACACTCTCATTCACATTAATGCATCCCACATCAGCTAGATTCCTTCTATTTGACAACAGCTCTTTCATGAATTTAACATAGACACGCATCTGTTTCAATGCTTCAATGAATGGGATGTTGACATGGATTTTCTTCATCATGTCTAAAAATTTCTCAAGGTGCTTATCCAGCTACTTTCTATTCTCTCTTTGAGGAAAAGGTAAAGCAATCTTCATCGCCTCCTGTTCTTTTGCAATAGATTTGCTGATTTCTTCATTTTCCTTATCTTGTACAGGAGGTTCATAACTTTTCTTTTCCTTAGAGTTCTCCAGTTGTATCCCACTTCTCAGTGTAATAGTAAGCACTTGTGCTTCCTCCTTGGATTTATCTTTAACCTTTGGGTTGGGCACAGTGTCACTTGGAAGTGCTTCTTGGGGTATTGAATTAAAGACTTGCATAAGTTGCCCCATCTGAGTTTCCAAATTTTTTATTGAAGTGGTATGGTTGGTAAGAACAGCGTCAGTCTTCTCCATGTATTTAATCAGAAGGTCTTCCATACTAGTCTTCTTCTGTCCCATCTGCTGATACTGAGTCTATCCTTGTTGTTGGTAACCAGGTTGAGGATTTATTTGGTAATAACCCTGATTTTGATATGGTTTGTTCCTCTATTGATAGTTTGGCCTCTGCTGGTTCCCATAACTATTATTCACATAATTTACTTGTTCTAACTCCTTTGGCTCTTCTTCATTATTAGCAAATGCTGCTTCCTAAGCATAATCTTCCAGAGTAGTCTTTTGTTTTTCAACAGAATTAACTGAAGTCTTCTTTGGATGGCCCTTATTGACTGCCATATTGTCCATCTTTTTATTTAACAATGCTATCTGACAGATAATGCATTAAAAGACTCTTACTCATAAACTCCAGACTACTTCTTGTTTGCAGCCTTTTCCCTTTCATTCCATCCAAAATCATTATTTGCTAGCAATTTGATGAAGTCATGAGCATCATCTGGCTCCTTATCCATTATTGATCCTCCAACTGAGGAATTAAGGTGCATTTTGATCTGAGGAGGCATGGCACTATAAAATGCTATGCCATGGTGAGGACATCTTCTAATCAGCTCCTTAAACCTTTCCCAACTTTCATATAGTGATTCTCCATCCAAATACTGAAAAGAAGAAATCATATTTCTCAGTTTCACCATCTTCATGGGAGGAAATTAGCGGGCTAAAAACTTCCTAACTAGATCTTCCCAGCTATTGATACATCCTGGTGGCAATGAGTATAACCAGGACTGAGCTTTGTTACTCAGTGAAAAGGGAAATAAACGAAGTTTAACAGCATCCTCGGAGACTCCATCATGTCGAAATGTACTGCACAGATGCAGAAAGGTGTTCAGATGCTGATTAGGATCCTCAATAGTTCCTCCAAATTTATTTTGTTCAACCATTTGGATGAGTCCAAATCTCAACTCAAAATTATTAATTGTTATTTCTAGTAAGTTGATGGCCTGTGGCGCCATCAACTGGTGGAATGGAATATTGACGAAGAGTCATCCTCTCAGGATCTCCTCGTACATCATTGTCATTATTTCTGTTATAGCGTTCTCAAACATTATCACTCTTGACTCAGTTCTTGCTGCTGATATCGTTAGTGATCTAGATTGTCTAACAATTCTTTCTAGTTCAGGATAACACTGCAAGTCTTGAGTACCTTTAGATCTTGTCTGCATACACTACACACTTGAACAAAAAATTTAAAAACTGAAAAAGAAATTAATAAATCATGTTAGCACAGTTCAAAATAAATCCTAATCTTCAAAGAATAATCCCCGGCAACGACGCCAAGAAATTAATGAGGAAAATTATGTTGTGATGAGTATATGAAAAATCGATTGATATTAGATTTCACAGTAATCAATCAGAATTCCTATCAATGTCTAATGTAGTATTTTAGATATCATCTCCACATGGATTGTAAGCTAAGAAGCATGATTAAGACTAAGATTTAAGCTGAATTGCTAAAGAATCTTATATACAAATTGAATCATAAGAATCATAGAATTTGTGTGAAGGAAAAGATACCAGTGACATTCATTCAATTAAAACTCAAGTCAGCACTCTATTCTGCAATTGATCTTAACAATGAATAAGTTGATTGCTAAATCTGTTATCAATTAACTTCTCATGCAAGTTTCACCTTAAAACTCAGATTTACATTCTAGATCATCATCAGTGATCCGTTAAAAGATCTCTCAACTCAATTTAACAGATCTCAATTATGTAGTTGCATATATCTCCATACTACAAACTATACAATTGATAAGCACAATCTGTAGAAAAACATATCTGTAGTCTATCTCTAGTACTACGATCCTCTGTTCTTAGATCTGAAACTTATTTGCCATCTCTGGTCTAAATTAAATCTTAGAATAATAATATTACGTAACTCTCATTCTTTTAATCAATCAGCTCATGAAAATCCAGTAGATCTGGCTATAATTGAACAAGAAACATTGCAATTCAAGTGATAATCAACATCAAAACTCAACAAGTCAACAGAGCTTTTAGCTAGCACATCTATGTCAACAGAGCTTTTAGCTAGCACATCTACTTCAGCATATCCAATAAAAGTACAAAATCATCATCGACATGCTTAAGATCTAAATCTTACCAAGGAAGAGTGAAGCTAGACTCTGTCACAGTTTTTACTTCACAATTTTTAAGCTAAATCTCAATGATCAATAGAAACAGAGTACAGAACTTCTTCAAGAAACTTCTCTGAAGATGTTGAATAAAGCGTATAGAAGAATCTAGAAATTCTTTCAAAGTATATCAGAATGTCAAAAGTGAATTCAAGTGTCTAAAACTGTCTACTCTAAAAAATTCCACCCATTTGCTTCATCTGAGCTCCTATTTATAGAGTTTGGCTCAATGGCAATTTTGAAATAAAATCAACAAAGAAACACAAATTGGCGAAGTAACATTTTTCTTCATTTTATGTCGCTAGTTCCTTCGCCTGAACCAACAAACTTCTTCAAATCTCGCTTGTCTAGATCGCCAGGCAAACACTTCATCAGGCAAAATGTTGCTTTTATCGCTCGATCATTTCGCCTACCATCAGACGATATAACCTCCCTTAGCCTTATTATTTCTTCATTTGTAATAATTCTAGGCGATATAATGAACATGTCGCCCTTTTCATCACTTCTCATATTGGCGACAAACAATCATGTTGCCTCAGGTTTTTGCCCCAAAGTATGGCGAGGTTCAACCTTCAGCGCCTAAATGTCCTACTAAGGGTGGCGACATATGAAGGCAAAGAAATTCTAATTCGCTTCATAAGTTCTAATTTTCAAAGGGAGATCTTCAATATGTCGCCTGCTTCTTCGCCTTCTACTTTTAGCTTGAGGCGATGAATTCAGGCGACATCTTCTTTTCCTGAATAATCATTTTGCCAATTCGTTGACTTTGGATGAAATTCTAATTTGGCCCTTCTTTCTTCTGATTTTGCATGTTTTAACTTCTTTTCCAAAACTTTTCATCCAAGTCTCTGTCTCAACAATAATAGTCTAGAATTAATAAAAATATATTTAATATCTTATCATTTAAGCTCAATTTCATTATTTTAAAGCTCATAAAGTATGCTAAAACATAGGTAAATTCTAGACTTATCAATTACCTCCAACTTAGCCTTTTGCTTGTCCTCAAGAAAACTGACTAAAAATCTACTGAGACAGCAATCAGTGAAAACTTATATCATAATTCAAAGTAATTCATCTAATATGTTTTGAAAATTTTCCAAACAGTGACCAGCTTTTCTTTCAAAATTTCAAATCAACTAACTCAAAACTGGTCATTTTCTTCATGTTACATAGTATCTGAGAAGATCCAAGTATTAGAGTTTTGAAACTACTTCCTCACAATAGTCTCTCATAAGTATTTGATCACTTAGAATCCTAATAAACATTGTCCATTTTCACTTATTTTTGTCCCTTTTTCTCATTCATTCATTCATTTTTTTTATAATTTTTTTATTTTTCTTTTCAAGAATCTACAATATATCTGCTTTTAGCAACTTCAGACAACACTCTTCAAGTTAATCTTGACTTCCCATCTTTCTAATCCCAAATTTAATGGTAAGTCCAAAGGGTATGATTGAGATTATATCTCTTGTCTTTATGGTTTGAACTGGATTAGGGACCAAAGAAAAGGTTTTAATGAGAATGGAAACAAAATGGTTTACCTCACAAGATATCAAGGTCTGGTTATATCAAGCAGGCAACAGCTATTTAGTAGTTTCACTCACTCTCTCAAATCAGATCAATTTTCTTGGCAGATTAAAGACAGAACTTTACCCGACCAATGCCCTGTGTAAACAACAATTAATCGCTGAAAATGTGTAAACAACAATTAATCTTCAATAACCAATTCAATAATTCATTACTTTGACTAAATATAATGTTGCGATCAATATTCGATCGCACCCTATAGACATATCAATCACTGAAAATGTGTAAACAATAATTAAATATCAATAACCAGTTCAATAATTCATTACTTTAATTTAATACAACGTTGCGATCAATTGTCGATCACACCCTTTAGACATATCAATCACTGAAAATGAGTAAACAAAAATTAATCTTCAATACCCAATTCAATAATTCATTACTTTGACTTAATACAATGTTGCAATCAATTGTCGATCGCACTCTTTAGACATATGAATCACTGTAAATGTGTAAAAAACAATTAAACATCAATAACCAATTCAAAAATTCATTACTTTTAACTTAATACAATGTTGCGATCAATTGCCGATTGCACAGTTTAGACATATCAATCACTCAAAATGTGTAAACAACAATTAATCTTCAATAACCAATTCAATAATACATTACTTTGACTTAATACAATGTTGCGATCAATATTCGATCGCACCCTTTAGATATATAAATCACTATAAATGTGTAAACAACAGTTAATCTTTGAATAACCAATTCAATAATTCATTACTTTAACTTAATACAATGTTGCCATCAATATTCGATCGCACCCTTTACACATATCAATCATTGTAAATGTGTAAACAACAATTAATCTTCAATACCCAATTCAAAAATTCATTACTTTAACTTAATACAATGTTGCGATCAATTGTCGATCGCACCCTTTTGACATATCGATTACTGAAAATGTGTAAACAACAATTAATCTTCAATACCCAATTCAATAATTCATTACATTGACTTAATACAATGTTGCGATCAATATTCGATCACACTGTGACGTCCGTAATCTGGGGCTATTCTTCTGCTTATTTTGAAAATTTTCTTAATTTTTATTTATTTTCGTTATAAGGGTAAAATTGGTATTTTTGAATTATGTTGACTTTTCCGGTTTGACCAAATGATTTGACTAGTTTGAATTTTGGGTTACATTTGAAAATAATTTAATATTTAAGATGATTTTTGCAAATAATTCTAAAATGGGGTTATTTTCAAACCACATGAAATATATGGGTTGGTGGAGATATTTACCACTCATATATATGTGAAAAGAATAGCTTTTTGATTCATTGTTACACAAACCTAAAAATTGGCTTTCACGTGTTCATCACTTTTCTCTCAAAACCAAAAACCTCTCCACGGATTTCAGATCACGGTTTTCAAAGTTTCACTTGGGATTTGGTGCTGATTTCGATTTCTTCATCAAGATAATGATTCCTACACCTTCTTTTTGTTTTAATTCACAATTAAATTGATTCCTATTAGATTTGAGAATTTTATATACACTTAGGGTTTGATGATTTGATGATTATTTCTACAAATTGATTTGGGGATTTTGTTTATAATTGTTTGGGTTTTGAAACCTTGTAGTCAATTTCATGATTTGGGTTATATGGGGTTTCAATTGATTTCTATTTATTTTTAGCTATAAACCTTAATTCTTTCAATTTGGGAATTTATGGATTATTATTGATTTGGTGTAGACCAAGTAAGGGATCGTCAACCGGAGTCATTTCGGTGGTATTTTGGATTAGCGAATAAGGTTAGTAGCCGTGTTTACGCCCTCACGTTTGTATGTTTTTGTTTGATTGCTTGTATGAAAATTTGATTAAATTTATATAAGATGAATTCTGATTTGGAATAGCTTATATTGCTGCATTTGACAAACTGCTTGGGAATATTGCTGCCCTATTACTTGATTAAGTTCGGACATATGAAATAGTGTCCATATTCGTTGCTATCTGTCTGCTATTTGGAAACTGAATTTTGTAATCTGCTAAAGTCCTGTCCTAAGGTTAATACGGTAAGACCAGCATGCTGTTAGGGAAAACTAGATGTATACATCGATGCGCGAAAGCATATATAGCCTTGTTTGCCAACAATTTTCTGGATGCGACGGCATCATTTCTGGAGCTTGGCTCATTTCTGGATGCGATGGCATCATCTCTGGGATCTTTGATCCATCTCCGAGGATTTAACCCTATCTGTCTGTTCTGCTCCCGATTTTTTTATTAAACTAAGGACAGGCCTGGTAAGTTAAACACCTAATTAATTTGGGTAATATGAACTCTGTGATAATAATGTACTTCTACTTCCGGTTATGTGTTGGATATGTTGTGGTATGTTTCTGGCTGCTGATAGTTGTTTTCTTTTGGGTTCTAACGCTGGGTAGTGTTTATAGTGACTACTAATTGGCTGTAAGTGCTTGGATTAGACCCAACTAGGTAGCTAGACTTTGTTGGTTGATCGAAATAACTTGAATTAGGCTTAAAAAGTGCCTAGGGTCCGTAACCGGACTGTTTACCGGATTAGATACCGGACTGTCACTTAAAACTGGAAAACAGGATGTAGGATGGTCTCTGGACAAACTCCTTACCGAGCTGGCTACCGAAATACAATTTGGCATGTCTGAGAGAATTGAATCTCTCTGACCGAGCTTCACAACGGAATAGAAACCGAACTATCACTTAAACTTTCCTTGGATTCGTTTAATTGCTCTCTGACTGTATAGCTTACCGGAATGTTTACCGAGTTACAATTCGGTAAGTCTAGTATGCTCTCTGACCGAGTAGCTTACCGGAATGCCTATCGAACTACAATTCTGTAAGTCTGGTAATGCTCTCTGACCGTATAACCTACCGGACTATTTACCGAACTACTATTCGGTTACGGTCTTCCTTCTGAAAATAATTTGATAACTGTAAAGCCTTTTTCAGTCTATAATTACAATAATCTGTAATCAATTACCCTAGATCACCTAAAGGGGATTAATTTTGGGATAACTTGATTTGTTAATCATCTTGTTTGCTTCTGTTTGTACCCTTTGGTTGTTAACTAACTTGCATTTGTGTATGACATACTATTATGTTAATAAGACGCATCTGTATGTGTTTGTTGGGCATTGGCTTACTAACCTGACATCGATAGTCTGACCCTTCGTTGTTTTTATTTTTGTTTTGTATGTTTTGAACCCTTTTGGGGAATGGAATTGCTGAGTTTAGACAGTCAGGTGGAATAGCCGGATATCACTAGCATCGAGCATTCACATGGCATCCTCTTCAGATTTGGATTTCATATCAATTTACTTTGCTGGATTTATTTCTGTATTTTGAACCCGCTGTACATGTTTTGGATTTGTTTTCAGATTAAGTACTCTTGGGATATTTTTATGTAATTGTCTTTCATTTGGAATTTGTAGTTCAACTACAATTTAGTTTTGAATTTGTTTCGAAATATTTGAATTTGGATTTATAAGAACTATCTTTCAGATTTGAATATAATTTGTATTTGTCTGTCTCTATCTGTTATTTGTATATTCCGTTATTTGTCTTCCGCATGTGACATCCGGTCTCCGCGTTCCCTTTCCGTCGGGGCGGGGGTTCAGGTGTTACATTTGTTGGTATCATGCATTATCGGGATTATTTCTTCTATCCTCCATGGGTTGCAAGTGGGAGGAGCTAGGCATGAGAGGTCGGCTATTGAACGCCTTCCTAAGAAGAAGATTGAGCTGTTTAAGGGGATTAGTGATGAAGTTCCTAAAGTGGCAGATAATTGGCTAAGTGATATGTCTCGTGTTTGTGACGAGAATAGGTGCAATGATGCTGAGAAGCTTGAATGCTTGGTTTCCCTTCTTCGTAGTGAAGCAGTACGTTGGTGGGAAGGAGTTATTTAGACTTTGGACCCTGAATTTGTGGTCAATTTGGAGTTCTTTCGCGAGCAATTCAAGAAGAACTATATTGGGCACGCTTGGGCTGAACAGAAGATAGTTGAGTTCCTCTATCTGAAGCAGAGGGATAGATCTGTTCACGACTACAAGAATGAATTTGTGAAGCTTTGCAGGTATGCACCTAAGATGGTTCCTACTCCTGCTGACCGTTGTAGGAAGTTCCGATATGGGCTGAATTTTGAGATTCAGAAGTTGTTGGCTACCTTGAGGACTGGTGATTTCCATGAGATGGTTGAAGCTGCTGTTGATATTGAGATGTTGGTCAAGAAAGACCGGAAGCGTGAGAGGTACACCAAGAGTGCTCCTGCTGTGGGTGGCCAGCATCACAAGAAAGGCAAGACTTAAGTGCAGAACACTGGAGGTGGTTCAGTTAATCAACCACGGCCTAACAGGGGTACTGGAGGAGGCTCTCAGCCGAATCCATCTGTTGCTAGTGCTCCTACTCAAGGCAATAGAGGTGTGAATTATCCGGTGTGCACTACTTGCAATCGTCGTCATCCGGGCGAGTGTTTTAGGAAGACTGGTAGCTTTTCAAGTGTGGGTCTATAGGGCATTTGATTAGAGATTGTCCTCAGCAGGTTGCTGGTTCTGGTAGAGTGCCTGCTTCTGGGGATGCTAGCTCAGTTCTGAGGAATGATAGGCCTGCTGCATCTCAGCCGAATGATAGTAAAGGTGGGGCTCAGTCTGGAGTTGCTCCTAGGAGGTATTCGAGGGCTCTTGCTCGTACATATGCTCTGAGAGGTCGTGAGGAAGTTGAGACTCCTGATGTGGTGATAGGTACATTTTCTATCCTTTACACTCCTGTTTATTCTTTATTGGATCCGGGTTCTACGTTATCATATGCCTGTAGTAGTGTCTTAGAGGATAAGGGATGGGAATCTAGTTTCACTAATAAGGATCTGTATGTCACTAATTCGTTGGGTGATTGTGTTTTGGTTAACCGTGTGTATCGTGAAGTTCCAATTGTGATTGATAGTATTACTTTTCTAGATGATTTGCTGAAGTTGAAAAGTATTGAATTTGATGTTATTTTGGGTATGGATTGGTTGTCTAAACATGAAGCAGTTATGGATTGTAGGGCGAAGAGGATGACTCTTCAATCTCCGCAAGGTTGGGTCGCGTTTGTAGGTGATCGTAGGAATCCTTTAGATAGGATTGTTTCGGCTGCTTTGTGTGATAAGATGCTTCGAAGTGGATGTGAAGCATTCTTGGCTCATGTGGTGGAAGTGGATAAACCACGTTCTGATGGAAAGTTCATTCCGACTGTTAATGAATTTTTGGATGTCTTCCTGATGAAATTCCGGGTTTACCGCCACATAGAGAAGTGGAGTTTACTGTTGAGCTTGTTCCGGGCGTCGCGCCAATTTCTATGGCACCTTATCGGATGGGTCCGGCAGAATTGAAGGAATTGAAAGTGCAGTTGCAGGATTTGTTGGATAAAGGCTATATTCGACCGAGTACTTCACCTTGGGGTGCTCCAATTCTGTTTGTGAAGAAGAAAGACGGAACTTTCCGGTTGTGCATTGACTACCGGCAGTAAATAAACTTACGGTAAAGAACAAGTACCCTCTTCCTCGGATAGATGATTTGTTTGATCAGTTGAGAGGGGCTGGTGTGTTCTCTAAGATTGATTTGAGATCTGGTTACCATCAATTGAGGATCCAGGAGTCGGATATTCCTAAGTCAGCATTTCGGATCAGGTATGGCCACTATGAATTTGTGGTGATGCCATTTGGTTTGACTAATGCTCCTGCTGTCTTTATGGATTTGATGAATAGAGTGTTTAAGCAATTTCTGGACCAGTTTGTTGTGGTGTTCATTGATGATATTCTGGTGTATTCGAAGGATAAGGAAGAGCATGCTAAGCACTTGAGAATAGTTTTGCAGATTCTTCGTGAGAAGCAACTTTATGCGAAACTGTCCAAATGTGAGTTCTGGATGGAAAAGTAGCTTTCCTTGGTCATGTTATTTCAAAAGATGGCATTAAGGTGGATCCGAAAAAGATTGAGGCTGTAATGGCTTGGAAACCACCTGTGAATGTGACTGAAGTAAGGAATTTCCTTGGTTTGGCGGGTTATTATTGTCGGTTTGTGAAAGGATTCTCCTCCATTGCAGGTCCTTTGACGAAGCTTCTGCATAAGGGAGCTAAGTTTGAATGGACTAGCAAATGTCAGAACGTTTTGATATGTTGAAGAAGTTGCTTACTGAAGCTCCAGTTTTGGTTCAGTCGGTTGAAGGGTTTGACTACATTGTGTACAGTGATGCTTCGCTGAACGGTCTTGGTTGTGTGCTTATGCAAGACCGGAATGTGATTGCTTATGCATCAAGGCAATTGCGGACTCATGAGCGTAATTACCCTACTCATGATCTGGCGTTGGCTGCAATTGTCTTTTCCTTAAAAATCTTGAGGCATTACTTGTATGGAGCGAAGTGTTTTGTGTATACAGATCACAAGAGTTTGTAGTATCTACCTGTTCAAAGGGATTTGAATTTGAGACAGCGTAGATAGGTTGAATTTTTGAAGGATTATGATATGGAGATCAATTATCATCCTGGTAAAGCTAATGTAGTGGCGGATGCTCTTAGCCGTAAATCTATCCATGCTTTGTATGCTATGATGGCCAGATTGAGTCTGAAGGATAATGCTCTGGTAGCCGAATTGGTAGTGAAACCAGATTTGACTGCTAGGATTCTGGAAGCACAGAAGTTTGATGAGATAGCCTTGGAGTGGGCTAAGAAATCTGGTCAGGGTAAGAGGACTGAAACGTCTCAAAGAGATAATGGTAGTTGGTATTTCGGTGATCGGATTTATGTGCCATTACCTGATAATTTGAGAACTGAGATATTGACAGAAGCGCATAGGCAAGTGTATACTATGCATCTTGGTGCTACCAATATGTATCACGATCTGAAGGTGATGTATTGGTAGCCGGGTATGAAGAAGGACATTGTTGATTTTGTTGGGAAGTGTTTGGTCTGTCAGCAAGTTAAGGCAGAACATCAACTTCTATCTGGTTTGCTTCAGCCGATATCTGTTCCGGAATGGAAGCGGGATCGAGTCACTATGGACTTTGTTGTTAGGTTGCCATTGACTCGTGAGAAGTTTGATGCTATTTGGGTGATTGTGGATCGTTTGACCAAGTCTGCACATTTTCTGCCAATCCGGGTGGATTATTCTTTGGAGAGATTGGCAGAATTGTATCTGAAGAAAATTGTGAGGTTACATGGGGTTCCTTCGTCTATCATTTCTGACAGGGATCCTAGGTTTACCTCTCGATTCAGGAAGAAATTTCAGGAGGCTTTGGGGACTAAGTTGAATTTCAGTACCGCCTTTCATCCGCAAACTGACGGGCAGTCCGAAAGGACAATTCAGACCTTGGAGGACATGCTTCGATGTTGTGTGATTGAATTTGGTGGTTCTTGGATTAAGTATTTGCCTTTGGTTGAGTTTGCTTACAATAACAGTTTTCAGGCAAGTATTTGTATAGCTCCTTATGAGGCTTTGTATGGTCGGAAGTGTCGTACTCCATTGTGTTGGACAAAGTTGGGAGAGTCTCGGATTGTTGGTCCGGATTTGCTTTTGGAAGTTGAGGAGAAAGTTAAGTTGATTAAGGAGAAGCTTAAGGA
This sequence comes from Cardiospermum halicacabum, assembly GCA_031304145.1. Taxonomy (NCBI): domain Eukaryota; kingdom Viridiplantae; phylum Streptophyta; class Magnoliopsida; order Sapindales; family Sapindaceae; genus Cardiospermum; species Cardiospermum halicacabum. The sequence continues at coordinate 10,563,905 of CM062389.1, forward strand.
AGCATCGGATAGACAGAAGTCCTATGCTGACCTTGAGAGGAAGGATATTGAATAACAAGTTGGTGATAAGGTCTTTCTGAAAGTTTCTCCATGGAAAAAAGTTCTTCGATTCGGTCAGAAGGGTAAGTTGGCTTCGCGATTCATTGGACCATATGAAATTCTGGAAAGGATTGGTCCAGTTGCTTATCGACTTGCTTTGCCATCTGAATTGGAGAAGATCCATAACGTCTTTCATGTATCGATGTTAAGAAGGTATCGTGCTGATCCTTCTCATATCCTTACACGTGAGACTATTGAGATTCGACCGGATTTGAGTTATGAGGAAGAACCGGTTCAGATTTTGGCTAGGGAAGTGAAAGTTTTAAGGAACAAGACTGTACCCCTAGTTAAGGTCCTCTGGCGTAACCACGCAATGGAAGAAGCGTCGTGTGAACCAGAAGAGACTATGCGACGTCAGTATTCGTATCTTTTTAATTCAGGTAATTTCAGGGACGAAATTTCTTAAGTAGGGTAGAGCTGTCACGTCCGTAATCTGGGGCTATTCGTCTGCTTATTTTGAAAATTTTCTTAATTTTTATTTATTTTTCATTATAAGGGTAAAATTGGTATTTTTGAATTATGTTGACTTTTCCTGTTTGACCAAATGATTTGACTAGTTTGACTTTTGGGTTACATTTGAAAACAATTTAATATTTAAGATGATTTTTGCAAATAGTTCTAAAATGGGGTTATTTTCAAACCACATGAAATATATGGGTTGGTGGAGATATTTACCACCCATATATATGTGAAAAGAATAGCTTTTTGATTCATTGTTACACAAACCTAAAAATTGGCTTTCACGTGTTCATCACTTTTCTCTCAAAACCAAAAACCTCTCCACGGATTTCAAATTACGGTTTTCAAAGTTTCACTTGGGATTTGGTGCTGATTTCGATTTCTTTATCAAGGTAATGATTCCTACACCTTCTTTTTGTTTTAATTCACAATTAAATTGATTCCTATTAGATTTGAGAATTTTATCTACACTTGGAGTTTGATGATTTGATGATTATTTCTACAAATTGATTTGGGGATTTTGTTTATAATTGTTTGGGTTTTGAAACCTTGTAGTCAATTTCATGATTTGGGTTATATGGGGTTTCAATTGATTCCTAATTGTTTTTAGCTATAAATCCTAATACGTTCAATTTGGGAATTTATGGATTATTCTTGATTTGGTGTAGACCAAGTTGGGGATCGTCAACCGGAGTAATTTCGGTGGTATTTTGGATTAGCGAATAAGGTTAGTAGCCGTGTTTACGCCCTTACATTTGTATGTTTTTGTTTGATTGCTTGTATGATAATTTGATTAAATTTATATAAGACGAATTCTGATTTGGAATAGCTTATATCGCTGCATTTGATAAACTGCTTGGGAATATAGCTGCCCTATTATTTGATTATGTTCGGACATGTGAAATTGTGTCCATATCCGTTGCTATCTGTCTGCTATTTGGAAACTGAATTTTGTAATCTGCTAAAGTCCTGTCCTAAGGTTAATACGATAAGACCAACATGCTGTTAGGGAAAACTAGATGTATATATCGATGCGCGAAAGCATATATGGCATTGTTTGCCAACCATTTTCTGGATGCGACGGCATCATTTCTGGAGCTTGGCTCATTTCTGGATGCGACGACATCATCTCTGGGATCTTTGATCCATCTCCGAGGGTTTAACCCTATCTGTCTGTTTTATTCCCGATTTTGTTATTAGACTAAGGACAGTCCTGGTAAGTTAAACACCTAATTTATTTGGGGTAATCTGAACTCTGTGATAATAACGTACTTCTACTTCCGGTTATGTGTTGGATATGTTGTGGTATGTTTCTGGCTGTTGATAGTTGTTTTCTTTTGGGTTCTTACGCTGGGTAGTGTTTATTGTCACTACTAATAGGCTGTAAGTGCTTGGATTAGACCCAACTAGGTAGCTAGACTTTGTTGGTCGATCGAAATAACTTGAATTAGGCTTAAAAAAGAGCCCAGGGTCCGTAACCAGACTGTTTACCGGATTAGATACCAGACTGTAACTTAAAATTGGAAAACTGGACGTAGGATGGTCTCTGGACGAACTCCTTACCGAGCTGGCTACCGAAATACAATTCGGTCAGGCTGGAGATCATTATATTCACTCTGTAGATGAATTACTTACCGAATAGGTTACCGAACTGTAGTTCGGTATGAACCTCCGAAGACTGTTCAACCTCAATGACCGAGCTCTTCACCGAGCTAGGTACCAAATTACAATTCGGCATGTCTGAGAGAATTGAAACTCTCTGACCGAGCTTCATACCGGAATAGAAACTGAACTATCACTTAAACTTTCATTGGATTCGTATAATTGCTCTCTGACTATATAGCTTACCGGAATGTTTACCGAGTTACAATTCGGTAAGTCTAGTATGCTCTCTGACCGAGTAGCTTACCGGAATGCCTACCGAACTACAATTCGGTAAGTCTGGTAATGCTCTCTAACCGTATAACCTGCCGGACTATTTACTGAACTACTATTCGGTTACGGTCTTCCTTCTGAAAATAATTTGATAACTGTAAAGCCTTTTTCAGTTTATAATTACAATAATCTGTAATCAACTACCCTAGATCAACTAAAGGGGATTAATTTTGGGATAACTTGATTTGTTAATCATCTTGTTTGCTTCTGTTTGTACCCTTTGGTTGTTAACTAACTTGCATTTGTGTATGACATACTATTATGTTAATAAGACGCATCTGTATGTGTTTGTACATTGGCTTACTAACCAGACATCGATAGTCTGACCCTTCGTTGTTTCTATTTTTGTTTTGTATATTTTGAACCCTTTTTCAGAATGGAATTGCTGAGTTCAGACAATCAGGTGGGATAGCAGGATATCACTAGCATCGAGCATTCACATGGCATCCTCTTCAGATTTGGATTTCATATCAATTTACTTTGCTGGATTTATTTCTGTATTTTGAACCCGCTGCACATGTTTTGGATTTGTTTTCAGATTAAGTACTCTTGGGATATTTTTATGTAATTGTCTTTCATTTGGAATTTGTAGTTCAACTACAATTTAGTTTTGAATTTGTTTCAAACTATTTGAATTTGGATTTATAAGAATTGTCTTTCAGATTTGAATATAATTTGTACTTGTCTATCTCTATCTGTTATTTATATGTTCCGTTATTTGTCTTCCGCATATGACATCTAGTCTCCGCGTTCCCTTTCCGTCAGGGCGGGGGTTCGGATGTTACACGCACACTTTAGACTTCAAACACTGAAATTGTGTAAACAAGAGTCAAATATCAATAACCAATTCAATAATTCATTACTTGAACTTAATACAATGTTGTGATCAATTGTTGATCGCAAGCTTTAGACATATGAATCACTGCAAACGTATAAACAACAATTAAACATCAATAACCAATTCAATAATTCATTACTTTAACGTAATACAATGTTGCGATCAATTGTCGATCGCACACTTTAGACATATCAATCACTGAAAATGTGCAAACAATAATTAATAATCAATAATCAATTCAATAATTCATTACTTTAACTTAATACAATGTTGCGATCAATTGTCGATCGCAACCTTTAGACATTTCAATCACTGAAAATGTGTAAACAACAATTAAACATCATTAACCAATTCAATAATTCATTACTTTAACTTAATACAATGTTGCGATCAATTGTCGATCGCACCATTTAGACATATCGATCACTGAAAATGTGTAAACAACAATTAATCTTCAATAACCAATTCAATAATTTATTACTTTAACTTAATACAATGTTGCGATCAATATTCAATCGCACCATTTAGACATATCAATCACTGTAAATGTATATACAATAATTAATCTTCAACACCCTATTCAATAATTGATTACTTTAACTTAATACAATGTTGCGATCAATTGTCAATCGCACCCTTTAGACATATCAATCACAGAAAATGTGGGAACAACAATTAATCACCAATAACCAATTCAATAATTCATTACTTTGACTTGATACAATGTTGCGATCAATATTCGATCGAAACCTTTTGACATATCAAACAGTGAAAATGTGTAAACAACAATTAAATATCAAAAACCAATTTAATAATTCATTACTTGAACTTAATACAATGTTGCGATCAATTGTCGATCGCATCCTTTAGACATATCAATCACTGAAAATGTGTAAAAAAAAAATTAATCTTCAATACTCAATTCAATAATTCAATACTTTAATTTAATACAATATTGCGATCAATTGTAGATCGCACCCTTTAGACATATCAATCACTGACAATGTGTAAATAAAAATTAAACTTCAATAACCAATTCAATAATTCATTACTTTAACTTAATACAATGTTGCGATCAATTGTCTATCACACCTTTAGACATATCAATAACTTAAAATGTGTAAACAACAATTAAACATCAATAACCAATTCAATAATTCATTACTTTGACTTAAGACAATGTTGCAATCAATATTTGATCGCACCCTTTAGTCATATCAATCATTGAAAATGTACATACAACAATTTATCATCAATAACCAATTCAATAATTCATTACTTTAACTTAATACAATGTTGCGATCAATTGTCGATCGCACCCAATAGACATATCAATCAATGAAAATGTGTAAACAATAATTAATCTTCAATACCTAATTCAATAATTCATTTCTTTGACTTAATACAATGTTAGGATCAATTGTTATCGAACCCTTTAGAGATATCAATCATTAAAAATGTGTAAAGAACAATGAAACAACAAAAACTAATTCAATAATTCATTACTTTAACTTAATACAATGTTGCGATCAATTGTCGATCGCACTGTTTAGACATATCAATCACTCAAAATGTATAAACAACAATTAATCTTCAATAATCAATTCAATAATTCATTACTTTGACTTAATACAATGTTGCTATCAATATTCAATTGCACCCTTAACACATATCAATCACAATAAATGTTCAAACAACATTTAATCTTTGAATAACCAATTCAATAATTCATTACTTTAACTTAGTACAATGTTGCCATCAATAATCGATCAAACCCTTCAGACATATCGATTACTGAAAATGTATAAACAACAATTAATCTTCAATAACCAATTCAATAATTCATTACATGAACTTAATACAATGTTGCGATCAATTGTCGATCGCACCCTTTAGACATATCAATCACTCAAAATGTGTAACCAATAATTAATCTTCAATAAAAAATTCAATAATTCATTAAATTAACTTAATAATGTTGGAATCAATATTCAATTGCTCTCTTTAGACATATCAATCACTGAAAATGTGTAAACAACAATTAAATATCAATAATCAATTCAATCATTCATTACTTTAACTTAATACAATGTTGCGATCAATTGTCGATCGCACCCTTTAGACATGTCGATTACTGAAAATGTGTAAACAACAAATAATCTTCAATAACCAAATCATTAATTCATTACTTTGACCTAATACTGTGTTGCGATCAATATTCGATCGCACCCTTTAGACATATCAAACAATGAAAATTTGTAAACAACAATTAAACATCAATAACCAATTAAAAATTTCATTACCTAAACTTAATACAATGTTGTGATCAATTGTGATGGCACCCTTTAGACATATCAATCACTGAGAATATGTAAAAAACAATCAAACATCAATAACAAATTCAATAATTCATTACTTTAACTTAATATAATGTTGCGATCAATTGTCGATCGCACCTTTAGACATATCAATCACTTAAAATGTGTAAACAACAATTAAACATCAATAAACAATTCAACAATTCATTACTTTGACTTAATATAATGTTGCGATCAATATTCGATCGCACCCTTTAGACATATCAATCACTGTAAATGTCTAGACAACAATTAATCTTCATTACCCAATTCAATAATTAATTACTTTAACTTAATACAATGTTGCGATCAATTGTCGATCGCACCCTTTACACATATGGATCACTAAAAATGTGTAAACAACAAATAATTTTCAATAACCAAATCATAAATTCATTACTTTGATTTAATACAATGTTGCGATCAATATTCGATCGCACCCTTAAGACATATCAAACAATGAAAATTTGTAAACAACAATTAAACATCAATAACCAATTAAAAATTTCATTACCTAAACTTTATACAATGTTGCGATCAATTGTGATGGCACCCTTTAGACATATCAATCACTGAGAATATGTAAACAACAATCAAACATCAATAACAAATTCAATAATTCATTACTTTAACTTAATATAATGTTGCGATCAATTGTCGATCGCACCTTTATACATATCAATCACTTCAAATGTGTAAACAACAATTAAATATCAATAAACAATTCAATAATTCATTACATTGACTTAATATAATGTTGCGATCAATATTCGATCGCACCCTTTAGACACATATCATACACTGAAAAAGTGTAAACAACAACTAATCTTTAATAACCAATTCAATAATTCGTTACTTTGATTTAATACAATTTTGCGATCAATATTCGAACGCACCCTTTAGATATATCAATCAATGTAAATGTGTAAATAATAATTAATCTTCAATAATGAATTTAATAATTCATTACTTTAACTTAATAAAATGTTGCGATCTATATTCGATCGCACTTTTTAGACATATCAATCACCGTAGAAGTGTAAAAAACAATTAATATTCAATACCCAATTCATTATTTCATTATTTTGACTTAATACAATGTTAAGATCCATATTCGATCGCACTCTTAGACATAAAAATCACTAAAAATGTATAAACAACAATTAGTCTTTCATAATCAATTCGATAATTCATTACTTTGACTTAATAGAATGTTGCGATCCATATAAGATCCTACCCTTTAGACATATCAAACACTCAAAGTGTGTAAACAACAATTTAACATTAATAACCAATTCAAAAAATCAATATTCGATCGCACCCTTTAGAAATATCAATCCTTGAAAATGTGCAAACAACAATTAATCTTCAATAATTCATTACTTTGACTTAATATAATGTTGCGATCAATATTCGATCGCACATTTTAGACATATCAATCACCGTAAATGTATAAACAACAATTAAATGTCAATAACCAATTCAATAATTCATTACTTTAACTTAATAAAATGTTCCGATCAATTGTCGATCGCACTCTTTAGACATATCAATCACTGACAATGTGTAAACAACAATTAATCTTCAATAACCAATTCAATAATTCACTACTTTGACTTAATACAATGTTGCGATCAATTTTCAATCGCACCCTTTAGACATATCAATCACTGAAAATGTATAAACAATAATTAATCTTCAATAACCAATTCAAATTCGTTACTTTGACTTAATACAATGTTGCGATCAATATTCGATCGCACCCTTTAGACATATCCATCACTGTAAATGTCTAGACAACAATTAATCTTCATTACCCAATTCAATAATTAATTACTTTAACTTAATACAATGTTGCGATCAATTGTCGATCGCACCCTTTACACATATCGATCACTAAAAATGTGTAAACAACAAATAATCTTCAATAACCAAATCATAAGTTCATTAGTTTGACTTAATACTGTGTTGCGATCAATATTCGATCGCACCCTTTAGACATATCAAACAATGAAAATTTGTAAACAACAATTAAACATCAATAACCAATTAAAAATTTCATTACCCAAACTTTATACAATGTTGCGATCAATTGTGATGGCACCCTTTAGACATATCAATCACTGAGAATATGTAAACAACAATCAAACATCAATAAAAAATTCAATAATTCATTACTTTAACTTAATATAATGTTGCGATCAATTGTCGATCGCACCTTTAGACATATCAATCACTTAAAATGTGTAAACAACAATTAAACATCAATAAACAATTCAATAATTCATTACTTTGACTTAAAATAATGTTGCGATCAATATTCGATCGCACCCTTTAGACATATCAATCACTGTAAATGTCTAGACAACAATTAATCTTCATTACCCAATTCAATAATTAATTACTTTAACTTAATACAATGTTGCGATCAATTGTCGATCGCACCCTTTACACATATCGATCACTAAAAATGTGTAAACAACAAATAATCTTCAATAACCAAATCATAAATTCATTACTTTGACTTAATACAATGTTGCGATCAATATTCGATCGCCCTTTAGACATATCAAACAATGAAAATTTGTAAACAACAATTAAACATCAATAACCAATTAAAAATTTCATTACCTAAACTTTATACAATGTTGCGATCAATTGTGATGGCACCCTTTAGACATATCAATCACTGAGAATATGTAAACAACAATCAAACATCAATAACAAATTCAATAATTCATTACTTTAACTTAATATAATGTTGCGATCAATTGTCGATCGCACCTTTAGACATATCAATCACTTCAAATGTGTAAACAACAATTAAATATCAATAAACAATTCAATAATTCATTACATTGACTTAATATAATGTTGCGATCAATATTCGATCGCACCCTTTAGACATATCAATCACTGTAAATATCTAGACAACAATTAATCTTCATTACCCAATTCAATAATTAATTACTTTAACTTAATACAATGTTGCGATCAATTGTCGATCGCACCCTTTACACATATCGATCACTAAAAATGTGTAAACAACAAATAATCTTCAATAACCAAATTATAAATTCATTACTTTGACTTAATACAATGTTGAGATCAATATTCGATCGCACCCTTTAGACATATCAAACAATGAAAATTTGTAAACAACAATTAAACATCAATAACCAATTAAAAATTTCATTACCTAAACTTTATACAATGTTGCGATCAATTGTGATGGCACCCTTTAGACATATCAATCACTGAGAATATGTAAACAACAATCAAACATCAATAACAAATTCAATAATTCATTACTTTAACTTAATATAATGTTGCGATCAATTGTCGATCGCACCTTTAGACATATCAATCACTTCAAATGTGTAAACAACAATTAAACATCAATAAACAATTCAATAATTCATTACTTTGACTTAATACAATGTTGCGATCAATATTTGATCGCACTCTTTAGACATATCAATCACTAAAAATATATAAACAAAACTTAATCATCAATAACCAATTCAATACTTCATCACTTTACTTTAATCCAATGTTGCGATCAATTGTCGATCTCACCCTTTAGACATATCAGTTATTGAAAATGTGTAAACAACAATTAAACATCAATAACCAATTCAATAATTCATTACTTTAACATAATACAATGTTGCGATCAATTGTCGATCACACCCTTTAGACATATCAATCTCTGAAAATGTGTAAATAACAATTAAACATCAATAACCAATTCAATAATTCGTTACTTTGACTTAAGACAATGTTGCGATCAATATTTGATCACACCCTTTAGACATATCAATCACATTAATTGTGTCAACAACAATTAAACATCAATAAAAAATTTAATAATGCATTACTTTCACTTTATACAATGTTGCGATCACTATTTGATCGCACTCTTTAGACATATCTATCACAGAAAATGTGTAAACAACAAGTAATCATCAATAACCATTTCAATAATTCATTACTTTAACTTAATACAATGTTGCGATCAATTGTCGATCGCACCCTTTAGACATAACAATCACTTAATATGTGTAAACAACAATTAAACATCATTAACCAATTCAATAATTCATTACTTTAACTTAATACAATGTTGCGATCAATCGTCGATTGCACCTTTAGACATATCAATCACTAAAAATGTGTAAACGACAATTAAACATCAATAACCAATTCAATAATTCATTACTTTAACTTAAGACAATGTTGCGATCAATATTCGATCGCACCCTTTAGACATATCAATCACTGAAAAATGTATACACAACAATTAATCATCAATAACCAATTCAAAACTTCATTACTTTACTTTATTACAATGTTGCGATCAATTGTCGATCGCACCGTTTACACATATCAATCACAGAAAATGTGTAAACAATAATTAAACATCAATTACAAATTCAATAATTCATTACTTTAACTTAATACATTGTTGCGATCAATTGTCGATCGCACCTTTAGACATATCGATCACTGAAAATGTGTAAACAACAATTAATCTTCAATAACCAATTCAATAAGTCATAACTTTGACTTAATACAATGTTGTGATCGATATTCGATCGCACCCTTTTGACATATCAATAATTATTAATGTGTAAAAACAATTAATCTTCAATACTCAATTCAATAATTCATTACTTTAACTTAATACAATGTTTCGATCAATTGTCAATCGCACCCTTTAGACATATCAATCAGTGAAAATTTGTAAACTACAATTAAACATCAATAACAAATTCAATAATTAATTACTTTGACTTAAGACAATGTTGCGATCAATATTTGATCACACCCTTTAGACATATCAATCACTGAAAATGTGTAAAAAACAATTAATCAGCAATAACCAATTTAATAATTCATTACTTTGACTTTATACAATGTTGCGATCAATATTTGATCGCACCCTTTAGACATATCAATCTCTGAAAATGTGTTAACAATTATTAATAATCAATAACCAATTCAATAATTCATTACTTTAACTTAATACAATGTTGTGATCAATTATCGATCGCACCCTTTAGATATATCAATCACTGAAAATGTGTAAACAATATTTAAACATCAATATCCAATTTAATATTTCATTACTTTGACTTTATACAATGTTTCAATCAATATTTAATCACACCCTTTAGACATATCAATCACTGAAAATGTGTAAACAACAATTAATCATCAATAACCAATTCAATAATTCATTACTTTAACTTAATACAATGTTGCGATCAATTGTCGATCGCACCCTTTAGACATATCAATCACTGAAAATGTGTAAGCAACAATTAATCTTCAATAAAAAATTAAATAATTCATTACTTTGACTCAATACAATGTTGCGATCAATATTCGATCGCACCATTTAGACATATCAATCACTCTTAATGTGTAATTAACAATTAAATTTCAATAACCAATTCAATAATTCTTTTCTTTGATTTAATACAATGTTGCGATCAATATTCGATCGCACCCTTTAGACATATCAATCACTGAAAATGTGGAAACAACATTTAATCTTCAATAACCAATTCAATAATTCATTACTATTGATTAATACAATGTTGCGATCAATATTCGATCGCACCCTTTAGACATATCAATCAGTGTAAATGTGTAAACAACAATTAATCTTCAATACGCAATTCAATAATTCATTATTTTAACTTAATATAATGGTGCGATCAATTGTCGATCACACCCTTTAGACATATCAACCACTGAAATGTGTAAATAACATTTAAACATCAATAACCAATTCAATAACTCATTACTTTAACTTAATACAATGTTAAGATCAATTGTCGATCGCACCCTTTAGACATATGAATGACCTAAAATGTGTAAAAAATAATCAAACATCAATAACCAATTTAATAATACATTACTTTGACTTTACACAATGTTGCGATCAATATTTGATCGCACACTTTAGAGATATCAATCACTGTAAATGTGTGAACAACAATTAATCTTCAATAACTAATTCAAAAATTCTTTACTTTGACTAAATACAATGTTGCGATCAATATTCGGTCGCACCCTTTAGACATATAAATCATTGAAATTGTGTAAACAAAATTTAATCTTCAATAGCCAATTCAATAATTCGTTACTCTGACTTAATAAAATGTTGCGATCCATATTCGATCGCACCCTTTAGACATATCAATCACTGTAAATGTGTAAACAACAATTAATCTTCAATACCCAATTCAATAATTCATTACTTTGACTTAATACAATGTTGCGACCAATTGTCGATCACACCCTTTAGACATATCAATCACTGAAAATTTGTAAACAACAATTAAAGATCAAAAACCAATTAAATAATTCATTACTTTGACTTAATACAATGTTGCGATCAATATTCGATCGCACCCTTTAGACATATCATTCACTGAAAATTTGTAGTCAACAATTAATCTCCAATAACCAATTCAATAATTCGTTACTTTGACTTAATACAATGTTGCGATCAATATTCGATCGCGCACCCTTTAGACATATCAATCATTGTAAATGTGTAAACAACAATTAATCTTCAATACCCAATTCAATAATTCATTACTTTAACTTAATACAATGTTGCTATCAATATTCGATCGAACCCTTTAGACATATCAATCATTGTAAATGTGTAAAAAAACAATTAATCTTCAATAGCCAATTCTATAATTCATTAGTTAACTTAATACAATGTTGCGATCAATTGTCGATCGCACCCTTTAGACATATCAATCACTGAAAATGAGTAAAAAAGAATTGAACATCAATAACCAATTCAATAATTCATTACTTTAACTTGATACAATGTTGTGATCAATTGTCGATAGCACCCTTAAGACATATCAATCACTGAAAATCTGTAAACAACAATTAAACATCAATAACCAATTAAATAATTCATTACATTGAATTTACACATTGTTGTGATGAATATTCTATCGCACCCTTTAGACGTATAAATCATTGTAAATATGTAAACAACAATTAATCTTCAATAACCAAATTCAATAATTCGTTACTTTGACTTAATACAATGTTGCGCTCAATATTTGATCGCACGTTTTAGACATATCAATCACTGAAAATGTGTAAACAACAATTAATCTTCAATAACAAATTCAATAATTCATTACTTTAACTTAATACAATGTTGCGATCAATTGTCGATAGCACCCTTTAGACATATCAATCACTGAAAATGTGTAAACAACAATTAATCTGCAATAAGCAATTCAAGAATTCATTACTTTGACTGAATAAAATGTTGCGATCAATATTCGATCGCACCCTTTAGACATATCCATCATTGTAAATTTGTATTAAACAATTAATCTTCGATACCCAATTCAATAATTCATTACTTTAACTTAATACAATGTTGCTATCAATATTCGATCGAACCCTTTAGACATATCAATCATTGTAAACGTGTAAAAAATAATTATTCTTCAATTGCCAATTCAATAATTCATTAGTTAACTTAATACAATGTTGCGATGAATTGTCAATCGCACCCTTTACACATATCAATCATTGAAAATGTGTAAAAAACAATTAATCTTCAATAAGCAATTCAATAATTCGTTACTTTTACTTAATACAATGTTGCGATCGAATATGGATCAAAACATTGTATTAAGTCAAAGTAATGAATAATTGAATTGATTATTGAAGATTAATTGTTGTTTACACATTTTCAGTGATAGATATGTCTAAAGGGTGCGATCGACAATTGGTTGCAACATTGTATTAAGTTAAAGTAATGAATTATTGGATTGGGTATTGAAGATTAATTGTTGTTTACAGATTTTCAGTGATTCATATGTCTAAATGGTGCGATCGAATATTGATCGCAATATTGTATTTAGTCAAAGTAATGAATTATTGAATTGGTTATTGAAGATTAATTGTTGTTTACACATTTTCAGTGATTGATATGTATAAAAGGTGCGATCGACTATTGATCGAAACATTGTATTAAGTAAAGTAATGATTTATTGAATTTATTATTGATGTTTAATTATTGTTTACACATTCTCAATGATTGATATCTCTAAAGGGTGCGATCTACAATTGATCGCAACATTGTATTAAGTTAAAGTAATGAATTATTGAACTAGTTATTGATGTTTAATTTTGAATTACACATTTTCAATGATTGAAATGTCAAAAGGGTGCGATCGACTATTGATCGCAATATTGTATTAAGAATAAGTAATGAATTATTGAATTGGGTATTGAAGATTAATTGTTGTTTACACATTTTCAGTGATTCATATGTCTAAAGGGTGCGATTGAATATTGATCGCAACATTGTATTAAGTCAAAGTAAAGAATTATTGAATTAGTTATTGAAGATTAATTGTTGTTTACACATTTTCAGTGATTGAAATGTCTACACGGTGCAATCGACAATTGACCGCAACATTGTATTAAGTAAAGTAATGAATTATTGAATTTATTATTGATGTTTAATTGTTGTTTACACATTTTCTGTGATTGATATGTCTAAAGGGTGCGTTTGACAATTGATCGCAACATTGTATTAAGTGAAAGTAATGAATTATTGGATTGGTTATTGATGTTTAATTGTTAATTATACATTTTCAGTTATGGATATGTCAAAAGGGTGCGATGGAATATGGATCGCAATATTGTATTTAGTCAAAGTAATGAATAATTGCATTAGTTATTGAAGATTAATTGTTGTTTGCACATTTTCAATGATTGATATGTCTAAAGGGTGCGATTGACAATTGATCGCAACATTGTGTTAAGTTAAAGTAATGAACTATTGAATTGGTTATTGATGTTTAATAGTGTTTTACACATTTTCTGTGATTGATATGTCAAAAAAGTGCAATCGAATATTGATCGCAACATGGTATTAAGTCCAAGTAATGAATTATTAAATTGGTTATTTAAGATTAATTGTTTTTTACACATTTTCAATGATTGATATGTCTAAAGGAGGCGATCGACAATTCATCGCAACATTGTATTAAGTTATATAGTAATGAAGTATTGAATTGGTTACTGATGTTTAATTGTTGTTTACACATTTCCAGTGATTGATATGTCAAAAAAGGTGATCGAATATTGATCGCAACATAGTATTAAATCAAAGTAATGAATTATTGAATTGGTTACTGAAGATTAATTGTTGTTTACACATTTTCAGTGATTTATATATCAAAAGGGTTTGATCGAATATGGATCGCAACATTGTATTACGTCAAAGTAATGAATTATTGAATTGGTTATTGAAGATTAATTGTTGTTTACATATTTTTAGTGATTGATATGTCTAAAGGGTACGATCGACAATTGATCGCAACATTGTACTAAGTTAAAGTAATGAATTATTTAATTGGTTATTGATATTTAATTGTTGTTTACACATTTATAGTGATTGATATGTCTAAAGAGTTCGATCGAATATTGATCGCAACATTGTATTAAGTTAAAGTAATGAATTATTGAGACGATTGTTGATGTTTAATGGTTGTTTACACATTTTCAGTGATTGATATGTCAAAAGGGTGCGATCGAATATTGATTGCAATATTGTATTAAGTCAAAGTAATGAATTATTGATTTGGTTATTGAAGATTAATTGTTGTTTACAGATTTTAAAAAATTGATATGTCTAAAGGGTGCGATCGACAATTGATCACAACATTGTGTTAAGTTAAAGTAATGAATTATTGAATTGGGTATTGAAGATTAATTGTTGTTTCCACATTTTCACTGATTGATATGTGTAAATGATGCGATCGAATATTGATCACAATATTGTATTAAGTCAAAGTAATGAATTATTGAATTCGTTATTGAAGATTAATTGTTGTTTAAACATTTTCAGTGATTCATATGTCTAAATGGTGCGATCGAATATTGATCGCAACATTCTACTAAGTCAAAGTAATGAATTATTGAAATGGTTATTGAAGATTAATTGTTTTTTACACATTTTCAGTGATTGATATGTATAAAGGGTGCGATCGACTATTGATCGCAACGTTGTATTAAGTAAAGTAATGAATTATTGAATTGGGTATTGAAGATTAATTGTTGTTTACACATTTTTAGTGATTGATATGTCTAAAGGGTGCGTTCGACAATTGATCGCAACATTGTATTAAGTGAAAGTAATAAATTATTGGATTGGTTATTGATGTTTAATTGTTAATTATACATTTTCAGTGATTGATATGTCAAAAGGGTGCGATCGAATATGGATCGCAATATTGTATTAAGTCAAAGTAATGATTTATTGAATTGGTTTTTGAAGATTAATTGTTGTTTGCACATTTTCAATGATTGATATGTCTAAAGGGTGCGATTGACAGTTCATCGCAATATTGTGTTAAGTTAAAGTAATGAATTATTGAATTGGTTATTGATGTTTAATTGTTTTTTACACATTTTCTGTGAATTATATGTCTAAAGGGTGCAATCGAATATTGATCGCAACATTGTATTAAATCCAAGTAATGAATTATTGAATTGGTTATTGAAGATTAATTGTTTTTTTTACACATTTTCAATGATTGATATGTCTAAAGGATGCGATCGACAATTGATCGCAACATTGTATTAAGTTAAAGTATTGAAGTATTGAATTGGATATTGATGTTTAATTGATGTTTACACATTTCGAGTGATTGATATGTCAAAAAAGACGATCGAATATTGATCGCAACATTGTATTAAGTAAAAGTAATGAATTATTGAATTGGTTATTGAAGATTAATGGTTGTTTACATATTTTAAGTGATTGATATGTCTAAAGGGTACGATCGACAATTGATGGCAACATTATACTAAGTTAAAGAAATGAATTATTTAATTGGTTATTGATATTTTATTGTTGTTTACACATTTACAGTGATCGATATGTCGAAAGGGTGAGATCGAAAATTGATCGCAATATTGTATTACGTCAAAGTAATGAATTATTGAGACAATTATTGATGTTTAATGGTTATTTACAGATTTTCAGTGATTGATATGTCAGAAGGGTGCGATCGAATATTGATTGCAACATTGTATTAAGTCAAAGTAATGAAATATTGAATTGAATATTGAAGATTAATTGTTGTTTACATTTTTTCAGTGATTGATATGTCTAAATGATGCGATCGAATATTGATCGCAATATTGTATTAAGTCAAAGTAATGAATTATTGAATTCGTTATTGAAGATTAATTGTCATTTACACATTTTCAGTGATAGATATGTCTAAAGGGTGCGATTGACAATTGTTCGCAACATTGTATTAAGTTAAAGTAATAAATTATGGAATTGGTTATTGATATTTAATTCTTGTTCACACATTTACAATGATTGATATGTCTAAAGGGTGCAATCGAATATTGATCGCAACATTGTATTAAGTTAAACTAATGAATTATTGAGAAGATTATTGATTTTAATGGTTGTTTACAAATTTTCAGTGATTGATATGTCAAAAGCGTGCGATCGAATTTTGATTGCAACATTGTATTAAGTCAAAGTTATGAATTATTGAATTGGTTATTGAAGATTAATTATTGTTTACACATTTTGAGTGATTGATATGTCTAAATGGTGCGATCGACAATTGATCGCAACATTGTATTAAGTTAAAGTAATGAATTATTGAATTGGGTATTGAAGATTAATTGTTGTTTACACAATTTCAAAGATTGATATGTCTAAATTGTGCGATTGACAACAAATCGCAACATTGTATTAAGTAAAAGTAATGAATTATTGAATTGGTTATTGATATTTAAATGTTGTTTACACATTTTAAGTGATCGATATGTCTAAAGGGTGCGATCGACAATTGATCGCAACATTGTATTAAGTTAAAGTATTGAATTATTGAATTGGGTATTGAAGATTAATTGTTGGTTACACATTTTCAGTGATTCATATGTGTAAAGGGTGTGATCGAATATTGATCGAAACATTGTATTAAGTCAAAGTAATGAATTATTGAATTGGTTACTTAAGATTAGTTGTTGTTTACACATTTTCAGTGATTGATATGTCTAAAGGGTGCGATCGACAATTGATCGTAACATTGTATTAAGTTAAAGTAATGAATCATTGAAATGGTTATTGATGTTTAATTTTTGTTTACACATTTTCTGTGATTGATATGTCTAAAGGGTGCAATCGACAACTGATCGCAACATTGTATTAAGTTAAAGTAATGAGTTATAAAATTTGTTATTGATGTTTAATTGTAATTTACACATTTTCAACTATTGATATGTCAAAAGGGTGCGATCGATATTGATCGGAACATTGTATTAAGTCAAAGTAATGAATTATTAAATTGGTTATTGAAGATTAATTGTTGTTTACACATTTTAAATGATTGATATGTCTAAAGGGTGCGATCTACAATTGATTGCAACATTGTATTAAGTTAAAGTAATGAATTATTGAAATGGTTATTGATGTTTAATTGTTGTTTACACATTTCTTGTAATCGATATGTCCAAAGGGTGCGATCTACAATTGATAGCAACATTGTATTAAGTTAAAGTAATGAGTTATTAAATTGGTTATTGATGTTTAATTGTTATTTACACATTTTCTGTGATTGATATGACTAAAGGGTGCGATCGACAATTGATCGCAACAATGTATTACGTCAAAGTAATGAATTATTGGATTGGTTATTGATGTTTAATTGTTAATTATACATTTTTAGTGATTGATATGTCAAAAGGGTGCGATCGAATATGGATCGCAATATTGTATTAAGTTAAAGTAATGAATTATTGAATTGGTTTTTGAAGATTAATTGTTGTTTGCACATTTTCAATGATTGATATGTCTAAAGGGTGCGATTGAGAATTGATCGCAACATTGTGTTAAGTTACAGTAATGAATTATTTAATTGGTTATTGATGTTTAATTGTTTTTTACACATTTTCTGTGATTGATATGTCTAAAGGGTGCAATCGAATATTGATCGCAACATTTTATTAAGTCCAAGTAATGAATTATTGAATTCGTTGTTGAAGTTTAATTGTTTTTTTACACATTTTCAATGATTGATATGTCTAAAGGATGCGATCGACAATTGATCGCAACATTGTATTAAGTTAAAGTATTTAAGTATTGAATTGGTTATTGATGTTTAATTGTTGTTTACACATTTCCAATGATTGATATATCAAAAAAGACGATCGAATAATGATCGCAACATTGTATTAAGTAAAAGTAATGAATTATTAAATTGGTTATTAAAGATTAATTGTTGTTTACATATTTTAAGTGTTTGATATGTCTAAAGGGTACGATCGACAATTGATTGCAACATTTTACTAAGTTAATGAAATGAATTATTTAATTGGTTATTGATATTTTATTGTTGTTTACACATTTACAGTGATTGATATGTCTAAAGGGTGCGATCGACAAGTGATCGCAATATTGTATTAAGTCAAAGTAATGAATTATTGAGAAGATTATTGATGTGTAATGGTTGTTTAAAGATTTTCAGTGATTGATATGTCAGAAGGGTGCGATCGAATATTGATTGCAACATTGTATTAAGTCAAAGTAATGAATTATTGATTTGGTTATTGAAGATTAATAGTTGTTTACAGATTTTCAATGATTGATATGTCTAAAGGGTGCGATCGACAATTGATCACAACATTGTGTTAAGTTAAAGTAATGAATTATTGAATTAGGTATTGAAGATTAATTGTTGTTTACACATTTTCAATGATTGATATGTCTAAATGATGCGATCGAATATTGATCGCAATATGTTATTAAGTCAAAGTAATGAATTATTGAATTCGTTATTGAAGATTAATTGTCATTTACACATTTTCAGTGATAGATATGTCTAAAGGGTGCGATCGACAATTGATCGCAACATTGTATTAAGTTAAAGTAATGAATTATTGAATTGGTTATTGATATTTAATTCTTGTTCACACATTTACAATGATTGATATGTCTAAAGGGTGCAATCGAATATTGAACGCAATATTGTATTAAGTTAAAGTAATGAATTATTGAATTGGGTATTGAAGATTAATTGTTGTTTACACATTTTCACTGATTCATATGTCTAAATGGTGCGATCGAATATTGATCGCAACATTGTATTTAGTCAAAGTAATGAATTATTGAATTGGTTATTGATGATTAATTGTTGTTTACACATTTTCAGTGATTGATATGTTTAAAGGGTGCAATCGAATATTGATCGCAACATTGTATTAAGTTAAAGTAATGAATTATTGAGAAGATTTTGATGTTTAATGGTTGTTTACAAATTTTCAGTGATTGATATGTCAATAGGATGCGATCGAATTTTGATTGCAACATTGTATTAAGTCAAAGTAATGAATTATTGAATTGGTTATTGAAGATTAATTATTGTTTACATATTTTTAGTGATTGATATGTCTAAATAGTGCGATCGTGTATTAAGTTAAAGTAATGAATTATTGAATTGGGTATTGAAGATTTATTGTTGTTTACACAATTTCAAAGATTGATATGACTAAAGGGTGCGATCGACAATTGATCGCAACATTGTATTAAGTTAAAGTAATGAATTATTGAATTGGTTATTGATATTTAATTGTTGTGTACACATTTTTAGTGATCGATATGTCTAAAGGGTGCGATCGAATATTGATCGAAACATTGTATTAAGTCAAAGTAATGAATTATTGAATTGGTTATTGAAGGTTAGTTGTTGTTTACACATTTTCAGTGATTGATATGTCTAAAGGTTGCGATCGACAATTGATCGCAACATTGTATTAAGTTAAAGTAATGAATCATTGAAATGGTAATTGATGTTTAATTTTTCTTTACACATTTTCTGTGATTGATATGTCTAAAGGGTGCGATCGACAATTGATCGCAACATTGTATTAAGTTAAAGAAATGAGTTATAAAATTGGTTATTGATGTTTAATTGTTATTAAGTCAAAGTAATGAATTATTGAATTGGTTATTGAAGATTAATTGTTGTTTACACATTTTAAATGATTGATATGTATAAAGGGTGCGATCGACAATTGATCGCAACATTGTATTAAGTTAAAGTAATGAATTGTTGAAATGGTTATTGATGTTTAATTGTTCTTTACACATTTTTTGTAATTATTATATCTAAAGGGTGCGATCTACAATTGATCGCAACATTGTATTAAGTTAAAGTAATGAGTTATTAAATTGGTTATTGATGGTTAATTGTTATTTACATATTTTCTGTGATTGATATGTCTAAAGGGTGCGATCGACAATTTATCGCAACATTGTATTACGTCAAAGTAAAGAATTATTAAATTGGGTATTGAAGATTAATTGTTGTTTATACATTTTCAGTGATTCATATGTCTAAATGGTGGGATCGAATATTGATCGCAACATTGTATTTAGTCAAAGTAATGAATTATTGAATTGATTGTTGAAGATTAATTGCTGTTTACACCTTTTCAGTGATTGTTATATATAAAGGGTGCGATCAACTATTGATCGCAACATTGTATTAAGTAAAGTAATGAATTATTGAATTTATTATTGATGTTTAATTGTTGTTTACACATTTTCAGTCATTGATATGTCTAAAGGGTGCGATCGAAAATTGATCTCAACATTGTATTAAGTTAAAGTAATGAATTATTGAATTGGTTATTCATATTTAATTGTTGTTTACACATTTACAATGATTGATATGTCTAAAGGGTGCGATCGAATATGGATCGCATATAGTATTAAGTTAAAGTAATATATTATTGAATTGGTTACTCAAGATTAATTTTTGTTTACACATTTTCAATGATTGATATGTCTAAAGGTTACGATCGAATATTGATCGCATCATTGTATTAAGTCAAAGTAATGAATTATAGAATTGGTTACTGAAGATTAATTGTTGTATACACATTTTTCAGAGATTGATATGTCTAAAGGGTGCGATCAAGAATTGATCGCAACATTGTATTAAGTTAAAGTAATGAATTATTGAATTGGGTATTGAAGATTAATAGTTGTTTACACATTTACAATGTTTGATATGTCTAAAGGGTGCGTTCGAATATTGATCGCAACATTATATTAAGTCAAAGTAATGAATTATTGTATTGGTTATAGAAGATTAATTATTGTTTATACATTTTCAATGATTGATATGTCTAAAGGGTGCGATCGATTATTGAACGCAACATTGTATTAAGTCAAATAATAAATTATTTAATTGGGTATTGACGATTAATTATTGTGTACACATTTAAAGTGATTGCTATGTCTAAAGGGTGTAATAGAATATTGATCGCAACATTGTATTAAGTCAATGTAACGAATTATTGAATTGGCTTTTGAAGATTACTTGTTTTTTACACATTTTAAGTGATTGATATGTCTAAAGGGTGCTATCGACAATTTATCGCAACATTGTATTAAGTTAAAGTAATGAATTATTGAATTGGGTATTGAAGATTAATTGTTGTTTACACAATTTCAAATATTGATATGTCTAAAGGGTGCGATTGAAAATTGATTGCAACATTGTATTAAGTTAAAGTAATGAATTATTGAATTGGTTATTGATACTTAATTGTTGTTTGCACATTTTTAGTGATCAATATGTCTAAAGGGTGCGATCGACAATAGATCGCAATATTGTATTAAGTTACAGTAATGAATTATTGATTTGGGTATTGAAGATTAATTGTTGGTTACACATTTTTTGTGATTCATATGTCTAAAGGGTGCGATTGAATATTGATCGCTACATCGTATTAAGTCAAAATAATGAATTGTTGAATATGTTATTCAAGATAAATTGTTGTTTACACATTTTCAGTGATTCATATGTCTAAATGGTGGGATCTAATATTGATCGCAACATTGTATTTAGTCAAAGTAATGAATTATTGAATTGGTTATTATAGATTAATTATTGTTTACACATTTTCATTGATTGATATGTATAAAGCGTGCGATTGACTATTGATCGCAACATTGTATTAAGTAAAGTAATGGATTATTGAATTTATTATTGATGTTTAATTGTTGTTTACACATTTTCAGTGATTGATATGTCTAAAGGGTGCGATCGACAATTGATCTCAACATTGTATTAAGTGAAAGTAATGAATTATTGAATTGGTTATTGATATTTAATTGTTGTTTACACATTTACAATGATTGATATGTCTAAAGGGTTCGATCTAATATGGATCGCAATAATGTGTTAAGTTAAAGTAATATATTATTGAATTGGTTACTCAAGATTAATTGTTGTTTACACATTTTCAATGATTGATATGTCTAAAGGTTGCGATCGAATATTGATCGCATCATTGTATTAAGTCAAAGTAATGAATTATAGAATTGGTTACTGAAGATTAATTGTTGTTTACACATTTTTCTGAGATTTATATGTCTAAAGGGTGCGATCAAGAATTGATCGCAACATTGTATTAAGTTAAAGTAATGAATTATTGAATTGGGTATTGAAGATTAATTGTTGTTTACACATTTACAATGATTGATATGTCTAAAGGGTGCGTTCGAATATTGATCGCAACATTATATTAAGTCAAAGTAATGAATTATTGTATTGGTTATAGAAGATTAATTATTGTTTATACATTTTCAATGATTGATATGTCTAAAGGGTGCGATCGATTATTGAACGCAACATTGTATTAAGTCAAATAATAAATTATTTAATTGGGTATTGACGATTAATTGTTGTATACACATTTAAAGTGATTGCTATGTCTAAAGGGTGCAATAGAATATTGATCGCAACATTGTATTAAGTCAATGTAACGAATTATTGAATTGGCTATTGAAGATTACTTGTTTTTTACACATTTTAAGTGATTGATATGTCTAAAGGGTGCGATCGACAATTGATCGCAACATTGTATTAAGTTAAAGTAATGAATTATTGAATTGGGTATTAAAGATTAATTGTTGTTTACACAATTTCAAATATTGATATGTCTAAAGGGTGCGATTGAAAATTGATTGCAACATTGTATTAAGTTAAAGTAATGAATTATTGAATTGGTTATTGATACTTAATTGTTGTTTACACATTTTTAGTGATCAATATGTCTAAAGGGTGCGATCGACAATTGATCGCAATATTATATTAAGTTAAAGTAATGAGTTATTGATTTGGGTATTGAAGATTAATTGTTGGTTACACATTTTCAGTGATTTAGATGTCTAAAGGGTGCGATTGAATATTAATCGCTACATCGTATTAAGTCAAAGTAATGAATTGTTGAATATGTTATTCAACATAAATTGTTGTTTACACATTCTCAAATATTAATATGTCTAAAGGCTGCGATCGATAATTGATCGCAACATTGTATTAACTTAAAGTAGTGAATTATTGAATTGGTTATTGATGTTTAATTATTGTTAACACATTTTCAGTGATTGATATGTTAAAAGGGTGCGATCAAATACTAATCGCAACATTGTATTAAGTCAAAGTAATGAATTATTGAATTGGTTACTGAAGATTAATTGTTGTTTACACATTTTAGTGATTGATATGTCTAAAGAGTGCGATCAACAATTGATCGCAACATTGTATTAAGTTAAAGTAATGAATTATTGATTTGGGTATTGAAGATTAATTGGTGTTTACACATTTTCAAAGATTGATATGTCTAAAGGGTGCTATCGTCAATTGTTCGTAACATTGTATTAAGTTAATGTAATGAATTATTGAATTGGTTATTGATGTTTAATTATTTTTTACACATTTTCAGTGATTGATTTGTTAAAAGGGTGCGTTCGAATACTTATCGCAACATTGTATGATAGAAGCATAGCAGAAGGTCCAATCAAGCGTTCAAATGCAAGGAAGCTGCAAGCTGAATTTGGGAACTTAGCTAATGCTTATGTTGAACGAATGAATGAAAAAATTATCAAGGAAGAAGATGGAAAATCAATGGAGGCAAGAATCACCAAAATGCAGCCTGTACACTTGTGTTTGGCTTGCAGCATTTGAGAGAATGATAAGAAGTTCACCTTCTCAAAATATGGCAGAAGGATTTTTCTACATTGATGGGCAAATACAATACTTATTCTATCATCAAATGATAGCAAAGTTAAATAGGACATTTTAAGCTTTTCAACACATCAAGAATCAACTTAGTTGGATTGGTATAGCTCAAGTTATTGCATCGGGAAGCTGAAAGAAAAGATTTAGGCGGGATTGACTAGTCATCTTTGACTGTCACAAGATTTATTTCCTTTTCTTTTTATCTTGCAAGTCAGAATTTGGCTATTTTAATGTCTTGATTTATTTCCTTATTTTTAGGAATTAATTAAGGTTTATAATATTTGTTCCCTATATAAAGGAACAAGATACTTTTGTAATCAGTTTTTTTTTGGAGAAATTAAAAAGAGTTCTTTTCAAGAGCCATATATTGTGTGCAAGTGAGGTTGTGATTGCTTCTCTTGTTGAACCAAGAAGTTGGATCTAATTATTAAGGTAATTCTGTCTTGTGTGTCTTGATTCCAAGTTCTTGTACTTTCTTATCCCAATCACTTGTGTTTCTAAGGACAGGTTTCTTAGGGTTGCAATAGGGAGGGTTTTAATCTTGTGTTTATCTTTGGGATCAACTGTGTGTTGGGGTTTCAGTTTCTCTATAAACCTGGGGTTTCTGCATCATTGTATTAAGTCAAAGTAATGAATTATTGAATTGGTTACAGAAGATTAATTGTTGTTTCCACATTTTCAGTGATTGAAATGTCTAAAGAATGCGATCAACAATTGATCCCAACATTGTATTAAGTTAAAGTAATGAATTATTGAATTGGTTCTTGATATTTAGTTGTTGAAACATTTTCCGTGTTTGATATGTCTAAAGGGTGCGATCGAATATTGATCGCAACATTGTATTAAGTTAAAGTAATGAATTATTGAATTGGTTATTGAAGATTAATTGTTGTTTACACCGTTTTAAAGATCGATATGTCTAAAGGGTGCGATCGACAATTGATCGCAACATTGTATTGAGTTAAAGTAATGAATTATTGAATTGGATATTGAAGATTAATTGTTGTTGACACAATTTAAAAGATTAATGTCTAAAGGGTGAGATTGACAATTAATCGCAACATTATATTAAGTTAAAGTAATGAATTATTGAATTTGTTATTGATGTTTAATTGTTGTTTACACATAATCAGTGATTGATATGTCTAAAGAGTGCGATCGAATATTGATCGCAACATTATATTAAGTCAAAGTAATGAATTATTGAATTGGTTATAGAAGATTAATTGTTGATTATACATTTTCAATGAATGATATATCTTATGGGTGCGATCGAATATTGAACCCAACATTGTATTAAGTCAAATAAAAAATTATATAATTGGGTATTGAAGATTAATTGTTGTTAACACATTTAAAGTGATTGCTATGTTTAAAGGGTGCAATAGAATATTGATCGCAACATTATATTAAGTCAAAGTAACGAATTATTGAATTGGCTATTAAAGATTAATTGTTGTTTACACATTTTCATTGATTGATATGTCTAAAGAGTGCGATCAACAATTGATTGCAACATTGGATGAAGTTAAAGTAATGAATTA
This sequence comes from Cardiospermum halicacabum, assembly GCA_031304145.1. Taxonomy (NCBI): domain Eukaryota; kingdom Viridiplantae; phylum Streptophyta; class Magnoliopsida; order Sapindales; family Sapindaceae; genus Cardiospermum; species Cardiospermum halicacabum. The sequence continues at coordinate 10,590,270 of CM062389.1, forward strand.
TTGAATAGGGTATTGAAGATTAATTGTTGTTTACACATTTTCAAAGATTGATATGTCTAAAGGGTGCGATCGTTAATTGATCACAACACTGTATTAAGTTAAAGTAATGAATTATTGAATTGGTTATTGATATTTAATTGTTGTTTAATTATTTTCCTTGTTTGATATTCTAAAGGTGCAATCAAATATTGATCTCAACATTGTATTAAGTCAAAGTAATGAATTATTGAATTAGTTATTAAAGATTTATTGTTGTTTACACATTTTCTTTGACTGATACGTCTAGAAGGTGCGATTGAATATTGATCGCAACATTGTAATAAGTCAAAGTAATGAATTATTGAATTGGTTTTTGAAGATTAATTGTTGTTTACACATTTTTTAGCGATTAATATGACTAAAGGGTGCGATCGACAATTGATCGCAACATTGTATTAAGTCAAAGTAATGAATTATTGAATTGAGTATTGAAGATTAATTGTTCTAAACACATTTTAAGTGATTGATATGTCAAAAGGGTGCGATCAAATATTGATCGTAATATTGTATTAAGTCAAAGTAATGAATCATTGAATTTGTTTTTGAAGATTAATTGTTGTTTACACATTTTAAGTGATTGATATGTCTAAAGGGTGCGATCAATAATTGATCGCAACATTGTATTCAGTTAAAGTAATGAATTATTGAATTGGTTATTGATGTTTAATTGTTGTTTACACATTTTCTTTGATTTATACGTCTAAAGGGTGCGATCGAATATTGATCGCAAAATTGTATTAGGTCAAAGTAATGAATTATTTAATTGGGTATTGAAGATAAATTTCTGTTTACACATTTTCAATAATTGATATTTCTAAATGGTGCGATCGAATATTGATCGCAATATTGTATTAAGTTAAAGTAATGAATTACAGAATTGGGTATTGAAGATTAATTGTTGTTTACAAATTTTCACTGATTGATACGTCTAAAGGGTGCGATCGAATATTGACCGCATCATTGTATTAAGTCAAAGTAATGAATTATTGAATTGGGTATAGAAAATTAATTGTTCTTTACACATTTTCAGTGATTGATATGTCTAAAGGGTGCGACGGAATATTGATTGCAACATTGTATTAAGTCGAAGTAAATTTTTTGAATTGGTTATCGAAGATTAATTGTTGTTAACACATTTTCAGTGATTGATATTCTAAAGGGTGCGATCGAAAATTGATCGCAACATTGTATCAAGTTAAAGTAATGAATTATTGAATTTGTTATTGATGTTTAATTGTTGTATACACATTTTCTGTGATTGATACGACTAAAGGATGCAATCGAATATTGATCGCAACATTGTATTAAGTCAAATTAATTAATTATTATATTGGTTATTGAAGATTAATTGTTGTTTAAACATTTAAGTGATTTATATAACTAAAGGGTGCGATAGAATATTGATCGCAGCATTGTATTAAGTCAAACTAATGAATTATTGAAATGGGTATTGAAGATTAATTGTTGTTTACACATTTTGAGTGATTGATATGTCTAAAGGGTGCGATCGACAATTGATCGCAACATTGTATTAAGTCAAAGTAATAAATTATTGAATTAGGTATTCAAGATAAATTGTTGTTTACACATTTTCAGTGACTAATATGTCTAAAGTGTGCGATCGAATATTGATCGCACAAATTGTATTAAGTCAAAGAAATTAAATATTGAATTGGTTATTGAAGATTAATTCATGGTTACACATTTTCACTGATTGATATGTCTAAAGGGTGCGATCAAATATTGATCGCAATATTGTATTCTGTCAAAGTAATTAATTATTGAATTTGTTCTTTAAGATTAATTGTTGTTTACAATATTTCAGTGATTGATATGTATAAAGGGTCCGATCGAATATTGATCGCAACATTGTATTAAGTTAAACTAATGAATTATTGAATTGGGTATAGAAGATTAATTGTTGTTTACACATTTTCAGTGATTGATATGTCTAAAGGGTGCGATCGAATATTGATCGCAACATTGTATTAAGTCAAAGTAATGAATTATTGAATTGGTTATTGTAGATTAATTGTTGTTTACACATTTTCAGTGATTGATATGTCTAAAGGGTGCGACCGAATATTGATCGCAACATTGTATTATGTCAAAGTAATGAATTATTGAATTGGTAACGTCCAACCTCGGTCACGGCGGAGCCGCGAATGGAAGGCGGAGCCGCGAACGGAAGCCGGAGCGTCACATTAACAATCCATACATTCATTCTTTAAAATGTGGAATTGTAATCATTAATATTAAAAGAGTAGATTACAAAATAATCATCTTGACCCTGTTTCAAAATCAATTATACATTCCAGATAATTCAATTGAAAAATAAACTTGTCGCTAATATATGAATATTCAAATAGTAGTTCAGAATCTCCAAATAATTATCCGAAAACATTAAGTACTCAAGTACTTTGAAAAGACTTACAAATCCTATAACTGTTGTCTTTAAACATTACAAACTAAATTACTTAAGGAAAAGTTTTACATGTCTTTCAAAACTAATCAAACACAAGAAAAAGACATCTCTTAGTATTGTTCCAAAAATCATGAAAGGAAAATGCAATGAGACCTTCAATCAGGTCGATCACCTGTTTCACATTTCAATAGATAAACAAGAAAATGGAAGAAAAACAACGTCAGACTATCAATGTCTGGTTAGCAAGTCATACTCTAACAAACACACATAATGCTTCTTTTAAACATACAATGATGAGGAGGCACACATATGTACCTAAATATAGCAATCAATGGAAGAGAATACAATCCCACCCAAGTCTAAAGCCATTTCGGTTCAATAAAGTGAGATAGTCCACTAGAACTAATTACATTCATTATACGTGTTCAATATTATCAAATATCCAATTATAATGTCAAATTTCGTTTAAGAATCCCCCAAACAATCAACTAATCACTAGCAATCATCACACAATATTAATCACGTTATTTATTCCAGTTTTATTTGACTGCCACTAATCTAGGATCAATAATGAAACGGGGCCAATTAGGCCGAAGCCACTAATATGGTCCGAAGACCCAGATCCGTAGAGCCGTTTATTCCCCCTCGGGACGGACTACTACCTTAGAATCCCATCAATTAGGTCCGAAGACCACCAATAACAATATGCCCGCAGGAGGTGGTGCCGTCACACCCAATAGGAGTCGTCACTCAATTTTTCAATGTGGTTAGCTAAACCAAAAGGGCCTATTTGCTCAATAGGTTGAGATATCTCGGGTACCCCTAATGACATGTCATTCCATCACTACTTTCAACCATGACTAGGACAATCGTATCAATGAGTTAAGCGATCAAACATACAAGTTTCCATTTAACAATCAGTCATTTCGTTATAGCAACTCATTGGCTTTCAAACAACATGTGACAGGTACTTTACTAGTGCCTTATCCATTTATTTCCAGCTCTAACTAACCAAAGCCTAAGTCTAACATGCAATAGACTTATCATTTGATCTAAGCAGCAATATGTCAACAATAACAATAATCAATATCCATCCTATCAATCACTATCTAACTTTACCAATTACCATTCATGTGGTTATCTTGTTTAACCGTATTAATGCACAATCATAAAATACATAACAACTAATGTAGAGTTTAAAACGACGTTGCTAACCTTTCTTCCGACGATAAGCTAAGCTAAGCGTCGCCGACACGATCCTCGGCACCGTCCGCTTCGCCTAACAACAAGAATGAACAATATTGGTTTAGACAATAGGTCGAACATGTGACGCGCGAAAAGCGAAAACTTTGTCCAATCATGAAAGACAACAATCTAACGACTACGAAGCGATAATATGAACGATTCCTACTTGAAACCCAATCCGATAACAAAGTTGATCTTTCAATTTCCACCTTTCTCAAATCCTAGGGTTTCTAACAAAACCCTAACCAATCCAATACCCAATCAACCCTAAACCATCAACAATCATCCTCAATTCTATCGACATTCATGCTTGATATCCAAAAAGGAGGAGATTAGAGTTGATAGAAGACTTACCGGAGACACCCAAACGAAGAGAAAGCGACGAAGATGAGGGAACAATCGCTTACGAGACGAGAGAATTCGAGAGAGAGATTGCGAATGAAGAGGATTCGGCCAATTTAGGTTTTAAAAACCCGATTCCGGTGGTTGGCGACAAGGCTAGCGACATAGGCCTTATGTCGCCAAAGCGCACCGAGAGTAACACTTCAATATTGGAGAATTTGCTCGCTGGCGACATAGCCCCTTGTCGCCAGCACTAGCGACAAGCCTGGCTACATAAAGCTTATGTAGCAATCGCGGCCAGTGCTGCGCACTTTCATTGCTTCATTCATTATGCTTCGTTTTTGCTTCGGTTTTATAAATATAAATATTATAATACCAATAGACACTCCCATAGCAATCCAAAGAAGATAAATATCATTTCAATATGTTCACGAGTTAAATAAAGTTCAAAAGTTCAACAATCAATATAAAACTCGAAAACTGGAAAACGTCTAGCCCCAAAATTGGGACGTTACAAAGGGTACGATCGAATATTGATCGCAACATTGTATTAAGTCAAGGTAATGAATTATTGAATTGGTTATTGAAAATTAATTGTTGTTTACACATTTTTAGTGATTGATATGTCTAAAGGGTGCGATCGACAATTGATCGCAACATTGCATTAAGTTAAAGAAATGAATTTTTGAATTGGTGATTGATGTTTAATTGTTGTTTACACATTTCCAGTGATTGATACGTCTAAAGGGTGCGATCAAATATTGATCGCAACATTGTATTAAGTTAAAGTAATGAATTACTGAATTGGTTATTGAAGATTAATTGTTGTTTACACATTTCATTGATTGATATGTCTAAAGGGTGCGATCGAATTTTGATCGCAACATTGTATTATGTCAAAGTAATGAATTATTGAATTGGGTATAGAAGATTAATTGTTGTTTATAGATTTTCAGTGATTGACATGTCTATAGGGTGCGACCGAATATTGATCGCAACATTGAATTATGTCAAAGTAATGAATTATTGAATTGGTTGTTGATGATTAATTTCTGTTTAGACATTTTAAGTGATTGATATGTCCAAAGGGTGCGATCGAATATTGATCACAACATTGTATTAAGTCAAAGTAATGAATTATTAAATTTTTTATTGAAGATTAATTGTTGTTTACACATTTTCAGAGATTGATATGTCTATAGGGTGCGATCAACAATTGATCGCAACATTGTATTAAGTTAAAGTAATGAAATTTTGAATTGGTTATTGCTGTTAAATTGTTGTTTACACATTTTTTGTGATTGATATGTCTAAAGGGTGCGACCAAATATTGATCGCAACATTGTATTAAGTCAAAGTAATGAATTATTGAGTTGGTTATTCAAGATTAATTCTTGTTTGCACATTTTCAGTGATTGATATGTCTAAAGGGTGCGATCGACAATTGATCGCAACATTGTATTAAGTTAAAGTAATGAATTATTGAAATGGTTATTGATGTTTAATTGTTGTTTACACATTTTTTGTGATTGACATGTCTAAAGGGTGCGACCGAATATTGATCGCAACATTGTATTAAGTCAAATTAATGAATTATTAAATTTTTTATTGAAGATTAATTGTTGTTTACAAATTTTCAGTGATTGATATGTCTAAAGGGTGCGATAAACAATTGATCGCAACATTGTATTAAGTTAAAGTAATGAATTATTGAATTGCTTATTGATGTTTAATTGTTTTTTACACATTTTCTTTGATTGATACGTCTAAACGGTGCGATTGAATATTGATAGCAACATTGTATAAAGTCAAAGTAATGAATTATTTTATTGGTTATTGAAAATTAATTGTTGTTTACACATTTTCAGTGATTGGTATGTCTAAAGGGTGCAACCAAATATTTATCGCAATAATTTATTGAGTCAAAGTAATGAATTATAGAATTGGGTATTGAAAATTAATTGTTGTTTACTCATTTCAGTGATTAATATGTTTAAAGGGTTCGATCGAATATTGATCGCAACATTGTATTATATCAAAGTAATGAATTATTGAATTGACTCTAGAAGATTAATTGTTGTTTACACATTTTCAGTGAATGATATGTCCAAACGGTGCAACCGAATATTGATCGCAATATTGTATTATGCCAAAGTAATGAATTATTGAATTGGTTATTGAAGATTAATTTCTATTTACACATTTTCAATTATTGATATGTCTAAATGGTGCGATCAAATATTGATCGCAACATTGTATTAAGTCAAAGTAATGAATTATTGAATTATTTATTAAAGATTAATTGTTGTTTACACATTTTTAGTTATTGATTTGTCTAAAGGGAACGATCGACAATTGATTGCAACATTGTATTAAGTTAAAGTAATGAATTATTGAATTGGTTATTGATGTTTAATTGTTGTTTACAAATTTTCAATGATTAATACGTCTTAATGGTGCGATCGAATATTGATCGCAACATTGTATTAAGTAAAAGTAATGAATTATTTAATTGGTTTTTGAAGATTAATTGTTGTTTACACATTTTCAGTGATTGATATGTCTAAAGGGTGCGATCGACAATTGATCGCATCATTGTATTAAGGCAAAGTAATGAATTATTGATTTCAGTATTGACGATTAATTGTTGTTTACACATTTTGAGTGATTGATATGTCTAAAGGGTGCGATCGAATATTGATCGCAACATTGCATGAAGTCAAAGTAATGAATTATTGAATTGGTTATTGAAGATTAATTGTTGTTTACACAATTTTAATGATTGATATGTTTAAAGGGTGCGATGGACAATTGATCGCAACATTATATTAAGTTAATGTAATGAATTATTGAATTGAGTATAGAAGATTAATTATTATTTACACATCTACAGTGATTGATATGTCTAAAGGGTGAAACCAAATATTGATCGTAACATTGTATTAAGTCTAAGTAATGAATTATTTAATTGTTAATTAAAGATTAATTGTTGTTTACACATTTTAGTGATTGATATGTCTAAAGGGTGCGATCAACAATTGATCACAACATTGTATTAAGTTAAAGTAATGTATTATTGAATTGGTTATTGATGTTTAATTGTTGTTTACCCATTTTTCAATGATTGATACGTCTAAAGGGTGCGATCGAATATTGATCGCAACATTTTATTAAGTCAAAGAAACAAATTATTGAATTGGTTATTGAAGATTAATTGTTGTTTACACATTTTCAGTGATTAATATCTCTAAAGGGGTCGATTGACAACTGATCGCAACATTGTATTAAGTCAAAGTAATGAATTATTGAAGATTAATTGTTGTTCATACAATTTTAATGATTGATAAGTCTAAAGGGTGCGATCGACAATTGATCGCAACATTATATTAAGTTAAAGTAATGAATTATTGAATTGAGTAATGAAGATTAATTATTGTTTACACATTTATAGTGATTGATATCTCTAAAGGATGAAACCAAATATTGATTGCAACATTGTATTAAGTCAAAGTAATGAATTATTGAATTGTTTATTGAAGATTATTTGTTGTTAACACATTTGAAGTGATTGATATGTCTAAAAGTTGAAACCAAATATTGATCACAACATTGTATTAAGTCAAAGTAAAGAATTATTGATTTGTTTATTCAAGATCAATTGTTGTTTACACATTTTTAGTGATTGATATGTCTAAAGGGTGCGATCGATAATTGATTGCAACATTGTATTAAGTTAAAGTAATGAATTATTGAATTAATTATTGATATTTAATTATTGTTTACACATGTTCAATGATTCATATTTCTAAAGGGTGCGATCAAATTTTGATCGCAACATTGTATTAAGTGAAAGTAATAAATTATTTAATTAGTTATTGAAGATTAATTGTTATTTACACATTTTCAGTGATCGATATGTCTAAAGGGTGCGATAGAATACTGATTGGAACATTGTATTAAGTCAAAGTAATGAATTATTGAATTGGGTATTGAAGATTAATTGTTGTTTACACATTTTCAGTGATTGATATGTCTAAAGGGTGCGATCGAATATTGATCGGAACATTGTTTTAAGTCAAAGTAATGAATTATTGAATTGTTTATTGAAGATTAATTGTTGTTAACACATTTGAACTGATTGATATGTCTAAAAGGTCAAACCAAATATTGATCGCAACATTGTATTAAGTCAAAGTAATGAATTATTGAATTGTTTATTGAAGATTAATTGTTGTTTACACATTTTTAGTGATTGATATGTCTAAAGGGTGCGATCGACAATTGATTTCAACGTTGTATTAAGATAAAGTAACGAATTATTGAATTGGTTATTGATGTTTGATAGTTGTTTACAAATTTTCATTGATTAATACGTTTAAATGGTGCGATCGAATATTGATCGCAACATTGTATGAAGTCAAAGTAATGAATTATTGAATTGTTATTGAAGATTAATTGTTGTTTACACATTTCAGGGATTGATATGTCTAAAGGGTGCGATCGACAATTGATAGCAACATTGTATTAAGGCAAAGTAATGAATTATTGAATTGGGAATTTAGGATACATTGTTGTTCACACATTTACAGTGATTGATATGTCTAAAGGGTGCTACCAAATATTGATCGAAATATTGTATTAAGTGAAAGTAACAAATTATTGAATTAGTTATTGAAGATTAATTGTTGTTTACACAATTTCAGTGATTGATATCTTTAAAGGGTGCGATCGACAATTGATCGCAATATTGTATTTAGTTAGAGTAATGAATTATTGAATTGGTTATTGAAGATTAATTGTTGTTTACACATTTTGAGTGATTGATATGTCTAAACGGTGGGATTGACAATTGATCGCAAAATTTTATAAAGTTAAAGTAATGAATTATTGAATTGGGTATAGAAGATTAATTGTTGTTTACACATTTTCAATGATTGATATGTTTAAAGGGTGCGATCGAATATTGATCGCAACATTGTATTTAGTCAAAGTAATGAATTATTGAATTAACTATTGATATTTAATTGTTGTTTACACATTTTTAATGATCAATATAACTAAAGGGTGCGATCTAATATGGATCGCAACATTGTATTAAATCAAAGTAATTGAATTATTTTATTTTTTATTGAAGATTAGTTGTTGTTTACACATTTTCAGTGATTGATAAATCTAAAGGGTGCGATCGAATATTGATCGCAACATTGTATTAAGTCAAACTAATGAATTATTGAATTTGTTATTGAAGATTAATTGTTGTTTACACAATTTTTGTCATTGATATGTTTGAAGTGTGCGATCGACAATTGATCGCAACATTATATTTAGTTTAAGTAATGAATTATTGAATTGTCTATTGAAGATTAATTGTTGTTTACACATTTGAAGTGATTGATATGTCTAAAGGGTGAAACCTTATATTGATCGCAACATTGTAATAAATCAATGTAATGAATTATTGAATTGGTTGTTGAAGATTAATTATTGTTTACACATTTTTAGTGATTGATATGTCTAAATGGTGCGATCGACAATTGATCGCAACATTGTATTAAGTTAAAGTAATGAATTATTGAATTGGTTATTGATGTTTAATTGTTGTTTACACATTTTTAATGATTAATACGTCTAAAGGGTGCGATCGAATATTGATCGCAACATTGTATTAAGTCAAAGAAATGAATTATTGAATTGGTTATTGAAGATTAATTGTTGATTAAACATTCTTAGTGATTGATATGTCTAACGGGTGCGATCGACAATTGATCGCAACATTGTATTAAGTCAAAGTAATAATTATTGAAGATTAATTGTTGTTTACACATTTATAGTGATTGATATGTCTATAGGGTGCGACCAAATATTGATCGCAATATTGTATTAAGTCATAGTAATGAATTATTGAATTTATTTTTGAAGATTAATTGTTGTTTACACATTTTCAGTGATTAATATGTCTAACGAAGCGATCGACAATTGATCGCAACAATATATTAAGTCAAAGTAATGAATTGTTGAATTGGTTATTGAAGATTAATTGTTGTTTACACATTTTGAGTGATTGATATGTCTGAAGGGTGGGATCGACAATTGATCGCAACATTGTATTAAGTTAAAGTAATGAATTATTGAAGTAATTATTGATATTTAATTGTTGTTTATACATTTTCAATGATTGATATATCTAAAGGGTGCGATCGACAATTGATCGCAACATTGTATTAAGTTAAAGTAATGAATTATAGAATTGGTTATTGATGCTTAATTGTTGTTTACACATTTTTAGTGATTAAAACGTCTAAAGGGTGCGATCGACAATTGATCGCAATATTGTATTAAGTCAAAGTAATGAATTGTTGAATTGGGAATTGAAGATTAATTGTTGTTTACACATTTTGAGTGATTGATATGTCTAAAGGGTGCGATCGACAATTGATCATAACATTATATGAAGTCAAAGTAATGATTTATTGAATTAGGTATTTAGGAAATATTTTTGTTTACACATTTACAGTGATTGATATGTCTAAAGGGTGCGACCAAATATTTATCGCAATATTGTACTAAATCATAGTAATGAATTATTAAATTGGATTTTGAAGATTAATTGTTGTTTACACATTTTCATTTATTGATATCTCTAAAAGGTGCGATCGAAAATTGATGGCAACATTGCATTAATCAAAGCAATGAATTATTGAATTGGTTATTGAAGATTAATTGTTGTTTACACATTTTTAGTGATTGATATGTCTAATGGGTGCGATCGACAATTGATCGCAACATAATATTAAGTTAAAGTAATGAATTATTGAATTTGTTATTGATGTTTAATAGTTGTTTACACATTTTAAGTTATTAATACGTCTAAAGGGTGCGATCGAATATTGATCGCAACATTGTATTAAGTCAAAGTAATGAATTATTGAATTGGTTATTGAAGAATAACTGTTGTTTACACATTTTCACTGACTGATATGTCTAAAGTGTGCGATCGACAATTGATCGCAACATTGTATTAAGTCAAAGTAATGAATTGTTGAATTGGGTGTTGAAGATTAATTATTGCTTACACATTTACAGTGATTGATATGTGTAAAGGGTGCGATCGACAATTGATCGCAACATTGTATTAAGTCAAAGTAATGAATTATTGAATTGGGTATTGAGGATTAATTGTTGTTTTCAGAATTACAGTGATTGATATGTCTAAAGGGTGCGATCAAATATTTATCGCAACATTCTATTAAGTCAAAGTAATGAATTATTGAATTTGTTTTTGAAGATTAATTGTTGTTTACACATTTTCAACGATTGATATGTTCAAAGGGTGCGATCGACAATTGATCGCAACATTGTATTGAATCAAAGTAATGAATTATTGAATTGATTATTGAAGATTATTTGTTGTTTACACATTTTGAGTGATTGATATGTCTAAAGGGTGTGATCGACAATTGATCGCAACATTGTATTAAGTCAAAGTAATGAATTATTGAATTGGGTATAGAAGATTAATTGTTGTTTCCACATTTTCAGTGATTGATATGTCTAAAGGGTGATATGTCCACATTTTCAGTGATTAATTGTTGTTTCCACAATTTTTGATCGCACCCTTTAAACATATCAATCACTGAAAATGTGTAAACAACAATTAATCTTCAATAACCAATTCAATAATTCATTACTTTGACTTAATACAATGTTGCGATCAATATTCGATCGAACCCTTTAGACATATCAATCACTTAAAATGTGTAACCAACAATTAAACATCAATAACCAATTCAATAATTCATTTCGTTAACTAAATACATTGTTGCGATCAATATTTGGTCGTACCCTTTAGATATATGAATCACTGAAAATGTGTAAACAACAATTAAACATCAATAACCAATTCAATAATCCATTACTTGAACTTAATTAAATGTTGTGATCAATTGTCGATCGCACCCTTTAGACATATCAATCAGTGAAAATGTGTAAACAACAATTAATTTTGAGTAATGATGGAGGTCCATCTATCCCAGCCTATCAAGATGCCTTGGACGTGGGCATTTGTGCACCTTTGGGAGATGATGGACAACCAAGCATTATTGGACTTGAAATAACAGCTGGGTATGACCAGAAATCGGCGTTTCTTTTAAAGCCATTTGAGTTATTTCAAGCCCTCATAACAGGTGACTATAGAAAGGCCCAATCTGAAGAACTTAACCCATGAAATCTGATCCATATATTCAGCCCATATTTGAATCTTTCTAGAATGACCTTTCAAGTTTCTATTATATTACTTTTGTTATCTTAACTTGTCTTTATTTCCATTTTATTATGGCTGTTATAGCCTATTTAGTTACATTTATTATAGGCAGTTTTATTTCCTTTCAACTTTCAATATAATGCTTCAAATTTAAAGGAAGAAATAGATGAAGTAAAGCATCAGATTTTGAAAGAAAAAATATTTGAGTGTTAAAACACCTGGGTTTTGTTTATTTCCAAAAACATTCAAGGGTTTTATTAGTTTCCAAAAACTATTCGGTTTTGTATGTTTCCAAAAACATTCAACTTGTTTTTATCTTATTTATAATATACATCCAATACGCCATCAAATAACAACTTCAATAATTCATTACTTAGACTTAATACAATGTTGCGATCAATATTCGATCGCACCCTTTAGACATATCAATCACTGAAAATGTGTAAAAAACAATTCAACATCAATAACCGATTCAATAAATTATTACTTTAACTTAATACAATGTTGCAATCAATTGTTGATCACACCCTTTAGACATATAAATCAGTGAAAATGGGTAAACAACAATTAAACATCAATAACAAATTCAATAATTCATTATTTTAACTTCATACAATGTTGCGATCAATTGTCGATCGCACCCGTTAGACATACCAATCACTGAAAATGTGCAAACAACAATTTATCTTCAATAGCCAATTCAATAATTCATTACGTTGACTCAATACAATGTTGCGATCAATTGTCGATCGTACCCTTTAGACATATCACTGTAAATGTGTACATAACAATTAATCTTCAATTCCCAATTCAATAATTCATTACTTAAACTTAATACAATGTTGCGATCAATAGCCGATCTCACCCTTTAGACATATCAATCACTGAAAATGTGTAAACAATAATTAATCTTCAATAACCAATTCAATAATAAATTACTATAACTTAATACAATGTTACGATCAATAATCGATCGCACCCTTTAGACATATCAATAACTAAAAATATGTAAACAACAATTAATCTTCAATACCCAATTCAATAATTCATTACTCTAACTTAATACAATGTTGCGATCAAAATTTGATCGCACCCTTTAGACATATCAATCAGTGTAAATGTATAAACAACAATTAATCTTCAATACCCACTTAAATAATTCATTACTTTAACTTAATACAATGTTGCGATCAATTGTCGATTGCACCCTTTAGACATATCAATCACTTAAAATGTGTAAACAACAATTAATCTTCAATTACCAATTCAATCATTCATTACTTTAACTGAATACAATGTTGCGATCAATATTCGAACGCTCCCATTAGACACACTGAAAAATGTGTAAACAAAAAATAATCTTCAGTAACTAATTCAATAAATCATTTTTTTGACTTAATACAATGTTTCGATCCAAATTCGATCACACCCGTTAGACATATCAATCACTTTAAATGTGTAAACAACAATTAATCTTCAATAACAAATTCAATAATCCAATACTTTAACTTAATACAATATTGCGATTAATATTTGATTGCACCCATTAGACATATCAATCACTTAGAATGTGTAAACAACAATTGAACTTCAATAACCAATTCAATAATTTATTACTTTGACTAAATACAATGTTGCGATAAATATTCGATTGCACCCTTTAGACATATCAATCACTGAAAATGTATAAACAACAATTAATCTTCAATAACCAATTCAATAATTCATTAATTTAACTGAATAAAATGTTGGATCAATATTTAATCGCACCCATTAGACATATCAATCACTGAAAATGTGTAAACAACAATTAATCTTCAATAATTAATTCAATAATTCATTACTTTGACTTAATACAATGTTGATATCAATATTCAATCACACCCTTTAGATATATTAATCACTGTAAATGTGTAAACAACTATTAATATTCAATAACCAATTCAATAATTCATTACTTTAACTTAATACAATGTTGCGATCAGAATTCAATCCCACCCTTTATACATATCAAATACTTAAAATGTGTAAACGACAATTAATCTTCAATAACCAATTCACTAATTCATTACTTTGACTTAATACAATGTTGTAATCAATATTCGATCACACCGTTTAGACATATCAATCAATGTAAATGTGTAAATAACAATTAATCTTCAATACCCAATTCAATAATTCATTACTTAAATTTAATACAATATTGCGATCAGTATTCAATCGCACCCTTTATACATATCAATCATTGAAAAAGTGTAAACGACAATTAATCTTCAATAATTAATTCACTAATTAATTACTTTGACTTAATACAATGTTGCGATCAGTATTTGATCGCACCCTTTATACATATCAATCACTGTAAATATGTAAACCACAATTAATCTTCAATACCCAATTCAATATTTCATTACTTTAATTTAATACAATGTTGCGATAAGTATTCAATCGCACCCTTTATACATATCAATCACTAAAAATGGGTAAACAACAATTAATCTTCTATAATTAATTCACTAATTCATTACTTTGACTTAATACAATGTTGATATCAATGTTCGATCACACCCTTTAGACATACTAATCACTGTAAATGTGTAAACAACAATTAATCTTCAATAACCAATTCAATAATTCATTACTTTAACTTAATACAATGTTGCAATTAGTATTCAATCGCACCCTTTATACATATTAATTACTGAAAATGTGTAAACGACAATTAATCTTCAATAACCAATTCACTAACTCATTACTTTGACTTAATACAATGTTGTGATCAATATTCGATCACGCCATTTAGACATATCAATCAATGTAAATGTGTAAACAACAATTAATCTTCAATAATTAATTCAATAATTCATTACTTTGATTTAATACAATGTTGATATCAATATTCAATCACACCCTTTAGATATATAAATCACTGTAAATGCGTAAACAACCATTAATTTTCAATAACCAATTCAATAATTCATTAATTTTACTTAATACAATGTTGTGATTAGTATTCAATTGCACCCTTTATACATATCAAATACTGAAAATGTGTAAACGATAATTAATCTTCAATAACCAATTCACTAATTCATTACTTTGGCTTAGTACAATGTTGTGATCAATATTCGATCACACCGTTTAGACATAATGGAGTCTCAGAGGATGCAGTTAAACTTCGCTTATTTCCCTTTTCACTGAGTAACAAAGCTCACTCCTTGTTATACTCATTACCACTAGGATGTATAAATAGCTGGGAAGATCTAGTTAGGAAGTTTTTAGCCCGCTACTTTCCTTCCATGAAGATGTTGAAATTGAGAAATATGATTTCTTCTTTTCAGTATGTGGATGGAGAGTCATTATATGAAAGCAGGGAAAGATTTAAGGAGCTGATCAGAAGATGTCCTCACCATGGCATAGCATCTTGGAGCATTGTGATGACATTTTATAGTGCCATGCCTCCTAAGATCAAAATGCACATTGATTCTTCAGCTGGAGGATCAATAATGGATAAGGAACCGGATGACACTCATGAATTCATGGAATTGCTGGAAAACAATGATCTTGGATGGAATGAAAGGGAAAAGGCTGCAAACAACAATTAATCTTCAACAACTAATTCAAAAATCATTTCTTTGACTTAATACAATCTTGCGATCAATATTCAATCGCACCATAGACATATCAATCATTGTAAATGTGTAAACAACAATTAATCTTCAATAACCAATTCATTACTTCATTACTTTAACTTAATACAATGTTGCGATCAATATTCGATCCCACCAATTAGACATATCAATCACTGAAAATGTGTAAACAACAATCAATCTTCAGTAACTATTTCAATAAATCATTACTTTTACTTAATACAATGTTGCGATCAATATTTGATCGCACCCTTTAGACATATCAATCACTGTAAATGTGTAAACAACAATTAATCTTCAATAATTATTTCAATAATTCATTACTTTAACTTAATACAATGTTGCTATCAATATTCGATAGCAACCATTAGACATATCAATCCCTTAAAATGTGTAAACAACAATTAAATATCAATAACCAATTCAATAATTCATTACTTTAACTTAATACAATGTTGCGATCAATTGTCAATCGCACCCATTAGACATATCAATCACTGAAAATGTGTAAACAACAATTAATCTTCAATAACCAATTCAATAATTCATTACTTTGACTTAATACAAAGTGGCGATCAATATTCGATCGCACCCATTAGACATCAATCACTAAAAATGTGTAAACAAGAATTAATCTTCAATAACTAATTCAATAAATCATTACTTTTGACTTAATAAAATGTTGCGATAAATATTCGATCGCGCTCTTTAGATATATCAATCATTGTAAATGTATAAAGAGCAATTAATCTTCAATAACAAATTCAATAATTCATTACTTTAACTTAATATAATGTTGCGATCAATATTCGATGGCACCCTTTAGACATATCAATAACTCAAAATGTGTAAACAACATTTAATCTTCAATAACCAATTCAATAATTCACTACTTTGACTTAATACAATGTTTCGATCAATTGTCGATCCCACCCATAAGACATATCAATCTATGAAAATGTGTAAACAACAATTAATCTTCAATAACTAATTCAATAAATCATTACTTTGACTTAATACAATGTTGCGATCAATATTCGATCGCACCCTTTACACAAATCAATCACTGAAAATGTGTAAAAAACAATTAATCTTCAATAATCAATTAAATAATTCATTACTTGAACTTAATACAATATTGTGATCAATTGTCGATAGCACCCTTTAGATATATCAATCACTGTAAATCTGTAAACAATAATTAATCTTCAATTCCCAATTCAATAATTCATCACTTCAACTTAATACAATGTTGCTATCAATTGTCGATTACACCTTTTAGACATATGAATCACTTGAAATGTGTAAACAACAAATAATCTTCAATTCCTGATTCGATAATCCATTACTTTAACTTAATACAATGTTGCGATCAATTGTCGATTACATCCTTTAGACATATCAATCACTGAAAATGTGTAAACAACAATTAATCTTTAATAACTAATTCAAAAAATCATTACTTTGACATAATACAATGTTGCGATCAATATTCGATCGCACCCTTTAGATATATCAATCACTCAAAATGTGTAAACAACAATTAATCTTCAATTACCGATTCAATAATTCATTACTTTGACTTAATACTGATACAAGCATTGCAGAATGTCCAATCACGCGTTCAAAAGCAACGAAGCTGCAAGCTGAATTTTGGAACTTAGCTAATGCTTATGTTGAACGAATGAATGAAGAAATTATCAAGGAAGAAGATAGAAAATCAATGGAGGCAAGAATCACCAAAATGCTGCGTGTACACTTGTGTTTGGCCAAGAAATTCATTACTTTGACTTAATACTAATACAATGTTGCGATCCATATTCGATCTTACCCATTAGACATATCAATCAGTGAAAATATGTAAACAAAAATTAATCTTCAATAACATATTCAATTATTAATTTCTGTAACTTAATACAATGTTGCGATCGATATTCGATCGCACCCTTTAGACATATCAATCATTGTAAATCTGTAAACAACAATTAATCTTCAATACAGAATTAAATAATTCATTACTTTAACTTTATACAATGCTGCGATCAAATGTCGATCGCACTCTTTAGACATATGAATCACTGAAAAATGTGTGAAAAAAATTTAATCTTCAATAACCAATTCAAATGTTCATTATTTTGACTTAATAAAATGTTGCGATCAATATTCGATCGCACCCATTACATATATTAATTACTGAAAAATGTGTAAACAACAATTAATCTTCAATAACTTATTCAATAATTCATTACTTTGACTTAATAGAATGTTGCGATCAATATTGGATCGCACTTATTAGACATATCAATCACTGAAAAAGTGTAGACAACAATTAATCTTCAATAACTAATTCAATAAATCATTACTTTGACTTAATACAATGTTGCGATCAATATTCGATCGCACCCATTAGACAAATCAATCCTGAAAATGTGTAAACAACAATTAATCTTCAATACCCAATTCAATAATTCATTACTTTGACTTAATTCAATGTTGCGATCAATATTCGATCGCACCCATTAGACATATCATTCACTGAAAATGTGTAAACAACAATTAATCTTCAATAACTAGTTCAATAAGTCATTACTTTGACTTAATACAATGTTGGGATCAATATAAGATCGCACCTTTTAGACAAATAAATCATTCTAAATGTGTAAACAACAACTAATCTTCAATACCGAATTCAATAATTCGTTACTTTAACTTAATACAATTTTGCGATCAATTGTCGATTGCACCCTTTAGACATATCAATCGCTGAAAATGTGTAAACAACAATTAATCTTCAATAACCAATTCAATAATTAATAACATTGTATGAATACAATGTTGCGATCCAAATTCGATCGCACCCATTAGACATATAAATAAATGAAAATGTGTAAACAACAATTAATCTTCAATATAGAATTAAATAATTCATTACTTTAACTTAATACAATGTTGCGATCAAATGTCGATCGCACCCTTTAAACATATCAATCACTGAAAATGTATAAACAACAATTTATCTTCTATAACCAATTCAATAATTCATTACTTTGACTTAATACAATGTTCCGATCAATTTTTGATTGCACCTTTTAGACATATCAATCACTGTAAATGTGTAAACAACAATTAATCATCAATATCGAATTCAATAATTCATTACTTTAACTTAATACAATGTTGCAATCAATTGTCGATCGCACCCTTTAGACATATCAATCACTGAAAATGTTTAAACAACAATTAATCTTCAATAACATATTCAATAATTAATTTTTGTAACTTTATACAATGTTGCGATCAATATTTGATCGCACACTTAAGATATATCAATCATTATAAATATGTAAACAACAATTCATCTTCAAAACAGAAATAAATAAATCCTTTCTTTACCTTAATAGAATGTTGCGATCAAATATCGATCGCACCCTTTAGATATATCAATCACTGAAAATGTGTAAACAATAATTAATCTTCAATAACCAATTCAATAATTAATTACTTTGACTAAATACAATGTTGCGATCAATATTCGATCGCACCCATTAAACATATCAATCATTGAAAATGTGTAAACAACATTTAATCTTCAATAACAGTTTCAATAATTCATTACTTTAACTTAATACAATGTTGCGATCAATATTGGATGGCACCCTTTAGACATATCAATAACTAAAAATGTGTAAACAACAATTTATCTTCAATAACCAATTCAATAAATCTTTACTTTGACTTAATACAATGTTGCGATCAATTTTCGATTGCACCTTTTTGATATATCAATCACTGTAAATGTGTAAACAACAATTAATCTTCAATACCGAATTCAATAATTCATTACTTTAATTTAATAGAATATTGTGATCAATTGTCGATTACACCCTTTAGACATATCAATCAATGAAAAATGTGTAAACAGCAATTAAACTTCAATAACCAATTCAATAATTCACTACTTTGACTTAATACAATGTTTCGATCCATATTCGATCGCGCTCCATTAGACATATCAATCACTTAAAATGTGTAAACAACAATTAATCTTCAATAACAAATTCAATAATTCATTAGTTTGACTTAATACAATGTTGCGATCAATATTCGATCGCACCCATTAGACATATCAATCACTGAAAATGTGTAAAAAACAATTAATCTTCAACACCGAATTCAATAATTCATTACTTTAACTTAATACAATATTGTGATCAATTGTCGATTGCATCCTTTAGAAATATCAATCACTGAAAATGTGTAAACAACAATTAATCTTTAATAACCAATTCAATAATTCATTACTTTGACTTAATACAATGTTGCGATCAATACTCGATCGCGCCCATTAGATATATCAATCACTGAAAATGTGTAAACAACAATTAATCTTCAATAATATATTCAATAATTAATTTCAGTAACTTAATACAATGTTGCGATCAATATTCGATCGCACCCTTTAGACATATCAATCATTGTAAATGTGTAAACAACAATTAATCTTCAATACAGAATTAAATAATTCATTACTTTTACTTAATACAGTGTTGCGATCAAATGTCGATCGCACCCTTTAGACATATTAATCACTGAAAATGTGTAAACAACAATTAATCTTCAATAACCAATTCAATAATTCATTAGTTTGACTTAATACAATGTTGCGATCCATATTCGATCGCATCCATTAGACATATCCTTCACTGAAAATGTGTAAACAACAATTAATCTTCAATAACAATTTCAATAATTCATTACTTTAACTTAATACAATGTTGCGATCAATATTCGATGGCACCCTTTAGAAATATCAATAACTTAAAATGTGTAAACAACAATTAATCTTTAATAACCAATTCAATGATTCATTATTTTGACTTAATACAATGTTGCGATCAATTTTTGATCGCACCTTTTAGACATATCAATCACTGTATATATGTAAAGAACAATTAATCTTCAATACTCAATTCAATAATTCACTACTTTAACTTAATACAATGTTGCAATCAATTGTCGATTGCCTCCTTTAGACATATCAATCACTGAAAATGTGTAAACAACAATTAATCTTTAATAACCAATTCAATAATTCATTACTTTGACTTAATACAATGTTGCGATCAATATTCGATCGCACCCATTAGATAAATCAATCACTGAAAATGTGTAAACAACAATTAATCTTCAATACCCAATTCAATAATTCATTACTTTGACTTAATTCAATGTTGCGATCAATATTCGACCACACCCGTGAACTAATCATGAATCACCTCCGAATCAATAGATATTCCCAAACCTAAATTCAATCAATCTACAAGAACCCTTCACCCTAAAACAGACAGGAATTGGTAACAAAGAGTGTAGGATGTGAAAGAATAGAATTAACGCCACAAGTCAATACTTACTTGATAAGTTTAATCAATCCTTAAAGTAAAATAGTCTGGAATCAAACCATTGTACTCTCAAAAATATTTTCTAATCAAGTCTGCCGCCAACGCACATAAAGAAGGGTTTAAATACCCTTTACAAATCAAACCCAAAAAAAAAACCTAAAAATCTTAAAGGCTGGGCTATTAATCAGAGGCCTAAAACTAATTAATTCATGCACATGACTTTTAAGTGAGGCACATGCATATTAATTATAGATCAGATTATTTTAAAGCCCAACATAATAAAAGAAGTCCAGATAAAGATAGCTAAGCCTAAGCCCATTTGGTTAGACTTGTGCTTTAGATATTTGGCCAAGTGTTTTAGCCTTCTGGACTTGGATCCTCTAATTTGCATAAAAACTTCGCCATATCTTGAAGTTCTTCCCCAAGCTTAATCATCATATCCTCTTAAAGTTCTTGTGAAATCAATGCTTGTACATAAATCAGAAGTCGTGCTTTAAGTTTAGAAGAGCGTGATCTTGTAATTGGACCTGCTGGCATCATCAAGAGGTCATCATTGCTTTGGAGAGTTGCATCAGTAAATATGTAAACAACAATTAATCTTCAATACCCAATTCAATAATTCATTACATTAACTTAATACAATGTTGCGATCAATTGTCGATTGCACCCTTTAGACATATCAATCACTGAAAATGTGTAAACAACAATTAATCTTCAATACCCAATTCAATAATTCATTACTTTGACTTAATTCAATGTTGCGATCAATATTCGATCGCACCCATTAGACATATCATTCACTGAAAATGTGTAAACAACAATTAATCTTCAATAACTAATTCAACAAATCATTACTTTAACTTAATACAATGTTGCGATTAATATTCGATCGTACCCTTTAGACATATAAATCATTCTAAATGTGTAAACAACAATTAATCTTCAATAACAAATTCAATAATTCATTACTTTAACTTAATACAATGTTGCGATCAATATTCGATCGCACCCTTTAGACATATCAATCACTGAAAATGTGTAAACAACAATTAATCTTCGATAACCAATTCAATAATTCATTACTTTGACTTAATACAATGTTGCGATCTATATTCAATCGCATCCATTAGACATATCATTCACTGAAAATATGTAACCAACAATTAATCTTCAATACCAATTTCAATAATTCATTACTTTAACTTAATAAAATGTTGCGATCAGTATTCGATGGCACCCTTTAGACATATCAATAACTGAAAATGTGTAAACAACAATTAATCTTTAATAACCAATTCAATAATTCATTACTTTGACTTAATACAATGTTGCGATCAATTTTCGATCGCACCTTTTGGACATATCAATCACTGTAAATATGTAAACAACAATTAATCTTCAATACCCAATTCAATAATTCATTACTTTAACTTAATACAATGTTGCGATCAATTGTCGATTGCACCCTTTAGACATATCAATCACTGAAAATGTGTAAACAACAATTAATCTTCAATAACCAATTCAATAATTCATTACTTTGACTTAATACAATATTGCGATCAATATTCGATCGCACCCATTAGACAAATCAATCACTAAAAATGTGTAAACAACAATTAATCTTCAATACCCAATTCAATAATTCATTACTTTGACTTACTTCAATGTTGCGATCAATATTTGATCGCACCCGTGAACTAAGCATGAATCACCTCCGAATCAATAGATGTTCCCAAACCTAAATTCAATCAATCTACAAGAGAACCCTTCACCTTCAAAACAGCAAGGAATTGGTAACAAAGAGTATAGGATGTGAAAGAATTGAATTAACGCCACAAGTCAATACTTACTTGTTAAGTTGAATCAATCCTTAAAGTAAAATAGTCTGGAATCAAACCTTTATACTCTCAAAAATATTTTCTAATCAAGTCTGCAGCAAACGCACATAAAGAAGGGTTTAAATACCCTTTACAAATCAAACCCTAAAAAAAACCTAAAAATCTTAAAGGCTGGACTATTAATCAGAGGCCTAAAACTAATTAATTCATGCACATGACTTTTAAGTGAGGCACA
Source organism: Cardiospermum halicacabum (assembly GCA_031304145.1). NCBI lineage: Eukaryota > Viridiplantae > Streptophyta > Magnoliopsida > Sapindales > Sapindaceae > Cardiospermum > Cardiospermum halicacabum. The sequence continues at coordinate 10,613,706 of CM062389.1, forward strand.
TGCATATTAAATACAGATCAGAATATTTTAAAGCCCAACATAATATAAGAAGTCCAGATAAAGATAGCTAAGCCTAAGCCCATTTGGTTAGACTTGTGCTTTAGATATTTGGCCAAGTGTTTTAGCCTTCTGGACTTGGTTCCTCTAATGTGCATAAACACCTCGGCATCTCTTGAAGTTCTTCCCCAAGCTTGATCATCATATCCTCTTGAAGTTCTTGTGAAATCAATGCTTGTACATAAATCTGAAGTCGTTCTTTGAGTTTAGAATAGCGTGATCTTGTAATTGGACCTACTGGCATCATCAAGACTTCATCATTGCTTTAGAGAGTTGCATCATTCCCTCACTCTTCAAAAGGATTCGACCTCGAATCAGAACCTACATTGATAAAAGGAGAGAAATCAGAAACATTAAAAGTAGCACTAACACCATATTCACCTGGTAAATCCACCCTATAGGCATTATCGTTGATGCGCTCAAGTACTTGGAAAGGACCATCGCCTCTAGGATCGAGCTTCGACTTTCTTTACTTAGGAAATCTTTCCTTCCTGAAATGTACCCAAACCCAATCTCCAGGTTCAAACTTCATCACCCTACGCCCTTGGTTGGCATTTTGAGCATACTTCTTGTTCTTGTCCTCAATGTGCTGCCTAGCTTTCTCATGTATTGTTTTAACCACTTCTGCTCTTTGCTGCCCATCTATATTAACAATCTCATTCAAGGGCAAAGGCAACAAATCCAATGGAGTTAATGGGTTAAAACCATAAACAATCTCAAATGGAGAATAACCTGTAGAAGAATGTATGCTCCTATTGTAAGCAAACTCTATTAGAGGTAAACAATCTTCCCAAGTTTTAAAATTTTTACCCACAACAGCACGCAATCAAGATCCTAAAGTTCGATTAACCACTTCAATTTGGCCATCAGTTTGAGGATGACAAGTAGTAGAAAATAACAACTTAGTCCCCAATTTACCCCATAAAACACTCCAAAAATGGCTTAAGAATTTAGAATCTCTGTTAGAAACAATTGTTTTAGGAATGCCATGCAATCTAACCACATCCCTAAAGAACAAATCAGCAATATGTGTAGCATCTTCAGATTTATGACATGCAATAAAATGAGCCATTTTGCAAAATCTATCCACTACAACAAAGATGCTATCACACCCTTTCCTGGTCCTAGGTAATCCTAACACAAAATCCATAGAGATATCAACCCAAGGACTATTAGGAATAGGTAGAGGGGTGTACAACCCGTGAGGCTGCACCTTGGACTTGGCTTGCCTACATGCTATACAACTAGAGCAAACTCTCTCAACATCATTTTTCATGTTAGGCCAATAAATATGCTCTTGTAATATATCAAGTGTTTTAGCAATACCAAAATGTCCCATCAAACCACCATTATGAGACTCCTTAACAAGCAATTCACGCATAGAACATGTAGGAATACAAAGCTTGTTATCTCTAAATAAATACCCATAATTCCTATAAAACTTTTTAAAGGCAACTTCTTCGCATGCATCATACACATTGGCAAAATCAGAATCTGATTTATACAATTCTTTTATATACTCAAATCCAATCAGCTTAGAACTAAGAGAAGAGATCAGAGCATACCTTCTAGATAATGCATCAGCAATCACATTTTCTTTACCTTGTTTGTATTGCACAACATATGGGAAAGTCTCTATGAACTCCAGCCACTTAGCATGTCTTTTATTCAACTTACCTTGGCCTTTAAGGTGCTTCTAACTTTCATGGTCAATGTGAATCACGAATTCCTTAGGCCATAGATAATGCTGCCAGGTTTGTAGAGCTCTCACCAATGTATACAACTCCTTATCGTAAGTTGAATAATTCAACTGAGCACCATTCAACTTCTCACTAAAGTAAGCAATAGGCCGCTTTCCCTGCAACAAAACAGCACCAATACCTATCCCAGAGGCATCACACTCTATTTCAAAAGAAGAAGAAAAATCAGGTAAACTCAAAATAGGAGTAAAACAAAGTTTATCTTTCAAAGTATTGAAATCATGTTCCTGCGCCTCACCCCAAATAAAACCTACCTCCTTTTTAACAATCTCTGTCAATGGGGCTGCTATAGAGCTAAAATCCTTTACAAATCTCCTGTAAAAACTAGCAAGTCCATGAAAAGATCTTACCTGAGAAATACTTGTAGGTCGTGGCCACTCCTTGATTGCCTTGATCTTCTCTTAGTCCACCTCAACCCCATTAGAAGAAACAACATAACCAAGAAAAGTAACACGATCCATGCAAAATGTACACTTTTTCAACTTTGCATACAACTTTTCTGCCTTGAGTGCATCTAACACAGACTTAAGATGCTCAATATGCTCATCAATGCTTTTGCTATAAGTCAGTATGTCATCAAAATATACCACAACAAATCTACCAATAAAAAATCTCAACACATGATTCATCAATCTCATGAAAGTGCTAGGGGCATTAGTTAACCCAAAAGGCATCATCATCCACTCATATAAACCATGTTTTGTTTTAAAAGCAGTTTTCCACTCATCACCAATTTTCATTCTAATATGATGGTAACCACTCATTAAATCAATCTTGGTAAATGCACAAGCACCATGCAATTCATGAAGCATATCTTCTAACCTAGGTATAGGATGACGATACTTTACCGTTATCTTATTAACATCTCTGCAATCTACACACATGCGCCAACTCCCATCCTTCTTAGTTACTAGAATAACCGGTACAGTACAAGGACTCAAACTTTCTCTTATATGTCCCTTTTGCAGCAACTCTTCAACCTGCTTTTAGATTTTCTTAGTTTCTTCTAGGTTAGCTCTATAAGCTGGTCTGTTTGGAATTTGTGCTCCGGGCATGAAATCAATTTGATGATCTATTCCCCTAATAGGTGGCAACTCCTTGGGCAAGTCCTTAGGAAAAAGGTCTCCATATTCCTGCAACAAAGAAACAACACAACTAGGCAAACTTGGGTCAAGGTCAGATTCATTAAAGTTAGCTTCCTTGTACAAGAGTACAAACAAGCATCGACTTTCCTTATAAGCAACCCTTACATCTCTCATTTTTGCATAGAAGTTTTGTTTTTTTCTGCCTTCTCTCTCATTTGGGCCTTTTAATTGAATTTCTTTTGAGGCCTCTTTCCCCTCTTTTCTTCTCTCATTCCCTGCCTCATCGTCTCTCTTTTCTCTTATTTTCAATTTCTGCTCTCCTTTTGCAAAGCTCTCAGCCTTCCCCTCAATTTTCGTCAATTCTTGTTTTTCTTGAGTCTTTTCAACCTTCCTTTGTTGCATTGCTTCCATACTTCTTTTCAATTGCATTTGGTCTTCATAGACCTCTTTTGGTAGCAATGGAGCAAGAACAAACTTCTAATCCCCCATGGAAAATGAGTACCTATTCTTAAATCCATCATGTAACACTCTCCTATCATATTGCCAAGGTCTACCAAGCAATAAATGACTTGCATGCATAGGTACAACATCACAAAGAACTTGATCAGAATACTTACCAATGGAGAAATTCACAAGAACTTGTTTATTCACCTTGATTTCTCCCATGTCATTCAACCATTGCAGCCTATACGGTCTTGGATGCCTCAAACAATCCAACCCCAGTTTTTCTACCATCATTGTGCTAACTACATTAGTGCAACTTCCCCCATCAATTATCAGGCTACAAATCTTTTCATTCACTAGGCACCTAGAGTGAAAAATATTTTCTCTTTGCTCAAGTCCATCTTCCCTTGCTTGAGCATTCAAAACACGCCTAGTAACAAGTAATTCACCCCTGGGTGTATCCTCAACTTCCACATCTAAATAATCCTCCAATTCAGGCATTGAATCAGAATCATTTTCATCACTACCCTCATCTTCAGAAATAACTTCCCCACTTCTTATAATCATTATTTTCTTATTCGGACATTGAGAAGCAATATGACCAACACCAAGACATTTAAAGCATTTAATAGATCTATGTTTTTCTGAATTAGAATGAGAAGAACTAGAAGTTTTTAAAGTACCTTTCAGAACATCTTTCTTGGACCATTTGGAGTTCTAACTTGTTGTAGAGCTCGAATAAGAAGTCTTGCTGGGCCCTTTATACTTGAGCTGCTTCTCTATCTTCATAGCCATGTTCACCATCTCCTCTAACTCAACGTAATGGTGCAGCTCAATGACGTTTGCTATGTCTTTATTTAAACCAGTCAAGAAACGTGCAATGGTAGCCTCCCTATCTTCTTCTACATTCGCCCTAATCATGGCTATCTCCATCTCCTTATGGTATTATTCAACACTTCTACTGCCTTGTCTCAAAGTTTGGAGCTTTTGATGTAGCTCCCTATAAAAGAAGCTAGGTACAAATCTTTTCTTCATTACCCTCTTCATCTCAGCCCAAGTCTCAATAGGATCCTCTCCATTCCTTCTTCTGTTCAAAACAAGCTGATCCCACCAAACAAGTGCATAGTCATAGAATTCCACAGCAGCCAGCTTCACCTTTTTTACTTCTGAGAAGTTATGACATTCAAAAATCATTTCTACCATTCTCTCCCATTCCAAATAAGTTTCTGGATCATTTTTGCCTTGGAAAGAGGGTATTTTCATCTTGATACTACCCAAGTTTCTATCAACATGTTCAATCTATCTTCTCTCCTAGCATTAATTCGGCCCCTATAACCTCTTCCTCTTCCTCTATCATTTCTTGCTCCCGTTCTGTCAAATCTAGCCCTATTCCATTCTTCTTCATCCCTCCTATCTTTATATTCATCCTCATAGTCTGAAGGCACTGGAGTTAGTTCCTGTTCATTTCGCCTTCTTACTACTCCATTAGTTGGAGTCTCTCTTTGCAACTCTCTAATGGCCTGATCTTGCCTACCAAACTTATCACTAACATCTCTGAACATGTTCTCAATCCTTTGGAACTGTTGTTGCATTGCCTGCAATGTAAAGAATGTGGTTTGCTCAGCTTCACTATTCTTTTCCTCCTTGTCACTACTTTTAACTTCATTTGATGTACTCATGATGTAAAACCTGCAGGAAAAAAAATTAGAATAGTTCCTCACACACTCCCTCACGTGTTTCACTCCAAGTCAGAATGGATACCCTCGTGTTTCACTCAAAAATATGGTTTTTACCCTCAATGAGCTCACCTACTCTTGCCTTTTCCCACTCTAGATTCAAGCACAGTTTTACTTGTCAAGATTGATTACTACTAACCAATAAGCATAACAGCAACACAATTCAATAGAAAGAAACAAAGAATACCTAAAGAAATGAAGAAAGCACAAAACTAGATGCAATTTGCTGTTAAGACGAAAAAAGAAATGAAAAAAAAACTGACAAAATATTAGTCACATACGAGATGAAGAAAATGTATGTGGACGTTCTTTTTTTTTTTAAAGGAAATTGAGCCTGGAAAGAAATAATTCTAAGAGAGAATAAGAACAAGAAGAAAGAAATTATGAATGATTTAAACAGCGTGAGTTTCTCTTCTGGTCTTCTTTTTTTTCTTTCACGTTTTTTTCTTCAGATTTTTTTTCACAAATTTTTTTCAGATTTTTTTTTCACGATTTTTTTCAGATTTTTTTTCCACGATTTTTTTTTCAGAGTTCCACACTTTTTTTTCCTCTGGATTTTTTTCTTTTTTTCTTTTATTTTAAATAAACAACTGAAATAACAATACCAGAAAAGAACTGACAGAAAATTTAAAAAAAAAATTGAATTTAACCTAGGCTCTAATACCAAAAATGATACGGCAACAACTCAAGAACTAAGCATGAATCACCTCCAAATCTATTAATCAATAGATGTTCCCAAACCTAAATTCAATCAATCTACAAGAACCCTTCACCCCCAAAACAGCAAGGAATTGGTAATAAAGAGTATAGGATGTGAAAGAATTGAATTAACACCACAAGTCAATACTTACTTGATAAGTTGAATCAATCCTTAAAGTAAAATAGTCTGGAATCAAACCTTTATACTCTCAAAAATATTTTCTAATCAAGTCTGCCGCCAACGCACATAAAGAATGGTTTAAATACCCTTTACAAATCAAACCCTAAAAAAAACCTAAAAATCTTAAAGGCTGGGCTATTAATCAGATGCCGAAAACTAATTAATTCATGCACATGACTTTTAAGTGAGGCACATGCATATTAAATACAGATGAGAATATTTTAAAGCCCAACATAATAAAAGAAGTCAAGATAAAGATAGCTAAGCCTAAGCCCATTTGGTTAGACTTGTGCTTTAGATATTTGGCCAAGTGTTTTAGCCTTCTGGACTTGATTCCTTTAATGTGCGTAAAAACCTCGGCATCTCTTGAAGTTCTTCCCCAAACTTGATCATCATATCCTCTTGAAGTTCTTGTGAAATCAATGCTTGTACATAAATCTAAAGTCGTGCATTGAGTTTAGAAGAGCGTGATCTAGTAATTGGACCTAGGCATCATCAAGACTTCATCATTGCTTTGGAGAGTTGCATCAGTAAATATGTAAACAAAAATTAATCTTCAATACCCAATTCAATAATTCATTACTTTAACTTAATACAATGTTGCGATAAATATTCGATGGCACACTTTAGACATGTCAATCACTGAAAATGTGTAAACAACAATTAATCTTTAATAACCAATTCAATAATTCATTACTTTGACTTAATACAACATTGCGATCAATTGTCGATTGTACCTTTTAGACATATCGATCATTGAAATGTGTAAACAACAAATAATCTTCAATAACCAATTAATTAATTCATTACTTTGACTTAATACAATGTTGAGATCAATATTCGATCGCAACAATTAGACATATCAATCACTGAAAATGTGTAAACAACAATTTATCTTCATTAACCAATTCAATAATTCATTACTTTGACTTAATAAAATGTTGCGATCAATATTCGATCACACCCATTAGACATATCAATCACTGAAAATGTGTAAACAACAATTAATTTTCAACAACTAATTCAATAATTCATTACTTTGACTTAATATAATGTTGCGATAAATTTTCAATTGCACCTTTTAGACATATCAATCACTGTAAATGTGTACAAAACAATTAATCTTCAATAACCAATTCAATAATTCATTACTTTAACTTAAAACAATGTTGCGATCAATTTTCGATCGCACCTTTTATACATATCAATCACTGTAAATGTGTAAGCAACAATTAATCTTCAATACCGAATTCAATAATTCATTAATTTAACTTAATACATTGTTGCGATCAAATGTCGATCGCACCCTTTAGACATATCAATCACTGAAAATGTGTAAACAACAATTAATCTTCAATAACCAATTCAATAATTCATTACTTTGACTTAATACAATGTTGCGATCAATATTCGATCGCACCCATTAGACAAATCAATCACTGAAAATATGTAAACAACAATTAATCTTCAATAACCAATTCAATAATTCATTACTTTGACTTAATTCAATGTTGTGATCAATATTCCATCGCACCCTTTAGACATATAAATCATTGTAAATATGTAAACAACAATTAATCTTCAATAACAAATTCAATAGTTCATTACTTTGACTTAATACAATGTTGCGATCCATATTCGATCGCGCCCTTTAGACATATCAATCACTGAAAATGTGTAAACAATAATTAATCCTTAATAACATATTCAATAATGAATTTCTGTAACTTAATACAATGTTGCGATCAATTAACGATCGCACCCTATAGACATATCAATCATTGTAAATGTGTAAATAACAATTAATCTTCAATACAGAATTAAATAATTTAATACTTTAAGTTAATAAAATATTGCGATCAATTGTCGATCGTACCCTTTAGACATATCAATCACTGAAAATGTGTAAACAACAATTAATCTTCAATAACATATTCAATAATTATTTTCTGTAACTTATTACAATGTTGCGATCAATATTCGATCGCACCCTTTAGACATATCAATCATTGTAAATATATAAACAACAATTAATCTTCAATATAGAATTAAATAATTCATTACTCTAACTTAATACAATGTTGCAATCAAATGTCGATAGCACCCTTTAGACATATCAATCATTGAAAATGTGTAAACAACAATTTATCTTTTATAACCAATTCAATAATTCCTTACTTTGACTTAATACAATGTTGCGATCAATTATCTATCGCACCCTTTGGACATATCAATTACTGAAAAAGTGTAAACAACAATTAATCTTCAATAACCAATTCAATAATTCATTACTTTAACTTAATTCAATGTTGCGATCCATATTAGATCGCATCCATTAGACATATCAATCACTGAAAATGTGTAAACAACAAATAATCTTCAATAACAATTTATATAATTCATTACTTTAAATTAATACAATATTGCGATTAATATTCGATGGCACCCTTTAGACATATCAATAACTGAAAATGTATAAACAATAATTAATCTTTAATAACCAATTCAATAATTCTTTACTTTGACTTAATACAATGTTGCGATCAATTTTCGATCGCACCTTTTAGCCATATCAATCACTATAAATATGTAAACAACAATTAATTTTCAATACCCAATTCAATAATTCATTACTTTAACTTAATACAATAGTGCAATCAATTGTCGATTGCACCCTTTAGACATATCAATCAATGAAAATGTGTAAACAATAATTAATCTTCAATAACCAATTCAATAATTCATTATTTTGACTTAATACAATGTTGCGATCAATATTCGATCGCACCCATTAGACGTATCAATCACTAAAAATGTGTAAACAACAATTAATCTTCAATAACCAATTCAATAATTCATTACTTTTACTTAATACAATGATGCCATCAATATTCGATCGCACCCATTAGACATATCAATCACTGAAAATGTGTAAACAACAATTCATCTTCAATAACCAATTCAATAATTCATTACTTTGACTTAATACAATGTTGCGATCAATATTCGATCGCACCCATTAGACATATCAATCACTGAAAATGTGTAAACAATAATTAATCTTCAATAACCAATTCAATAATTCATTACTTTGACTTAATTCAATGTTGTGATCAATATTCCATCGCACCCTTTAGACATGTAAATCATTGTAAATATGTAAACAACAATTAATCTTCAATAACAAATTCAATAATTCATTATTTTGACTTAATACAATGTTGCGATCAATATTCGATCGCGCCCTTTAGACATATCAATCACTGAAAATATGTAAACAACAATTAATCTTAAAAAACATATTCAATAATGAATTTCTGTAACTTAATACAATGTTGCGATCAATTAACGATCGCACCCTATAGACATATCAATCATTGTAAATGTGTAAATAACAATTAATCTTCAATATAGAATAAAATAATTCATTACTTTAAGTTAATAAAATATTGCGATCAATTGTCGATCGTACCCTTTAGACATATCAATCACTTAAAATGTGTAAACAACAATTAACCTTCAATAACATATTCAATAATTAATTTCTGTAACTGATTACAATGTTGCGATCAATATTCGATCGCACCCTTTAGACATATCCATCATTGTAAATGTATAAACAACAATTAATCTTCAATATAGAATTAAATAATTCATTACTGTAACTTAATACAATGTTGCGATCAAATGTCGATAGCACCCTTTAGACATATCAATCACTGAAAATGTGTAAACAACAATTTATCTTCAATAACCAATTCAATAATTCATTACTTTGACTTAATGCAATGTTGCGATCAATTTTCTATCGCACCCTTTGGACACATCAATCACTGAAAATGTGTAAACAATAATTAATCTTCAATAACGAATTCAATAATTCATTACTTTGAATTAATTCAATGTTGCGATCAATATTAGATCGCATCCATTAGACATATCAATCACTGAAAATGTGTAAACAACAATTAATCTTCAATAAGAATTTCAATAATTCATTACTTTAAATTCATACAATATTGCGATCAATATTAGATGGCACCCTTTAGACATATCAATAACTGAAAATGTGTAAACAATATCTAATCTTTAATAACCAATTCAATAATTCTTTACTTTGACTTAATACAATGTTGCGATCAATTTTCGATCGCACCTTTTAGACATATCAATCACTGTAAATATGTTAACAACAATTAATCTTCAATACCCAATTCAATAATACATTACTTTAACTTAATACAATGTTGCAATTAATTTTCGATTGCACCCTTTAGACATATCAATCACTGAAAATGTGTTAACAACAATTCATCTTCAATAACCAGTTCAATAATTCATTACTTTGACTAAATACAATGTTGCGATCAATATTCGATCGCATCCATTATACATATCAATCACTGAAAATGTGTAAATAACAATTAATCATCAATAACCAATTCAATAATTCATTACTTTGACTTAATACAATGATGCCATCAATAATCGATAGCACCCATTAAACATATCAATCACTGAAAATGTGTTAACAACAATTAATCTTCAATAACCATTTTAATAATTCATAAATTTGACTTAATACAATGTTGCGATCAATTTTCGATTGCACCTTTTAGACATATCAATCACTGTAAATGTGTAAACAACAATTAATCTTCAATACCGAATTCAATATTTCATTACTTTAACTTAATACAATGTTGCAATCAATTGTCGATTGAACCCTTTAGACATATCAATCACTGTAAATCTGTAAACAACAATTAAACTTCAATAACCAATTCAATAATTAATTTCTTTAACTTAAAACAATGTTGCGATAAATATTCGGTCACACCCATTAGACATATCAATCACTGAAAATATGTAAACAACAATTAATCTTCAATAACATATTCAATAATTAATTTCTGTAACTTTATACAATCTTGCGATCAATATTCCATCGCACCCTTTAGACATATCAATCATTGTAAATGTGTAAACAAGAATTGATCTTCAGTAAAGATTTAACTAATTCATTTTTTAAATACAGTGTTGCGATCAAATGTTGATCGCACCCTTCAGACATATCAATCACTAAAAATGTATAAACAACAAGTAATCTTCAATAACCAATTCAATAATTCATTAATTTGACTAAATACAATGTTGCGATCAATATTCGATCGCAACCCTTAGACATATCAATCACTGAAAATCTATAAACAACAATTAATCTTCAATAACATATTCAATAATTGATTTCTGTAACTTAATACAATCTTGCGATCAATATTCGATCGCACCCCTATATCAATCATTGTAAATGTGTAAAAAAACTATAAATCTTCAATACATAATTAAATAATTTATTACTTTAACTTAATTCAATGTTGCGATACAATGTCGATCGCACCCTTTAGACATATCAATCACTGAAAATGTATAAACAACAAGTAATCTTCAATAACCAATTCAATAATTCATTACTTTGACTTAATACAATGTTGCGATCAATATTCAATCGCACCCATTAGACATATCAATCACTGAAAATGTGTAAACAACAATTAATCTTCAATAACCAATTCAATAATTCATTACTTTGAATTAATTCAATGTTGTGATCAATATTCCATCGCACCCTTTAGACATGTAAATAATTGTAAATATGTAAACAACAATTAATCTTCAATAACAAATTCAATAATTCATTACTTTGACTTAATACAATGTTGCGATCAATATTCGATCGCACCCTTTAGACATATCAATCACTAAAAATGTGTAAACAACAATTAATCTTCAATAACATATTCAATAATGAATTTCTGTAACTTAATACAATGTTGCGATCAATTAACGACCGCACCCTATAGACATATCGATCATTGTAAATGTGTAAATAACAATTAATCTTCAATAGAGAATTAAATAATTCTTTACTTTAAGTTAATAAAATATTGCGATCAATTGTCGATCGTACCCTTTAGACATATCAATCACTTAAAATGTGTAAACAATAATTGATCTTCAATAACATATTCAATAATTAATTTCTGTAACTTATTACAATGTTGCGATCAATATTCGATTGCACCCTTTAGACATATCCATCATTGTAAATGTATAAACAAAAATTAATCTTCAATATAGAATTAAATAATTCATTATTGTAACTTAGTACAATGTTGCGATCAAATGTCGATAGCACCCTTTAGACATATCAATCACTGAAAATGTGTAAACAACAATTTATCTTCAATAACCAATTCAATAATTCATTACTTAGACTTAATGCAATGTTGCGATCAATTTTCGATCGCACCCTTTGGACATATCAACACTGAAAATGTGTAAACAACAATTAATCTTCAATAACCAATTCAATAATTCATTACTTTGAATTAATTCAATGTTGCGATCAATATTAGATCGCATCCATTAGACATATCAATCACTGAAAATGTGTAAACAACAATTAGTCTTCAATAACAATTTCAATAATTAATTACTTTAAATTAATACAATATTGCGATCAATATTCGATGGCACCCTTTAGACATATCAATAACTGAAAATGTGTAAACAATAATTAAACTTTAATAACCAATTCAATAATTCTTTACTTTGACTTAATACAATGTTGCGATCAATTTTCGATCGCACCTTTTAGACATATCAATCACTGTAAATATGTAAATAACAATTAATCATTAATACCCAATTCAATAATTCATTACTTTAACTTAATACAATGTTGCGATCAATATTCGATGGCACACTTTAGACATGTCAATCACTGGAAAAATGGAAACAACAATTAATCTTAAATAACCAATTCAATAATTCATTACTTTGACTTAATACAATGTTGCGATCAATATTCGATCGCACCCATTAGACATATCAATCACTGAAAATGTGTAAACAACAATTAATCTTCAATAACCAATTCAATAATTCATTACTTTGACTTAATACAATGATGCCATCAATATTCGATCGCACCCATTAGACATATTAATCACTGAAAATGTGTAAACAACAATTAATCTTCAATAACCAATTCAATAATTCATAAATTTGACTTAATACAATGTTGCGATCAATTTTCGGTTGCACCTTTTAGACATATCAATCACTGTAAATGTGTAAACAACAATTAATCTTCAATACCGAATTCAATAATTCATTACTTTAACTTAATAAAATGTTGCAATCAATTGTCGATTCAACCCTTTAGACATATCAATCACTGAAAATGTGTAAAAAACAATTAAACTTCAATAACCAATTCAATAAATCATTACTTTGACTTAATACAATGTTGCGATAAATATTCGGTCGCACCCATTAGACATATCAATCATTGAAAATATGTAAACAATAATTAATCTTCAATAACATATTCAATAATTAATTTCTGTAACTTAATACAATCTTGCGATCAATATTCCATCGCACCCTTTAGACATATCAATCATTTTAAATGTGTAAACAAGAATTGATCTTCAGTAAAGATTTAACTAATTTATTTTTTTAACTTAATACAATGTTGCGATCAAATGTCGATCGCACCCTTTAGACATATCAATCACTTAAAATGTATAAACAACAAGTAATCTTCAATAACCAATTCAATAATTCATTAATTTGACTTAATACAATGTTGCGATCAATATTCGATCGCACCCATTAGACATATCAATCTCTGAAAATGTGTAAAAAAGAATTAATTTTCAATAACATATACAATAATTAATTTCTGTAACTTAATACAATCTTGCGATCAATATTCCATCGCACCCCTATATCAATCATTGTAAAAGTGTAAAAAACACTATAAATCTTCAATACAGAATTAAATAATTTATTACTTTAACTTAATTCAATATTGCGATCCAATGTCGATCGCACCCTTTAGACATATCAATCACTGAAAATGTATAAACAACAAGTAATCTTCAATAACCAATTCAATAATTCATTACTTTGACATAATACAATGTTGCGATAAATATTTGATCGCTCCCATTAGACATATCAATCACTGAAAATGTTTAAACAACAATTAATCTTCAATAACCAATTCAATAATTAATTACTATGACTGAATACAATGTTGCGATCCATATTTGATCGCATCCATTAGACATATCAATCACTGAAAATGTGTAAACATTAATGTTCAATAACAAATTCAATAATTCAGTACTTTAACTTAATACAATTTTGCAATATATTGTCGATTGCACCCTTTAAACATATCAATCACTGAAAATGTGGAAGCAGCAATTAATCTTCAATAACCAATTCAATAGATCATTACTTTGACTTAATACAATGTTGCAATCAATATTTGATCGAACCCCTTAGACATATCAATCACTGAAAATGTGTAAACAAATGGTAATCTTCTATAACAACTACATTAATTCATTACTTTAACTTAATACGATGTTGCGATCAATATTCGATGGCACCCTTTGGACATATCAGTAACTGAAAATTTGTAAACAACAATTAGTCTTCAATAACCAATTCAATAATTCATTTTTTTGACTTAATACAATGTTGCGATCAATATTCGATCGCACCCATTAAACATATCAATCACTGAGAATGTGTAAACAATAATTAATCTTCAATAACAACTTCAATATTTCATTACTTTAACCTAATACAATGTTGCGATCAATATTCGATGGCACCCTTTAGACATATCAATAATTGAAAATGTGTAAACAACAATTAATCTTCAATAACCAATTCAATAGTTCATTACTTTGACTTAATACAACGTTGCGATCAATTTTCGATTGCATCTTTTTGACATATCAATCACTGTAAATGTGTAAACAACAATCAATCGACAGTACCGAATTCAATAATTCATTACTTTAACTTAATATCATTTTGCGATATATTGTCGATTGCACCCTTTATACATAACAATTACTGTAAATGTGTAAACAACAATTAATCTTCAATAGCAATTTCAATAATTCATTACTTTGACTTAATACAATGTTGCGATCAATATTCGATCGCACCCACTAGACATATCAATCACTGAAAATGTGTGAACAACAATTAATCTTCAATAACTTATTCAGTAAATCATTACTTTGACATTATACAATGTTGCGATCAATATTCGATCGCACCCTTTAGACATATCAATCATTATAAATGTGTAAACAACAATTAATCTTCAATACCCAATTCAATAATTCATTACTTTAACTAAATACAATGTTGCGATCAAATATCGATCGCACCCGTTTAGACATATCAATCACTGAAAATGTGTAAACAACAATTAATCTTCAATAACAAATTAAATAATTCATTACTTTGACTTAATACAATGTTGCGAGCAATATTCGATCGCACCCATTAAACATATCAATCACTGAAAATGTGTAAACAATAATTAATCTTCAATAACAACTTCAATATTTCATTACTTTAACCTAATACAATGTTGCGATCAATATTCGATGGCACCCTTTAGACATATCAATAATTGAAAATGTGTAAACAACAATTAATCTTCAATAACCAATTCAATAGTTCATTACTTTGACTTAATACAACGTTGCGATCAATTTTCGATTGCATCTTTTTGACATATCAATCACTGTAAATGTGTAAACAACAATCAATCGACAGTACCGAATTCAATAATTCATTACTTTAACTTAATATCATTTTGCGATATATTGTCGATTGCACCCTTTATACATAACAATCACTGTAAATGTGTAAACAATAATTAATCTTCAATACAAAATTCAATAATTCATTACTTTAACTTAATACAATGTTGTGATCAATTCTCGATTGCACCCTTCTAGACATATCAATCATTGAAATGTGTAAACAACAATTAATCTTCAATAACCAATTTAATAATATATTACTTTGACTTAAACAATGTTGCGATCAATATTCGTTCGCAACAATTAGACATATCAATCACTGAAAATATTGCGATCAATATTCGATTGCAACCTTTAGACATATCAATCATTGTAAATGTGTAAACAACAATTAATCTTCAATATCCAATTCAATAATTCATTACTTTAACTTAATACAATGTTGCGATCAATTGTCGATTGCACCCTTTAGACATATAAATGACTGAAAATGTGTAAATAACAATTAATCATCAATAACCAATTAAATAATTCATTACTTTGACTTAATACAATGTTGCGATCAATATTCGATCGCACCCATTAGATATTTCAATCACTGAAAATTTGTAAACAACAATTAATCTTCAATAGCAATTTCAATAATTCATTACTTTGACTTAATACAATGTTACGATCAATATTCGATCGCACCCATTAGACATATCAACCAGTGAAAATGTGTAAACAACAAATAATCTTCAAAAAGTATTTCAATAAATCATTACTTTGACTTGATATAATTTTGCGATCAATATTTGATCGCACCCTTTTGACATATAAATCGTTGTTAATGTGTAAACAACAATTAAAATTCAATAACAAATTTAATAATTCATTACTTTAACTTAATACAATGTTGCTATCAATATTCAATCGCACCCTTTAGACATATCAATCACTGAAAATGTGTAAACAACAATGAATCTTAAATAATTAATTTTTGTAACTTAATACAATTTTGCGATCAATATTCGATCGCACCCTTTAGACATATCAATCATTATAAATGTGTAAACAACAATTAATCTTCAATACCCAATTCAATAATTCATTACTTTAACTAAATACAATGTTGCGATCAAATATCGATCGCACCCTTTAGACATATCAATCACTGAAAATGTGTAAACAACAATTAATCTTCAATAACAAATTCAATAATTCATTACTTTGACTTAATACAATGTTGCGATCAATATTCAATCGCACCCACTAGACATATCAATCACTGAAAATGTGTGAACAACAATTAATCTTCAATAACTTATTCAGTAAATCATTACTTTGACATTATACAATGTTGCGATCAATATTCGATCGCACCCTTTAGACATATCAATCATTATAAATGTGTAAACAACAATTAATCTTCAATACCCAATTCAATAATTCATTACTTTAACTAAATACAATGTTGCGATCAAATATCGATCGCACCCTTTAGACATATCAATCACTGAAAATGTGTAAACAACAATTAATCTTCAATAACAAATTCAATAATTCATTACTTTGACTTAATACAATGTTGCGATCAATATTCGATCGCACCCACTAGACATATCAATCACTGAAAATGTGTGAACAACAATTAATCTTCAATAACTTATTCAGTAAATCATTACTTTGACATTATACAATGTTGCGATCAATATTCGATTGCACCCTTTAGACATATCAATCATTATAAATGTGTAAACAACAATTAATCTTCAATACCCAATTCAATAATTCATTACCTTAACTAAATACAATGTTGCGATCAAATGTCGATCGCACCCTTTAGACATATCAATCACTGAAAATGTGTAAACAACAATTAATCTTCAATAACCAATTTAATAATTCACTACTTTGACTTAAAACAATGTTGCGATCAATATTCGATCGCAGCCTTTAGACATATCAATCATTGTAAATGTGTAAACAACAATTAATCTTCAATATCCAATTCAATAATTCATTACTTTAACTTAATACAATGTTGCGATCAATATTCGATTGCAACCTTTAGACATATCAATCATTGTAAATGTGTAAACAACAATTAATCTTCAATATCCAATTCAATAATTCATTACTTTAACTTAATACAATGTTGCGATCAATTGTCGATTGCACGCTTTAGACATATAAATGACTGAAAATGTGTAAACAACAATTAATCTTCAATAACCAATTAAATAATTCATTACTTTGACTTAATACAATATTGCGATCAATATTCGATCGCACCCATTAGATATTTCAATCACTGAAAATTTGTAAACAACAATTAATCTTCAATAGCAATTTCAATAATTCATTACTTTGACTTAATACAATGTTGCGATCAATATTCGATCGCACCCATTAGACATATCAACCAGTGAAAATGTGTAAACAACAAATAATCTTCAAAAAGTATTTCAATAAATCATTACTTTGACTTGATATAATTTTGCGATCAATATTTGATCGCACCCTTTTGACATATAAATCGTTGTTAATGTGTAAACAACAATTAAAATTCAATAACAAATTTAATAATTCATTACTTTAACTTAATACAATGTTGCTATCAATATTCAATCGCACCCTTTAGACATATCAATCACTGAAAATGTGTAAACAACAATGAATCTTAAATAATTAATTTTTGTAACTTAATACAATTTTGCGATCAATATTCGATCGCACCCTTTAGACATATCAATCATTCTAAATGTGTAAACAACAATTAATCTTCAATACCCAATTCAATAATTCATTACTTTAACTAAATACAATGTTGCAATCAAATATCGATCGCACCCTTTAGACATATCAATCACTGAAAATGTGTAAACAACAATTAATCTTCAATAACAAATTCAATAATTCATTACTTTGACTTAATACAATGTTGCGATCAATATTCAATCGCACCCACTAGACATATCAATCACTGAAAATGTGTGAACAACAATTAATCTTCAATAACTTATTCAGTAAATCATTACTTTGACATTATACAATGTTGCGATCAATATTCGATCGCACCCTTTAGACATATCAATCATTATAAATGTGTAAACAACAATTAATCTTCAATACCCAATTCAATAATTCATTACTTTAACTAACTACAATGTTGCGATCAAATATCGATCGCACCCTTTAGACATATCAATCACTGAAAATGTGTAAACAACAATTAATCTTCAATAACAAATTCAATAATTCATTACTTTGACTTAATACAATGTTGCGATCAATATTCGATCGCACCCACTAGACATATCAATCACTGAAAATGTGTGAACAACAATTAATCTTCAATAACTTATTCAGTAAATCATTACTTTGACATTATACAATGTTGCGATCAATATTCGATTGCACCCTTTAGACATATCAATCATTATAAATGTGTAAACAACAATTAATCTTCAATACCCAATTCAATAATTCATTACCTTAACTAAATACAATGTTGCGATCAAATGTCGATCGCACCCTTTAGACATATCAATCACTGAAAATGTGTAAACAACAATTAATCTTCAATAACCAATTTAATAATTCACTACTTTGACTTAAAACAATGTTGCGATCAATATTCGATCGCAGCCTTTAGACATATCAATCATTGTAAATGTGTAAACAACAATTAATCTTCAATATCCAATTCAATAATTCATTACTTTAACTTAATACAATGTTGCGATCAATATTCGATTGCAACCTTTAGACATATCAATCATTGTAAATGTGTAAACAACAATTAATCTTCAATATCCAATTCAATAATTCATTACTTTAACTTAATACAATGTTGCGATCAATTGTCGATTGCACGCTTTAGACATATAAATGACTGAAAATGTGTAAACAACAATTAATCTTCAATAACCAATTAAATAATTCATTACTTTGACTTAATACAATATTGCGATCAATATTCGATCGCACCCATTAGATATTTCAATCACTGAAAATTTGTAAACAACAATTAATCTTCAATAGCAATTTCAATAATTCATTACTTTGACTTAATACAATGTTGCGATCAATATTCGATCGCACCCATTAGACATATCAACCAGTGAAAATGTGTGAACAACAAATAATCTTCAAAAAGTATTTCAATAAATCATTACTTTGACTTGATATAATTTTGCGATCAATATTTGATCGCACCCTTTTGACATATAAATCGTTGTTAATGTGTAAACAACAATTAAAATTCAATAACAAATTTAATAATTCATTACTTTAACTTAATACAATGTTGCTATCAATATTCAATCGCACCCTTTAGACATATCAATCACTGAAAATGTGTAAACAACAATGAATCTTAAATAATTAATTTTTGTAACTTAATACAATTTTGCGATCAATATTCGATCGCACCCTTTAGACATATCAATCATTCTAAATGTGTAAACAACAATTAATCTTCAATACCCAATTCAATAATTCATTACTTTAACTAAATACAATGTTGCGATCAAATATCGATCGCACCCTTTAGACATATCAATCACTGAAAATGTGTAAACAACAATTAATCTTCAATAACAAATTCAATAATTCATTACTTTGACTTAATACAATGTTGCGATCAATATTCGATCGCACCCACTAGACATATCAATCACTGAAAATGTGTGAACAACAATTAATCTTCAATAACTTATTCAGTAAATCATTACCTTGACATTATACAATGTTGCGATCAATATTCGATTGCACCCTTTAGACATATCAATCATTATAAATGTGTAAACAACAATTAATCTTCAATACCCAATTCAATAATTCATTACCTTAACTAAATACAATGTTGCGATCAAATGTCGATCGCACCCTTTAGACATATCAATCACTGAAAATGTGTAAACAACAATTAATCTTCAATAACCAATTTAATAATTCACTACTTTGACTTAAAACAATGTTGCGATCAATATTCGATCGCAGCCTTTAGACATATCAATCATTGTAAATGTGTAAACAACAATTAATCTTCAATATCCAATTCAATAATTCATTACTTTAACTTAATACAATGTTGCGATCAATATTCGATTGCAACCTTTAGACATATCAATCATTGTAAATGTGTAAACAACAATTAATCTTCAATATCCAATTCAATAATTCATTACTTTAACTTAATACAATGTTGCGATCAATTGTCGATTGCACGCTTTAGACATATAAATGACTGAAAATGTGTAAACAACAATTAATCTTCAATAACCAATTAAATAATTCATTACTTTGACTTAATACAATGTTGCGATCAATATTCGATCGCACCCATTAGATATTTCAATCACTGAAAATTTGAAAACAACAATTAATCTTCAATAGCAATTTCAATAATTCATTACTTTGACTTAATACAATGTTGCGATCAATATTCGATCGCACCCATTAGACATATCAACCAGTGAAAATGTGTAAACAACAAATAATCTTCAAAAAGTATTTCAATAAATCATTACTTTGACTTGATATAATTTTGCGATCAATATTTGATCGCACCCTTTTGACATATAAATCGTTGTTAATGTGTAAACAACAATTAAAATTCAATAACAAATTTAATAATTCATTACTTTAACTTAATACAATGTTGCTATCAATATTCAATCGCACCCTTTAGACATATCAATCACTGAAAATGTGTAAACAACAATGAATCTTAATAATAATTTTTGTAACTTAATACAATTTTGCGATCAATATTCGATCGCACCCTTTAGACATATCAATCATTCTAAATGTGTAAACAACAATTAATCTTCAATACCCAATTCAATAATTCATTACTTTAACTAAATACAATGTTGCGATCAAATATCGATCGCACCCTTTAGACATATCAATCACTGAAAATGTGTAAACAACAATTAATCTTCAATAACAAATTCAATAATTCATTACTTTGACTTAATACAATGTTGCGATCAATATTCGATCGCACCCACTAGACATATCAATCACTGAAAATGTGTGAACAACAATTAATCTTCAATAACTTATTCAGTAAATCATTACTTTGACATTATACAATGTTGCGATCAATATTCGATTGCACCCTTTAGACATATCAATCATTATAAATGTGTAAACAACAATTAATCTTCAATACCCAATTCAATAATTCATTACCTTAACTAAATACAATGTTGCGATCAAATGTCGATCGCACCCTTTAGACATATCAATCACTGAAAATGTGTAAACAACAATTAATCTTCAATAACCAATTTAATAATTCACTACTTTGACTTAAAACAATGTTGCGATCAATATTCGATCGCAGCCTTTAGACATATCAATCATTGTAAATGTGTAAACAACAGTTAATCTTCAATATCCAATTCAATAATTCATTACTTTAACTTAATACAATGTTGCGATCAATATTCGATTGCAACCTTTAGACATATCAATCATTGTAAATGTGTAAACAACAATTAATCTTCAATATCCAATTCAATAATTCATTACTTTAACTTAATACAATGTTGCGATCAATTGTCGATTGCACGCTTTAGACATATAAATGACTGAAAATGTGTAAACAACAATTAGTCTTCAATAACCAATTAAATAATTCATTACTTTGACTTAATACAATGTTGCGATCAATATTCGATCGCACCCATTAGATATTTCAATCACTGAAAATTTGTAAACAACAATTAATCTTCAATAGCAATTTCAATAATTCATTACTTTGACTTAATACAATGTTGCGATCAATATTCGATCGCACCCATTAGACATATCAACCAGTGAAAATGTGTAAACAACAAATAATCTTCAAAAAGTATTTCAATAAATCATTACTTTGACTTGATATAATTTTGCGATCAATATTTGATCGCACCCTTTTGACATATAAATCGTTGTTAATGTGTAAACAACAATTAAAATTCAATAACAAATTTAATTTCATTACTTTAACTTAATACAATGTTGCTATCAATATTCAATCGCACCCTTTAGACATATCAATCACTGAAAATGTGTAAACAACAATGAATCTTAAATAATTAATTTTTGTAACTTAATACAATTTTGCGATCAATATTCGATCGCACCCTTTAGACATATCAATCATTCTAAATGTGTAAACAACAATTAATCTTCAATACCCAATTCAATAATTCATTACTTTAACTAAATACAATGTTGCGATCAAATATCGATCGCACCCTTTAGACATATCAATCACTGAAAATGTGTAAACAACAATTAATCTTCAATTACAAATTCAATAATTCATTACTTTGACTTAATACAATGTTGCGATCAATATTCGATCGCACCCACTAGACATATCAATCACTGAAAATGTGTGAACAACAATTAATCTTCAATAACTTATTCAGTAAATCATTACTTTGACATTATACAATGTTGCGATCAATATTCGATTGCACCCTTTAGACATATCAATCATTATAAATGTGTAAACAACAATTAATCTTCAATACCCAATTCAATAATTCATTACCTTAACTAAATACAATGTTGCGATCAAATGTCGATCGCACCCTTTAGACATATCAATCACTGAAAATGTGTAAACAACAATTAATCTTCAATAACCAATTTAATAATTCACTACTTTGACTTAAAACAATGTTGCGATCAATATTCGATCGCAGCCTTTAGACATATCAATCATTGTAAATGTGTAAACAACAATTAATCTTCAATATCCAATTCAATAATTCATTACTTTAACTTAATACAATGTTGCGATCAATATTCGATTGCAACCTTTAGACATATCAATCATTGTAAATGTGTAAACAACAATTAATCTTCAATATCCAATTCAATAATTCATTACTTTAACTTAATACAATGTTGCGATCAATTGTCGATTGCACGCTTTAGACATATAAATGACTGAAAATGTGTAAACAACAATTAATCTTCAATAACCAATTAAATAATTCATTACTTTGACTTAATACAATGTTGCGATCAATATTCGATCGCACCCATTAGATATTTCAATCACTGAAAATTTGTAAACAACAATTAATCTTCAATAGCAATTTCAATAATTCATTACTTTGACTTAATACAATGTTGCGATCAATATTCGATCGCACCCATTAGACATATCAACCAGTGAAAATGTGTAAACAACAAATAATCTTCAAAAAGTATTTCAATAAATCATTAATTTGACTTGATATAATTTTGCGATCAATATTTGATCGCACCCTTTTGACATATAAATCGTTGTTAATGTGTAAACAACAATTAAAATTCAATAACAAATTTAATAATTCATTACTTTAACTTAATACAATGTTGCTATAAATATTCAATCGCACCCTTTAGACATATCAATCACTGAAAATGTGTAAACAACAATGAATCTTAAATAATTAATTTTTGTAACTTAATACAATTTTGCGATTAATATTCGATCGCACCCTTTAGACATATCAATCATTCTAAATGTGTAAACAACAATTAATCTTCAATACCCAATTCAATAATTCATTACTTTAACTAAATACAATGTTGCGATCAAATATCGATCGCACCCTTTAGACATATCAATCACTGAAAATGTGTAAACAACAATTAATCTTCAATAACAAATTCAATAATTCATTACTTTGACTTAATACAATGTTGCGATCAATATTCGATCGCACCCACTAGACATATCAATCACTGAAAATGTGTGAACAACAAATAATCTTCAATAACTTATTCAGTAAATCATTACTTTGACTTTATACAATGTTGCGATCAATATTCGATCGCACCCTTTAGACATATCAATCATTATAAATGTGTAAACAACAATTAATCTTCAATACCCAATTCAATAATTCATTACCTTAACTAAATACAATGTTGCGATCAAATGTCGATCGCACCCTTTGGACATATCAATCACTGAAAATGTGTAAACAACAATTAATCTTCAATAACCAATTTAATAATTCACTACTTTGACTTAATACAATGTTGCGATCAATATACGATCGCACTGATTAGACATATCAACCAATGAAAATGTGTACACAACAAATAATCTTCAAAAATTATTTCAATAAATCATTACTTTGACTTAATATAATTTTGCGATCAATATTTGATCGCACCCTTTAGACATATAAATCATTGTTAATGTGTAAACAACAATTAAACTTCAATAACAAATTCAATAATTCATTACTTTAACTTAATACAATGTTGCGATCAATATTCAATCGCACCATTTAGACATATCAATCACTGAAAATGTGTAAACAACAATGAATCTTAAATAATTAATTTTTGTAACTTAATACAATTTTGCGATCAATATTCGATCGCACCCTTTAGACATATCAATCATTATAAATGTGTAAACAACAATTAATCTTCAATACCAATTCAATAATTCATTACTTTAACTAAATACAAACTTGCAATCAAATGTCGATCGCACCCTTTAGACATAACAATCACTTAAAATGTGTAAACAACAATTAATGTTCAATAACCAATTCAATAATTCATTACTTTGACTTAATACAATGTTGCGATCAATATTCGATCGCACCAATTAGACATATCAATCACTGAAAATGTGTGAACAACAGTTAATCTTCAATAACTAATTCAGTAAATCATTACTTTGACTTAATACAATGTTGCGATCAATATTTGATCGCACATATTAGACATATCAATCACTGAAAATGTGTGAACAACAAATAATCTTGATAAACTAATTCAGTAAATCATTACTTTGACTTAATACAATTTTACGATCAATATTCGATCGCACCCTTTAGACATATAAATCATTGTAAATCTATAAACAATAATTCATCTGCAATAACAAATTCAATAATTCATTACTTTAACTTAATACAATGTTGGGATCAATATTTGATAGCACCCATTAGACAAATCATTCCTGAAAATGTGTAAACAACAAATAATCTTCAATAACTAATTCAATAAATCATTACTTTGACTTCATACAATGTTGCGATCAATATTCGATCGCACCCTTAAGACATATAAATCATTGTAAATGTATAAAAAAAATTTAATCTTCAATACCAAATTCAATAATTCATTACTTTAACTTAATACAATGTTGCAATCAATATTCGATCTCACCCTTTAGACATATCAATCACTGAAAATGTGTAAACAACAAATAACCTTCAATAACATATTCAATAATTAATTTCTGTAACTTAATACAATGTTGCGATCAATATTCTATCGCACCCTTTAGGCATATCAATAATAGTAAATGTGTAAACAACAACTAATCTTCAATACAGAATTAAATAATTCATTACTTTAACATAATACAATGTTGCGATCAAATGCAGATCGCACCCTTTTTGACTTATCAACCACTGAAAATGTATACACAACAATTAATCTTCAATAACAAATTCAGTAATTCATTACTTTGACTTAATACAATGTTGCGATCAATATATGATTGCACCCTTTAGACAAATCAATCACTTTAAATGTGCTAACAACAATTAATCTTCAATACCCAATTCAATAATTCATTACTTTTGTTTAATACAATATTGCGATCAATTGTCGATCGCACCCTTTAGACATATCAATCACTTAAAATGTATAAACATCAATTAATCTTCAATAAGATATTTAATAATAAATTTTTGTAACTTAATACAATGTTGCGATCAATATTCGATCGCACCATTTAGACATATCAACCATTGTAAATGTGTAAACAACAATTAATCTTCAATACCCAATTCAATAATTCATTACTTTAACTAAATACAATGTTGTGATCAATTGTCGATTGCACCGTTTAGACATATTAATCACTGAAAATGTGTAAACACTAATTAATCTTCAATAACAAATTCAATAATTCATTACTTTGACTTAATACAACGTTGAGATCAATATCCGATCACACCCATTCGACATATAAATCACCGAACAATTAATCTTCAATAACAATTTCAATAATTCATTACTTTAAGTTAATACAATGTTGCGATCAATTATCGATCGCAACCTTTAGACATATCAAACACTGAAAATGTGTAAACAACAACTAATCTTCAATAACTAATTCAATAAATCATTACTTAGACTTAATACAATGTTGCGATCAATATTTGATCGCAGCCTTTAGATATATCAATCATTGTAAATGTGTAAACAAAAATTAATCTTCAATACCAAATTCAATAATTCATTACTTTAAATTAATACAATGTTGCGATCAATATTCGATCGCACCCTTTAGACATATCAATCACTAAAAATGTGTAAACAACAATTAATCTTCAAACACCAATTCAATAATTCAATACTTTGACTTAATACAATGTTATGATCAATTGTCGATCGCACCCTTTAGACATATAAATCACTGAAAATGTGTAAGCAACAATTAATTTTCAATAACCAAATCCGTAATTCATTACTTTGACTTAATACTATGTTGCGATCAATTTTCGATCGCACTTTTTAGACATATCAATCACTGTAAATGTGTAAACAACAAATAATATTCAATACCCAATTCAATAAATCATTACTTTAACTTAATACAATATTGCGATCAATTGTCGATTGCACCCTTTAGACATATCATTCACTGAAAATGTGTAAACAACAATTAGTCTTCAATAACCAATTCAATAATTCAACTTTGACTTAATACAATGTTGCGATCAATATTTGATCTCACCCATTAGACATACCAATCACTCAAAATGTGTGAACGACAATTAATCTTCAATAACTATATCATTAAAATCATTACTTTGACTTAATACAATGTTACGATCAATATATGATCGCACCCTCTAGACATATAAATCAATGTAAATACGTAAAAAACAATTTATCTTCATTAACAAATTCAAGAATTCATTACTTTAATAATATTGCGATCAATATTCGATCGCACCCATTAGACATATCAATAACTAATTCAATAAATCATTACTTTGACTTAATACAATGTTGCGATAAATATTCAATTGCAGCCTTTAGACATATCAATCATTCTAAATGTGTAAACAACAAATAACCTTCAATAACATATTCAATAATTAATTTCTGTAACTTAATACAATGTCGCGATCAATATTCGATCGCACCCTTTAGACATATCAGTCATTGTAAATGTGTAAACAACAATTAATCTTCAATAAAGAATTAAATAATTTATTACTTTAACTTAATACAATGTTGCGATCAAATGTCGATCGCATCCTTTTGACATATCAATCACTGAAAATGTGTACACAACAATTAATCTTCAATAACAAATTCAATAATTCATTACTTTGACTTAATACAATGTTGCGATCAATATTCGATCGCACCCTTAGAAATGTCAATCACTGAAAATGTGTAAACAACAATTAACCTTGAATAACAATTTCAATAATTCATTACTTTAACTTAATACAATGATGTGATCAATATTCCATGGCACCCTTTAGACATATCAATAACTGAAAATGTGTAAACAACAACTAATCTTCAGTAACCAAATCAATATTTCATTACTTTGACTTAATACAATGTTTCGATCAATTGTCGATCGCACCCTTTAGACATATCAATCACTTTAATTGTGTAAACAACAATTAATCTTCAATACCCAATTCAATAATTTATTACTTTAAGTTAATACAATGTTGCAATCAATTGTCGATCGCACCCTTTAGACATATCAATCACTCAAAATGTGTAAACAACAATAAATCTTCAATATTATATTTAATAATTAATTTCTGTAACTTAATACAATGTTGCGATCAATATTCGATCGCACCCATTAGAAATGTCAATCACTGAAAATGTGTAAACAACAATTAATCTTGAATAACAATTTCAATAATTCATTACTTTAACTTAATACAATGATGTGATCAATATTCCATGGCACCCTTTAGACATATCAATAACTGAAAATGTGTAAACAACAATTAATCTTCAGTAACCAAATCAATATTTCATTACTTTGACTTAATACAATGTTGCGATCAATTGTCGATCGCACCCTATAGACATATCAATCACTTTAATGGTGTAAACAACAATTAATTTTCAATACCCAATTCAATAATTCATTACTTTAAGTTAATACAATGTTGCGATCAATTGTCGATCGCACCCTTTAGACATATTAATCACTGAAAATTTGTAAACAACAATTAATCTTAAATAACATATTCAATAATTAATTTCTGTAACTTAATACAATGTTGTGATCAATATTCGATCGCACCCATTAGAAATGTCAATCACTGAAAATGTGTAAACAACAATTAATCTTGAATAACAATTTCAATAATTCATTACTTTAACTTAATACAATGATGTGATCAATATTCCATGGCACCCTTTAGACATATCAATAACTGAAAATGTGTAAACAACAATTAATCTTCAGTAACCAAATCAATATTTCATTACTTTGACTTAATACAATGTTGCGATTAATTGTCGATCGCACCCTTTAGGGTTTAGGGTTTAGGGTTTAGGGTTTAGGGTTTAGGGTTTAGGGTTTAGGGTTTAGGGTTTAGGGTTTAGAAAATGATGTAATCAATCACTTTAATTGTGTAAACAAAAATTAATCTTCAATATCCAATTCAATAATTCATTACTTTAAGTTAATACAATGTTGCGATTAATTGTCGATCGCACCCTTTAGACATATCAATCACTGAAAATGTGTAAACAACAATAAATCTTCAATATTATATTTAATAATTAATTTCTGTAACTTAATACAATGTTGCGATCAATTGTCGATCGCACCCTTTATCAATATCCATCACTGAAAATGTGTAAACAACAATTAATCTTCAATAACATATTCAATAATTAATTTTTGTAACTTAATACAATGTTGCGATCCATATTCCATAACCTTTAGACATATCAACCATTGTAAATGTGTAAACAACAATTAATCTTCAATACCCAATTCAATAATTCATTACTTTAACTTAATACAATGTTGCGATCAATATTCGATCGCACCCTTTAGACATATCAATCACTGAAAATGTGTAAACAACAATTAATCTTCAATAACAAATTCAATAATTCATTACTTTAACTTAATACAATCTTGCAATCAATATTCGATCGCACCATTTAGACATATCAATCACTGAAAATGTGTAAACAACAACTAATCTTCAATAATATATTGAATAATTAATTTCTGTAACTTATTACAATGTTGCGATAATATTCGATCGCACCGTTTAAACATATCAATCATTGTAAATGAGTAAACAACAATTAATCTTCAATACAGAATTAAATAATTCATTACTTTTACTTAATACAATGTTGCGATCAAATGTCGATCGCACCCTTTTGACATATCAATCAATTAAAATGTGTAAACAAGAATTAACTTCATACCAATTCAATAATCCATTACTTTGACTTAATACAATGTTGCGATCAATATTCGATTGCACTCATTAGACATATCAATCTTTGAAAATGTGTAAACAACAATTAATCTTCAATAACAATTTCAATAAATGATTACTTTGACTTAATACAATGTTGCGATCAATATTCGATCGCACCTTTTAGACATATGAATCACTGAAAATGTGTAAACAACAAATAATCTTCAATAACTAATTCAATAAATCATTACTTTGACTTTAACAATGTTGCGATCACTATTCGATCGCACCCTTTAGACATATAAATCATTGCAAACGTGTAAACAACAATTAATCTTCAATAACAAATTCAATAATTCATTAATTTGACTTAATACAATGTTGCGATCAATATTCGATCGCAACCATTAGACATATCAATCATTGAAAATGTGTAAACAACTAATAATCTTCAATAACTAATTCAATAAATCATTACTTTGACTTTATACAATATTGCGATCACTATCCGATCGCACCCTTTAGACATATGAATCATTGTAAACGTGTAAACAACAATTAATCTTCAATAACAAATTCAATACTTCATTACTTTAACTTAATACAATGTTGTGATCAATATTCGATCGCACCCTTTAGACAGATCAATCATTTTTAATGTGTAAACAAAAATAAATCTTCAATACCCTATTCAATAATTCATTACTTTAACTTAATACAATGTTTGCGATAAATTGTCGATTGCACCCTTTAGACATATCAAACACTGAAAATGTGTAAACAACAATTAATCTTCAATAACCAATTCAATAATTCTTTAATTTGACTTAATACAATGTTGCGATCAATATTCAATCGCACGCATTAGATATATCAATCACTGAAAATGTGTAAACAATAATAAATCTTCAATAACAAATTCAATAATTCATTACTTTAACTTAATACAATATTGCGATCAATATTCGATCGCACCCTTTAGACATATCAATAACTGAAAATGTGTAAATAACAATTAATCTTCAATAACATATTCAATAATCAATTTCTGTAACTTAATACAATGTTGCGATCAATATTCAATCGCACCCTTTAGACATATCAATCATTGTAAATGTGTAAACAACAATTAATCTTCAATACAGAATTAAATAATTCATTACTTTAACTTAATACAATGTTCCGATCAAAGGTCGATCGCACCCTTTAGACATATCAATCACTAAAAATGTGTAAACAACAATTAATCTTCAATAAAAATTTCAATAATTCATTACTTTAACTTAATACATTGATTCGATCAATATTCCATGGCACCCTTAAGACATATCAATAACTAAAAATGTGTAAACAATAATTAATCTTCAGTAACCAAATCAATAATTCATTACTTTGACTTAATACAATGTTGCGATCAATTGTCGATCGCACCCTTTAGACATATCAATCACTTTAATTGTGTAAACAACAATTAATCTTCAATACCCAATTCAATAATTCATTACTTTAAGTTAATACAATGTTGCGATGAATTGTCGATCGCACCCTTTAGACATATTAATCACTGAAAATTTGTAAACAACAATTAATCTTCAATAACATATTCAATAATTAATTTCTGTAACTTAATACAATGTTGCGATCATCATTCGATCGCACCCTTTAGACATATCAACCATTGTAAATGTGTAAACAACAATTAATCTTCAGTACCCAATTCAATAATTCATTACTTTAACTTAATACAATGTTGCGATCAATATTCGATCGCACCCTTTAGACATATCAATCACTGAAATTGTGTAAACAACAATTAATCTTCAATAACATATTCAATAATTCATTACTTTAACTTAATACAATGTTTCAATCAATATCTGATCGCACCCTTTAGTCATAATCACTAAAAATGTGTAAGCAACAATTAATCATCAATAACATATTGAATAATTAATTTCTGTAACTTAATACAATGTTGCGATCAATATTCGATCGCACCCTTTAGACATATCAATCATTGTAAATGTGTAAACAACAATTAATCTTCAATACAGAATTAAATAATTCATTACTTTAACTTAATACAATGTTGCGATTAAATGTCGATCGCACTATTTTGACATATCAATCACTGAAAATGTTTAAACAAGAATTAATCTTCAACCCAATTCAATAATTCATTACTTTGACTTAATACAATGTTGCGATCAATATTCGATTGCACCCATTAGACATATCAATCACTGAAAATGTGTAAACAACAGTTAATCTTCAATAACAATTTCAATAATTCATTACTTTGACTTAGTACAATGTTGCGATCAATATTCGATCGCAGCCATTAGACAAATCAATCACTGAAAATGTGTAAACAACAAATAATCTTCAATAAGTATTTCAATAAATCATTACTTTGACTTAATATAATGTTGCGGTTAGAGAGCATACTAGACTTATCGAATTGTAGCTTCGTAGACATTTCGGTAAGCTATACGATCGGAGAGTAATTATACGAATCCAAGGGAAAGTTTAAGTGACAGTTCGGTTTTTATTCCGGTATGAAGCTCGGTCAGAAAGTTTCAATTCTCTTAGACTTGCCGAATTGTAATTCGGTACCTAACTCGGTGAAGAGTTCGGTCATAGAGGTTGAATAGTCATCAGAGGTTCATACCGAACTACAGTTCGGTAACCTATTCGGTAAGTAATTCGTCCAGAGAGTGAATCTAATGATCTCCAGCCTGACCGAATTGTATTTCGGTAACCAGCTCGGTAAACAGTTCGTCCAAAGATCATCCTACGTTTAGTTTTCCAGTTAAAAGTGACAATCCGGTATCTAATCCGGTAAACAGCCCGGTTACGGACCCTGGGCACTTTTTAAGCCTAATTCAAGTTATTTTGATCGACAAACAAAGTCTAGCTACCTAGTTGGGTCTAATCCAAGCACTTATAGCCAATTAGTAGTCACAATAAACATTACCCAATGTGAGAAAACAACTAGCAGCAGCTAGAAACAAACCACGACATATCCAACACATAACTAGAAGTAGAAATACATCATTATCACAGAGTTCAGATTACCCAAATTAATTAGGTGTTTAACTTACTAGGCCTGTCCTTAGTCTAATAACAAAATCGGGAACAAAACAGACAGATAGGGTTAAACCCTCGGAGATGGATCAAAGATCCCAGAGATGATGTCGTCGCATCCAGAAATGAGCAGAGCTTCAGAAATGATGCCGTTGCATCCAGAAAATGGTTGGCAATCAAGGACATATACGCTTTCGCGCATCGATGTATACATCTAGTTTTCCCTAACAGCATGCTGGTCTTATTTTATTAACCTTAGGACAAGACTTTATCAGATTACAAAATTCAATTTCCAAATAGTAGACAGATAGCAAACGAGTATGAACATAATTTCATATGT
The DNA here is from genome assembly GCA_031304145.1 of Cardiospermum halicacabum. Lineage (NCBI taxonomy): Eukaryota > Viridiplantae > Streptophyta > Magnoliopsida > Sapindales > Sapindaceae > Cardiospermum > Cardiospermum halicacabum. The sequence continues at coordinate 10,647,210 of CM062389.1, forward strand.
CTGATCATGATCAAATAATAGGGCAGCAATATTCCCAAGCAGTTGATCAAATGCAGCATTATAAGCTATTTCAAATCAGAATTCGTCTTATATAAATTTAATCAAATTTTCATACAAGCAATCAAACAAAAACATACAAACGTGAGGGCATAAACACGGTTACTAACCTTATTCGCTAATCCAAAATATCACCGAAATTACTCCGGTTGACGATCCCCAACTTGGTCTACACCAAATCAAGAATAATTCATAAATTCCCAAATTGATCGAATTAGTGTTTTACAATAATCAAAATCAAAGTTTCAACTAAAACCCCAAAGACCCAAATCGATTTAGAATCAAACTCCGGTTCATTAAATCCCTAATTTAAACAAAATCCCAAATTTGAATAGAGACGATTTAATTTAAATCAAAGAGAAATCATTACCTAAGATGAAGAAATCGAAACTAAAACCCAAATCCCAAGTGCAACTTCAACAATTAAAGCTTTCGAAATCGTAGCTTTGGAATCCGCGGAGAGGTTTTTGGTTTTGAGAGAAAACAATAACACGTAACAATCAAGTTTCTAGGTTTTGGTGAGAATGAAACAAAAAACTATTCTTTTCACATATATATGAGTGGTAAATATCTCCACAAACCCATATATTCCATGTGGTTTGAAAACAACCCAATTTTAGAATTATTTGCAAAATCATCTTAAATATTAAATTGTTTTTCAAATGTAACCCAAAAGTCAAACTAGTCAAATCATTTGGTCAAACCGGAAAAGTCAACATAATTCAAAAATACCAATTTTACCCTTATAACGAAAATAAATAAAAATTAAAAAAAATTCAAAATTAAGCTGACGAATAGCCCCAGATTACGGACGTGACATATTCAATAATTAATTTCTGTAACTTAATACAATGTTGCGATCAATTGTCGATTGCACCCTTTAGACATATCAATCACTGAATATGTGTTAACAACGATTAATCTTCAATAACAAATTCAATAATTTATTACTTTAATTTAATATAATGTTGCGGTCAATATTCGATCGCACCTATTAGACATATCAATCACTGAAAATTGTAAACAATAATTAATCTTGAATAACTAATTCAACAAATCATTACTTTGACTTAATACAATATTGCGAACTATATTCGATAGCACCCTTTACACATATCAATCACTGAAAATGTGTAAACAACAATTAATCTTCAATAACCAATTCAATATATCATTACTTTGATATAATACAATATTGTGATCAATATTCGATCGCACCATTTAGACATATCAATCATTGTAAATGTGTAAACAACAATTAATCTTCAATAACAATTTCAATAATTCATTACTTTAACTTAATACAATGTTGAGATCAATATTCGATCGCACCCATTAGACATATCAATCACTGAAAAAGTGTAAACAACAATTGATCTTCAATAACTAATTCAATAAGTCATTACTTTGACTTAAAACAATGTTGCAATCAATATTCGATCGCACACTTTATACATATCAATTATTGTAAATGTGTAAAGAATAATTAATCGGCAATAACCAATTCAATAATTCGTTACTTTAACTTAATACAATGTTTCAGATCAATATTCGATCGCACCCTTTAGACATATCAATTATTGTAAATGTGTAAACAACAATTAATCTTCAATACCCAATTCAATAATTCATTATTTTGACTTAATACAATGTTGCGATCAATTGTCGATTGCACCCATCAGACATATCAGTCACTGAAAATGTGTAAACAACATTTAATCTTCAATAACCAATTCAATAATTCAAAACTTTGACTTAGTGCAATGTTAGGATCAATATTCGATCGCACCTTTTAGACATATCAATCGTTGTAAATATGTCAACAACAATTAATCTTCAATAAAAATTCAATAAATAATTACTTTAACTAGTTACAATGTTGTGATCAATATTCGATCGCACCCATTAGACATTTCAATCAGTGAAAATGTGTAAACAATAATTAATCATCAATAACCAATTCAATAATTCATTACTTTGACTTAATACAATGTTGAGATCAATTGTCGATTGCACCCTTTAAACATATCAATCACTGAAAATGTGTAAACAACAATTAATCTTCAGTAACAAATTCAATAATTCATTAATTTGACTTAAATCAATGTTGCGATCAATATTCGTTCGCACCCATTAGACATATCAATCACCATAAATGTTTAAACAACAATTAATCTTCAATAACAATTTAAATAATTCATTACTTTAACTTAATACAATGGTGCGATCAATATTCGATCGCACCCTTTAGACATATCAATCACTGAAAATGTGTATACAACAATTACTCTTCAAAAACCAATTCAATAATTCACTACTTTGACTTAATACAAAGTTGCGATCAATATTCGGTGCACCCATTAGACATATCAATCACTTAAAATGTGTAAAGAACGATTAATCTTCAATAACCAATTCAACAATTCATTACTTTCACTTAATACAATGTTGCGATAAATATTCGATCGCACCCATTAGATATATCAATCACTGAAAATTTCTAAACAACAAATTATTCTTCAATAAAAATTTCAATAATTCATTACTTTAATTAGATACAATGTTGCGATCAATATTAGATCGCAACCATTAGACATATCAATCACTGAAAATGTGTAAACAAAAATTAATCTTCAATAACAAATTCATTAACTCATTACTTTGACTTAATACAATGTTGTGATCAATATTCGATGACACCCTTTAGATATGTGAATCACTGAAAATGTGTAAACAACAAAAAATCTTTAATAACAAATTCAATAATTCATTACTTTGACTTAATACAATGTTGCAATCAATTAACTATCGCTCCTATTGGAAATATCAATCCCTGTAAATGTGTAAACAATAATTAATCTTCATTACTCAATTCAATAATTCATTACTTTAAGTTAATATAATGTTGGGATCAATTGTCGATCGCACCCTTTAGACATATCAATCACTTAAAATGTATAAACAACAATTAATCTTCAATAACATATTCAATAATTAATTTCTGTAACTTAATACAATGTTGCGATCAAATGTCGATTGCACCCTTTAAACATATCAATCACTGAAAATGTAAAAAAATAATTAATCTTCAATAACCAATTCAATAATTCATTACTTTGACTTAATATAACATTGCGATCAATATTTGATCGCACCCATTACACATATCAATCACTGAAAATCTGTAAACATTAATTAATCTTCAACACCAAATTCAATAATTCATTACTTTGACTTAATACAGTGTTGCGATTAATTGACTATTGCACCCTTTAGACATATCAATCAATGAAAATGTGTAAACAACAATTAATCTTCAATAAAAAATTAATAATTCATTACTTTTACTTAATACAATGTTGCGATCAATTGTCGATCGCACCCTTTAGACATATCAATCACTGAAAATGTATAAATTACAAATTAACATCAATAGGCAATTCAATACTTTATTACCTTAACTTAATACAGTGTTGCGATCAATTTTCGATCGCATCCTTTACACATATCAATCATTGAAAATGTGTAAACAACAATTAATATTCAATAATCAATTCAATAATTCATTACTTTGACTTAATCCAATGTTGTGATCAATATTGGATCGCACCCTTTAGACATATCAATCGCTGAAAATGTGTAAACAAAAATTAAACATCAATAACCAATTCAATAATTCATTACTTTAACTTAATACAATGTTGCGATCAATTGTCGATCGCACCCTTTAGACATATCAATCACTGAAAATGTGTAAACAACAATTAATCTTTAATAACAAATTCAATAATTCATTACTTGAACTTTATACAATGTTGCGATCAATATTCGATCGCACCCTTAAGACATATCAATCATTATAAATGTGTAAACAAAAATTAATCTTCAATACGCAATTAAATAATTCATTACTTCAACTTCATACAATATTGCGATCAAATGTCGATCGCACCCTTTAGACATATGAATAAGTGAAAATGTGTAAACAACAATTAATCTTTGTTCACAATTTCAATAATTCATTAGTTTAACTTAATACAATGTTGCTATAAATATTCGATGGCACCCTTTAGACATATCAATAACTGAAAATGTGTCAACAACAGTTAAGCATCAATAACCAATACAATAATTCATTACTTTGACTTAATACAATGTTGCGATCCATTTTCGATCGTCCCTTTTTGACATTTCAATCACTTTAAATGTGTAAACTACAATTAATCTTCAATACCCAATTCAATAATTCATTACTTTAACTTAATACAATGTTGCGATCAATTGTCGATTGCACGCTTTAGCCATATCAATCACTGAAAAGGTGTAAACAACAATTAATCTTAAATAACCAATTCAATAATTCATTACTTTAAGTTAATACAAAGTTGCGATCAATATTCAATCGCACCCATTACATATATCAATCACTGAAAATGTGTAAACAATAATTAATCTTCAATACCCAATTCAATAATTTGTTACTTTAACTTAATACAATGTTGCAATCAATTGTCGATTGCGCTCTTTAGCCATATCAATCACTGAAAATGTGTAAACAACAATAAATCTTCAATAACAATTTAAATAATTAATTACTTTAACTTAATACATAGTTGCGATCAATATTCGATGGCACCCATTACGCATATCAATCACTGAAAATGTGTAAACAACAATTTATCTTCAATACCGAATTCAATAATTCATTACTTTAAATAATATAATGTTGCGATCAATTGTCGATTGCTCACTTTAGACATATCAATTACGTAAAATGTGCAAACAACAAATAAGTTTTAATAACAAATTCAATAATTCATTACTTTGACTTAATACAATGTTGCGATTAATATTCTATCGCACACATTTGACATATCAATCACAAAAAATGTGTAAACAACAATTAATCTTCAAAAATTAATTCAATAAATCATTTCTTTGACTTAATACAATGTTGCGATTAATATTCGATCGCACCCTTTAGATATATCAATCACTGTAAATGTTTAAAAAAACAATTAATATTCAATACCTAATTTAATAAGTGTTGCGATCGATTGTCGAACTCACCCTTTAGACATATCAGTCACTAAAAAATGTGTAAACAACAATTAATCTTCAATAACATATTCAATAATTAATTTCTGTAACTTAATACAATGTTGCGATCAATATTTGATAGCACCCTTTAGACATATCAATCGTTGTTAATGTGTAAACAACAATTAATCTTCAATACCCAATTAAATAATTCATTACACTAAATTAATAAAGTATTGCGATGAAATGTCGATCGCACCCTATAAACATATCAATCACAGAAAATTTGTAAACAACAATTAATCTTCAATAACCAAATCAATAATTCATTACTTTGACTTAACACAATATTGCGATCAATATTCGATCGCACCCATTAGACAATTAATCACTGAAAATGCGTAAACAGCAATTAATCTTCAATAACCAATTCAATAATTCATTACTTTGACTTAATACAATGTTGCGATCAATTTTCGATCGCACCTTTTAGACTTATCAATCACTGTAAATGTGTAAATAACAATTAATCTTTAATACCCAATTTAATAATTCATTACTTTAACTTAATACAATGTTGTGTCAATTTTCGATTGCACCCTTTAGACATATTAATCACTGAAAATGTGTAAACAACAATTAATGTTCAATAACCAATTCAATAATTCATTACTTTGACCTAATACAATGTTGTGATCAATATTCGATCGCACCCATTAGACATATAATTCTCTGAAAATGTTTAAACAACAATTAATCTTTAATGACTAATTCAATAAATCAATACTTTGACATAATACAATGTTGCGATCAATATTCGAGCGCAACCTTTAGACATATAAATCATTGTAAATGTGTAAACAACAATTAATCTTCAATAACCAATTCAATAATTCAATACTTCGACTTAATACAATGTTGCGATCAATATTCGATCGCACCCATTGGACATATGAATCACTGAAAACGTGTAAACAACAATTAGTCTTCAATAAAAATTTCAATAATTCATTACTTTAACTAAATACAATGTTGCGATCAATTAAAAATCGCAGCCTTAAGACATATCAATCACTGTAAATGTGTAAACAACAATTAATCTTCAATACCCAATTCAATAATTCATTACTTTAACTTAATACAATGTTGTGTCAATTTTCGATTGCACCCTTTAGACATATTAATCACTGAAAATGTGTAAACATTAATTAATGTTCAATAACAAATTCAATAATTCATTACTTTGACTTAATACAATGTTGCGATCAATATTAGATCGCACCCATTAGACATATAATTCTTTGAAAATGTTTAAACAACAATTAATCTTTAATAACTAATTCAATAAATAAATACTTTGACATAATACAATGTTGCGATCAATATTCGATCGCACCCTTTAGACATATAAATCGTTGTAAATGTGTAAACAACAATTAATCTTCAATAACCAATTCAATAATTCATTACTTTGACTTAATACAATGTTGCGATCAATATTCGATCGCACCCATTGGACATATGAATCTTTGAAAACGTGTAAACAACAATTAGTCTTCAATAAAATTTTCAATAATTCATTACTTTAACTAAATACAATGTTGCGATCAATTAAAAATCGCAGCCTTAAGACATATCAATCACAGTAAATGTGTAAACAACAATTAATCTTCAATACCCAACTCAATAATTCATTACTTTAAGTTAATTCAATGTCGCGATCATTTGTCGATCGCACCATTTAGACATATCAATCACTAAAAATGTGTAAACAACAATTAATCTTCAATAACATATTCAATAATTAATTTCTGTAACTTAATACAATGTAGCGATCAATATTCGATCGCACCCTTTATACATATCAATCATTGAAAATGTTTAAACAATAATTAATCTTCAATAACAAATTCAATAACTCATTACTTTGACTTAATACAATGTTGCGATCAATATTCGATGACACCCTTTAGATATGTGAATCACTGAAAATGTGTAAACATCAAAAATCTTTAATAACAAATTCAATAATTCATTACTTTGACTTAATACAATGTTGCGATCAATTAACTATCGCTCCCATTGGAAATATCAATCCCTGTAAATGTTAAAACAATAATTAATCTTCATTACTCTGTTCAATAATTCATTACTTTAAGTTAATATAATGTTGGGATCAATTATCGATCGCACCCTTTAGACATATCAATCACTTAAAATGTATAAACAACAATTAATCTTCAATAACATATTTAATAATTAATTTCTGTAACTTAATACAATGTTGCGATCAAATGTCGATCGCACCCTTTAGACATATCAATCACTGAAAATGTAAAAAAAATAATTAATCTTCAATAACGAATTCAATATTTCATTACTTTGACTTAATATAATATTGCGATCAATCTTTTATCGCACCCATTACACATATCAATCACTAAAAATGTGTAAACATTAATTAATCTTCAACACCAAATTCAATAATTCATTACTTTCACTTAATACAGTGTTGCGATCAATTGACTATTGCACCCTTTAGACATATCAATCACTGAAAATGTGTAAACAACAATTAATCTTCAATAAAAAAATTAATAATTCATTACTTTTGCGTAATACAATGTTGCAATCAATATTCAATCGCACCCATTAGACATATCAATCACTGAAAATATGTAACAACAATTAATTTTCAATAACTAATTCAATAAATCATTACTTTGACATAATACATTGATGCAATCAATATTCGATCGCACCCTGTAGACATATAAATCATTGTAAATCTGTAAACAACAATTAATCTTTAATAACAAATTCAATAATTCATTACTTGAACTTAATACAATGTTGCGATCAATATTCGATCGCACCCTTTAGACATATCAATCACTGAAAATGTGTAAACAACAATTAATCTTCAATAACAAATTCAATAATTCATTACTTTGACTTAATACAATGTTACGATCAATTAATAATTGCACCCTTTAGACATATCAATCCTTGTTAATGTGTAAACAACAATTAATTTTCAATACCCAATTCAATAATTCATTTGTTTAAGTTAATATAATATTGTGATCAATTGTCGATCGCACCCTTTAGACATATCAATCACTAAAATTGTGTAAAAAACAATTAATCTTCACTAACATATTCAATAATTAATTTATGTAACTTAATACAATGTTGCGATCAATATTCGATCGCACCCTTAAGACCTATCAATCATTATAAATTTGTAAACAAAAATTAATCTTCAATACGTAATTAAATAATTCATTACTTCAACTTTATACAGTATTGCGATCAAATGTTGATCTCACCCTTTAGACATATGAATCACTGAAAATGTGTAAACAAGAATTAATCTTTGATCACAATTTCGATAATTCATTAGTTTAACTTAATACAGTGTTGCTATCAATATTCGATGGCACCCTTTAGACATATCAATAACTGAAAATGTGTCAACAACAGTTAAGCATCAATAACCAATGCAATAATTCATTACTTTGACTTAATACAATGTTGCGATCCATTTTCGATCGTCCCTTTTTGACATTTCAATCATTTTAAATGTGTAAACTACAATTAATCTTCAATACCCAATTCAATAATTCATTACTTTAACTTAATACAATGTTGCGATCAAATGTCGATTGCACCCTTTAGCCATATCAATCACTGAAAAGGTGTAAACAACAATTAATCTTAAATAACCAATTCAATAATTCATTACTTTGAGTTAATACAAATTTGCGATCAATATTCGATCGCACCCATTACACATATCAATCACTGAAAATGTGTAAACAACAAATAATCTTCAATACCTAATTCAATAATTCGTTACTTTAACTTAATACAATGTTGCAATCAATTGTCGATTGCGCCCTTTAGCCATATCAATCACTGAAAATGTGTAAACAACAATTTATCTTCAATACCCAATTCAATAATTCATTACTTTGAATAATACATTGTTGCGATCAATTGTCGATTGCACACTTTAGACATATCAATCACTTAAAATGTGCAAACAACAATTAATTTTTAATAACAAATTCAATTATTCATTACTTTGACTTAATACAATGTTGCGATTAATATTCGATCGCACACATTTGACATACCAATCACAAAAAATGTGTAAACAACAATTAATCTTCAATAATTATTTCAATAAATCATTACTTTGACTTAATACAATGTTGCGATTAATATTCGATCGCACCCTTTAGATATATCAATCACTGTAAATGTGTAAAAAAAAAAATTAATCTTCAATACCTAATTCAATAAGTGTTGCGATCAATTGTCGAACTCACCCTTTAGACATATCAGTCACTAAAAAATGTGTAAACAACAATTAATCTTCAATAACATATTCAATAATTAATTTCTGTAACTTAATACAATGTTGCTATCAATATTTGATAGCACCCTTTAGACATATCAATCGTTGTTAATGTGTAAACAACAATTAATCTTCAATACCCAATTAAATAATTCATTACATTAAATTAATGCAGTATTGCGATGAAATGTCGATCGCACCCTTTAAACATATCAATCACAGAATATTTGTAAACAACAATTAATCTTCAATAACAAATTCAATAATTCATTACTTTGACTTAACACAATGTTGCGATCAATATTCGATCGCACCCATTAGACAATTAATCGCTGAAAATGTGTAAACAACAATTAATCTTCAATAACCAATTCAATAATTCATTACTTTGACTTAATACAATGTTGCGATCAATTTTCGATCGCACCTTTTAGACTTATCAATCACTGTAAATGTGTAAACAACAATTAATCTTTTAATACCCAATTCAATAATTCATTACTTTAACTTAATACAATGTTGTGTCAATTTTCGATTGCACCCTTTAGAAATATTAATCACTGAAAATGTGTAAACAACAATTAATGTTCAATAACAAATTCAATAATTCATTACTTTGACTTAATACAATGTTGCGATCAATATTCGATCGCACCCATTAGACATATAATTCTCTGAAAATGTTTAGACAACAATTAATCTTTAATAACTAATTCAATAAATCAATACTTTGACATAATACAATGTTGCGATCATTATTCGATCGCACCCTTTAGACATATAAATCATTGTAAATGTGTAAACAACAATTAATCTTCAATAACCAATTAAATAATTCATTACTTTGACTTAATACAATGTTGCGATCAATATTCGATCGCATCTATTGGACATATGAATCACTGAAAACGTGTAAACAACAATTAGTCTTCAATAAAAATTTCAATAATTCATTACTTTAACTAAATACAATGTTGCGATCAATATTCGATCGGACCCATTGGACATATGAATCACTGAAAACGTGTAAATAACAATTAGTCTTCAATAAAAATTTCAATAATTCATTACTTTAACTAAATACAATGTTGCGATCAATAAAAAATCGCAGCCTTAAGACATATCAATCACTGTAAATGTGTAAACAACAATTAATCTTCAATACCCAATTCAATAATTCATTACTTTAAGTTAATACAATGTCGCGTTCATTTGTCGATCGCACCCTTTAGACATATCAATCACTTAAAATGTGTAAACAACAATTAATCTTCAATAACATATTCAATAATTAATTTTTGTAACTTAATACAATGTAGCGATCAATATTCGATCGCACCCTTTATACATATCAATCATTGAAAATGTTTAAACAACAATTAATCTTCAATAACAAATTCTATAATTCATTACTTTGACTTAATACAATGTTGCGATCAATATTTGCTCGCACCAATTAGACATATCATTCACTGAAAATATGTAAACAACAATTAATCTTCAATAACTAATTCAATAAATTATTACTTTAACTTAATACAATATTGCGAACAATATTTGATCGCACCCATTAGACATATCAATCACAGAAAATGTGTAAACAATAATTAATCTTCAATCACAAATTCAATAATTCATTACTTTGACTTAATACAATTTTGTGATCAATTAAGGATCGCACCCTTTAGACATATCTATCACTGTTAATGTGTAAACAACAATTAATCTTCAATACCCAATTCAATAATTCATAACTTTAAGTTAATACAATGTCGCGATCATTTGTCGATCGTACCCTTTAGACATATCAATCACTAAAAAAGAGTAAACAACAATTAATTTTCAATAACATATTCAATATTTAATTTCTGTAACTTAATACAATGTTGCGATAAATAATCGATCGTACCCTTTAGACATATCAATCATTGTAAATGTGTGAACAATGATTAATCTTCAATAACAATTTCAATAATTCATTACTTTCACTTTATACAATGTTGCGATCAATTGTCGATCGCACCCTTTAGACATATCAATCACTGTAAATGTGTAACAAACAATTAATCTTCAATAACAATTTCAATAATTCATTTCTTTCTTCAATACAATTTTGCGATCAATATTCAATCGCACCCTTAGACATATAAATAACTAAAAATGTGTAAACAACAATTAATCTTCAATAACCATTTCAATAATTCATTACTTTGACTTAAGATAATGTTGCGATCAATTTTCGATCGCACCCTTTAGACATATCAATCACCGTAAATGTGTTAACAACATATTATCTTCAATAACGAATTCAATAATTCATTACTTTGACTTAATACAATGTTGCGATCAATATTCGATCGCACCCTTTAGACATATCAATAACTGAAAATGTATAAACAACAATTAATCTTCAATAACGAATTCAATAATTCATTACTTGGACTTAATACATTGTAGCGATCATTTTTCGATCACACCTTTAAGACATATCAATCACTGTAAATGTGTAAACAACAATTAATCTTCAATACCCATTTCAATAATTCATTACTTTAACATAATACAATGTTGTGATCAATTGTCAATTACACCCTTTAGACATATCAATAACTGAAAATTTGTAAACAACATTTAATCTTCAATAACAAATTCAATAATTCATTACTTTAACTTAATACAATATTATGATCAATATTATATTGCACCATTAGACATATCAGTCACAGAAAATGTGTGAACAACAATTAATATTCAATAACTAATTCAATAATTCATTACTTTGACTTAATACAATGTTGCGATTAATATTCGATTGCACCCTTTAGACATATAAATCATTGTAAATGTGTAAACAATAATTAATCTTCAATAACAAATTCAATAGTTCGTTACTTTGACTTAATACAATGCTGCGATCAATATTCGATCGTACCCATTTGACATATCAATCATTGTAAATGTGTAAAAAACAACTAATATTCAATCCAATTCAATAATTCATTACTTTAAGTTAATACAATGTCACGATCATTTGTGGATCGCAACCTTTAGACATATCAATCACTAAAAATGTGTAAACAATAATTAATCTTCAATAACATATTTAATAATTAATTTCTATAACTTAATACAATATTGCGATCAATATTCGATCGCACCCTTTAGACACATCAATCATTGTAAATGTGTAAACAACAATTAATCTTCAATACACAATTATATAATTCATTACTTTAACTTAATACAATATTGCGATCAAATGTTGATCGCACCCTTTAGACATATCAATCACTTAAAATGTGTAAACAACAGTTAATCTTCAATAACATTTCAATAATTCATTACTTTGACTTAATAAAATATTACGATCAATATTCGATCGCACCCATTAGACATATCAATCACTGAAATTGTGTAAACAAAAATTAATTTTCAATAACCAATTCAATAATTCATTACTTTGACTTAATACAATGTTGCGATCAATTTTCGATCACACCTTTTAGACATATTAATACTTGAAAATGTGTAAACAACAATTAATCTTCAATAACAAATTCAATAATTCATTAATTTGACTTAATACAATGTTGCGATCAATTTTCGATCGCACCTTTTAGACATATCAATCACTATAAATGTGTAAACAACAATTAATCTTCATTATCCAATTCAATAATTCATTACTTTAACTTAATACAATGTTGCAATTAATTTTCGATTGCACCCTTTAGACATATCAATTACTGAAAATGTGTATACAACAACTAATCTTCAATAACATAATTAAAAATTCATTACTTTGACTTAATACAAAGATGCGATCCATATTCGATCGCACCCATTAGACATATCAATCAAAGATAATGTGTAAACAACAATTAATCTTCAATAACTAATTCAATAAATCATTACTTAGACTAAATAAAATGTTGCGATCAATATTCGATCGCACACTTTAGACATATCAATCATTGTATATGTATAAACAACAATTAATCTTCAATAACAATTTCAATAATTCATTACCTTCACTTAATAAAATGTTGCGATCAATTGTCGATCGCACCCTTAAGACATATCAATCAATGAAAATGTGTAGAAAACAATTAATCTTCAAAAACAAATTCAATAATTCATTACTTTGACTTAATACAATGTTGCGATCAATATTCGATCGCACCCTTTAGACATATCAATCATCGTAAATGTGTAAACAACAATAAATCTTTAATAACAACTTAAATAATGCATTATTTTAACTTAATACAATGTTGCGATCAATATTCGATCGCACCGTTTAGACATATCAATCACTGAAAATGTATAAACAACAATTAATCTTCAATAACCAATTCAATAATTCACTACTTAGACTTAATACAATGTTGCGATCAAAATTCGATCGCACCCATTAAACATATCAATCACTGAAATTGTGTAAACAACAATTAATCTTCAATAACTAATTCAATAAATCATTACTTTGACATAATATAATGTAGCGATCAATATTCGATCGCACCCTTTATACATATCAATCATTGTAAATGTGTAAAGAATAATTAATTGTCAAAAATAAATTCAATAAATCATTATTTTAACTTAATACAATGTTGCAATCAATATTCGATCGCACCCTTTAGACATATCAATCACTAAAAATGTTTAAACAACAATTAATATTCAATAACAAATTCAATAATTCTTTACTTTGACTTAGTACAATGTTGCGAGCAATATTCGATCGCACCCATTAGACATATCAATCATTGAAAATGTGTAAACAATAATTAATCTTCAATAACCAATTCAATAGTTCATTACTTTAACTAAATACAATATTGCGATCAATTGTCGATCCTACCCTTTAGACATATTAATCACTGTAAATGTGTAAAAAACAATTAATCTTCAATCCAATTCAATAATTCATTACTTTAAGTTAATACAATGTCGCGATCATTTGTCGATCGTAACTTTTAGACATATCAATCACTAAAAATGTGTAAACAACAATTAATCTTCAATAACATATTTAATAATTAATTTCTGTAACTTAATACAATGTTGCGATCAATATTCGATCACACCCTTTAGACATATCAATCATTGTAAATTTGTAAACAACAATTAATCTTCAATACGCAATTAAATAATTCATTACTTTAACTTAATACAATATTGCGATCAAATATCGATCGCTCCCTTTAGACATATCAATCACTTAAAATGTGTAAACAACAATTAATCTTCAATAACAATTCAATAATTCAATACTTTGACTTAATAAAATGTTACGATCAATATTCGATCGCACCCATTAGATATATCAATCACTGAAATTGTGTAAACAACAATTAATTTTCAATAACCAATTTCATAATTCATTACTTTGACTTAATACACTGTTGCGATCAAGTTTCGATCACACCTTTTAGACATATCAATACTTGAAAATGTGTAAATAAGAATTAATCTTCAATAACCAATTCAATAATTCATTACTTTGAGTTAATACAATGTTGCGATCAATTTTCGATCGCACCTTTTAGACATATCAATCACTGTAAATGTGTAAACAACAATTAATCTTCAATACCCAATTCAATAATTCATTACTTTAACTTAATACAATATTGCGATTAATTTTCGATTACACTCTTTAGACATATCAATTACTTAAAATGTGTAAACAACAACTAATCTTCAATAACATAATCAATAATTCATTACTTTGACTTAATACAAAGATGCGATCTATATTCGATCGCACCCATTAGACATATCAATCACAGATAATGTGTAAACAACAATTAATCTTCAATAACTAATTCAATAAATAATTACTTAGACTTAATAGAATGTTGCGAGCAATATTCGATCGAACTCTTTAGACATATCAATCCTTGTAAATGTGTAAACAACAATTAATCTTCAATAACAATTTCAATAATTCATTACTTTCACTTAATAAAATATTGCGATCAATATTCGATCGCACCCTTAGACATATCACTAACTTAAAATGTGTAAACAACAATTAATATTCAATAATTAATTCAATAATTCATTACTGTGACTTAATACAATGTTGCGATCAATATTCGATCGCACCCTTTAGACATATCAATCATCATAAATGTGTAAACAAAAATTAATCTTCAATAACAATTTAAATAATTCATTACTTTAACTTAATACAATGTTGCGATCAATATTCGATCGCACCCTTTAGACATATCAATCACTAAAAATGTGTAAACAACAATTAATTTTCAATAACCAATTCAATAATTCATTCATTTGACTTAATACAATGTTGCGATCAATTGTCGATCAAACCCTTTAGACATATCAATCACTATAATTGTGTAAAAAACAATTAATCTTTAATACCCAATTCAATAATTCATTACTTTAAGTTAATACGATGTTGCGATCAATTGTCTATCGCACCCTTTAGACATATTAATCACTGAAAATGTGTAAATAACAATTAATCTTCAGTAACATATCCAATAATTAATTTCTGAAACCTAATACAATGTTGCGATCAATAATCGATGGCACCCTTTAGACATAACACTTACTGAAAAACGTATAAACAACAATTAATCTTCAATAACATATTCAATAATTAATTTCTGTAATTTAAAACAATGTTGCGATTAATATTCAATCGCCCCCTTTAGACATATCAATCATTGTTAATTTGTAAATAACAATTAATCTTCAATACCCAATTCAATAATTCATTACTTTAACTTTATACAATGTTGCGATCAATTGTCGATTGCACCATTTAGATATATCAATCACTGAAAATGTGTAAACAACAATTAATCTTCAATAACAAATTCAATAATTAATTTCTGTAACTTAAAACAATGTTGCCATCAATATTCAATCGCCCCCTTTAGACATATCAATCATTGTTAATTTGTAAATAACAATTAATCTTCAATACCCAATTCAATAATTCATTACTTTAACTTTATACAATGTTGCGATCAATTGTCGATTGCACCATTTAGATATATCAATCACTGAAAATGTGTAAACAACAATTAGTCTTCAATAACCAATTCAATACTTCATTACTTTGACTTAATACAATGTTGCGATGAATATTCGATCGCACCCATTAGACATATCAATCACTGAAAATGTGTAAACAACAATTAATCTTTAATAAAAATTTCAATAATTAATTACTTTTACTTAATAAAATGTTGCGAACAATAATCGATGGCACCCATTAGACATATCAACCACTAAAAATGTGTTAACAACAATTAATCTTCAATACCCAATTCAATAATTCATTACTTTGACTTAATACAATGTTGCGATAAATTGTCGATTGCAACCTTTAGACATATCAATCACTGAAAATGTGTAAACAACAATTAATCTTCAATAACCAATTAAATAATTCATTACTTTTGACTTAATACAATGTTGCGATCAATATTCGATCGCACCCATTAGACATATCAATCAATGAAAATGTGTAAACAACAATTAATCTTCAATACCCAATTCAATAATTCATTACTTTAACTTAATACAATGTTGCGATTAATCGTCGATTGCACCCTTTAGACATATCAATTACTGAATATGTGTAAACAACGATTAATCTCCAATAACATAATTAATAATTCATTACTTTGATTAATAAAAAGATGCGATTCATATTCGATCGCACTCATTAGATATATCAATCACAGAAAATGTGTAAACAACAATTAATCTTCAATAACAAATTCAATAAATCATTACTTTGACTTAATGCAATGTTGCGATCAATATTCGATCCCACCCTTTAGACATATCAATCATTGTAAATGTGTAAACAACAATTAATTTTCAATAACAATTTCAATAATTCATTGCTTTCACTTAATACAAGGTTTCGATCAATATTCGTTCGCACCCTTAGATCTATCAATAACTTAAAATGTGTAAACAACATTTAATCTTCAATAACAAATTCAATAATTCATTATTTTGACTTAAAACAATGTTGCGATCAATTTTTGATCGCACAGTTTAGACATGTCAATCACGATAAATGTGTAAACAACAATTAATCTTCAATAACAATTTAAATAATTCATTACTTTAACTTAATACAATGTTGCGATCCATATTCGATCGCACCCTTTAGACCTTTCAACAACAGAATATGTGTAAACAACAATTAATCTTCAATAACCAATTCAATAATTCATTAATTTTACATAATACAATGTTGCGATCTTTTTTTGATCGCACCTTTTAGACATATCAATTATTGTAAATGTGTAAACAACAATTAATCTTCAATACCCAATTCAACAATTCATTACTTTAACATAATACAATGTTACGATCAATTGTTGATTGCACCCTTTAGACAAATCAATAACTCAAAATTTTTAAACAACAATTAATCTTCAATAAAAAATTCAATATATCATTTTTTTGACTTAATACAATGTTGCGATCAATATTCGATCGCACCCATTTGACATATCAATCACTAAAATGTGTGAACAACAATTAATCTTCAATAACGAATTCAATAAATTACTTTGACTTAATATAATGTTGCGATCAATTAAGGATCGCACCTTTTAGACATATTAATCACTGTAAATGTGTAAACAACAATTAATCTTCAATACCCAATTCAATAATTCAGTACTTTAAGATAATACAATGTCGCGATCATTTGTCGACCGCACCCTTTAGACATATCAATCACTAAAAATGTGTAAACAGTAATTAATCTTCAATAACATATTCAATAATTAATTTTCTGTAACTTAATATAATGTTGTCATCAATATTCGATTACACTCTTTAGACATATCAATCATTGTAAATGTGTAAACAACAATTAATCTTCAATACGCAATTAAATAATTCATTACTTTAACTTAATACTATATTGCAATCAAATGTCGATCGCACCCTTTAGACATTTCAATCACTGAAAATGTGTAAACAACAATTAATCTTCAATAACCAATTCAATAATTCATTACTTTAACTTAATACAATGTTGCGATCAATATTCGATGGCTCCCTTTAGACATATGAATAACTGAAAATGTGTCTACAACAATTAAGCTTCAATAACTGATGCAATAATTCATTACTTTGACTTAATACAATGTTGCGATCATCTTTCGATCACACCTTTTAGACATATCAATCACTGCAAATGTGTAAACAACAATTAATCTTCAATACCCAATTCAATAATTCAATACTTTAAGTTAACAAATGTTGCAATCAATTGTCGATTGCACCCTTTAGACATATGAATCACTGAAAATGTGTAAACAACAATTAATCTTCAATAACAAATTCAATAATAAATTACATTTAGTTAAAACAAAGTTGTGATCCATTTTCGATCGCACCCAATAGACATATCATTAACTGAAAATGTGTAAACAACAAATAATCTTCAATACCCAATTCAATAATTCATTACTTTGACTTAATACATTGTTGCGATCAATTGTCGATTGCACACCTTAGACATATCAATCACTAAAAAAGTGTAAAAAACAATTAATTTTTAATAACAAATTCAATAATTCATTACTTTGACTTAATACAATGTTGCGATCAATATTCGATCGCACTCATTAGACATATCAATCACTGAAATTGTGTAAACAACAATTAATCTTCAGTAACTAATTCAATAAATCATTACCTTGACTTAATACAATGTTGCGATCAATACTCGATCGCACCCTTTAGACATATCAATCACTTAAAATATGTAAACAACAATTAATCTTCAATAACAAATGCAATAATTCATTACTTTGACATAATACAATGTTGCCATCAATATTCGATCGCACCCTTTAGACATATCAATCATTGTAAATGTGTAAAGAACAATTAATCGTCAATAACCAATTCAATAACTCATTACTTTAATTTAATACAAAGTTGGGATCAATATTCGATCGCACACTTTAGACATATTAAACACTGAAAATGTGTAGACAACAATAAATCTTCAATAAAAAATTCAATAATTCATTACTTTGACTTAATACAATGTTGCGATCAATATTCGATTGCACCCATTTGACATATCAATCACTGAAAAATGTGTGTACAACAATTAATCTTCAATACCCAATTCAATAAATCATTACTTTTACTTAATACAATGTTGCGATCAATATTTGATTGCACCCTTTAGATATATAAATCATAGTAAATGTGTAAACAACAATTAATATTCAATAACAAATTCAATAATTCATTACTTTAACTTAATACAATGTTGCGATCAATATTCAATCGCAACGTTTAGACATATGAATCACTGAAAATTTGTAAACAACAATTAATCTTCTATAACAAATTCAATTATTCGATACTTTGACTTAATACAATGTTGCGATCAATTAAGGATCGCACCGTTTAGACATATCAATAACAATAAATGTGTAAACAACAATTAATCTTCAATACCCAATTCACTAATTCAGTACTTTAAGTTAATACAATGTTACGATCATTTGTCAATCGCACCCTTTAGACATATCAATCACTAAAAATGTGTAAACAGCAATTAAACTTCAATAACATATTCAAAATTTAATTTCTGTAACTTAATACAATGTTGCGATCAATATTCGATCGCACCCATTAGACATATCTATCACTGAAAATGTGTAAACAACAACTAATCTTCAATAACCAATTTAATTATTCATTACTTTTACTTAATACAATGTTGCGATCAATTGTCGATCGCATCCTTTAGACATATCAATTACTATAAATGTGTAAACAACAACTAATATTCAATAACTAATTAATTAAATCATTACTTTGACTTAATATAATATTGCGATCAATATTCTATCGCACCCTTTAGATATATCAATCATTGTAACTGTGTAAACAATTATTAATCTTCAATAACAATATCAATAATTTATTACTTTAACTTAGTACAATGTTGCGATCAATATTCGGTCGCACCCTTTCGACATATCAATCACTATAAATGTGTAAACAACAATTAATCTTTAATACCCAATTCAATAATTAATTACTTTAACTTAATACAATGTTGCGTCAATTGTCGATTGCACCCTTTAGACATATTAATCAATGAAAATGTGTAAATAACAATTAATCTTCAATTAACAATTCAATAATTTATTACTTTGACTTAATACAATGTTGCAATCAATATTCGATTGCACCCATTAGACATATCAATCACTGAAAATGTCTTAACAACAATTAATCTTCAATAACTAATTCAATAAAACATTACTTTGACTTAATACAATGTTGCGATCAACATTCGATCGCACCCTTTAGTCATATCAATCATTGTAAATGGGTAAAGAACAATTAATCGTCAATAACCAATTCAATAATTCATTACTTTAACATAATACAATATTGCGATCAATTATTGATTGCACCCTTTAGACATACCAATCACTGAAAAATGTGTAAACAACAATTATTCTTCAATAACAAATTTAATAATTCATTACTTTGACTTAATACAATGTTGCAATCAATATTCGATCGCACCCATTAGACATATCTTTCACTGAAAATGTGTAAACAACAACTAATCTTCAATACCCAATTCAATAATTCAGTACTTTAAGTTAATACAATGTCGCGATCATTTGTTGATCGCACCCTTTAGGCATATCAATCACTAAAAATGTGTAAACAATAATTAATCTTCAATAAGATATTCAATAATTAATTTCTGTAACTTAATACAATGTTGCGATCAATATTCGATCGCACCCATTAGACATATCATTCACTGAAAATGTGTAAACAACAACTAATCTTCAATAACCAATTCAATAATTCATTACTTTTACTTAATACAATGTTGTGATCAATTGTCGATCACAGCCTTTAGACATATCAATTACTATAAATGTGTAAACAACAACTAATCTTCAATAACTAATTAATTATATCATTACTTTGACTTAATACAATGTTGCAATCAATATTCGATCGCACCTTTTAGACATATCAATCATTATAAATGTGTAAACAACAATTAATCTTCAATAACAATTTCAATAATTAATTACTTTAACTTAGTACAATGTTGCGATCAATATTCGGTCGCACCTTTTCGACAAATCAATCACTGTAAATGTGTAAACAACAATTAATCTTCAATACCCAATTCAATAATTAATTACTTTAACTTACTACAATGTTGCGTCAATTGTCGATTGCACCCTTAAGACATATTAATCATTGAAAATGTGTAAACAACAATTGATCTTCAATAACCAATTCAATAATTTATTTCTTTGACTTAATACAATGTTGCGATCAATATTCGATCGCACCCATTAGACATATCAATCACTTAAAATGTCTTAACAACAATTAATCTTCAATAACTAATTCAATAAAACATTACTTTGACTTAATACAATGTTCCGATGAACATTCGATCGCACCCTTTAGACATATCAATCATTGTAAATGTGTAAAGAATAATTAATCGTCAATAACCAATTCAATAATTCATTACTTTTACTTAATACAATGTTGCGATCAATTATTGATTGCACCCTTTAGACATATCAATCACTGAAAATGTGTAAACAACAATTATTCTTCAATAACAAATTCAATAATTCATTACTTTGACTTAATACAATGTTGCGATCAATATTCGATCACACCCATTAGACATATCTTTCACTGAAAATGTGTAAACAACAATTAATATTCAATAACTAATTCAATAAATCATTACTTTGACTTAGTACAATGTTGTGATCAATATTCGATCGCACCCTTTAGACATATAAATCATTGTAAATGTGTAAACAACATTTAATCTTCAATAACAAATTTAATAAGTCATTACTTTAACTTAATACAAAGTTGCGATCAATATTCGATCGCACCTTATAGACATATGAAACACTGAAAATGTGTAAACAACAATTAAGCTTCAATAACCTATTGAATAATTCATTACTTTGACTAAATACAATGTTGCGATCAATTTTCAATCGCACCCTTTATACATATCGATCCCTGTAAATGTGTAAACAACAATCTATCTTCAATACCCAATTCAATAATTCATTACATTAAGTTAATAAAATGTTTCGATCAATTGTCTATCGCACCCTTTAGACATATTAATCACAGAAAAATGTGTAAACAATAATTAATCTTCAATAAAATATTCAATAATTAATTTCTGTAACTTAATACAATGATGCGATAAATATTTGAACGCACATTTTAGACATATCAATCATTCTAAATGTGTAAACATCAATTAATCTTCAATACAAAATTAAATAATTCATTACTTTAAGTTAATACAATATTGCAATCAAATGTCGATCGCACCCTTTAGACATATCTATCACTGAAAATGTGTAAACAATAATTAATCTTCAATACCCAATTTAATAATTCATTACTTTAACTTAATACAATGTTGCTATCAATTGTCGATTGCACCCTTTAGACATATTAATAACTGAAAATGTGTAAACAACAATTAATCTTCAATAATAATTTCAATAATTCATTACATTAATTAAATACAATATTGCAATCAATATTCGATGGCACCCTTTAGACATTTTAGTAACTGAAAATGTGTAAACAACAATTAGTTTTCAATAACCAATTAAATAATTCTTTACTTTGACTTAATACAATATTGCGATCCATTTTCGGTCGCACCTTTTAGACATATCGATCACTGTAAATGTGTAAACAACAATTAATCTTCGATGCCCAAATCAATAATTCATTACTTTAACTTAATACAATGTTGAGATCAATTGTCGATTGCACCCTTTAGTTATATCAATCACTGAACATGTGTAAACAACAATTAATCATCAATAGCCAATTCAATAATTCATTACTTTGACTTAATACAATGTTGCGATCAATATTCGATCTCACCCATTAGACATATCAATCACTGAAAATATGTAAACAACAATAAATCTTCAATAACCAATTTAATAATTCACTACTTTGATTTAATTCAATGTTGTGATCAACATTCTATCACACCCTTTAGACATATAAATCATTGTAAATGTGTAAACAACAGTTAATCTTCAATAACAAATTCAATAATTCATTACTTTGACTTAATACAATGTTGCGATCAAAATTCGATCGCACCCTATAGATATATCAATCACTGAAAATGTGTAAACAACAAATAATCATCAATAAAATATTCAATAATAAATTTCTGTAACTAAATACAATGTTGCTATCAATTAACGATCGCACCCTATAGACATATCAATCCCTGAAAAATGTGTAAACAACAATTAATCTTCAATATCATATTCAATAATTTATTTCTGTAACTTAATACAATGTTGCGATCAATATTCGATCGCACCCTTTAGACATATCAATCACTGAAAATGTGTAAACAACAATTTATCTTCAATAACAATTTCAATAATTCATTACTTTAACTTAATACAAAGTTGAGATCAATATTCGATGGTACCCTTTAGACATATAATTAACTGAAAATGTGTAAAAAAAAACAATTAATCTTTAATAACCAATTCAATAATTCATTACTTTGCCTTAATACAATGTTGCGATCAATATTCTATCGCACCCTTTAGACATATCAATCACTGTAAATATGTAAACAACAATTAATCTTCATTACACAATTCAATAATTCATTACTTTAACTTAATTTAATGTTGCGATCAATTGTCGATTGAACCCTTTAGAAATATCAATCACTGAAAATGTGTAAACAACAAATAATCTTCAATAACCAATTCAATAATTCAGTACTTTGACTTAATGCAATGTTGTGATCAATATTCTATCACACCCATTAGACATATCAATCACTGAAAATGTGTAAACAACAATTAATCTTCAATAACATATTCAATAATTAATTTCTGTAACTTAATACAATGTTGCGATCAATATTCGATTGCACCCTTTAGACATATTAATCATTGTAAATGTGTAAACATGAATTGATCTTCAATAAAGAATTAACTAATTCATTACTTTAACTTAATACAATATTTCGATCAAATGTCCATCGCACCTTTTAGACATATCAATCACTGAAAATTTATAAACAACAAGTAATCTTCAATAACCAATTTAATAATTCATTACTTTGACTTAATACAGTATTACGATCAATATTCGATCGCACCCATTAGACATATCAATCACTGAAAATGTGTAAATAACAATTAATCATTAATAACATATTCAATAATTAATTTATGTAACTTAATACAATGTTGCGATCAATATTTGATCGCACCCCTATATCAATCATTATAAATGTGTAAAAAACTGTAAATCTTCAATACAGAATTAAATAATTTATTACATTAACTTAATACAATGTTGCGATCAAATGTCGATCGCACCCTTTAGACATATCAATCACTGAAAATGTATAAACAACAAGTAATCTTCAATAACCAATTCAATAATTCATTACTTTGACTTAATACAATGTTGCGATCAATATTTGATCACACCCATTAGACATATCAATCACTGAAAATGTGTAAACAACAATTAATCTTCAATAACCAATTCAATAATTCATAACTTTGACTTAACACAATGTTGCGATCCATATTTGATCGCATCCATTAGACATATCAATCACTGAAAATGTGTAAACAACTATTAATCTTCAATAACAAATTCAATAATTCATTACTTTAACTTAATACCATTTTGCGATATATTGTCGATTGCACCCTTTAGACAAATCAATCACTGAAAATGTGTAAGCAACAATAAATCTTCAATAATGAATTCAATAGTTCATTACTCTGACTTAATACAATGTTGCAATCAATATTCGATCGCACCCATTAGACATATCAATCACTGAAAATGTGTAAACAACAATTAATCTTCAATAACTAATTCAATAAATCATTACTTTGACTTAATACAATGTAGCGATCAATATTCGATCGAACCCTTTAGACATATAAATCATTGTAAATGTGTAAACAACAATTAATTTCAATATCAAATTAAATATTTCATTACTTTCACTTAATACAATATTGCGATCAATATTCGATCGTACCCTTTAGACATATCAATCACTGAAAATGTGTAAACAATAACTAATCTTCCATAACCAATTCATTAATTTATTATTTTGACTTAATACAATGTTCCGATCAATATTCGATCGCCCCTTTAGATATATCAATCACTATAAATGTGTAAACAACAATTAATCTTCAATAACAAATTCAATTATTCATTACTTTAGCTTAAGACAATGTTGTGATCAATATTCGATCGCACCCTTTAACCATATCAATCACTGAAAATGTGTAAAAAATATTTAATCTTCAATAACCAATTCAATATTTCATTACTTTCAGTTAATACAATGTTCCGATCAATATTTGATCGCACCCTTTAGACATATCAATCACTTTAAATGTGTAAACAACAATTAATCTTCAATACCAAATTCAATTATTCATTACTTTAAGTTAATAAAATATTGCGATCAAATGTCGCCCGCACCATTTAGACATATCAATCACCGAAAATGTGTAAACAACAATTAATATTCAATAAAATTTTCAATATTTAATTTCTGTAACTTAATACAATGTTGCGATCAATATTCGATCTCACCCTTTAGACATATCAATCGTTGTAAATGTGTAAACAACAATTAATCTTCAATACCCAATTCAAAAATTCATTACTTTAACTTAATACAATGTTGCGATCAATTTTTGATTGGCACCCTTTAGACATATCTATCACTGGAAATGTGTAAACAACAATTAATCTTCAATAACATATTCAATAATTTATTTCTGTAACTTAATACAATGTTGCGGTCAATTATCGATCGCACCCTTTAGACATATTAATCACTGAAAATGTGTAAACAATAATTAATCTTTAATAACATATTCAATAATTAATTTCTGTAACTTAATACAATGTTGCTATCAATATTCGATCGCACCCTTTGGACATATCAATCATTGTAAATGTGTAAACAACAATTAATCTTCAATACCCAATTCAATAATTCAATACTTTAACTTAATACAATGTTATTATCAATTGTCGATTGGCACCCTTTAGACATATCAATCACTGAAAATGTGTAATCAACAATTAATCTTCAATAACCCATTTAATAATGCATTTTTTTGACTTAATACAATGTTGTGATCAATATTTGAACGCACCCATTAGACATATTAATCACTGAAAATGTGTAAACAACAATTAATCTTTAATAACAATTTCAATAATTCATTACTTCGATTTAATACAATGTTACGATCAATATTCGATCACACCCATTAGACATATCAATCACTGAAAATGTTTAAACAACAATAAATCTTCAATAACTATTTCAATAAATCATTACTTTGACTTAATACAATGTTGCGATCAATATATGATCGCACCCTTTAGACATATAAATCATTGTTAATGTGTAAACATAAATTTATCTTCAATAACAAATTCAATAATTCATTACTTTTACTTAATACAATGTTGCGATGAATATTCAATCGCACTCTTTAGACATATCAATCACTGAAAATGTGTAAACAAGAATGAATCTACATTAACATATTCAATAATTAATTTTTGTAACTTAATACAATATAGCGATCAATATTCGATCGCACCCTTTAGATATATCAATCATTATAAATGTGTAAACAAAAATTAATCTTCAATACCTAATTCAATAATTCATTACTTTAACTTAATACAATGTTGCGATCAAATGTCGATCACACCCTTTAGACATATCTATCGCTGAAAATGTTTAAACTACAATTAATCTTGAATAACCAATTCAATAATTCATTACTTTGACTTAATATTGTTGCGATCAATATTCGGATGCACCCATTAGACATATCAATCACTGAAAATGTGTGAACAACAATTGATATTCAATAACTTATTCAATAAATCATTACTTTGACTTAATACAATATTGCGATCAATATTCTATCGAACCCTTTAGACATATAAATCATTGTAAATGGGTAAACAACAATTAATTTCAATAACAAATTCAATATTTCATTACTTTTACTTAATACAGTGTTGCGATCAATATTCGATCGCACCCTTTAGACATATCAATCACTGAAAATGTGTAAACAACAATTAATCTTTAATAATAATTTCAATAATTCATTACTTTGACTTAATACAATGTTATGATCAATATTCGATCACACCCATTAGACATATCAATCACTGAAAATGTGTAAACAACAATTAATCTTCAATACCCAATTCAATAATTCATTACTTTAACTTAATACAATGTTGAGATCAATTGTCGATTGCACCCTTTAGACATATCAATCACTGAAAATGTGTAAACAATAATTAATCTTCAATAACTAATTCTGTAAATCATTACTTTGATTTCATACAATGTTGCGATCATTATTCGATCGCACCCTTTAGACATATAAATCATTCTAAATGTATAAACAAAATTTAATCTTCAATAACAAATTCAATAATTCATTACTTTAACTTAATACAATGTTGTGATCAATATTCGATCGCACACTTTAGAGATATCAATCAGTGATAATGTGTAAACAACAAATAACTTTCAATAACATATTCAATAATTAATTTCTGTAACTTAATACAATGTTGAGATCAATATTCGATCGCACCCTTTAGACATATCAATCATTGTAAATGTGTAAACAACAATTAATCTTCAATACAGAATTAAATAATTCATTACATTAACTTAATACAATGTTGCGATCAAATGTTTATCGCACCCTTTTGACATATCAATCACTGAAAATGTGTCCACAACAATTAATCTTCATTAACAAATTCAATAATTTATTACTTTGACTTAATACAATGTTGCGATCAATATTCGATTGCACCCATTAGACATATCAATCACTAAAAAAGTGTAAACAACAAATAATCTTCAATAACTAATTCAATAAATCATTACTTTGACTTAATACAATGTTGCGATCAATATTTGATCGCAGCCTTTAGACATATAAATCATTGTAAATTTGTAAACAACAAATAATCTTCAATAACAAATTCAATAATTCATTACTCTAACTTAATACAATGTTGCGATCAATATTCGATCGCATCCTTTAGATATATATCAATCACTAAAAATGTGTAAACAACAATTAATCTTGAATAACCAATTCAATAATTCATTACTTTGACTTAATACAATGTTGCGATCAATTGTCAATCGCACCCTTTAGACATATCAATCACTGTAAATGTGTAAACAACTATTAATCTTCAATACCCAATTCAATAATTCATTACTTTAATTAATACAATGTTGCGATCAATTGTCGATTGCACCCTTTAGACATATCAATCACTTAAAATGTGTAAACAACAATTAATCTTCAATAAAATATTCAATAAATAATTTCTGTAACTTAATACAATGTTGCGATCAATATTCGATCGAACCCTTTAGACATATCAATCACTCAAAATGTGTAAACAACAATTAATCTTCAATAACCAAATCAATAATTAATTACTTGGACATAATACAATGTTGCGATCAATTGTCGATCGCACCATTTACACATAACAATCATTGTAAATGTGTAAACAACACTTAATCTTCAATAGCAAATTCAATAATTCATTACTTTAACTTAATACAATGTTGCGATCAATAATCGATCGCACCCTTTAGACATATAAATCACTGAATATGTGTAAACAACAACTAATCTTCAATAATGTATTAAATAATTAATTTCTGTAACTTATTACAATGTTGCGATCAATATTAGATCGCACCCTTTAGACATATCAATCACTAAAAATGTGTAAACAACAATTAATCTTGAATAACCAATTCAATAATTCATTACTTTGACTTAATACAATGTTGCGATCAATTGTCAATCGCACCCTTTAGACATATCAATCACTGTAAATGTGTAAACAACTATTAATTTTCAATACCCAATTCAATAATTCATTACTTTAATTAATACAATGTTGCGATCAATTGTCGATTGCACCCTTTAGACATATCAATCACTGAAAATGTGTAAACAACAATTAATCTTCAATAAAATATTCAATAAATAATTTCTGTAACTTAATACAATGTTGCGATCAATATTCGATCGAACCCTTTAGACATATCAATCACTCAAAATGTGTAAACAACAATTAATCTTCAATAACCAAATCAATAATTAATTACTTGGACATAATACAATGTTGCGATCAATTGTCGATCGCACCATTTACACATAACAATCATTGTAAATGTGTAAACAACACTTAATCTTCTATAGCAAATTCAATAATTCATTACTTTAACTTAATTCAATGTTGCGATCAATAATCGATCGCACCCTTTAGACATATAAATCACTGAAAATGTGTAAACAACAACTAATCTTCAATAATGTATTGACTAATTAATTTCTGTAACTTATTACAATGTTGCGATCAATATTAGATCGCACCCTTTAGGCATATTAATCACTCAAAATGTGTAAACAACAATTAATCTTCAATAACCAAATCAATAATTAATTACTTGGACTTAATACAATGTTGCGATCAATTGTCGATCGCACCATTTAGACATAATAATCATTGTAAATGTGTAAACAACAATTAATCTTCAATACCCAATTCAATTATTTATTACTTTAACTTAATATAATGTTGCGATCAATTGTCGATTGTTACCTTTAGACATATCAATCACAGAAAATGTGTAAACAACATTTAATCTTCAATAACCAATTCAATTACTCATTACTTCGACTTAATACAATGTTGGGATCAATATTCGATCGCACCCATTAGACATATAAATCAGTGAAAATGTGTAAACAACAATTAATCTTCAATAACAATTTCAATAATTAATTACTTTGACTTAATATAATGTTACGATCCATTGTCGATCACACCTTTTAGACATATCAATCACTGAAAATTTGTAAACAACAAATAATCTTCAATAACTAATTCAATAAATCATTACCTTGACTTAATACAATGTTGCGGTCAGAGAGCATACTAGACTTACCGAATTGTAACTCGGTAAACATTTCGGTAAGCTATACGGTCTGAGAGTAATTATACGAATCCAAGGGAAAGTTTAAGTGACAGTTCGGTTTCTATTCATGTATGAAGCTCGGTCAGAAAGTTTCAATTCTCTCAGACATGCCGAATTGTAATTCAGTACCTAACTCGGTAAAGAGTTCGGTCAGAGAGGTTGAACAGTCTTCAGAGGTTCATACCGAACTACAGTTCGGTAACCTATTCGGTAAGTAATTCGTCCAGAGAGTGAATCTAATGATCTCCAGCCTGACCGAATTGTATTTCGGTAACCAGCTCGATAAGGAGTTCGTCCAGAGACCATCCTCTGTTCAGTTTTCCAGTTAAAAGTGACAATCCGGTATCTAATCCGGAAAACAGTCCGGTTACGGACCCAGGGCACTTTTTAAGCCTAATTCAAGTTATTTCGATAAACAAACAAAGTCTAGCTACCTAGTTGGGTCTAATCCAAGCACTTATAGCCAATTAGTAGTCACAATAAACACTACCCAATGTTAGAACCCAAACAAAAAACAACTAGCAGCAGCCAGAAACAAACCACGACATATCCAACACATAACCAGAAGTAGAAATACATCATTATCACAGAGTTTAGATTACCCAAATTAATTAGGTGTTTAACTTACTAGGCCTGTCCTTAGTCTAATAACAAAATTGGGAACAAAACAGACAGATAGGGTTAAATCCTCGGAGATGGATCAAAGATCCCAGAGATGATGTCGTCGCATCCAGAAATGAGCCAAGCTCTAGAAATGATGCCGTCGCATCCAGAAAATGGTTGGCAATCAAGGCCATATACGCTTTCGCGCATCGATGTATACATCTAGTTTTCTTTAACAGCATGCTGGTCTTATCGTATTAAACTTAGGACAGGACTTTAGCAGATTACAAACTTCAATTTCCAAATAGCAGACAGATAGCAAACTTAATACAATGTTGAGATCAATATTCGATCGCACCCTTTAGACATATCAATCATTGTTAATGTGAAAACAACAATTAATCTTCAATACTGAATTCAATAATTCATTAATTAAACTTAATACAATGTTGCGATCAATTGTCGATCGCACCCTTTAGACATATCAATCACTGAAAATGTGTACATAACAATTAATCTTTAATAACCAATTCAAAAATTCATTACTTTGACTAATACAGTGTTCCGATCAATATTCGATCACACCCATTAGACAAATTATTCACTGAAAATGTGTAAACAACAATTAATCTTCAATAATTAATTCTATAAATCATTACTTTGACACAATAAAATGTTTCGAACAATATTCGATGCACCCTTTAGACATATAAATCATTGTTAATGTGTAAACAACAATTAATCTTCAATAACGAATTCAATAATTCATTACTTTAACTTAATACAATGTTGTGATCAATTGTCGATCGCACCCTTTAGACATATCAATCTCCCAAAATGTGTACAAAAAAATTAATCGTCAATAACTAATTCACTAATTCATTACTTTGACTTAATACAATGTTGCGATCAATATTCGATCGCACCCATTAGATATATAAATCACTAAAAATGTGTAAACAACAATTAATCTTCAATAACTAATTCAATAAATCATTACTTTGACTTAATAAAATGTTGCGATCAATATTCGATCGCACCCTTGAGACATATCAATCACTGAAAATCTGTAAACAACAATTAATCATCAATAACATATTCAATAATTAATATCTGTAACTTAATACAATGTTGCGATCAATATTCAATCGCACCCTTTAGACATATCAATCATTGTAAATGTGTAAACTACAATAAATCTTCAATAACAAATTCAATAATTCATTACTTTGAGTTAATACAATGTTACGATCAATTGTCCATTACACCCTTTAGACATATCAATCACTGAAAATGTGTAAACAACAATTAATCTTCAATAAAAAATTAAATAATTCATTACTTTTATTTAATATAATGTTGCGAGCGATCAATATTCGATCGCACCCTTTAGACATATCAATCACAGAAAATGTGTAAACAACAATTAATCTTGAATAACTAATTCAATAAATCATTACTTTGACTTAATACAAACAATGTTGCGATCAATATTCGATGGCATCCTTTAGACATATAAATCATTGTAAATGTGTAAACAACAATTAATCTTCAATAACAAATTTAATAATTCATTACTTTAACTTAATACAATGTTGCGATCAATATTCGTTTGCACCCTTTAGACATATCAATCAGTGAAAATTTGTAAACAATAATTAATCTTTATTAACAAATTCAATAATTCATTACTTTGACTTAATACAATATTGCGATCAATTAACGATCGCACCCTTTAGACATATTAATAACTGTAAATGTATAAACAACAATAAATCTTCAATACCCAATTCAATGATTCATTACTTTAACTTAATACAATGTTGCGATCAAATGTCGATCGCACCCTTTAGACATATCAATCACTGAAAATGTGTAAACTATTAATCTTCAATAACCAATTCAATAATTCATTACTTTGACTTAATACAATGTTGCGATTAATTGTCGATCGCACCGTTTAGACATATCAATCACTGAAAATGTGAACACAACAATTAATCTTCATTAATATATTCAATAGTTAATTTCTGTAACTTAACAATGTTGCGATCAATTGTCGATCGCACCCTTTAGACATATCAATCACTGAAAATGTGTAAACAATAATTAATCTTCAATAACATATTCAATAATTAATTTCTGTAACTTACTACAATGCTGCGATCAATATTCGATCGCACCATTTACACATATCAATCATTGTAAATGTGTAAAGAACAATTAATCGTCAATAACCAATTCAATAATTCATTACTTTAATTTAATACAATGTTGCGATCAATTTTTGATTGCCCTCTTTAGACATATCAATCACTGTAAATGTGTAAACAACAATTAATCTTCAATACCCAATTCATAAATTCATTATTTTGACTTAATACAATGTTGCGATCAATTGTCGATTGCACCCATTAGACATATCAATCACTGATAATGTGTAAACGACAATTAATCTACAATAACCAATTCAATAATTCAATACTTTGACTTAATACAATGTTGCGATCAATATTCGATCGCACCCTTTAGACATATCAATCATTGTAAATGTGTAAACAACAATTAATCTTCAATTAATCTTCAATAACAAATTTAATAATTCATTACTTTAACTTAATACAATGTTGCGATCAATATTCGTTTGCACCCTTTAGACATATCAATCAGTGAAAATGTGTAAACAACAATTAATCTTTAATAACAAATTCAATAATTCATTACTTTGACTTAATACAATATTGCGATAAATTAACGATCGCACCCTTTAGACATTTTAATAACTGTAAATGTGTAAACAACAATAAATCTTCAATACCCAATTCAATGATTCATTACTTTAACTTAATACAATGTTGCGATCAAATGTCGATCGCACCCTTTTGACATATCAATCACTGAAAATGTGTAAACGACAATTAATCTTCAATAACTAATTCAATAAATCATTACTTTAACTTAATACAATGTTCCGATCAATATTCGATCGCACCCTTTAGACATATCAATCACTATTAATGTGTAAACAACAATTAATCTTCAATATCCAATTCAAAAATTCATTATTTTGACTTAATACAATGTTGCGATCAATTGTCAATTGCACCCATAAGACATATCAATCAGTGAAAATGTGTAAACAACATTTAATCTTCAATGACTAATTCAATAATTCATAACTTTTCTTAATGCAATGTTGCGATCAATATTCGATCGCACCCTTTAGACATATCAGTCATTGTAAATATGTAAACAACAATTAATCTTCAATAACAATTCAATAATTAAATACTTTAACTAGATACAATGTTGCGATCAATATTCGATCGCACCATTTAGACATATCAATAACTGAAAAGGTGTAAACAATATTTAATCTTCAATAACCAATTCAATAATTCATTACTTTGACTTAATACAATATTGCGATCAATTTTCGATCGCACCTTTTAGACATATCAATCACTGTAAATGTGTAAACAACAATTAATCTTCAATACCCAATTCAATGATTCATTACTTTAACTTAATACAATATGGCGATCAATTGTCGATTGCACCCTTTAGACATATTAATCACTTAAAATGTGTGTACGACAATTAATCTTCAATAACCAATTTAATAATTCATTACTTTAACTTAATACAAAGTTGCGATCCATAATCGATCGCACCCATTAGACATATCAATCATTGAAAATGTGTAAACAACCATAAATCTTCAATAACTAATTCAATAAATCATTACTTTGACATAATACAATGTTGCGATCAATATTCGATCGCACCCTTTATACATATCAATCATTGTAAATGTGTAAATAACAATTAATCGTCAATAACCAATTCAATAATTCATTACTTTAACTTAATAGAATGTTGCGATCAATATTCGATCGCACCCTTTAGACATATCAATCACTGTAAATGTGTAAACAACAATTAATCTTCAATAACCGATTCAATAATTCATTACTTTAACTAAATACAATGTTGCGATCAATTGTCGATTGCACCCTTTTGACATACCAATCACTGAAAATGTGTAAACAACAACTAATCATCAATAACCAATTCAACAATTCATTACTTTGACTTAGTACAATGTTGTGATCAATATTCGATCGCACCCATTAGACATATCAATCACTGAAAATGTCTAAACAACAATTAATCTTCAATAACTAATTCAATAAATCATTACTTTAACTTAATACAATGTTGCGATCAATATTCGATCGCACCCTTTAGACATATCAATCACTGAAAATGTGTAAACAACAATTTATCTTCAATACCCAATTCAAAAATTCATTACTTTGAGTTAATACAATGTTGCGATCAATTGTCTATTGCACCATTTAGACATATCAATCACTAAAAATGTGTAAACAACAATTAATCTTCAATAACAAATTTAATAACTCATTACTTTGACTTAATACAATGTTGCGATCAATATTCGATCACACCCATTAGACATATCAATCTCTGAAAATGTGTAAACAACAATTAATCTTCACTAACAAATTCAATAATTCATTACTTTGACTTAATACAATATTGCGATCAATTAACGATCGCACCCATTGGACATATCAATCACTGTAAATGTGTAAACAACAATTAATCTTCATTACCCAATTCAATAATTCATTACTTTAAGTTAATACAATGTTGGGATCAATTGTCGATCGCACCCTTTAGACATATCAATCAATGAAAATGTGTAAACAACAATTATAGAGCATAAATTATAGTGATTTGATTGATTCCCCGCCTCACTTGATGCATTGTTATCGTTAAT
This sequence comes from Cardiospermum halicacabum, assembly GCA_031304145.1. Taxonomy (NCBI): domain Eukaryota; kingdom Viridiplantae; phylum Streptophyta; class Magnoliopsida; order Sapindales; family Sapindaceae; genus Cardiospermum; species Cardiospermum halicacabum. Next base: position 10,683,276 of record CM062389.1, read on the forward strand.
CACAGCTCGTGATCACTGACCACAGTTTGTGATCCTCATTCACAGTACACTCTATTTTTATGATAACTTGGCATCCCAAAAGGCAAAGAAGGGCCTCTTACTACTACACATGACAGATTTTGGGTCTCCACATCACTTTATAATGTTTTGGCAACTATTGGATATGAGTGCATACTCCATCATCTTACTTGTCTTGCTACTCATATTTTGAGCAACAAAGGCATGGGATCGTTTATTGATGTTATCCATACTACACATTTTCATCATAAATTGGTTAAGGCGCATGAATCATGGTTATTTGATTGACTCCTCACCTCGCTTGATGCACTGTGGTCGTTGATCACAGCTCGTGATCACGTATCAAAATCGGTGATCCTCAATCAGAGTACACTCTGTTGGAAGCCATGGCATCGCGAAAGTCAAAGTAGGGCCCTTTGCTACTACACATGACAGATTATAGGTCTCTAGATCATTTCATAATGTTTTGGCATCCATAGCATATGAGTGCATACCTTTCCATTCTCCTATTTGTCTAATTAGTCATGTTTTGAGCAACCAAGGCATGGGGTCATTTTTTTATATTAGCCGAAGTACACACTTTCATCACAAAATGGTTAAGACGCATGAATCATGTTGACTTGATTGGCTCCCCACCTCGCTTGATGCACTGTGATCGCTGATCACAGCTCGTGATCACGGATCACCGTTTGTGATCCCCATTTACAATACACTCTTTTGAAAGCCATGGAATCCCAAAAGGTAAAAAGGGTAATCTTTCTAGTACACATGACAGATTATGGGTCTCTAGATCATTTCTTAATTTTTTGGCAACCATTGGATATGAGTGCATACCACTAGATCCTCCTACTTGTCTAGTTACTTATGTTTTGAGCAACCAAAATATGGGGTCATTTTTTAACTTTAGCCGAAGTGCACATTTTTGTGATAAAAAGGTTGAGGGGCATGAATAATGGTGATTTGATTGACTCCCCACCTCGCTTGATGCATTGTGACCGTTGATCACGGCTCGTGATCACGAACCACAGTCCGTGATCCCCATTCACAGTACACTATTTTGTATGCTGGCATCCCTCAAGGTAATTAAGAGCCATTGATATGTATAAAGGGTGCGACCGAATATTGATCGCAACCTTATGTTCAGTTAAAAAAATGAATTATTGAATTTGTTATAAGAGACTAAATGTTGTTTACCATTTACAGTGATATACATGTCTAAAGGGTGCGATCGAACATTGATTGCATCATTATATTAGGTTTCATTATTAAATTGGTTATTTAAAATTAATTGTTGTTTACACATTTAAAGTGATTGATATGTTTAAAGGGTGCGATCGATTAATGATCACGACTTTATCATAAGTTCAAGAAATGAAAATTGAATTGGTTATTGAAGACTAATTGTTGTTTATACGTTTACAGTGATTGATATATCCAAAGTGTGCGATCGAACATTGATCGCAACTTAAATTTAAGTTAAGAAAATGAATTATCGAATTGGTTATTGAAGATAAATTATTGTTTATACAATTTTAATGGTAGATATGTTAGAAGGGTGCAATCGTATATTTATCGCAACATTATATTAAGTTAAAGTAATGAATTATTGAATTGGTTATCGAAGATCAATTTTTATTATCACATTTATAGTGTTGGATATGTCTAAAGGGTGCGATCGAATATTGATCGCAACCTTATGCTAAGTTAAAGAAATGAATAATTGAATTTGTTATTGAAGACTAATTGTTTTTTATACATTTACAGTATGTATGTCTAAAGGGTGCGATCCAACACTGATTGCAACTTAATTTTTTAGTTAATGAAATGAATTATCGAATCGGTTATTGAAGATTATTTATTGTTTGCACATTGACAATGATAGATATGTCCAAATGGTGCGATCGAATATTGATCGCAATATTATATTAAGTTAATGTAACGAATTATTAAATTGTTTAGTGAAGATTAATTGTTGTTTACACATTTACACTGATTGATATGTCTAATAAATATAATCAAAAATTGATCGCAACTTTATGTTAAGTTTAAGAAATGAATTATTTGTTTAATTGGTGATTGAAGATTAATTGTTGTTTAACCAAATACAGTGATTGATATGTCTAAAGAATGCAATCGAATATTGATCGCAACCTTATGTTAAGTTAAAAAAAATGAATTATTGAATTTGTTATTGGAGACTAAATGTTGTGTACCATTTAGAGTGATAGATATGTCAAAAGGGTGCGATCCGAATATTGATCGCAACATTATATTAAGTTTCATTATTGAATTTGTTATTTAAAATCAATTGCTGTTTACACATTTACAGTGATTGAAATGTCTAAAGGGTGCGATCGAACATTGATTGCAACTTAATTTAAAGTTGAAGAAAGAATTATCAAATTGGTTATTGAAGATTAATTGTTGTTTACACATTAACAGTGATTGATATGTCTAAACAGTGTGATCAAATATTGATCACAACATTATATTAAGTTAAAGTAATGAATTATTAAATTGGTTATTGGAGATTAATTGTTGTTTTCACATTTACAGTGATTGATATGTCTAAAGGGTGCAATCGAATATTGATCGCAGCTTTATGTTAAGTTAAAAAAAATGATTTACTATTTTGGTCATTGAAGATTAATTGTTGTTTACACATTTACAGTGATTGATAAGTCTAAAGGGTGCAATTGAACATTGATCACAACTTAATTTAAAGTTAAAGAAATGAATTATGGAATTCGTTTTTGAAGTAAATTGTTGTTTACATATTAACTATGATAGATATGTCTAAAGGGTGCGATCGAATATTGATCGCAACATTATATTAAGTTAATGTAACGAATTATTGAATTGGTTATTGAAGATTAATTGTTGTTTACACATTTACAGTGATTGATATGTCTAAAAATACGATCAAACATTGATCGCAACTTTATGTTAAGTTTAAGAAATGAATTATATGTTTAATTTGTTATTGAAGATTAATTGTTGTTTAACCAAATACAGTGATTGATATAAAGGGTGCGATTGAATATTGATCGCAACCTTATGTTCAATCAAAAAAATGAATTAATGAATTTTTTATAAGAGACTAAATGTTGTTTACTCTTTACCAATGTATTATTGAATTGGTAATTGAAGATTAATAATCGTTTACTCATTTACAATGATAAATATGTCTAATGGGTATCATAGAATATTGATCATGGGAATGAATATTGTGATTTGACTAACTCCCAACCTAGTTTGATGCACTGTTATCGTTGATCACAGCTCGTGATCACTGATCATAGTCTGTGATCACCATTCACAGTACCCTCTTTTGGATGCCATGGACTCCCCAAAGGCAAAGAAGGGCTTCTTGCTACTACACATGACAGATTATGGGTTTCCACTTTATTTCATAATGTTTTGGCAACTATTGGATATGAGTGCATACAACCCCATCCTCCTACTTGTCATTTTACTCATGTTATGAGCAATAAAGACATGTGGTCATTTTGTGACGATAGCTCAAGCGCACGTTTTTGTCATAGAAAGGTTAATGGGCATGAATAATTGTGATTTGACTTACTGCCCACCTCTTTTGATTTACTGTGATCGTTGGTCACAGCTCATAATCACGGATAATGGTCTGTGATTGCCATTAAAAGTACTCTCTTTCAGATGTCATGGACTCCCCTATGGCAAAGAAGGTTCTCTTGCTACTACACATGATAGATTATGGGTTTCCACATCATTTCATAACGTTTTGGCAATTATTGGATATGAGTGCATACCACCCCATCACCCTACTTGTCTAGTTATTCATTTTTGAGAAACTAAGACATGTGGTCATTTTTCGATGATTGCTGAAGCGCACGTTTTCATCATAAGAGGATGGGGTGGTATGCCCTCATATCCAATGGTTGCCAAAACTTTATTAAATGATGTGGAGACCCATAATCAGTCATCTGTAGTAACAAGAGGCCCTTGTTTGCTTTGGGGAGTCCATGGCATCTAAAAGAGTGTGCTAAGAATGGCAATCACAGACTATGATCCGTGATCACTAGCTATGTTCATCGAACATAGTGCATCAAACGAGGTTGGGAGACATTCAAAACACCATTATTCATGCCCAATAATCTTTCTATGATTATAATGTTTGATTCGGCTATCGTCGAAAAACACATGCCCTGGTTGCTGAAAATATGAGTAATTAGACAAGTAGGAGGATTGGGTGGTATGCACTCATATCATATAGTTGCAAAAACATTATGAAATGATGTGGAGACCCGTAGTGTGTCCTGTGTAGTAGCAAGGGGCCCTTCTTTGCCAATGGGGAGTCAATGGAATCTAATTGATTGTATTATGAAAGGCGATCGCAGACTACGATCTGTGATCATTAGTGCATCAAACGAAATTTTGTGTCAATCAAATCACTATTATTCATGCCCAATAACCATTCTATGTTTAAAACGTGCACTTCGGCTATCATCGAAAATTGACCAAATGCCTTGGTTGCTGAAAACATGAGTAACTAGACTAGGAGCATAGGGTTGTATGCACTCATATCCAATGGTTGCCAAAACATTATGAAATAACCATACGCCTTATTTGCTCAAAACATGAGTAACTAGACAAGTATGTGGATGGATTGGTATGTACTCATATCCAATAATTGCCAAAACATTATGAAATGGTGTAGATTCCCATAATCTGTCTTGTGTAGTAGCAAGAGGCCCTTTTTTGCCTTTCGGGAGTCCATGGCATCTAAAAGAGTGTACTATGAGTGGCAGATCACAAACAATGATCTGTGATCACGAGCAATGATCAACGATCACAAACCATCAAACGAGATTGGGAGTCCTTCAAATCACCATTATTCATGCGCCTTGACCTTTCTAAGAGTAAAACGTGCTCTTCGGCTATCATCGAAAAATGACCACATACCTTGGTTGCTAAAATCATGAGTAACTAGACAAGTAGGAGGATGAGGTATTACGCACTCATATCCAGTAGTTGCAAAAACATTATTAAATGATGTGGAGACCCATAATCTATCATGTGTAGTAGCAATAGGCCCTTCTTTGCCTTTAGGGAGTCCATGGAATCTAAAAGAGTGTATTATGAATGGCGATCAAAGACTATGCTCTTTGATCGTTAGATATGATCAACGATTATCGTGCATCGAACGAGGTTGTGTGTCATTCAAATCACTATTGTTCATGCCCAATAACCATTCTATTATTAAAACGTGCGCTTTGGCTATCATCGAAAAACGACCACATGCCTTGGTTGCTCAAAACATGAGTAACTAGACATGTAGGAGGATGGGGTGGCATGCCCTCATATCCAATAGTTGCCAAAACATTATGAAATGATGTGGAGACCCATAATCAGTCATCTGTAGTAGCCAGAGGCCTTTCTTTGCTTTGGAGAGTCCATGGCATCTAAAAGAGTGTACTAAGAATGGCGATCACAGACTATGATTCGTGATCATTAGCTATATTCATCGAATACATTGCATCAAAAGAGGTTGGGAGTTATTCAAAACACCATTATTCATGCTTAATAACCTTTCTATGATTATAATGTTTGATTCGGCTATCTTCGAAAAACGACCACATGCCTTGGTTGCTCAAAACATGAGTAACTAGACAAGTAGCAGGATTGGGTGGTATGCACTCATATCCAATAGTAGCAAAAACATTATGAAATGATGTGGAGACCCGTAATATGTCTTGTGTAGTAGCAAGAGGCCCTTCTTTGTTTTGGGGGACTCAATGGTATCTATAAGAGTATACTATGATTGGCGATCACAGATTATGATCCGTGATCATTAGCTATGATCAACGATTATATTGCATCAAACGAGGTTGCGAGTCATTCAAATCATTATATTTCATGTGCAATAACCTTTCTATGATTAAAACGTGCGCTTCGGCTATCATCGAAAAATTACCACATGCCTTGGTTGCTAAAAACATGAGTAACTAAACAAGTAGGAGGATGGGGTGGTGTACACTCATATCCAATGGTTGCCAAAATATTATGAAATGACCATATGCCTTAGTTGTTCAAAACATGAGTAACTAGACAAGTATGAGGATGGATTGGTATTTACTCATATCCAATAATTGCCAAAACATTATGAAATGGTATGGATACCCATAAGATCTTGTGTAATAGCAAGAGGCCCTTCTTTGCCTTTGGGGTGTCCATGGCATCTAAAAGATTGTACTCTGAATGGCAGATCACAAATAATGATATGTGATTTAGAGCAATGATCAACAATCAAAAACCATCAAACAAGATTGGGAGTCCTTCAAATCACCATTATTCATGCCCCTTATCCTTTCTAAGAGTAAAACGTGCGCTTCGGCTATGATCCAAAAATGACCACATGCGTTGGATGCTAAAAACACGAGTAACTAGACAAGTAGGAGGATGGGGTGGTATGTACTCATATCCAATAGTTCCAAAAACATTATTAAATGATGTGGAGACCCATAATCTATCATGTGTAGTAGCAAGAGGCCCATCGTTGCCTTAGGGAGTCAATGGAATCTAAAATAGTGTATTATGAATGGTGATCAAAGACTATGATATGTGATCATTAGCTATGATTAACGATTATAGTGCATCAAATGAGGTTGTGTGCCATTCACATCACTATTATTCATGCTCAATAACCATTATATGATCAAAACGTGCGCTTCGCCTCTCATCGAAAAACGACCACATGCCTTGGTTGCTCAAAACATGAGTAACTAGACAAGTAGGAGGATAGGGTGGTATGCCGTCATATCAAATGGTTGCGAAAACATTATGAAATGATGTGGAGATCCATAATCAGTCATCTGTTGTAGCATGATGCCCTTCTTTGCTTTGAGGAGTCCATGACATCTAAAAGAGTGTACTAAGAATGACGATCACAGACTATGATCCGTGATTATTAGCTATGTTAATCGTATATAGTGCATCAAACGAGGTTGGGAGTCATTCAAAACACCATTATTCATGCCCAATAGCCTTTTTATGATTATAATGTTTGATTCGGCTATCGTCGAAACACGACCACATGCCCTGGTTAACTAGACAAGTAGGAGGATTCGGTGGTATGCACTCATATCCAATAGTTGCAAAAACATTATGAAATGATGTGGAAACCCGTAATCTGTCCTGTGTAGTAGCAAGAGGCCCTTCTTTGCCTTTGGAGACTTAATGGTATCTATAAGAGTGTACTACGAATGGTGATCACAGACTATTATCCGTGATCATTAGCTATGATCAACGATTATAGTGCATCAAACGAGGCAGGGAGTCATTCAAATCACTATATTTCATGCGCCAAAACAAGAGTAACTAGACAAGTATGAGGATGGATTTGTATATACTCACATCAAATAATAGCCAAAACATTATGAAATGGTGTGGATACCCATAATCTGTCTTATGTAGTAGCAGGAGGCCCTTCTTTGCCTCAATGGCATCTAAAAGAGTGTATTATGAATGGCGATCACAGACTATGATCTGTGATCATTAGCTATGATCAACGATTATAGTTCATCAAACGAGGTTGTGTGTCATTCAAATCACTATTATTCATGCCTAATAACTATTCTATGATTCAAGCGTGAGTTCGACTATCATCGAAAAACAACCACATGCCTTTGTTGCTCAAAACATTAGTAACAAGACAAGTAGGAGAATGGGGTGGTATGCTTCATATCCAATGGTTGCCAAAACATTACGAAATGACCATACGCCTTAGTTGCTCAAAACATAAGTACCTACAAAATTATGAGGATGGATTGGTATGTACTCATCCAATAATTGCCAAAAGATTATGAAATGGTGTGAATACACATAATCTGTCTTGTGTAGTAGCAAGAGGTCGTTCTTTCCTTTAGGGACTCAATGGCATCGAAAAGATTGTACTAAGAATGGCGATCACAGACTATGATCCGTGACCATTAGCTATGTTCATAAAATATAGTGCATCAAATGAGGTTGGGAGTCATTCAAAACACCATTATTCATACCCTATAACCTTTCTATGATTATAATGTTTGATTCGGCTATCGTCGAAAAACGACCACATGCCCTGGTTGATCAAAACATGAGTAACTAGACAAGTAGGAGGATTGGGTGGTATGCACTCATATCAAATAGTTGCAAAAACATTATGAAATTATGTGGAGACCCATAATCTGTCCTGTGTAGTAGCAAAAGGCCCTTCTTTGCCTTTGGGGACTCAATGGTATCTATAAGAGTGTACTTTGAATGGCGATCAAAGACTATGATTCGTGATCATTAGTTATGATCAACGATTATAGTGCATCAAACGAGGTTGGGAGTCATTCAAATCACTGTATTTCATGCCCTATCTTTCTATGATTAAAATGTGCGCTTCGGCTATCAACGAAAAATGACCACATGCCTTGGTTGCTGAAAACATGAGTAGCTAGATATGTAGGAGGATGGGGTGGTATGCACTCATATCCAATGGTTGCCAAAACATTATGAAATGACCATACGCCTTAGTTGTTCAAAACATGAGTAGCTAGACAAGTATGAGGATGGATTGGTATGTACTCATATCCAATAATTGCCAAAATATTATGAAATGGTGTGGATACCCATAATCTGTCTTGTGTAGGAGCAAGAGGCCTTTCTTTGCCTTTGGGGAGTCCATGGCATCCAAAAGAGTGCACTGTGAGTGGCAGATCACAAACAATGATCCGAGATCACGAGCAATGTTCAACAATCACAAACAACGAGGTTGGGAGTCTTTCAAATCGCCATTTTTCATGCCCTTTAACCACTCTAAGAGCAAAACGTGCGCTTTGACTATCATCGAAAAATGACCACAAGCCTTGGTTGCTAAAAACACGAGTAACTAGACTAGTAGGAGGATGGGGTGGTATGCACTCATATTTAATAGTTGCAAAAACATTATTAAATGATGTGGAGACCCAAAATCTATCTTGTGTAGTTGCAAGAGGCCCTTCTTTGCCTTTGGAGCGTCAATGGCATCTAAAAGAGTGTATTATGAATGGCGATCACAGACTATGATCTGTGATCATTAGCTATGATCAACGATTATAATGCATCAAACGAGGTTGTGTGTCATTCAATCACTATTATTGATGCCTAGTAACCATTCTATGATTAAAACGAGCGCTTCGGCTGTAATCGAAAAACGGCCACATGCCTTGGTTGTTGAAAACATTAGTAACTAGGCAAGTAGGAGGATGGGGTGGTATACCCTCATATCCAATGGTTGCCAAAACATTATGAAATGATATGGAGACCCATAATCAGTCATCTGTAGTAGCAAGAGGCCCTTCTTTGCTTTGTGGAGTCCATGGCATCTAAAAGAGTGTACTAAGAATGGCGATAACAAACTATGATCCGTGATCATTAGCTATGTTCATCGAATATAGTGCATCAAACGAGGTTGGGAGTCATTCAAAACACCATTATTCATGCCCAATATCCTTTCTATGATTATAAAGTTTGATTCGGCTTTCGTCAAAAAACGACCACATGCCCAAGTTGCTCAAAACATGAGTAACTAGGCAAGTAGGAGGATTGGTTTGTATGCACTCATATCCAATAGTTGCAAAGACATTATGAAATGATGTATAAACCCGTAATCTGTTCTGTGTAGTAGCAAGAGGCCATTCTTTGCCTTTAGGGATTCAATGGTATCTATAAGAGTATACTTTGAATGTCGATCACAGACTATGATATGTGACCATTAGCTATGATCAACGATTATAGTGCATCAAACGAAGTTAGGTTTCATTCAAATCACTATATTTCATGCGCAATAACCACATGATCAACGATTATAGTGCATCAAACGAGGTTGTGTGTCATTCAATCACTATTATTCATGCCAAATAACCATTCTATGATTAAAACGTGTGCTTCAGCTATCATCAAAAAATGACCACATGCCTTGGTTTCTGAAAACATGAGTAATTAGACAAGTAGGAGGATGGGGTGGTATGCACTCATATCCAATGGTTGCCAAAACATTACGAATACGAAATGACCATACGCCTTAGTTGCTCAAAACATGAGTACCTAGAAAATTATGAGGATGGATTAGTATGTACTCAAATCCAATAATTGCCAAAAGATTATGAAATGGTGTGCATACCCATAATCTATCTTGTGTAGTAGCAAGAGGCCCTTCTTTGCCTTTGGGGAGTCCATGGCGTCTAAAAGAGTGTACTGTGAGTGGCAGATCACAAACAATGATCTGTGATCACGAGTAATTTTGAACGATCAAAAACCATCAAACGAGATTCGGAGTCCTTCAAATCACCATTATTCATGCCCCTTAACCTCTATAAGAGTAAAAATTGCGCTTCAGCTATCATCGAAAAATAACCACATGCCTTAGTACCTAAAAACACGAGTAACTAGACAAGTAAGAGGATGGGGTGGTATGCACTCATAACCAATAGTTGCCAAAACATTTTGAAATGATATGGAGACCCCTAATCTGTCCTGTGTTGTAGCAAGAGGCCCTTCTTTGCCAATGGGGAGTCCATGGCATCTTAAAGAGTTTACTAGGAATGGCGATCACAGACTATGATCCGTGATCATTAGCTATGTTCAATGATTATAGTGAATCAAACGAGGTTGTGTGTCATTCAAATCACTATTATTCATGCCCAATAACCTTTCTATTATTATAATTTTTGATTCGGCTATCGTCGAAAAACGACCACATGCCCTAGTTGCTCAAAAAATGAGTAACTAGACAAGTAGGATGATTGGGTGGTATGCACTCATATCCAATAGTTGCAAAAACATTATTAAATGATGTGGAGACCTGTAATCTGTCATGTCTAGTAGCAAGAGGCCCTTCTTTGCTTTTTAGGAGTCCATGGCATCTAAAAGAGTGTACTATGAATGGCGATTACAGACTATAATCCGTGATCATTAGCTATGATCAACGATAATAGTGCAATCAAATGAGGTTGGGAGTCATTAAATCACCATTCTTCATGCCCATTGACCTTTCTATGATGAAAACGTGTGCTTGTGCTATCGTAAAAAACGACCACTTGCCTTGGTTGCTGAAAACATGAGTAACTAGACAAGGAGGAGGATGAGGTGGTATGCATTCATATCAAGTAATTTCTAAGACATTATGAAATGATGTGGAAACCCTTTATCTGCCATGTGTAGTAGCAAGAGGCCCTTCTTTATCTTTGCGGTGTCCATGGCATCAAAAAGAGTGTAATGTCAGTCATAGACTATATTCCGTGATCACGAGCTATGATCAACAATCATAGTGCATCAAATGAGGTGGGGAGTAAGTTTAATCACCATTATTCATGCCTAATAACCTTTCTATTATTAAAATGTGTCCTTGGGCTATTGTCGAAAAATGTCCATATGCCTTAGTTGCTAAAAACATGAGTAACTAGACAAGTAGGAAGATGGGGTGGTATGCACTCATATCCTTTAGTTACAAAAACATTATGAAATAATGTGGAGACCCATAATCTGTCATGTGTAGTAGCAACAGGCCCTTCTTTGCATTCGGGGAGTCCATTGCATCTAAGAGAGTGTACTATGAATGGCGATCACAAACTATGATCTGTGATCATGAGCTCTTATCAACGATCACAGTGCATTAAATGAGGCGTGGAGTAAGTCAAATCACCATTATTCGTGCCCAATAACCTTTCTATGATTAAAACGTGTACTTCGGCTATCGTCAAAAAGTTACCATACGCCTTAGTTGCTCAAAACGTGAGTAACTAGACAAGTAGGAGGATGGGGTGGTATGCACTCATATCCAATAGTTGCCAAAATATTATGAAATTATATGGAGACCCGTAATCTGTCATGTGTAGTTGCAAGAGGCTCTTTGATGGCGCGGTGGATGTATATTATAAATAAGATAAAACAAGTTGAATGTTTTTGGAAACATACAAAACCCAATAGTATTTGGAAACTAATAAAACCTTTGAATACTTTTGGACACAAACAAAACCCAGGTGTTTAAACACTCAAATATTTTTTCTTTCAAAATCTGATGCTTTACATAATCTATTTCTTCCTTTAAATAGGACGAATTACATTGAAAGTATAAAGGAAATAAAACTGCCTATAATAAATGTAACTAAATAGGCATTAACAACAACCATAATAAAATTGAAATAAAGACAAGTTAAGATAAACAAAAGTAACATAAAGAAACTTGAAAAGTCATTCTGGAAAGATCCAAATATGGGCTGAATATATGGATCAGATTTCATGGGTTAAGTTCTTCAGATTGGGCCTCTCTATAGTCACCAGTTATGAGGGCTTGAAACAGCCCAAATGGCTTTAAAAGAAACCCCATTTTCTGGTCACACCCAGCTGCTATTTCAGGTCCAATAATGCTTAGTTCTCCACCATCTCCCAAAGGTGCACAAAGGCCCATGTCGAAGGCATCTTGATAGGCTAGGCTAGATGGACCTCCATCATCCTCCCTTTCTTGAAAAGATTCCCCTTCGACAGAAATTTTCATGGTATCCTCCTTATACTTTGCTAAGTCACTTACATTGAAAGTGTTTGAAACTTTATAAGTTGATGGTAATTCCACTTTGTAAGCATTTTGATATACCCTCTTGATGATCTTGTAAGGACCTTCAGCCTTTGGCATAAGTTTGTTCTTTCTCTTAGAAGGGAATCATTCCCTCCTCAGATGAACCCACACCATATCACCTTCTTTAAACTCAACAACAGATTTTCGCTTGGCTTGCATCTTGTAGGCTTCATTTTTTTTTTCTTAATGTGGGCTTTGGCCTTAGCATGGAGTTTGACAATCTCAGCAACTCTATGTTCAGCCTTTAAGTTTGAAGGAATACTAGAATGTACGTTGCTCAAATCAAGAGGAATAGATGGATTAGCTCCATAAACTAATTCAAAAGGAGTAAAATTGGTAGTCTTACTCTTTGAACTATTGTAAGCAAATTCAGCATGAGCCAACAAATATCCCAATTCTTCACTTTTCCCTTCAGCAAACTTCTCAAAATATTGCCCAAGCTTCTGTTGACCACCTCGGTTTGTCCATCGGTCTGGGGATGGAATGCAGTACTAAACTTCAAAGTAGTTCCTAACCTCGCCCACAAGTGTCTCCAAAAATGACTTAAGAATTTCACATCCCTGTCACTTACTATACTCCATGGAACTCCATGGAGTTTTACATAATTTTCAAAGTACAAATTCAGAACATGAGATGCATCATATGTTCTGTTACAAGCTATTAAATGGGCCATTTTTGAGAACCTGTCTACTACAACCATAATGGAATCATGGTTTCTTCTTGTCCTCGACAAGCCAACAATGAAATCAATACTTACATCTTCCCATGGGGAGCTTGGAACTGGCAAAGGCATGTATGGTCCATGAGCTTGTGTAGTCATCTTGGACTGTTTGCAAGTATTACAGCCCTCAACAAGTCTTGAAACCTCTTTCCACATTTTTGGCCAGTAGAAATTCCTACAAGCCAGTTCATAGGTTTTGTCTCTACCAAAGTGACCAGCCTCCACCATGGATCTCCTTAAGAATTGCTTCCTTTACAGAACTTTGAGGAACACAAACAGCATCAAGTTTGAAAAGATAGCCATCATGAATTGTGACATCCGTAAATGCACCATCTTCCCTAACCCTCTCCCAAATCTGACCGAAGTCCCCATCATTTTCATACAAGGTCCTAATATCCTCAAATCCTATCACATGAGCATGCATGGTACTTAGAACCTCATATCTTCTAGACAAAGCATGCCACAACATTGCTTGGACCATCCCTATACTTCACCAGAAAATCAAAGGTTTGCAAGTATTCTACCCAAGATGCATGTCTTTTACTTAACTTGGCTTGGCTTTGTATGTATTTGAGGGCTTGATGATCAGTATATAGGATAAAGAATTAGCCAACAAATATGCACTCCAATGTCTAAGAGCACGAATCAGAGCATAGAACTCAAGATCATGAAAACTCCTGACTTGAAACAAATTACTTGGAATGGGCCAATCAACAATAGCCTTAACCTTTTCAGAATCCATACTTATCCCATCTTTAGACACAACATACCCTAGAAAACTAATGGTGCTATCACAAAAATGACATTTCTCTATATTTGCATACAGTGATTCCCGGTCCAAAACCTCAAAAACAAGTCTCAAATGCATGCAGTGCTCATGTAAGCTAGAACTGAAAATAAGGATATCATCAAAGTATACCCCCACAAATTTGTTAAGGAATGGTTTAAGTACCTCATTCATGAGCCGCATAAAGGTAGAAGGTGAATTTGAAAGTCCCATTGGCATGACCAACCATTCATACAGCCCCGCATTAGTTTTGAAGGCTGTTTTCCACTCATCACCTTCTTTGACACGAATTTGGTAGAATCCATTTGCAAGATCAATTCTTGAGAACACTGAAGCTCCATGTAATCTGTCAAGCATGTCATCAAGACTTGGAATTGGAAATCTATACCTGATTGTGATCTTGTTAATAGCCCTTGAATCAATAACCATCCTCCACTTGTTATTCTTTTTCGGAACTACAAAGGCTGGAACAACGCATGGAGAGACACTTTCTCTTATGAATCCTCTCTCTAACAGATCATCAACCTGCTTTTGTAATTCATCACTCTCTTTAGGGCTCATTCTGTAGGATTGTTTGTGAGGAATTTGGGATCCCGGAACAAAACTGATCTCATGTTGTATGGTTCTTAGAGGAGGCAAACCGGTTGGGAGAGTGTTTGGAAAAACTCTTGGAAATTCATTGATAAGAGATTTTACCTCATTTGGCATTACATGCTTTGGCTTAGGTTCATCCTCTATATCAATTGGAATAAAGCTCGGCAGCTCCTCCATGATTACACTTTTCTCATCATTGGACAACAATCCCACAACTCCAAGTTCTCCCTTCTTTTTCCTATTCTTTGGCAACAAGGGTTTAAGTAAAATTTTATTTCCTCCATGAAACAAAGAGTAAGTGTGACGTCGGACCCTTACCCGATTATTAACCCGATAAGAGACCAACGTCACCTCATCAAATTATATTTACCAATTAATCATCCATTTACTAATGTCATATATTAATAATCTGTTATTTGAATCATACATCAAAACATTAATTATATGTACATACCAGTAACATTCTTTATACAATACAAGTATTTAATTTTACATATCAAGTATCCATATAACAAGTTACACTTTAGCCCGTAGGCCAATTCTTCATCAGTTCATCAAACTTTTCTTTAATATACAAGTACGCATTCAGATTATACATATAACTGTACATATCACCATGCATTTTACTTATCATCATTCCTTCTCTTAATGCATTTTACCACATCCTATGTGTAAAATGACTGAAATGCCCTTGGACTTTCCTAATATTTACAATAATGCCACTAGTACCCAAGTTGCACGTCTTATGGTTCTAAATTATCTCTAATAACCTATTTACTATTCTAATAAAGGAATAAAAAATTTATCGAAAAATTCTAGCCTATAATTGCGGACCTTACAACCCTACCCCCCTTAAAAAGTTCGTCCTCGAAACTTTACCTGTATCGAATAAGTAGGGATATTGTCTTCTCATGTGCTCTTCCGTTTCCCATGAAGCTTCCTCTACCGCGTGATTTCTCCATAACACTTTAACTAGAGGGACAGACTTGTTTCTCAACTGCTTTACTTCTTTAGCCAATATCTTCACCGGCTCTTCCTCATAAGATAAGTCCGGTTGAACCTCTATTTCCTCTTTCCTTAACACATGGGAAGGGTCTGAGCGGTATCTCTTATGCATTGACACATGGAATACGTTATGAATCTTTTCCAGTTCCGGCGGTAATGCAAGCCTATAGGCTACTGGGCCTACTCGTTCTATAACCTCGTACAGCCCAATAAACCTAGGAGTTAGCTTTCCTTTTCGCCCAAATCGTAATACTTTCTTCCATGGCGATACTTTAAGGAAGACTTTATCTCCGACTTCAAATTCAATGTCCTTCCTTTTCAAATCAGCATATGACTTTTGACGATCCGAGGCCTCCTTTAGTTTGTCTCGAATAAGCTTTACCTTTTCTTCTGTCTCTCGAATCATCTCTGGTCCTACCACTTTAGGTTTGGACAATTCAGTCAAGCAGAGAGGTGCTCTGCATTTTCTTCCATATAATGCTTCGTAAGGAGCCATTTGTATACTTGCTTGGTAGCTATTATTGTAAGCAAATTCCACTAGTGGCAAGTATCTTTCCCAGCTACCTCCGAATTCAAGTATACAACACCGAAGCATATCTTCTAATATCTGAATTCCCCTCTCCGACTGTCCATCCGTTAGAGGGTGGAAGGCCGTACTGAAATGTAATCGGGTTCCCATAGCATCTTGAAGCTTCTTCAAAAATCTGGAAGTTAATCTGGGATCCCTATCCGATATAATCGATGAAGGAACACCATGTATCCTTATTATCTCTTTTATATACAATTCTGCCAATCTTTCCAAAGAGTAATCCATTCGGACTGGCAGAAAGTGTGCAGACTTGGTTAATCGATCAACTATGACCAATATAGCATCATGCTTCTCTCTGGTCATAGGTAATCCTACCACGAAATCCATGGTTACCCTATCCCATTTCCACTCTGGTATGCTTATGGGTTGCAATAGTCCAGAAGGCACTTGGTGTTCTGCCTTCACTTGTTGACATATTAAACATCTTCCCACAAATTCGACTATACTCCTTTTCATACCTGGCCACCAGAACATTGCTTTTAACTCTTGAAACATCTTCTTTTAGGATCATTTCTCGTACACCCAATTTTGTTGGTACATATAGTCGATCTTTGTAGTACAGTCCACCATTTGCTTTCAGTTGAAATTCGGTAGGCTTCGCATCTGATATCTTCCTTATCCATTCTCCTACTTTTGGATCCGACTTTTGAGCTTCCAGTATTTGTGGTATCAAATCAGGTTTCGCCCGTAGTTCAGCCACAAGAACATTATCTTTCAAGCTCAGATTAGCCATTAACATTGCTAATGTATACGCAGACTTCCTACTCAGAGCATCTGCTACTTTGTTCGCCTTTCCTGGATGGTAATCAATTACACAATCATAGTCCTTTAGGAATTCCATCCATCGGCGCTGTCTCAAGTTCAACTCCTTCTAAGTAGGAAGATATTGGAGGCTCTTATGATCTGTATAGATATAACACTTCTCGCCATACAAGTAGTGCCTCCATATATTTAAGGCAAAAACAATGGCTGCTAACTCCAGGTCATGTGTGGGTAATTACGTTCATGTGGCTTGAGTTGCCTAGAGGCATAAGCTATCACTTTTCCATCTTGCATTAGCACACACCCCAATCTTTGTAAGGAAGCATCACTGTAGATAACATATTCTTTCCCTTCCTCCGGTTGTACTAAGATAGGAGCTTCAGTTAATATTTTCTTCAGACGCTCAAATCTTTCTTGGCATCTACTCGTCCATTCAAACTTCACTCCTTTATGCAATAATCGAGTCAATGGATTAGCTATAGAAGAAAATCCCTTGACAAATCGACGATAATATCCAGCTAACCCAAGGAAGCTCCTTAACTCCGCTAAATTCCTTGGGGGTTCCCATGCAATTATGGCTTCTATCTTCTTCGGATCCACACTAATCCCTTCCTTCGATACCACATGTCCCAAGAAAGTTACTTGTTCCATCCAAAAATCACACTTGCTCAGCTTAGCATACAATTTCTTTTCCCTTAAGGTTTGTAGCACTATCCTCAAATGCTTATCATGCTCCTCTGGAGTCTTCGAATACACTAGGATATCATCAATAAATACCACCACGAACTGGTCTAGATATGGTTTGAATATTCTATTCATTAGATCCATGAAAAATGTCGGTGCGTTGGTGAGACCAAATGGCATTACAATGAACTCATAATGTCCATATCTGGTTCTGAAAGCAGTTTTAGGAATATCCTCCTCCTTAATCCTTAATTGATGATATCCAGATCTTAGATCAATCTTTGAAAAGACTCCAGCTCCCCTTAACTGATCAAATAGATCATTTATGCGTGGAAGCGGATACTTATTCTTCACTGTAAGCTTATTCAGTCGTCGATAGTCGATACACAACCTTAAGGATCCGTCCTTCTTGCGAACAAATAAGACTGGCGCACCCCATGAAGATACACTCGGTCTAATAAATCCCTTATCTAAGAGCTCTTGCAATTGAGTCTTCAACTCCTTTAACTCCGCAGGAGCCATCCTATACGGTGCCATAGACACTGGAGACGCTCCTGAAAAAAGTTCAATATTGAACTCTACTTCTCTTTCTGGAGGCAGTCCAGGTAGCTCTTTTGGAAACACATCCAAGAATTCTGACACCGTAGGGATAAATTTCCTTTCCACACTTGGTTTATTCAGCTCCATTACGTGAGCAAGGTAACCCTTACATCCCTTCTTAAGCATTCTTTCAGCCTTAATGGCTGAAATTACATTGTCAAGGCAGTTCCTTCTATCACCAGTAATAGTTATTTCCTTATCAGAATTTCTAAGGGTTACCTTCTTGTTTCAACAGTCCAGCTGAGCGTTATATTTGGATAACCAATCCATCCCAAGTATAACGTCAAACTCACCACTCTTCAATTCTAACAGGTTACTATTAAAAATTTCTCCTCCCACTTCTAGTGGTACATTCCTATAAACTCGGTCAACAATCATTTCCTGTCCCAGTGGGTTGGAGACTATTATACTATAATCGGTTTTCACCGATTCCCATCCTTGGTTCGAAAGAATTTTATTACAAATATATGACAATGTGGACCCGGGATCAATCAATATAAAGACAGGTGTATTAAAAATATGGAAAGTACCTGTCACCACATCGGGAGTGTCTATCCCTTCTCGCCCCCGCATGGCATATGTACGTGCTGGCGCTTTTCCCTCTACTCGTCTACCAACACCAGAGACTGCTCCCTTTCGATCGCCACCTTGAGCAGGCTTAACATTCCTGGGAGCTGTAGAGGCTCCTTCTGCCGGTGGCCTAGGCTTGTTCCGATCATTAGGACAATTACGAGCCAGGTGCTCTAGAGAACCACATATGTAACAGGCACCTGTAAGCTTTCTATATTCACCCCAATGTTCCTTACCACAAATTTGGCATTTAGGCTTTTTTGATATTGTTCTAGCAACTGAGGGAGTACTAGCAACTGACTGGGCAGGCTGATTACCCCTGCCTCCTTGACTTTTAGGTGCTGTTCTTGTTGCCTCCATACTGGTCCTCTTACTTGGATTACCACCGCTGGTGGCCCCATTTTTCGAACCAAACTTTCTTTTACCTTTACTTTTATCAATATTACATAATATTTCTGCTTCTATGGCCCTCTCCACTAACTTATTGAAATCATCAGTCTCAAGGGCCAATAGGGTCTTTCTAATCTCCAAATGTAACCCCTCTCTAAACTTCATGCACTTCTCTCTGTTGTTGGGAATTAACTCGGGGCCATACTTGCTCAGTCTTACAAATTCAATCCTGTATTCCATTACTGATTTGTCTTTCTGCTTCAAATGTAGGAAATCCATTCTCTTCTCATCTAGGAATACCTGGCCCACATAGTTCTTTCTGAACTCTTCTTGGAAAAATTCCCAATTAACCACTTCTTGGCGGACAGTACTAACCAGTGAGGTCCACCATCTGTATGCGTCTCCTTGCAGCAGGGATACTATACATTCTAATTTTTCCTCTTCATTGCAATGAATTTCCTCCAGTACCCTGCTCATGTCCTCCAACCAGTCTTCAGCTTTGGAGGGATCCTCATCTTTAGAACCAGTGAAATTGCGGGTTTTCCTCTTCGAAAGTCTTTCTAAAACTGGTTTCTCTGCCCTAGCAGGTCTAGCCAATCCTCCTTGTACTACATGCCCTAGGAGGTCCGCAATTTGAGCAAACGCCCTCGCTTGCTCAGCTATAAGGTCAGGAGGGATGTTGACAGATTCATGCCCCTCTGAGGGCTGCCTAGGAGGACTTGGATTTCTATTCAGATCTCTAATGCTCTCAACACTTCTACTTGTACCCTCCTCCGCGTGTATGGAGGTAGCCCTTTGTGAACTCATGTCTTCTAACCTACATATCCAGGAAGCAATCGGGTTGGTACCAAGGACACAATTATATTTATGCAATGAAATGATTCCTTATGTATCTCTAATGCACAAACAAGGCAAACGATTGCAAACAATTACAAACAAGCACAAACAAAAGTGTCCTAGACCCTGCTCTGTTACCAAAACAAACATGTGACGTCGGACCCTTACCCGATTATTAACCCGATAAGAGACCAACGTCACCTCATCAAATTATATTTACCAATTAATCATCCATTTACTAATGTCATATATTAATAATCTGTTATTTGAATCATACATCAAAACATTAATTATATGTACATACCAGTAACATTCTTTATACAATACAAGTATTTAATTTTACATATCAAGTATCCATATAACAAGTTACACTTTAGCCCGTAGGCCAATTCTTCATCAGTTCATCAAACTTTTCTTTAATATACAAGTACGCATTCAGATTATACATATAACTGTACATATCACCATGCATTTTACTTATCATCATTCCTTCTCTTAACAATTTCATCATAAATTGGTTAAGGCGCATGAATCATGGTTATTTGATTGACTCCCCACCTCGCTTGATGCACTGTGATCGTTGATCATAGCTCGTGGTCAAGTATCAAAATCGGTGATCCTCAATCAGAGTACACTCTGTTGGAAGCCATGGCATCGCAAAAGTCAAAGTAGGGCCCTTTGCTACTACACATGACAAATTATGGGTCTCCAAATCATTCCATAATGTTTTGGCATCCAAAGCATATGAATGCATACAACTCCATCCTCCTATTTGTCTAATTAGTCATGTTTTGAGCAACCAAGGCATGGGGTCATTTTTTGATATTAGCCGAAGTACACACTTTCATCGTAAAATGGTTAAGACGCATGAATCATGTTGACTTGATTGGCTCCCCACCTCGCTTGATGCACTGTGATCGCTGATCACAGCTCGTGATCACGAATCACCGTCTGTGATCCCCATTTACAATACACTCTTTTGAATGCCATGGAATCCCAAAAGGTAAAAAGGGTAATCTTTCTAGTACACATGACAGATTATGGGTCTCTAGATCATTTCTTAATTTTTTGGCAACCATTGGATATGAGTGCATACCACTCTATCCTCCTACTTGTCTAGTTACTCATATTTTGAGCAACCAAAATATGGGGTCATTTTTTTACTTTAGCCGAAGTGCACATTTTTGTAATAAAAAGTTTGAGGGGCATAAATAATGGTGATTTGATTGACTCCCCACCTTGCTTGATGCATTGTGACTGTTGATCACGGCTCGTGATCACGAACCACAGTCTGTGATCCCCATTCAAAGTACACTATTTTGGATGCTTGCATCCTTAGAGGTAATTAAGATCCATTGATATGTATAAAGGGTGCGATCGAATATTGATCGCAACCTTATGTTCAGTTAAAAAAAATGAATTATTGAATTTGTTATAAGAGACTAAATGTTGTTTACCATTTACAGTGATAGATATGTCTAAAGGGTGCGATCGAATATTGATTGCAACATTATATTAGGTTTCATTATTAAACTGGTTATTTAAAATGAATTGTTGTTTACACATTTAAAGTGATCGATATGTTTAAAGGGTGCGATCGAATAATGATCGCGACTTTATCATAAGTTAAAGAAATGAAAATTGAATTGGTTATTGAAGACTAATTGTTGTTTATACGTTTACAGTGATTGATATATCCAAAGGATGCAATCGAACATTGATCGCAACTTAAATTTAAGGTTAAGAAAATGAATTATCGAATTGGTTATTGAAGATTAATTATTGTTTATACATTTTTTTAATTGTAGATATGTTTAAAGGGTGCAATCGTATATTTATCGCAACATTATATTAAGTTAAAGTAATGAATTATTGAATTGGTTATCGAAGATTAATATTTATTATCACATTTATAGTGTTGGATATGTCTAAAGGGTGCGATCGAATATTGATCGCAACCTTATGCTTAGTTAAAGAAATGAATAATTGAATTTGTTATTGAAGACTAATTGTTTTTTATACATTTACAGTATGTATGTCTAAAGGGTGCGATCTAACACTGATCGCAACTTAATTTTTTAGTTAATGAAATGAATTATCGAATCCCTTATTGAAGATTATTTATTGTTTTCACATTGACAATGATAGATATGTCCAAATGATGCGATCGAATATTGATCGCAACATTATATTAAGTTAATGTAACGAATTATTAAATTGGTTAGTGAAGATTAATTGTTGATTACACCTTTACACTGATTGATATGTCTAATAAATATAATCAAAAATTGATCGCAACTTTATGTTAAGTTTGAGAAATAAATTATTTGTTTAATTGGTGACTGAAGATTAATTGTTGTTTAACCAAATATAGTGATTGATATGTCTAAAGAATGCAATTGAATATTGAACGCAACCTTATGTTAAGTTAAAAAAAATGAATTATTGAATTTGTTATTGGAGACTAAATGTTGTGTACCATTTAGAGTGATAGATATGTCAAAAGGGTGCGATCCGAATATTGATCGCAACATTATATTAAGTTTCATTATTGAATTTGTTATTTAATATCAATTGCTGTTTACACATGTACAGTGATTGAAATGTCTAAAGGGTGCGATCGAACATTGATCGCAACTTAATTTAAAGTTGAAGAAAGCACTATCAAATTGGTTATTGAAGATTAATTGTTGTTTACACATTAACAGTGATTGATATGTCTAAACGGTGCGATCAAATATTGATCACAACATTATATTAAGTTAAAGTAATGAATTATTAAATTGGTTATTGGAGATTAATTGTTGTTTTTACATTTACAGTGATTGATATGTCTAAAGGGTGCAATCGAATATTGATCGCAGCTTTATGTTAAGTTAAAAAAATGAATTACTGATTTGGTCATTGAAGATTAATTGTTGTTTACACATTTACAGCGATTGATAAGTCTAAAGGGTGCGATCGAACATTGATCGCAACTTAATTTAAAGTTAAAGAAATAAATTATGGAATTTGTTTTTGAAGTAAATTGTTGTTTACATATTAACTATGATAGATATGTCTAAAAGGTGCGATTGAATATTGACCGCAACATTATATTAAGTTAATGTAACGAATTATTGAATTGGTTATTGAAGATTAATTGTTGTTTAATAATCTGTTATTCGAATCATACATCAAAACATTAATTATATGTACATACCAGTAACATTCTTTATACAATACAAGTATTTAATTTTACATATCAAGTATCCATATAACAAGTTACACTTTAGCCCGTAGGCCAATTCTTCATCAGTTCATCAAACTTTTCTTTAATATACAAGTACGCATTCAGATTATACATATATATAATTGTACATATCACCATGCATTTTACTTATCATCATTCCTTCTCTTAACAATTTCATTTGCTTCACATGGTAACCTGCCCTAGTCTTTTCCTGAAACCATATCTTCATACATAGAGTGGTCCTTGATGTTTTCCCCCGATTGCCTTTCCTGGATTGTTATTAAATAAAGGAAAAAGAAAACATAGAAAATAAAACGTCAGGCAACAATGCCTGGTTTGTACCCAGTGCCCGGGGCATGCAACACAAATGCTTACCTTTATTTTCAATACAAATCAATAATTCAAACAAGTACACCCAAGATCAATCAATCCATAAAATGTTTCCAAACATCATTACAAAGGCAAATTCATTAAAGTTTCCAAGAATCCAAATAATGTAAATTTTAATGTTAGTTTAACTAACATGTGGTTAGTAAGTCATATAGGAATCCATTTATTTCCATATATTCTATTATTCAATAAGATTTCATTTAGCCTTATACTTTTAATAATTTGAGATTTAAACACAACTTATGTTAGTTATTCATTTTCTTATTATTGATAGCCCTCTTAAAATAACCTATGGAGGAAACGGAACTGTTTTTGCCCGAGAGCCGCCGATAGACCCGAAGGCCGCTAATAGACCCGAAGGCCGCCGATAGACCCGAGGGCCGCCGATAAACCCGAAGGCCGAATCATCATCATCATCGTCTCATTTCATTCAACTTTCAAGGTGAAGTGCACTTCTAGTTCCTAAGGCATGCCTTTCATCCTCTAACGGTATTCTACAAAGGCTATCGCTTCAATTCATCTTTCATATGTTTATACTATTAAATTATTCTTTTATTAAGTACTAATGATACCATCATCATTCGATTCGATGCTAATAATCACATTACTTCTATTTCCAATAGGATGCATAAGCATCCAATATCATCCATAAATTAAATATTTCTTTCAAATATTCTTTTACAAGATCTCTATTTATGTCATCTTTACATTTATGTATAAATTATCTCACATTATACAAGTATGCTATGCTAAACATCAAGTAAAAGTGTTGTTATAAAAATTTATTATTTAGTGGTAACAATTCCAGTTTTCAAACAAACTGAGTAGTTCGAATTCGATTTGGCATAATTTATTCTATAGGTATTTAATTAACTTCAAACCACTTCTATCAATTCCGTAACTCATTCTTATATGTTATGATGGCTTCACTTGTCATTAATTCAAGGTCAAAATATTTTTAATCATCTCATTTTCACCATTCCAGATTCACTGTAATCTGGGACAGTGTTACAAGGCTGATTTCACTTTACTTAAAACCTTATCAAATCAATTCCAATTATCATGATTTTAGGTGTGAGTCTTATTTAAGGTCTTAAATTTCTACTGTTTAAATTTCAATACATTTTGAGTCTTTTAGCTTAGGTTTTGGTATGCCACAAAATTAGGTTACCAAACTTCCCTGTTAGGGACAGTTTGTATGTATTGGACTCTTATCATTAAAAGGCTTGTCAAATGAACTTATTTCACTTTCAAATTTTCCAGTCTACTAATACACATGTAAACCAACATTTTTCACTTACACAACTTTTTCCAAATAGGCCTTTAGCTATTTGTCACGTTTGTATCAAGTTTTAGACATGCCCTGTTTCAGGACAGTCTGCATGTATGGCCTTCTTGACATCAATTAGGGTATTAAATGGAATTATCTCAGTACCAAATTTTACTCGTTCACACTAGACTTATAAAGGAACATTTCATTCTCGTAGGGCTTGGTCTAATTATATTTTAAACTATTTCTAAAAATTCAACCAAATTAGAGGACAGTTTCAGTATTTTTTGGAGTAGGCTGGAATTGTTTCCAAAACCATATCATTTTATTCAAAACAAACATCAACCATCACAAATCTATTATTTCTTAGAGCCAAATACTTCAAATAAGTCTCTACTAACTTTATAGCATATGTCCATGCTTCCAAAAATATTGATCAAAATTTTTTAAACCAACAAACAATTATATACATCACCATAAAAACAATTCTAGCATGCAAATCATATCAAATATAAAACCAACAACAAAACCTTTAGGGCTTAGGGTACAAACCTTATTTGAGAGCCTTCTCCTACACTTGTTCTTGCTCCTTAGGGTCCTCTTTTGGTTCTACTAATCACAAAAACAAGAGTTTAGCATTCCTTTTTACAAGTTTCTACCATAAACAACACTAACAACAACCTCATGCTAACTTGGGTACTTTTCTAACTAATACCATAACTTTCAATTTAAGAACATAACCAAGGGCATTATAACCATTCTAATAACATTCTTAACATCTAGAAACCATTTCTATACTAAACTAGGATCAAATCACTCATATATGAAAGTTAGGGTTTGAAATCCTTACCTTGTTTCTTGATGATTCTTGATGTAATTGATGTTAGAAGCTTGTTCTTCTTGGTTTGATGGTGTTTCTATGATGTAGCAAGAGTATGGAAGAGGTTTTGAGAGTTAGATGGAGAAAGAAGAAGAAAAAAATGGAGATTGAGGATCTTAAGGGGTGGTTGGCCAAAGGAAAAATGGAGAGAAATGGAGAGAGCTTGAGAGAGTTTTAGAATGGTATAGAATTCTCTAGGTAACTCCCCCTCCCCCCTTAAATACTAACCTCCTCATGGACAAGTTCAATTTAGTCCCTCACCTTTCTAATAATTTCATTTCACTAGGAGGACAATTACCAATAACCACCACAACTTCAATCTATCTACAAAAGGTTGACATTTTAATGCATCTATACCCTTGGACCAACTTTGACTTGCCCTAAATTAATTAAGAATTAACTTTTAACCCAAATTAAACTTGGAAATTAAGGAACATAGCCAAAATTTTCTATAACACCTTTAATGCATTTTACCACATCCTATGTGTAAAATGATTGAAATGCCCTTTGACTTTCCTAATATTTACTATAATGCCACTAGTACCCAAGTTGCACGTCTTATGGTTCTAGATTATCTCTAATAACCTATTTACTATTCTAATAAAGGAATAAAAATTTTATCGAAAAATTCTAGCCTATAATTGCGGACCTTACAGTAAGTATTCGCCCTCCTTTGGTGGTGGACATCCCTGTCATACAAACATGGCCTTCCAAGAAGCAAATGACAAGCTGTCATAGGGATAACATGACAGTTCACCTCATCTTCATATTCTCCAATTGCAAAAGGAACTAGACAATTCTTAGTGACCCGAATTTCATGCTTTGGATCCAACCAAGTCAACTTGTAAGGGGTATCAATTAGCTCGGTTTTCAATCCCAACTTAGATACCATCTCACTGGAGACAACATTCTCACAAGCACCACTATCAATAACAACTTCACATAATTTATTATTTGTCATACACCGAGAGTGAAAAATGGATTTCCTCCTCCAGTCCTATACACTCTTTTCAAAGTTCAGAACTCGCATCATTACTAAACATTCCCCATCAAGCAAATTAGCATTACATACAAGGGAATCTCCCTCATCAACATGCAAATCAGAATCTATCCCAACAAATTCACTATGGTATAATCTTCCTCAATCTCCTCTATCTCTCTAATTGTCATAACTTTCCTCGTAGGACATTCAGATTGGAAGTGTCCAGATCCTTGGCATTTGAAACATTTCAAAGTTTTTTAAGAGGTGCTTTTAGATGTTGGGACAGATTGGGTGTCTTTAGGTGTGTTGGAAGTGTTTTGTGTGTAAGAAGGGGTTTTTGGTGAGGGCGTCTTTATAGGTGAAGAACTGGAGCCACTAGAACTCTGTTTGTAAGGTGTGGTGTAGGTGGAAGGTTGGTTGGTATTGGTTCTATTTTGGCATGACTGTTTCAAACTTGCCTCACTTTTCAAGGCCAATCTTTTTAATTCGATGAGAGACTCATAAGGATAGAAACTTACAATATCTCCGATGTCAAGAAGTAAACCTTGAAGAAAACGCCCCATGATCAGCTCTTCAGTCTCCTCCACTTCACATTTTAGCAAAAACTCCTCAAATTCCATGGTGCCCTATTTTGGTGCCCTGTTTAAGGCTCAACATCCGCTCAATCATTTTCTGCTTGTAATGCGGTGGTAAGAACACCACATCCATCTCCTCTTACATCCTATCCCACTGTGTAATTCGAGGCCTTCCTTCCTTTATTCTTTGTTTTTGTAAATTTTCCAACCAAAGGGCATCATACCCTTTCAATCTCATGGCTGCAAGTTTCAATTTCTTTGTCTCGGATACCTCCCTTAATTCAAAGGATCTCTCCATTGAATATACCCACTCAAGATAGTCATCAGCATCAATCTTCCCATGAAATTCAGGTAATTCAATTTTTTAATTGAAAAACTCCTCTTGCCTCTCTCCACAGTGGGGTGGTGGCATTCTTCCACCTCGACCAAATCCTCCAAGTCTTGTCCCTCGACCTCTAAAACCTCCATGGATAAGACGTTGATCATCTTCATTCTGTTCTTCGTCATCCAGATCCTCTTCATTAAGATTTCGATTAATCAAAGGGGAATTCTGGACAAGTGTTTCCAAGGCCTCATTCTTGGCCTTAAGAGCCTCCATTTCTAGCCTCATTGCCGCAAATGCAGCGGATAAATCTTGATCTCCTGACATGATCTGATTTTTTTTTTATATGATCCGAGCTCTGATACCAACTGATGGCGTGGTGGATGTATATTATAAATAAGATAAAACAAGTTGAATATTTTTGGAAACATACAAAACCCAATAGTTTTTGGAATCTAATAAAACCCTTGAGGAAACAAAAAAAACCCCATGTGTTTAAACACTCAAATATTATGTCATTCAAAATCTGATGCTTTACTTCATCTATTTCTTCCTTTAAATAGGAAGCATTACATTGAAAGTTGAAAGGAAATAAAACTGCCTACAATAAATGTAACTAAATAGGCATTAACAACAGCCATAATAAAATTGAAATAAAGACAAGTTAAGATAAACAAAAGTAACATAAAGAAACTTGAAATGTCATTCTGGAAAGATCCAAATATGGGCTGAATATATGGATCAGATTTCATGGGTTAAGTTCTTCAGATTGGGCCTCTCTATAGTCACCAGTTATGAGGGCTTGAAACAGCCCAAATGGCTTTAAAAGAAACCCCATTTTCTGGTCATACCCAGTTGCTATTTCAGGTCCAATAATGCTTGGTTCTCCACCATCTCCCAAAGGTGCACAAAGGCCCATGTCCAAGGAATCTTGATAGGCTAGGCTAGATGGACCTCTATCACTCTTCTTTGCCTATGGGGAGTCCATGGCATCTAAAAGAGTTTACTATGAATGACGATCACAAACTATGATTAGTGATCATGAGCTATGGTCAACGATCACAATGCATCAAACATGGTGGGGAGTAAGTTAAATCACAATTATTCAGGCCCAATAACCTTTCCATGATTAAAACGTGTTCCTTGGCTATTGTCAAAAAGGGACCAAATGCCTTGGCTGCGCAAAACATGAGTAACTAGACAAGGAGGAGGATGGGGTGGTATGCATTCATATCAAGTAGTTTCCAAAACATTATGAAATGATGTTGAAATCCTTTATCTGTCATGTGTTGTAGCAAGAGGCCCTTCTTTGTCTTTGGGGTGTCCATGGAATCTAAAAGAGTGTAATGGCGATCATAGACTAAAATTCATGATAAGGAGCTATGATCAACAATCACAGGGCATCAAATGTGGTGGGGAGTAAGTCAAATCACAATTATTCATGCCAAATAACCTTTCTTATATTTAAATATGTCCTAGGGCTATTATCGAAAAATGACCATATGCCTTAGTTGCTCAAAACATGAGTAACTAGAAAAGTAGGAAGATGGGGTGGTATACACTCATATCCTATAATTACAAAAACATTATGAAATAATGTTAAGACCCATAATCTGTCATGTGTAATAGCAAGAGGCCCTTCTTTGCCTTTGAAGAGTCCATTGCATCGAACAGAGTGTACTATGAATGGCGATCACAGACTATGATCCGTGATCATGAGCTCTTATCAACGATCACAGTGCATCAAATGAGGTGTGCAGTAAGTCAAATCACCATTATTCGTGCCCAATAACCTTTCTATGATTAAACGTGCGCTTCATCTATTGTTCATAAAATTATCATACGCCTTAGTTGCTCAAAACATGAGTAACTAAACAAGTAGGAGGATGGGGTGGTATGCACTCATATCCAATAGTTGCCTAAACATTTTGAAATGATATGGAGACCCGTAATCTGTCATGTGTAGTTGCAGGAGTCCCTTCTTTGCCTATGAGGAGTCCATGGCATCTAAAAGGGTGTGCTATGAGCTATGGTCAACGAACACAGTGCATCAAAGAAGGTGGGGAGTAAGTTAAATCATCACTATTCAGGCAAAATAACCTTTCTATGATTAAAATGTGTGCCTTTGCTATCGTCAAAAAGGGACCAAATCCCTTGGTTGCTTAAAACATGAGTAACTAGACAAGTAGGAGGTTGAGGTGGTATGCACTCATATCCAATAGTCACCAAATCATTATGAAATGATGTCGAGATCCGTAATATATCTGGTGTAGTGGCAAGAGGCCCTTCTTTGCCTTTGGGGAGTCCATGGCATCTAAAAGAGTTTACTATGAATGGTAATGACAGACTATGGTCCGTGATCATGAGCTATGGTCAACGATGAAAGTACATCAAACGAGGTGTGGAGTAATTCAAATCACCATTATTCATGCGCAATAATGTTGATTAGGCCTTTCTGTTAAACGTTAACATTTCTATGATTAAAACGTGCACTTTCGCTATCGTTAAAAAGAGATCAAATGCCTTGGTTGCTAAAAACGTGAGTAACTAGACAAATAGGAGGATGGGGTGGTATGCACTCATATCCAATTGTTGCCAAAACATTATGAAATGATGTCGAGTCCCATAATCTGTCATGTGTAGTAGCAAGAAGCCCTTCTTCGCCTATGGGGAGTCCATGGCATCTAAAACAGTATACTATGAATGGCGATCACAAACTATGATCCTTGATCATGAGCTATGATCAATGATCACAGTGCATCAAACGAGGTGGGATCTAAGTCAAATCACCATTATTCAATCCTACTAACCTTTCTATGATTAAAACGGGCGCTTTTGTCAATCGTCGAAAAACGACCATATGCTTTGGTTGCTCAAAACACGAGTATGTAGACAAGTAGGGGAATGGGGTGGTATGCACTCATATCCAATAGTTGCCGAAACATCATGAAATAATGTGGAGACCCGTAATCTGTCTTATGCAGAAGCAAGAGGCCCTTCTTTAACTTTGGGGTATCCATGGCATCTAAAAGAGTGTATTGTGAGTGGCATTAACAAACTGTGATCCGTTTTCACGAGTTTTAATCAACGATCACAGTCCATCAAACGAGGTTAGAAGTCCTTTAAATCATCATTATTAAGGCCCTTAACCTTTCTATGAGTAAAACGTGCGCTTCGGCTATCATCGAAAAAAGACCACATGCCTTGGTTGCCCAAAATATCAATAACTAGACAAGGAGGACAATGGGGATGTATGCACTCATATCTAATTGTAACCAAAACATTATGGAATGGTGTGGAGACCCATAATCTGTCATGTGTAATAGCAAGAGACACTTCTTCGTTTTTGGGGAGTCCATGGCATCTAAAAGAGTGTATTATGAATGGCGATCACAGACTATGATCCGTGATCACGAGCAGTGATCAACGATCACACTGCATCAAACGAGTTGGAAAGCAAGTCAAATCACAACTATTCATGCCCGTTAACCTTTCTATGATAAAAATATGTGCTTCATCTATCATCGAAAAATGACCTCTAGTCTTGGTTGCTCAAAACATGAGTATCTATACAAGTAGGAGGAAGGGGTGGTATGCACTCATATCCATTAGTTGCCAAAATCATTATGAAATGATGTGGAGACCCGTAATCTCTCATGTGTAATAGCAGGAGGCTCTTCTTGCCTTTGGGGTGTCTGCGTCTAATAGAGTGTACTATGAATGGTGATCATAGACTATAATCCATGATCATTAGCTATGATCAAAGATTATAGTGCATCAACTGAGGTAGAGAGTCATTCAAATTACCATTATTCATTCCTATTAAACTTTCTCTGACAAAAACGTGTGCTTCAGCTATCATTGAAAAACGACCACTTGCCTAGGTTGCTTAAAACATGAGTAAGTAGACATGTAGGATCATGGGGTTGTACGCACTCATATCCAATAGTTGCCAAAACATTATGAAATGATGTGGAAACCCATAATCTGTCATATGTAGTAGCAAGAGACCCTTCTTTGCCTTTGGGGTGTCCATGGCATATAAAAGCGTGTACTGTGAATGGTGATCATAGACTATGATCCCTGATCACGAGCTGCGATCAATGATCAAAGTGCATCAAACAAGGTGGGGAGTAAGTCAAATCACCATTATTCCCAATAGCTTTTTTATGATTAAAACGTGCATTCCGGCTATCGTCAAAAAAGGACCATATGCCTTGGTTGCTCAAACATGTGTAACGAGACAAGTAGGAGGATGGGGTGGTATGCACTCATATCCAATAGTTGCCAAAACATTATAAAATGATGTGGAGACCCGTAATCTGTCATGTGTTAAGAGGCCCTTCTTTGCCTTTGGGGGTCCATGGCAACTAAATAGTATATTATGAATAACGATCACAGACTATGATCTGTGATCAGGAGCTGTGGTCAACAATAACACTACATCAAACGAGGTGGGGATTAAGTCAAATCACTATACTCATGCCTATTAACCTTTCTATGACGAAAATATGTGCTTCGACTATTGTCCTAAAACGATCTTATGTCTTGGTTGCTCAAAACATGAGTAACTAGAAAAGTAAGAGGATGGGGTCATATGTGCATATCCAATAGTCGCCAAAACATTATGAAATGATATGGAAACCCATAATCTTTAATGTGTAGTAGCAAGAAGCCATTTTTTGCATTTCGGGAGTCAATGACATCTAAAAGAGGGTACAATGAATAGAGATCACAAATTATGATCCGTTATCACGAGCTGTGATCAATGATCACAGTGCATCAAACGAGGTGAGGAGTAAGTCAAATCACAATTGTTTTTGCCCGTTAACCTTTCTATGACAAAAACTTGTGCTTCGACTATTGATTAAAAACGACCTCTAGTCTTTGTTGTTGAAAATATCAGTAACTACACAAGTAAGAGGATGAGGTGGTATGCACTTATATCCAATAGATCCATAACATTATGAAATAATCTTTCATGTGTATTAGCAAGAGGCCTTTCTTTGCCTTTGGGGAGTCCATGGCATCCAAAAGAATGTACTATGAATGGCAATCACAAACTATGACCCGTAACCATTAGCTATGATCAAATATTATAGTGCATCAAACGAGGTAGGGAATTATTCAAATCACAATTATTCATGCCCAGTAACCTTTCTATGATTAAAACGTGTGCTTTCGCTATCGTAGAAAAATGACCACATGTCTTGGTCGCCTCAAACATGTGTAACTAGACAAGTAGGAGGATGGGTTGGTATGCACTCTTATCCAATAGTTGCCAAAACATTATGAAATAATGTGGAAACCCATAATAGTTCATGTGTAGTAGGAATAGGCCCTTATTTGCCTTTGGGGAGTCCATGGAATGAAAAAGAGTGTACTATAAATGGCGATCACTGAATATGATCCGTGATCATGAGCTATGATCAACGATCACAATGCATCAAACAAGGTGGGGAGTAAGTCAGATCACCATTATTCATGCCCATTAACCTTTGACGATATCGTGCGCTTCGGCTATTATCGAAAAACGACCACATGCCTAGGTTGCTCAAAACATGAGTGACTAGACAAGTTGGAGGATGGGGTGGTATGCATTCATATCCAATAGTTGCCAAAATATTTTGAAATGATATGGAGACTTGTAACTATTATGTGTAGAAGTAAGAGGTCGTTCTTTGCCTATGTGAATCCATGGCATCCAAAAGAGTGTACTATGAATGGCGATCACAAACTATAACCCGTAACAATTAGCTATGATCAAAGATTATAGCGCATCAAACGAGGTAGATAGTCATTTAAATCACCATTTTTCATGCCCATTAACCTTTCTATGAAGAAAACATGCGCTTCGGGTATTGTTGAAAAACGACCACATGCCTTTATTGCACAAAACATGAGTAACTAGACATGTAGGAGGATGAGGTGGTATGCACTCATATCCAATAGTTGCCAAAACATTATAAAATGATTTCGAGACCCGTAATCTGTCATGCGTTGTAGCAAGAGGCCATTCTTATCCTCTGTGGAGTCCATGGCATTTAAAAGAGTGTATTACGAATGGCGATCACAGACTATGATCTGTGATCATTAGCTATGATAAAAATTTTAAGTGCATCTTACATATTGGGAGTCAAACAAATAACTATTATTTCATGCCCATTAACCTTTCTATGACGAAAATGTGCTTTACGCCTATCGTCGAAAAATGACGACATATCTTGGTTGCCCAAAACATGAGTAACTAGACAAGTAGGAGGATGGAGTGGTATGCACTAATATCTAATAGTTTCCAAAACATCATGAAATAGTCTGGAGACCCGTAATCTTATATGTGTAAAAGTAAGAGTCCCTTCTTTGCCTATGGGGAGTTCATGACATCTAAAAGAGTGTACTATAAATGGCGATAATAGACTATGATCCGTGTTCATTAGTTATGCTCATTGATTACAGTGCATAAAAGGATGTTGAGAGTCATTCAAATCACCATTATTAATGCCCATTAATCTTTCTATGATGAAAACGTGTGCTGCGGCTATCGTCCAAAAGTGACCACATACCTTGGTTGCTCAAAACATGAGTAACTAGACAAATAGGAGGACAGTATGCACTCATATCCAATAGTTGCAAAAAAAAAAATATATGAAATGGTGTGGAGACCCATCATCTGTCTTGTGTAGCAGGAAGAGGATTTTCTTTGCCTATAGGTAGTCCATGGCATCTAAAAGAGTGTATTGTGAGTGGCAGATCAGAAACTGTGATCCATGATCACGAGCTAGGATCAACGATCACAGTACATCGAACGAGGTAAATAGTCCTTCAAATCACCATTATTCATGCCCCTTAACCTTTCAATGTGTAAAACGTGCGGTTCGCCTATCGTCGAAAAACGACCACATGCATTTGTTGCTAAAAACATGAGTAACTAGACAAGTAGGAGCATAGGGTTATATGCACTCATATCCTGTAGTTCCCAAACATTATAAAATGATGTGGAGACTCGTAATTTTTCATGTGTAGTAGCAACAGGCCCTTCTTTGCCTTTTGGTAGTCCGTGGCATCAACGACCACAGCACATCAAACGAGGTGAGAAGTAAGTCAAATCACCATTATTGGTACCCAATAACCTTTCTTTGATTAAAATTTGTGCTTCGGCCATCGTAAAAAAAAACCATATGCCTTGGTTGCTCAAAACATGAATAACTAGACAATTAGGAGGATGGGGTTGTATACACTCATATCCAATAGTTTTCCAAAACTTTATGAAATGATGTGGAAACCCGTAAACTCTCATATGTAATAGCAAGAGGCCCTTCTTTGCCTTTGGGGAGTCCATGGCATCTAAGAGAGTGTACTATGAATGTCGATCACAGACTATGATCCGTGATCATTACCTATGATCAATGATTATAGTGAATCAAACGAGGCTGGGAGTCATTTAAATAACCATTATTCACGCCGATTAACCTTTTTATGATGAAAACGTGCACTTCGGTTATCGTCGAAAAATGACCATATACCTTGGTTGCTCAAGACATGAGTAACTAGAGAAGTAGGAAGATGGGGTGGTATGCACTCATATCCAATAGTTTCCAAAATATTATGAAATAATGTGGAGACCCATAATCTGTCATGTGTAGTAGCAAGAGGCTCTTCTTTGCCTTTGGGAAGTCCATTGCATCTAAAGGCGTGTACTATGAATGGCAATCACAGACAATGATCCGTGATCAAGAGCTATGGGTCGATGATCACAGTGCATCAAAGTAGGTTGAGAGTCATTCTAATCACAAATATTATGCCCATTAACTTTTCTATGATTAAAATGTGAGCTTCGGCTATCGTCGAAAAGTGTTGCCTTGCTTGCTCAAAACATGAGTAACTAGACAAGTAGAAGGATGTGGTGGTATGCACTCATATCCAATACCTGCCAAAAAATTATAGAAATGGTATGGAGACCTGTAATCTATCTTGTGTAGTAGCAAGAGGCCCTTCTTTGCCTTTGGGGAGTCCATTGCATCTAAAATAGTGTACCGTGAGTGGTTAATCACAAACTGTGATCCGTGATCAAGAGCTATGATCAACGGTCATAATCCATCAAACGAGGTTGGGAGTCCTTCAAATCACCATTATTCAAGCCCCTTAAACTTTCTATGAGTAAAACATGCGCTTCGGCTATCGTCAAAATATGACCACATGCCTTGGTTGCTCAAAACATCAGTAACTAAACAAGTAGTAGCATAGGGTGGTATGCACTCATATCCAATAGTTACTAAAACATTTTGAAATGATGTGGAGACCCGTAATCTGTCATGTGTAGTAGCAAGAGTTCATTCTTATCCTTTGTGGCGTCCATGGCATTTAAAAGAGAGTACTATGAATGGCGATCACAGACTATGATCACAGACTATGTCGAGACTCGTAATTTGTCATGTGTAGTAGCAAGATGCCCTTTTTTTCCTTTGGAGAGCCTGTGGCATCTAAAAGAGTAGTATCAATGGCGATCACAGACTGTGATCTGTTATCATGAGCCTTGATCAACGATTATAGTGCATCAAACGAGGTCGAGAGTCATTCAAATAACAATTATTCATGCCCATTAACCATTCAATGACGAAATTGTGCGCTTCGGCTATTGTCGAAAAAATTATCACATGCCTTGGTTGCTCAAAACATGAGTAACTATAAATGAATTATTGAATTTATTATTGAAGATTAATTGTTGTTAACACATTTACAGTGATTGATAAGTCTAATGGGTGCGATCGAATATGGGTCGCAATATTATAGTAAGTTAAAGTACTGAATTATTGAATTGCTTATTGAATATTAATTGTTCATTACACATTTACAATGATTGATATGTCTAAAGGGTGCGATCGAACATTAATCGCAACATTATGTTAAGTTTAAAAAAGTAATATTGAATTTGTTATTGAATATTATTTGTTCTTTATAATATTACATTGATTGATATTTCCAAAGGGTACGATCAAACATGGGTCAGAACATTATCGTAAGTTAAAGTAATGAATTATTGAATTTGTTATATTATTTCCTCTTTATACAATTACACTGATTGATATGTCTAAAGGGTGCGATCGAACGTTGATCGCAACATTATAGTAATTTAAAGTAATGAATTATTGAATTGGTTATTGAATATTAATTGTTCTTTACACAACACTGATTAATATGTCTAAAGGGTGCGATCGAACAATGATCGCAGCATTATAGTAAGATAAAGTAAAGAATTATCGAATTGCTTATTGAATATTAATTATTCTTTACAGAATTGCACTGTTTTATATGTCTAAAAGGTGCGATCGAACATTATAGTAAGTTAAAGTAATGGATTTTTGAATTGGTTATTGAATATTAATTGTTGTTTACACATTTACAGTGATTAATATCTCCTAAAGGTGTGATCGAACATTGATCGCAACTATATGTTATGTTACAGAAATGAATTATTGAATTGATTATCAAACATTAATTAATGTTCACACATTTACAGTGATTGATAAGTTTAAAGGGTGCGATCGAACATTGATCGCACATTATGTTAAGTTAAAGTAATGATTTATTGAATTGGTTATTGAATATTAATTGTTCATTACACATTTATTGTGATTGAAATGTCTGAAGGGTGTGATTGAACATTGATTGCAACTTTATGTTATGTTAAAGAAATGAATTATTGTGTTGGTTATTAAAGATTAATTTGTTGTTTACACATTTACAGTTATTGATAAGTCTAAAGGGCGCGATCGAATATTGATTGCAATATTATATAGTAAGAGTAATGAATTATTGAATTGGTTATTGAATATTAATTGTTCTTTACACAATTACATTGATTGATATGTCTAAAAGTTGCTATCAAACATTAATCGCAACATTATAATAAGTTAAAGTAATGTATTTTTGAATTGGTTATTGAATATTAATTATTGTTTAGACATTTTCAGTGATTGATATCTCTAAAAGGTGCGATCGAACATTGATCGCAACTTTATGTTATGTTAAAGAAATGAATTATTGAATTGGTTATCGAAGATTAATTGTTGTTGACACATTTACAGTAATTGATAATTCTAAGGAGTGCGATTGAACATTGATCGAATTATTTTAAGTTAAAGTAATGAGTTATTGAATTGGTTATTGAATATTAATTGTTCATTACACATTTACAATGATTGATATGTCTAAAGGATGCTATCTAACATTAATCACAACATTATGTTACGTTAAAAAAAAAATAATTATTGAATTGGTAATTGAATATTATTTGTTCTTTACGAAATTACATTGATTGATATGTCTAAAGGGTGCGATCGAATATTGGTCGCAACATTTTAACAAGTTAAAGTAATGAATTATTGAATTGGTTATTGAATTTTAATTGTTCTTTACACAATTACAATTATTGATATGTCTAAAGGGTGAGATCGAACATTGATTGCAACATTGTAGTAAGTTAAAGTAATAAATTTTTGAATTAATTATGGAATATTAATTATTGTTTACACATTAATAGTGATTGATATCTCTAAATGGTATGATCAAACATCGATCGCAACATTATTGAAGATTAATTGTTGTTTACAAATTTACAGTGATTGGGGAGTCAATCACTATTTTAAATGGTATGGACTCCCCAAAGGCAAAGAAGGGCCTCTTGCTACTAATCAAGACACATTATCAGTCTCCACAAAATTTCACAATGTTTTGGCAAGTATTGGATATGAGTGCATACAACCCCAACCTCCTACTTGTCAAGTTACTCATGTTTTGAGCAACCAAGGCATGTGGTCACTTTTCGACGGTAGCCGAAGTGCACATCTTCATGATAGAAAGGTAATGAGCATGAATCATGGTGATTTGAATGACTCCCAACCTCGATTGATGCACTGTGATCGTTGATCATTGATCATGATCACGGACCATAGTCTCTGATCGCCATTCTTAATTTTGTCATGTGTACTAGCAAGAGGCCCTTCTTTGCCTTTGGGGAGTCCATGGCATCTAAAAGAGGGTACTGTAAATGGTGATCACCGACATAATCCGTGTTCACGAGTTGTGATCAACGATCACAGTGCATCAAACGAGGTGGGAAGCAAGTCAAATCCTCATTATTCATGCCCAATAACATTTCTATGATTAAAACGTATGCTTCGGCTATGGTCGAAAAACGATCATACGCCTTGGTTGCTCAAAACATGAGTAAGTAGACAAGTAGGAGGATATGGTGGTATGCACTCATATCTAATAGTTTTTAAAATATTATTAAATGATGTGGAGACTCGTAATTTGTCATGTGTAGTAGCAAGAGGCATCTCTTTGCCTTTGGGGTGTAAATGGCATCTAAAAGAGTGTACTATGAATGACGATCACAGAAAATTATCTTTGATCTAAGCTATGATCAACAATCAAAGTGCATCAAATAAGGTAAGGAGTAAGTCAAATCAACCTTATTTATGCCTAATAACTTTTCTATGATTAAAACGTGTGCTTCATCTATCGTCGAAAAACGACCATATGTCTTGGTTGCTCAAAACATGTGTAACTAGACAAGTAAGAAAAGGGGTGGTATGAACTCATATCAAATAATTGCCAAAATATAATGAAATGATGTGGAAACCCGTATTTTGTGATGTGTAGTAGTAAAAGGCTCTTCTTTGCCTTTGGGGAGTCCATGGCATCTTAAAGAGTGTACTATGAATGGCTATCGCAGACGATGATCCATGATCATAAGCTATTATCAACGATTATAGTGCATCAAATAAGGTTGGGAGTCATTCAAATCACCATTATTCATGACCATTAATAAAGGCAAAGAAGGATCTCTTGCTACTACACATGACAGATTACGGGTCTCCACATTATTGCATAATGTTTTGGCAACTATAGGATATAAATGCAAACCACCCCATCCTCATACTTGTTTGATGAAAATTTATAATTATGATTTGACTTACTCCCCACCTTGTTTGATGCACTATAATCGTTGATCACAGCTCGTGATCATTAATCATAGTTTATGATCGCCATTCACAGTACCCTCTTTTAGATGTTTAGACTCCCCATAGGCAAGGGCCATTTGCTACAACATGTGATAGATTATGGGTTTCCACGTCATTTCATAATGTTTTTGCAACTATTGGATATTAGTGCATACCACCCCATCCTCATACCTGGTTTAGTTACTCATTTTGTGATCAACCGAGGCATGTGGTCGTCTTTCAAAGATAGCAGAACCACACATTTTTTCAACATAGAAAGGTTAATGGGCATGAATAATTGTGATTTGACT
Organism: Cardiospermum halicacabum; assembly: GCA_031304145.1. Classification (NCBI taxonomy): domain Eukaryota; kingdom Viridiplantae; phylum Streptophyta; class Magnoliopsida; order Sapindales; family Sapindaceae; genus Cardiospermum; species Cardiospermum halicacabum. The sequence continues at coordinate 10,723,416 of CM062389.1, forward strand.
TACTCCCCAGCTTGTTTGATGCACTGTGATCGCTGATCACAACTCGTGATCACTGATCATAGTGTCTGATCGCGATTCATAGTACCCTCTTTAGATGCCATGGACTCTCGAAAGGCAAAGAAGGGCTACACATGACAGGTTACGTGTCTCCACATCATTTCATAATGTTTTGGCAACTATTGGATATTAGTTCATACCACCATCCTCTTACTCGTCTAGTTACTCATATTCGATCAACCAAGGCATGTGGTCATTTTTCGACGACAGCAAATGCACACATTTTCGACATAGAAAGGTTAATGGGCATAAATGATTGTGATTTGACTTACTCTCCACATCGTTTGATGAGCTGTGATCGTGATCACGGATCATAGTCTTTGATGGTCATTCATAGTACACTCTTTTAGATGTCATGGACTCTCGAAAGGCTAAAAAGGGCCTCTAACACATGACAGATTATGGGTCTCCACATCATTGCATAATATTTTGGCAAATATTGGATATAAGTGCTAACCACCCCATCCTCATACTTCTTTAATTACTCATGTTATGAGCCATTAAGGCTATTGGTCGTTTTTCGACGATAGCCGAAACACACGTTTTAGTCATAGAAAGGTTATTAAGCATGAATAATTGCGATTTAACTTACTCCCAACCTCTTTTGATGCGTTGACCACAGCTCCTGATCACGTATCAGAGTCTGCGATCGCCATTCAGTGTACCCTCTTTTAGATGCCTGGACTCCCCATAGGCAAAGAAGTGCCTCTTGCTAATACACATGATAGATTATGGGTTTCAACATCATTTCATAGTGTTTTGGCAACTATTGGATATAAGATCATACCACCCCATCCTCCTACTCGTCTAGTTACTCATATTTGATCAAACAAGGCGTGTGATCGTTTTTCGACGACAGCAAATGCACACATTTTAAACATAGAACGGTTAATGGGATTTGACTTACTCCCCACCTAGTTTGATACACTGTGATCGTTGATCACAACTCGTGATCACGGATCATAGTGTTTGATAGCCATTCATAGTACACTCTTTTAGATGTCATGGACTCTCGAAAGGCAAAGAAGAGCCTCTTGCTACTACACATGACAGATTATGGGTCTCCACATCATTGCATAATGTTTTGGCTACTATTGGATATGAGTGCATACCACGCCATCCTCCTACTTGTCTAATTACTCATGTTTGAGCAACTAAGAAATGTGGTCATTTTTCGACGATAGCAGAAGCATATGTTTTCCACATAGAAAGGTTAATAGGCATGAATAATTGTGATTTTACTTACTCCCCACCTTGTTTAATGCATTGTGATAGTTGATCACAGCTCGTGATCACTGATCATAGTCTCTGATCGCCATTCACAGTACCCTCTTTTAGATGCCATAGACTCCCTAAAGGCAAAGAAGGGCTACACATGACAGGTTACGGGTCTCCACATCATTTCATAATATTTTCGCAACTATTGGATATGATTGCATACCACCCCATCCTCCTACTTGTCTAATTACTCATGTTATGAGCCACCAAGGCTATTGGTTGTTTCTCGACGATAGCCGAAGCACATGTTTTAGTCATAGAAAGATTTTTAAGCATGAATAATGGTGATTTAGCTTACTCCCCACCTCGATTGATGCGTTGACCACAGCTCGTGATCACGGATCATAGTATGCGATTACCATTCACTGTAAACTCTTTTAGATGCCTGGACTCCCCATAGGCAAAGAAGGTGATACAAGCATAGCAGAAGTTCCAATCAATGGGAACTTAGCTAATGCTTACGTTGAACGAATGAATGAAGAAATTAGCAAGGAAGAAGGTAGAAAATCAATGGAGGCAAGAATCACCAAAATGCAGCCTGTACATTTGTGTTTGGCCTGCAGCATCTGAGGGAATGATAAGAAGATCACCTTCTCAAAATATGGCAGAAGGATTTTTCTACATTGATGGGCAAATACAATCCTGATTCTATCATCAAATGATAGTAAAGTTAAAGAGGACATCATAAGCTTTTCAACACATCAAGAATCAACTTAGTTGGATTGGTATAGCTCAAATTATTGCATCTGGAAGCTGGAAGAAAAGATTTAGACGGGATTGACTAGTCATCTTTGGCTGTCACGAGATTTGTTTCCTTTTCCTTTTATCTTGCAAGTCAGAATTTGGCTATTTTTAATGTCATTGATTTATTTTCTTATTTTTAGGAATTAATTAGGATTTATAATATTTGTTCCGTATATAAAGGAACAAGACAGTTTTTGTAATGAGTTTTTTTTTTGGGAAAATTAAAAAGAGTTCTTTTCAAGAGTCGTATATTGTGTGCAAGTGAGGTTATGACTGCTTCTCTTGTTGAACCAAGAAGTTGGATTTAATTATCAAGGTAATTCTGTCTTGAACAGGTTTCATAGGGATGCAATAGGGAGGGTTTTAATCTTGTGTTTATCTTTGGGATCAACTGTGTGTTGGGGTTTCGGTTTCTCTATAAACCTGGGATTTCCGAATCAGAACGGCCTCTTGCTTGATGATAGAAAGCTTGTTGGGCATGAATTTTTGTTATTTGAATGACTCTCAACCTCCTTTGATGCACTATAATAATTGATCAAAACTAATGATTATGGATCAAAGTTTGTGATCACCATTCATAGTACACTCTTTAATTTGCAATTGAGTCCCCAAAGGCAAAGAAGGGACTATCTCTACTACACATGACAGATTACGGGTCTCCACATCATTTCATAATGTTTTTGCAATTATTGGATATGAGTGCATACCACACCATCCTCCTACTTGTCTAGATACTCATGTTTTGAGCAACCAGGGCATGTGGTCATTTTTCGATGATAGTAGAAGTGCACGTTTTAATGATAGAAAGTTTGAAATGCATGAATTTTTGTTATTTGAATGATTCCCAACCTCGTTTGATGCACTATGATCGTTGATCATAGCTGTTGATCACGGATCATTGTCTGTGATCGCCAAAACATTATGAAATGGTGTGGATACCCATAATCTTTCTTGTGTAGTAGCAAGAGGCCCTTCTATGCCTTAGGGGAGTCCATGGCATCTTAAAGAGTTAACTGTGAGTGGAAAATCACAAACAATGATCCGTTATCACGAGCAATGATCGATCAACGATCACAAACCATCAAACGAGATTGGGAGTCCTTCAAATAACCATTATTCATGCCCCTTAATGTGACGTCGGACCCTTACCCGATTATTAACCCGATAAGAGACCAACGTCACCTCATCAAATTATATTTACCAGTCAATTATCCATTTACTAATGTCATATATTAATAATCTGTTATTCGAATCATACATCCAAACATTAATTATATGTACATACTAGTAACATTCTTTATACAATACAAGTATTTAATTTACATATCAAGTATCCATATAACAAGTTACACTTTAGCCCGTAGGCCAATTCTTCATCAGTTCATCAAACTTTTCTTTATTATACAAGTACGCATTCAGATTATACATATAACTGTACATAACACCATGCATTTTACTTATCATCATTCCTTCTCTTAACAATTTCATTTGCCTCACATGGTAACTTGCCCTAGTCTTTTCCTGAAACCATGTCTTCATACATAGAGTGGTCCTTGATGTTTTCCCCCGATTGCCTTTCCTGGATTGTTATTAAATAAAGGAAAAAGAAAACATAGAAAATAAAACGTCAGGCAACAATGCCTGGTTTGTACCCCGTGCCCGGGGCATGCAACACAAATGCTTACCTTTTTTTTCAATACAAATCAATAATTCAAACAAGTACACCCAAGATCAATCAATCCATAAAATGTTTCCAAACATCATTACAAAGGCAAATTCATTAAAGTTTCCAAAAATCCAAATAATGTAAATTTTCATGTTAGTTTAACTTACATGTGGTTAGTAAGTCATATAGGAGTCCATTTATTTCCATATATTCTATTATTCAATAAGATTTCATTTAGCCTTATACTTTTAATCATTTGAGATTTAAACACAACTTATGTTAGTTATTCATTTTCTTATTATTGATAGCCCTCTTAGAATAACCTATGGAGGAACGGAACTGTTTTGGCCCGAGAGCCGCCGATAAACCCGAAGGCCGCTAATAGACCCGAAGGCCGCCGATAGACCCGAGGGCCGCCGATAGACCCGAAGGCCGAATCATCATCATCATCGTCTCATTTCATTCAACTTTCAGGGTGAAATGCACTTCTAGTTCCTAAGGCATGCCTTTCATCCTCTAACGGTATTCTACAAAGGCTATCGCTTCAATTCATCTTTCATATGTTTATACTATTAAATCATTCTTTTATTAAGTACTAACGATACCATCATCATTCGATTCGATGCTAATAATCACATTACTTCTATTTCCAATAGGATGCATAAGCATCCAATATCATCCATAAATTAAATATTTCTTTCAAATATTCTCTTACAAGATCTCTATTTATGTCAGCTTTACATTTATGTATAAATTATCTCACATTATACAAGTATGCTATGCTAAACATCAAGTAAAAGTGTTGTTATAAAAATTTATTATCTAGTGGTAACAATTCCAGTTTTCAAACTAACTGAGTAGTTCGAATTCAATTTGGCATAATTTATTCTATAGGTATTTAATTAACTTCAAACCACTTCTATCATTTCCGTAACTCATTCTTATATGTTTTGATGGCTTCACTTGTCATTAATTCAAGGTCAAAATATTTTTAATCATCTCATTTTCAACATTCCAGATTCACTGGAATCTGGGACAGTGTTACAAGGCTGATTTCACTTTACTTAAAACCTTATCAAATCAATTCCAATAATTATGATTTTTGGTGTGAGTCTTATTTAAGGTCTTAACTTTCTACTGTTTAAATTTCAGTACCTTTTGAGTCTTTAAGCTTAGGTTTTGGTATGCCACAAAATTAGGTTACCAAACTGCCCTGTTAGGGACAGTTTGTATGTATTGGACTCTTATCATTAAAAGGCTTGTCAAATGAAATTTTTTCACTTTCAAATTTTCCAGTCTACTAATACACATGTAGACCAACATTTTTCACTTACACAACTTTTTCCAAATAGGCCTCTAGCTATTTTTCAGGTTTGTATCAAGTTTTAGACATGCCCTGTTTCAGGACAGTCTGCATGTATGGCCTTCTTGACATCAATTAGGGTATTAAATGGAATTATCTCAGCATCAAATTTTACTCGTTCACATTAGACTTATAAAGAAACATTTCATTCTTGTAGGGCTTGGTCTAATTATATTTTTAACTATTTCTAAAAATTCAACCAAATTAGAGGACAGTTTCAGTATTTTCTGGAGTAGGCTGGAATTGTTTTCAAAACCATATCATTTTATTCAAACAAACATCAACCATCACAAATCTATTATTTCTTAGAGACAAATACTTCAAATAAGTCTCTACTAACTTTATAGCATATGTCCATGCTTCCAAAAATATTGATCAAAATTTTTTAAACCAACAAACAATTATATACATCACCATAAAAACCATTTTAGCATGCAAATCATATCAAATATGAAACCAACAACAAAACCTTTAGGGCTTAGGGTACAAACCTTATTTGAGAGCCTTCTCCTACACTTGGTCTTGCTCCTTAGGGTCCTCTTTTGGTTCTACTAATCACAAAAACAAGAGTTTAGCATTCCTTTTTACAAGTTTCTACCATAAACAACACTAACAACAACCTCATGCTAACTTGGGTACTTTTCTAACTAATACCATAACTTTCAATTTAAGAACATAACCAAGGGCATTATAACCATTCTAATAACATTCTTAACATCTAGAAACCATTTCTATACTAAACTAGGATCAAATGACTCATATATGAAAGTTAGGGTTTGAAATCCTTACCTTGTTTCTTGATGATTCTTGATGTAATTGATATTATAAGCTTGTTCTTCTTGGTTTGATAGTGTTTCTGTAAGGTCCACAATTATAGGCTAGAATTTTTCGATAAAATTTTTATTCCTTTATTAGAATAGTAAATAGGTTATTAGAGATAATTTAGAACCATAAGACGTGCAACTTGGGTACTAGTGGCATTATAGTAAATATTAGGAACATCCAAGGGCATTTTGGTCATTTTTCCACCTAAGAGGTGATAGAATACATATAAGGAGCTATAGAAAGATTTGGTTATTTCCTTTAATTTCCAAGTTCAAGTGGGTTCAAAGGTTAATTTTAAATTAATCTAGGGAAAGGTCAAAGATGGTCAAAGGACCTAAATGAAAAGAAATGAAAAGCCTTCATTAAAATGTAAATAGAATAAAGTTGGTGGTCATGAAATGGAATTATTAGAAAGTCAAAGGACCACTTAGCAATCATTGGAAAGATGAAGGACCATGTGGCAATTACCCAAATGAAGACTAGTATATAAGTGGAAGGGATCTAGAAAATTCACCATAATTCTTCACTCTTCAAGAAAGCTTCATCTTCTCCTCTCTAGCAAGCTTGGCCAACCACCCTAAGGAGCACCATAACTCCATTTTTCTTCTTCTACTTCTACCAACTAACTTCCAAATTCCCTTCTCTACCTTTTTCACATCCTAGAAACACCATTCAAGTAAAGAAAACAAGCATAAACAACAAGATTTGGCAAGAATCAAGGTAAGACTATCAAACCCTAGTTTTCATTCATGGGTGATTTGAACTTAGCTTAGCATGGTAATGAGGTCTTGAGGTTAAGGAGATGATTTTAATGGTTAAAAAGCCCTTGGTTATGTTCTTAGTTTTATAGTTATGGTATTAGAAAGAGAAGTACCCAAGTTAGCATGTAAAGTTTGATATTAGTGTTGTTTATGGTTGAATCTTGTGAAGATGAATGCTAAAATCTTGTTTTCATGGTTAGTAGAACCAAAGGAAGATCATAAGGAGCAAGAACAAGCCTAGAAGGAAACTCTCAAGTGAGGTTTGTACCCTAAGCCCTAAAGGTTTTGTTGTTGGTTTCATGTTTGATATGATTTGCATGCTAAAATGGTTTTTATGGTGATGTATATAATTGTTTGTTGGTTTAAAAATTTTGATCAATATTATTGGAAGCATGGACATATGCTATAAAGTTAGTAGAGACTTAATTGAAGTATTTGGCTCTAAGAAATAATAGATTTGTGATGGTTGATGTTTGTTTGAATAAAATGATATGGTTTTGAAAACAATTCCAGCCTACTCCAGAAAATACTGAAACTGTCCTCTAATTTGGTTGAATTTTTAAAAATAGTTAGAAATATAATTAGACCAAGATCTACGAGAATGAAATTTTTCTTTATAAGTCTAGTGTGAACCAGTAAAATTTGGTGCTGAGATAATTCCATTTAATACCCTAATTGATGTCAAGAAGGCCATACATGCAGACTGTCCTGAAACAGGGCATGTCTAAAACTTGATACAAACGTGAAAAATAGCTAGAGGCCTATTTGGAAATGTTGGTTTACATGTGTATTAGTAGACTGGAAAATTTGAAAGTGAAATAACTTCATTTGATAAGCCTTTTAATGATAAGAGTCCAATACATACAAACTGTTCCTAACAGGGCAGTTTGGTAACCTAATTTTGTGGCATACCAAAACCTAAGCTAAAAGAATCAAAATGTGCTGAAATTTAAACAGTAGAAATTTAAGATCTTAAATAAGACTCACACCAAAAATCATGATAATTGGAATTGATTTGATAAGGTTTTAAGTAAAGTGAAATCAGCTCTGTAACACTGTCCCAGATTCCAGTGAATCTAGAATGGTGAAAATGAGATGATTAAAAATATTTTGACCTTGAATTAATGACAAGTGAAGCCACCATAACATATAAGAATGAGTTACGGAAATGATAGAAGTGGTTTGAAGTTAATTAAATACCTATAGAATAAATTATGCCAAATCGAATTCGAACTACTCAGTATGTTTGAAAACTGAAATTGTTACCACTAGATACTAAACTTTTATAACAACACTTTTACTTGATGTTTAGCATAGCATACTTGTATAATGTGAGATAATTTATACATAAATGTAAAGATGACATAAATAGAGATCTTGTAAAAGAATATTTGAAAGAAATATTTAATTTATGGATGATATTGGATGCTTATGCATCCTATTGAAAATAGAAGTAATGTGATTATTAACATTGAATCGAATGATGATGGTATCGTTAGTATTTAATAAAAGAATGATTTAATAGTATAAACATATGAAAGATGAATTGAAGTGATAGCCTTTGTAGAATACCGTTAGAGGATGAAAGGCATGCCTTAGGAACTAGAAGTGCACTTCACCCTGAAAGTTGAATGAAATGAGACGATGATGATGATGATTCGGCCTTCGGGTCTATCAGCGGCCTTCGGGTCTATTAGCGGCCTTCGGGTCTATCGGCGGCTCTCGGGCCGAAACAGTTCCGTTTCCTCCATAGGTTATTCTAAGAGGGCTATCAATAATAAGAAAATGAATAACTAACATAAGTTGTGTTTAAATCTCAAATGATTAAAGGTATAAGGCTAAATGAAATCTTATTGAATAATAGAATATATGAAAATAAATGGATTCCTATATAACTTACTAACCACATGTAAGTTAAACTAACATGCAAATTTACATTATTTGGATTCTTGGAAACTTTAATGAATTTGCCTTTGTAATGATGTTTGGAAACATTTTATGGATTGATTGATCTTGGGTGTACTAGTTTTAAATTAATGATTTGTATTGAAAATAAAGGTAAGCATCTGTGTTGCATGCCCCGGGCACGGGGTACAAACCAGGCATTGTTGCCTGACGTTTTATTTTCTATGTTTTCTTTTTCCTTTATTTAATAACAATCCAGGAAAGGCAATCGGGGGAAAACATCAAGGACCACTCTAAGTATGAAGATATGGTTTCAGGAAAAGACTAGGGCAGGTTACCATGTGAAGCAAATGAAATTTTTAAGAGAAGGAATGATGATAAGTAAAATGCATGGTGACATGTACAGTTATATGCATAATCTGAATGCGTACTTGTATATTAAAGAAAAGTTTGATGAACTGATGAAGATTTGGCCTACGGGCTAAAGTGTAACTTGTTATATGGATACTTGATATGTAAATTAAATACTTGTATTGTATAAAGAATGTTACTAGTATGTACATATAATTAATGTTTTGACGTATGATTCGAATAACAGATTATTAATATATGACATTAGTAAATGGTTAATTAATTGATAAATATAATTCGATAAGGTGACGTTGGTCTCTTATCGGGTTAATAATCGGGTAAGGGTCCGACGTCACATGTTTTGTTTTTGGTATCAGAGCAGGGTCTAGGACACTTTTGCTTGTGCTTGTTTGTAATTGTTTGCAATCGTTTGCCTTGTTTGTGCATTAGAGATACATAAGGAATCATTGCATTGCATAAATATAATTGTGTCCTTTGTACCAACCCGATTGCTTCCTGGATATGTAGGTTAGAAGACATGAGTTCACAAAGGGCTACCTCCATACACGCGGAGGAGGGTTCAAGTAGAAGTGTTGAGAGCATTAGAGATCTGAATAGAAATCCAAGTCTTCCTAGGCAGCCCTCAGAGGGGCATGAATATGTCAACATCCCTCCTGACCCTATGGCTGAGCAAGCGAGGGCGTTTGCTCAAATTGCGGACCTCCTAGGGCATGTAGTACAAGGAGGATTGGCTAGACCTGCTAGGGCAGAGAAGCCAGCTTTAGAAAGACTTTCGAAGAGGAAAACCCGCAATTTTACTGGTTCTAAAGATGAGGATCCCTCCAAAGCTGAAGACTGGTTGGAGGACATGAGCAGGGTACTGGAGGAAATTCATTGCAACGAAGAGGAGAAACTAGAATGTATAGTATCCCTGCTGTAAGGAGATGCATACAGATGGTGGACCTCACTGGTTAGTACTGTCCGCCAAGAAGTGGTTAATTGGGAATTTTTCCAAGAAGAGTTCAGAAAGAACTATGTGGGCTAGGTATTCCTAGATGAGAAGAGAATGGATTTCCTACATTTGAAGCAGAAAGACAAATCAGTAATGGAATACAAGATTGAATTTGTAAGACTGAGCAAGTATGACCCCGAGTTAATTCCCAACAACAGAGAGAAGTGCAGGAAGTTTAGAGAGGGGTTACATTTGGAGATTAGAAAGACCCTATTGGCCCTTGAGATTGATGATTTCAATAAGTTAGTGGAGAGGGCCATAGAAGCAGAAAGATTACGTAATATTGATAAAAGTAAAGGTAAAAGAAAGTTTGGTTCGAAAAGTGGGGCCACCAGCGGTGGTAATCCAAGTAAGAGGACCAATATGGAGGCAACAAGCAAGAGAAGAGGAGGAGCAGGGGTAATCAGCCTGCTCAGTCAGTTGCTAGTACTCCCTCAGTTGCTAGAACAAGATCAGAAAAGCCTAAATGCCAAATTTGTGGTAAGGAACATTGGGGTGAATGCAGAAAGCTTACAGGTGCCTGTTACATATGTGGTTCTCAGGAGCACCTGGCTCGTAATTGTCCTAATGATCGGAACAAGCCTAGGCCACCGGCAGAAGGAGCCTCTACAGCTCCCAGGAATGTTAAGCCTGCTCAAGGTGGCGATCGAAAGGGAGTAGTCTCTGGTGCTGGTAGCCGAGCAGAGGGAAAGGCGCCAGCACGTACATATGCCATGCGGGGGCAAGAAGAGATAGATACTCCCGATGTGGTGACAGGTACTTTCCATATTTTTAATACACCTGTCTTTATATTGATTGATCCCGGGTCCACATTGTCATATATTTGTAATAAAATTCTTTCGGACCAAGGATGGGAATCGGTGAAAACCGATCATAGTATAATAGTCTCCAACCCACTAGGACAGGAAATGATTGTTGACCGAGTTTATAGGAATGTACCACTAGAAGTAGGAGGAGAAATTTTTAACAGTAACCTGTTAGAATTGAAGAGTGGGGAGTTTGACGTTATACTTGGGATGGATTGGTTATCGAAATATAACACTCAGCTGGACTGTCGAAACAAGAAGGTAACCCTTAGAAATTCTGATAAGGAAATAACTATTACTGGTGATAGAAGGAATTGCCTTGACAATGTAATTTCAGCCATTAAGGCTGAAAGAATGCTTAAGAATGGATGTAAGGGTTACCTTGCTCACGTAATGGAGCTGAATAAACCAAGTATGGAAAGGAAATTTATCCCTACGGTGTCAGTATTCTTGGATGTGTTTCCAGAAGAGCTACCTGGACTGCCTCCAGAAAGAGAAGTAGAGTTCAGTATTGAACTTATTTCAGGAGCGTCTCCAGTGTCTATGGCACCGTATAGGATGGCTCCTGCGGAGTTAAAGGAGTTGAAGACTCAATTGCAAGAGCTCTTAGATTAGGGATTTATTAGACCGAGTGTATCTCCATGGGGTGCGCCAGTCTTATTTGTTCGCAAGAAAGATGGATCCTTAAGGTTGTGTATCGACTATCGACGACTGAATAAGCTTACAGTGAAGAATAAGTATCCGCTTCCACGCATAGATGATCTATTTGATCAGTTAAGGGGAGCTGGAGTCTTTTCAAAGATTGATCTAAGATCTGGATATCATCAATTAAGGATTAAGGAGGAGGATATTCCTAAAACTGCTTTCAGAACCAGATATGGACATTATGAGTTCATTGTAATGCCGTTTGGTCTTACCAACGCACCGGCATTTTTCATGGATCTAATGAATAGAATATTCAAACCATATCTGGACCAGTTCGTGGTGGTATTTATTGATGATATCCTAGTGTATTCGAAGACTCCAGAGGAGCATGATAAGCATTTGAGGATAGTGCTACAAACCTTAAGGGAAAAGAAATTGTATGCTAAGCTGAGCAAGTGTGATTTTTGGATGGAACAAGTAACTTTCTTGGGACATGTGGTATCGAAGGAAGGGATTAGTGTGGATCCGAATAAGATAGAAGCCATAATTGCATGGGAACCCCCAAGGAACGTAGCGGAGTTAAGGAGCTTCCTTGGGTTAGCTGGATATTATCGTCGATTTGTGAAGGGATTTTCTTCTATAGCTAATCCATTGACTCGATTATTGCATAAAGGAGTGAAGTTTGAATGGACGAGTAGATGCCAAGAAAGATTTGAGCGTCTGAAGAAAATATTAACTGAAGCTCCTATCTTAGTACAACCGGAGGAAAGGAAAGAATATGTTATCTACAGTGATGCTTCCTTACAAAGATTGGGGTGTTTGCTAATGCAAGATGGAAAAGTGATAGCTTATGCCTCTAGGCAACTCAAGCCACATGAACGTAATTACCCCACACATGACCTGGAGTTAGCAGCCATTGTTTTTGCCTTAAAGATATGGAGGCACTACTTGTATGGCGAGAAGTGTTATATCTATACAGATCATAAGAGCCTCCAATATCTTCCTACTCAGAAGGAGTTGAACTTGAGACAGCGCCGATGGATGGAATTCCTAAAGGACTATGATTGTGTAATTGATTACCATCCAGGAAAGGCGAACAAAGTAGCAGATGCTCTGAGTAGGAAGTCTGCGTATACATTGGCAATGTTAATGGCTAATCTGAGCTTGAAAGATAATGTTCTTGTGGCTGAACTACGGGCGAAACCTGATTTGATACCACAAATACTGGAAGCTCAAAAGTCGGATCCAAAGGTAGGAGAATGGATAAGGAAGATATCAGATGGGAAGCCTACCGAATTTCAACTAAAAGCAAATGGTGGACTGTACTATAAAGATCGACTATATGTACCAACAAAATTGGGTGTACGAGAAATGATCCTAAAAGAAGCTCACCATCAGGCCTTTGCTGTCCACCCAGGTGCCACCAAGATGTTTCAAGAGTTAAAAGCAATGTTCTGGTGGCCAGGTATGAAAAGGAGTATAGTCGAATTTGTGGGAAGATGTTTAATATGTCAACAAGTGAAGGCAGAACACCAAGTGCCTTCTGGACTATTGCAACCCATAAGCATACCGGAGTGGAAATGGGATAGGGTAACCATGGATTTCGTGGTAGGATTACCTATGACCAGAGAGAAGCATGATGCTATATGGGTTATAGTTGATCGATTAACCAAGTCTGCACACTTTCTGCCAGTCCGAATGGATTACTCTTTGGAAAGATTGGCAGAATTGTATATAAAAGAGATAATACGAATACATGGTGTTCCTTCATCGATTATATCGGATAGGGATCCCAGATTCACGTCCAGATTTTGGAAGAAGCTTCAAGATGCTATGGGAACCCGATTACATTTCAGTACGGCCTTTCACCCTCAAACGAATGGACAGTCGGAGAGGGTAATTCAGATATTGGAAGATATGCTTCGGTGTTGTATACTTGAATTCGGAGGTAGCTGGGAAAGATACTTGCCACTAGTGGAATTTGCTTATAATAATAGCTACCAAGCAAGTATACAAATGGCTCCTTACGAAGCATTATATGGAAGAAAATGCAGAACACCTCTCTGCTGGACTGAATCGTCCGAACCTAAAGTGGTAGGACCAGAGATGATTCGAGAGACGGAAGAAAAGGTAAAGCTTATTCTAGACAAACTAAAGGAGGCCTCGGATCGTCAAAAGTCATATGCTGATTTGAAAAGGAAGGACATTGAATTTGAAGTCGGAGATAAAGTCTTCCTTAAAGTATCGCCATGGAAGAAAGTATTACGATTTGGGCGAAAAGGAAAGCTAACTCCTAGGTTTATTGGGCCGTACGAGGTTATAGAACGAGTAGGCCCAGTAGCCTATAGGCTTGCATTACCGCCGGAACTGGAAAAGATTCATAACGTATTCCATGTGTCGATACTTAGGAGATACCGCTCAGACCCTTCCCATGTATTAAGGAAAGAGGAATAGAGGTTAAACCAGACTTATCTTATGAGGAAGAGCCGGTGAAGATATTGGCTAAAGAAGTAAAGCAGTTGAGAAACAAGTCTGTCCCTCTAGTTAAAGTGTTATGGAGAAATCACGCGGTAGAGGAAGCTACATAGGAAACGGAAGAGCACATGAGAAGACAATATCCCTACTTATTCGATACAGGTAAAGTTTCGAGGACGAAACTTTTAAGGGGGGTAGGGTTGTAAGGTCCACAATTATAGGCTAGAATTTTTCGATAAAATTTTTATTCCTTTATTAGAATAGTAAATAGGTTATTAGAGATAATTTAGAACCATAAGACGTGCAACTTGGGTACTAGTGGCATTAGAGTAAATATTAGGAACATCCAAGGGCATTTTGGTCATTTTTCCACCTAAGAGGTGATAGAATACATATAAGGAGCTATAGACTGATTTGGTTATTTCCTTTAATTTCCAAGTTCAAGTGGGTTCAAAGGTTAATTTTAAATTAATCTAGGGAAAGGTCAAAGATGGTCAAAGGACCTAAATGAAAAGAAATGAAAAGCCTTCATTAAAATGTAAATAGAATAAAGTTGGTGGTCATGAAATGGAATTATTAGAAAGTCAAAGGACCACTTAGCAATCATTGGAAAGATGAAGGACCATGTGGCAATTACCCAATGAAGACTAGTATATAAGTGGAAGGGATCTAGAAAATTCACCATAATTCTTCACTCTTCAAGAAAGCTTCATCTTCTCCTCTCTAGCAAGCTTGGCCAACCACCCTAAGGAGCACCATAACTCCATTTTTCTTCTTCTACTTCTACCAACTAACTTCCAAATTCCCTTCTCTACCTTCTTCACATCCTAGAAACACCATTCAAGTAAAGAAAACAAGCATAAACAACAAGATTTGGCAAGAATCAAGGTAAGACTATCAAACCCTAGTTTTCATTCATGGGTGATTTGAACTTAGCTTAGCATGGTAATGAGGTCTTGAGGTTAAGGAGATGATTTTAATGGTTAAAAGCCCTTGGTTATGTTCTTAGTTTTATAGTTATGGTATTAGAAAGAGAAGTACCCAAGTTAGCATGTAAAGTTGATATTAGTGTTGTTTATGGTTGAATCTTGTGAAGATGAATGCTAAAATCTTGTTTTCATGGTTAGTAGAACCAAAGGAAGATCATAAGGAGCAAGAACAAGCCTAGAAGGAAACTCTCAAGTGAGGTTTGTACCCTAAGCCCTAAAGGTTTTGTTGTTGGTTTCATGTTTGATATGATTTGCATGCTAAAATGGTTTTTATGGTGATGTATATAATTGTTTGTTGGTTAAAAATTTTGATCAATATTATTGGAAGCATGGACATATGCTATAAAGTTAGTAGAGACTTAATTGAAGTATTTGGCTCTAAGAAATAATAGATTTGTGATGGTTGATGTTTGTTTGAATAAAATGATATGGTTTTGAAAACAATTCCAGCCTACTCCAGAAAATACTGAAACTGTCCTCTAAATTGGTTGAATTTTTAAAAATAGTTAGAAAGATAATTAGACCAAGATCTACAAGAATGAAATTTTCCTTTATAAGTCTAGTGTGAACCAGTAAAATTTGGTGCTGAGATAATTCCATTTAATACCCTAATTGATGTCAAGAAGGCCATACATGCAGACTGTCCTGAAACAGGGCATGTCTAAAACTTGATACAAACGTGAAAAATAGCTAGAGGCCTATTTGGAAAAAGTTGTGTAAGTGAAAAATGTTGTTTTACATGTTTATTAGTAGACTGGAAAATTTGAAAGTGAAATAACTTCATTTGATAAGCCTTTTAATGATAAGAGTCCAATACATACAAACTGTTCCTAACAGGGCAGTTTGGTAACCTAATTTTGTGGCATACCAAAACCTAAGCTAAAAGACTCAAAATGTGCTGAAATTTAAACAGTAGAAATTTTAGATCTTAAATAAGACTCACACCAAAAATCATGATAATTGGAATTGATTTGATAAGGTTTTAAGTAAAGTGAAATCAGCTCTGTAACACTGTCCCAGATTCCAGTGAATCTGGAATGGTGAAAATGAGATGATTAAAAATATTTTGACCTTGAATTAATGACAAGTGAAGCCACCATAACATATAAGAATGAGTTACGGAAATGATAGAAGTGGTTTGAAGTTAATTAAATACCTATAGAATAAATTATGCCAAATCGAATTCGAACTACTCAGTATGTTTGAAAACTGAAATTGTTACCACTAGATACTAAACTTTTATAACAACACTTTTACTTGATGTTTAGCATAGCATACTTGTATAATGTGAGATAATTTATACATAAATGTAAAGATGACATAAATAGAGATCTTGTAAAAGAATATTTGAAAGAAATATTTAATTTATGGATGATATTGGATGCTTATGCATCCTATTGAAAATAGAAGTAATGTGATTATTAACATCGAATCGAATGATGATGGTATCGTTAGTATTTAATAAAAGAATGATTTAATAGTATAAACATATGAAAGATGAATTGAAGTGATAGCTTTTGTAGAATACCGTTAGAGGATGAAAGGCATGCCTTAGGAACTAGAAGTGCACTTCACCCTGAAAGTTGAATGAAATGAGACGATGATGATGATGATTCGGCCTTCGGGTCTATCGGCGGCCCTCGGGTCTATCGGCGGCCTTCGGGTCTATTAGCGGCCTTCGGGTCTATCGGCGGCCCTCAGGTCTATCGGCGGCTCTCGGGCCGAAACAGTTCCATTTCCTCCATAGGTTATTCTAAGAGGGCTATCAATAATAAGAAAATGAATAACTAACATAAGTTGTGTTTAAATCTCAAATGATTAAAGGTATAAGGCTAAATGAAATCTTATTGAATAATAGAATATATGAAAAAAAATGGATTCCTATATAACTTACTAACCACATGTAAGTTAAACTAACATGCAAATTTACATTAGTTGGATTCTTGGAAACTTTAATGAATTTGCCTTTGTAATGATGTTTGGAAACATTTTATGGATTGATTGATCTTGGGTGTACTAGTTTTAAATTAATGATTTGTATTGAAAATAAAGGTAAGCATTTGTGTTGCATGCCCCGGGCACGGGGTACAAACCAGGCATTGTTGCCTGACGTTTTATTTTCTATGTTTTCTTTTTCCTTTATTTAATAACAATCCAGGAAAGGCAATCGGGGGAAAACATCAAGGACCACTCTAAGTATGAAGATATGGTTTCAGGAAAAGACTAGGGCAGGTTACCATGTGAAGCAAATGAAATTTTTAAGAGAAGGAATGATGATAAGTAAAATGCATGGTGACATGTACAGTTATATGCATAATCTGAATGCGTACTTGTATATTAAAGAAAGGTTTGATGAACTGATGAAGATTTGGCCTACGGGCTAAAGTGTAACTTGTTATATGGATACTTGATATGTAAATTAAATACTTGTATTGTATAAAGAATGTTACTAGTATGTACATATAATTAATGTTTTGATGTATGATTCGAATAACAGATTATTAATATATGACATTAGTAAATGGTTAATTAATTGATAAATATAATTCGATAAGGTGACGTTGGTCTCTTATCAGGTTAATAATCGGGTAAGGGTCCGACGTCACAGTTTCTATGATGTAGCAAGAGTATGGAAGAGGTTTTGAGAGTTAGATGGAGGAAGAAGAAGAAGAAAAATGGAGATGGAGGATCTTAAAGGGTGGTTGTCCAAAGGAGAAATGGAGAGAAATGGAGAGAGCTTGAGAGAGTTTTAGAATGGTATAGAATTCTCTAGGTAACTCCCCCTCCCCTCTTAAATACTAACCTCCCCATGGACAAGTTCAATTTAGTCCCTCACATTTTCTAATAATTTCATTTCACTAGGAGGACAACTACCAATAACCACCACAACTTCAATCTATTTGCACTTAGGTGAAAACTTTTCATTTTAATGCATCTATACCCTTGGACCAACTTTGACTTGCCCTAAATTAATTAAGAATTAACTTTTAACCCAAATTAAACTTGGAAATTAAAGAACATAGCCAAAATTTTCTATAACACCTTTAATGCATTTTACCACATCCTATGTGTAAAATGACTGAAATGCCCTTGGACTTTCCTAATATTTACAATAATGCCACTAGTACCCAAGTTGCACGTCTTATGGTTCTAAATTATCTCTAATAACCTATTTACTATTCTAATAAAGGAATAAAAATTTTATCGAAAAATTCTAGCCTATAATTGCGGACCTTACACTTAACCTTTCTAAGAGTAAAACGTGCACTTCGGCTATCATCGAAAAATGACCACATGCCTTGGTTGCTAAAAGCACGAGTAACTAGACAAGTAGGAGGATGAGGTGGTATGCACTCATATCCAATAATTGCCAAAACATTATGAAATGGTGTCGATACCCATAATCTGACTTATGTAGTAGCAAGAGGCCCTTTTTACCTTTGGGGAGTCCATGGCATCTAAAAGAGTGTATTATGAATGAAAATCACAGACTATGCTCTGTGATCATTAGCTATGATCAACGATTATAGTGCATCACTTGAGGTTGTGTGCCATTCAAATCACTATTATTCATGCCAAATAACCATTCTATGCTTAAAACGTGCGCTTCGGCTATCATAGAAAAATGACCACATGCCTTGGTTGCTCAAAACATGAGTAACTAGACAAGTAGGAGGATAGGGTGGTATGCCCTCATATCCAATGGTTGCCAAAACTTTATTAAATGATGTGGAGACCCATAATCAGTCATCTGTAGTAGCAAGAGGCCCTTGTTTGCTTTGGGAAGTCCATGGCATCTAAAAGAGTGTACTAAGAATGGTGATCATGGTCTATGATCCGTGATCATAAGCTATGTTCATCGAACATAGTGCATCAAACGAGGTTGGGAGTTATTCAAAACACCATTATTCACGGTCAATACCCTTTCTATGATTATAATGTTTGATTCGGCTATCGTTGAAAAACGACCACATGCCTTGGTTGCTCAAAACATGAGTAACTAGACAAGTAGGAGGATTGGGTTGTATGCACTTATATCCAATAGTTGCAAAAACATTATGAAATGATGTGGAGACCCGTAATCTGTCCTGTGTAGTAGCAAGAGGCCTTTCGTTGCCTTTGGGGACTCAATGGTATCTATAAGAGTGTATTATGAATGGCAATCACAGACTATGATCTGTAATCATTAGCTATGATCAACGATCATAGTGTATCAAATGAGGTTGGGAGTCATTCAAATCACTATATTTCATGCGCATAAATCTTTCTATGATTAAAACGTGCGATTCGGCTATCATCGAAAAACGACCACATGCCTTGGTTGCTGAAAACATGAGTAACTAGACAAGTAGGGGGATGGGGTGGTATGCACTCATATCCAATGCTTGCCAAAACATTATGTAATGAATATACGCCTTAATTGCACAAAACATGAGTAACTAGACAAGTATGAGGATGGATTGGTATGTACTCATATCCAATAATTGCCAAAACATTATGAAATGGTGTCGATACCTATAATCTGACTTGTGTAGTAGCAAGAGGCCCTTTTTTACCTTTGGGGAGTCCATGGCATCTAAAAGAGTTTACTGTGAGTGGCACATCACAAACAATGATCCGTGACCACGAGCAATGATCAACGATCACAAACCATCAAACAAGATTGGGAGTCCTTCAAATCACAATTATTCATGCCCCTTTACCTTTCTAAGAGTAAAACGTGCGCTTCGGCTATTACCGAAAAATGACCATATGCCTTGGTTGCTAAAATCATGAGTAACTAGACAAGTAGGAGGATGGGGTGGTAAGCACTTATATCCAATAGTTGCAAAAACATTATTAAATGACGTGGAGACCCGTAATCTGTCATGTGTAGTAGCAAAAGGCCCTTCTTTGACTTTGTAGAGTCCACAGCATCTAAAAGAATGTATTATGAATGGCGATCACAGACTATAATCTGTGATCATTAGCTATTATAAATGATTATAGTGCATCAAACGAGGTTTTGTATTATTCAAATCACTATTGTTCATGCCCTATAACCATTCTATGATTAAACTTGCGCTTCGGCTATCATCGAAAAATAACCACATGCCTTGGTTGCTGAAAACATGAATAACTAGACAAGTAGGAGGAAGAGGTGCTAAGCACTCATATCTAATGGTTGCCAAAACATTATGAAATAACCATACGCCTTAGTTGCTCAAAACATGAGTAACTAGACAAGTATGAGGATGGATTGGTATGTACTAATATCTAATAATTGCCAAAACATTATGAAATGGTGTGCATAATCATAATCTATCTTGTGTAGTAGCAAGAGGCCCTTATTTGCTTTTGGGTAGTCTATGGCAGCTAAAAGAGTATACTGTGAGTGGAAGATCACAAACAATGATCCGCGATCACGAGCAAAGATCATCGATCATAAACCCTCAAACGAGATTGGCAGTCCTTCAAATCCCCATTATTCATGCCCCTTAACCTTTCTAAGAGTAAAACGTGCGCTTCAGCTATGATCGAAAAATGACCACATGCCTTGGTTGCTAAAAACACGAGTAACTAGACAAGTAGGAGGATGGGGTGGTATGCACTCATATCCAATAGTTCCAAAAACATTATTAAATGATGTGGAGACCCATAATCTATCATGTGTAGTAGCAAGAGGCCCATCTTTGCCTTTGGGGAGTCAATGGAATCTAAAATAGTGTATTATGAATGGCGATAACAGACTGTGATCTGTGATCATTAGCTATGATTAACGATTATAGTGCATCAAACGAGGTTGTGTGCCATTCACATCACTATTATTCATGCCCAATGACCATTATATGATCAAAACGTGCGCTTTGCCTGTCGTCGAAAAACGACCACATGCCTTGGTTGCTCAAAACATGAGTAACTAGACAAGTAGGAGGATGGGGTGGTATGCCGTCATATCAAATGGTTGCGAAAACATTATGAAATGATGTGGACATCCATAATCAGTCATCTGTTGTAGCAAGAGGCCCTTCTTTGCTTTGGGGAATCCATGGCATCTAAAAGAGTGTACTAAGAATGACGATCATAGACTGTGATCCGTGATCATTAGCCGTGTTCATCGGGTATAGTGCATCAAACGAGGTTGGGAGTCATTCAAAACACCATTGTTCATGTCCAATAACCTTTTTATGATTATAATGTTTGATTCGGCTATCGTCGAAGAACAACCACATGCCCTGGTTGCTTAAAACATGAGTAACTAGACAAGTAGGAGGATTTGTTGGTATGCACTCATATCCAATAGTTGCAAAAACATTGTAAAATGATATGAAATGACCATATGCCTTAGTTGTCCAAAACATGAGTAACTAGACAAGTATGAGGATGGATTGGTATTTACTCATATCCAATAATTGCCAAAACATTATGAAATGGTATGGATACCCATAATCTATCTTGTGTAGTAGCAAGAGGCCCTTCTTTGCCTTTGGGAGTCCATAGCATCTAAAAGATGGTACTGTGAGTGGCAGATCACAAACAATGATCCGTGATCACGAGCAATGATCAACAATCACAAACCATCAAACAAGATTGGGAGTCCTTCAAATCACCATTATTCATGCCCTTTAACCTTTCTAAGAGTAAAACGTGCGCTTCGGCTATTATCGAAAAATGACCACATGCCTTGGTTGCTAAAAACATGAGTAACTAGACAAGTAGGAGGATGAGGTGGTATGCACTCATATCCAATAGTTCCAAAAACATTATTAAATGATGTGGAGACCCATAATCTATCATGTGTAGTAGCAAGTGGCCCATCTTTGCCTTTGGTGAGTCAATGGAATCTAAAATAGTGTATTATGAATGGCGATCACAAACTGTGATCTGTGATCATTAGCTATGATTAACGATTATAGTGCATCAAACGAGGTTGTGTGCCATTCACATCACTATTATTCATGCCCAATGACCATTATATGATCAAAACGTGCGCTTTGGCTATCATCGAAAAACGACCACATGCCTTGGTTGCTCAAAACATGAGTAACTAGACAAGTAAGAGGATGGGGTGGTATGCCGTCATATCAAAAGGTTGCGAAAACATTATGAAATGATGTGGACATCCATAATCAGTCATCTGTTGTAGCAAGAGGCTCTTCTTTGCTTTGGGGAGTCCATGGCATCTAAAAGAGTGTACTAAGAATGACGATCACACACTGTGATCCGTGATCATTAGCCGTGTTCATCGGATATAGTGCATCAAACGAGGTTGGGAGTCATTCAAAACACCATTATTCATGCCCAATAACCTTTTTATGATTATAATGTTTGATTCGGCTATTGTCGAAGAACAACGACATGCCCTGGTTGCTCAAAACATGAGTAACTAGAAAAGTAGGAGGATTTATTGGTATTGTCTCATATTCAATAGTTGCAAAAACATTGTAAAATGATGTGGAGACCCGTAATCTTTCCTGTGTAGTAGCAGGAGGCCCTTCTTTGCCTTTGGGGACTCAATGGTATCTATAAGAGTGTACTATGAATGGCGATCACAGACTATCATCCGTGATCATTAGCTATGATCAACGATTATAGTGCATCAAACGAGGCTGGGAGTCATTCAAATCACTATATTTCATGCGCCATAACCTTTCTATGATAATAATGTTTGATTCGGCTATCGTCGGAAAACAACCACATGCCCTAGTTGCTCAAAACATGAGTAACTAGACAAGTAGAAGGATGGGGTGGTATGCACTCATATCCAATGGTTGCCAAAACATTACGAAATGACCATACACCTTAGTTGCTCAAAACATGAGTAACTAGACAAGTATAAGGATGGATTAGTATATACTCATATCCAATAATTGCCAAAACATTATGAAATGGTGTGGATACCCATAATCTGTCTTATGTAGTAGCAGGAGGCCTTTCTTTGCCTCAATGGCATCTAAAATAGTGTATTATGAATGGCGATCAGAGACTATGATCTGTGATCATTAGCTATGATCAACGATTATAGTGCATCAAACGAGGTTATGCATCATTTAAATCACTATTATTCATGCCTAATAACCATTTTATGATTCAAGCGTAGGTTCGACTATCATTGAAAAACGACCACATGCCTTTGTTGCTCGAAACATTATTAACTAGACAAGTAGGAGAATGGGATGGTATGCCCTCATATCCAATGGTTGCCAAAACATTATGAAATGACCATACGCCTTAGTTTCTCAAAACATAAGTACCTACAAAATTATGAGGATGGATTGGTATGTACTCATATCCAATAATTTCCAAAAGATTATGAAATGGTGTGCATACCCATAATCTGTCTTGTGTAGTAGAAAGAGGCCGTTCTTTCCTTTAGGGACTCCATGGCATCGAAAAGATTGTACTAAGAATGGTGATCACAGACTATGATCCGTGATCATTAGCTATGTTCATCGAATATAGTGCATCAAACGAGGTTTGGAGTCATTCAAAACACCATTATTCATACCCAATAACCTTTCTATGATTATAATATTTGATTCGGCTATCGTGGAAAAACGACCACATGCCCTAGTTAATCAAAACATGAGAACTAGACAAGTAGGAGGATTGGGTGGTATGCACTCATATCCAATAGTTGCAAAAACATAATGAAATGATGTGGGGACCCGTAATCTGTCCTGTGTAGTAGCAAGAGGCCCTTATTTGCCTTTGGGGACTCAATGGTATCTATAAGAGTGTACTATGAATGGCGATCAAAGACTATGATTCGTGATCATTAGATATGATCAACGATTATAGTGCACCAAACGAGGTTGGGAGTCATTCAAATCACTATATTTCATGCGCTACCTTTTCTATGATTAAAACGTGCGCTTCGGCTATCAACGAAAAATGACCACATGCCTTGGTTGCTGAAAACATGAGTAACTAGATAAGTAGGAGAATAGGGTGGTATGCACTCATATCCAATGGTTGCAAAAACATTATGAAATGACCATACGCCTTAGTTGTTCAAAACATGAGTAACTAGACAAGTATGAGGATGGATTGGTAAGTACTCATATCCAATAATTGCCAAAACATTATGAAATGGTGTGGATACCCATAATCTGTCTTGTGTAGGAGCAAGAGGCCATTCTTTGCCTTAAGGGAGTCCGTGGCATCCAAAAGAGTGCACTGTGAGTGGCAGATCACAAACAATGATCCGTGATCACGAGCAATGATCAACGATCACAAACCATCAAACGAGGTTGAGAGTCTTTCAAATCGCCATTTTTCATGCCCCTTAACCTTTCTAAGAGTAAAACGTACGCTTCGACTATCAAAGAAAAATGACCACAAGCCTTGGTTGCTAAAAACGCGAGTAACTAGACTAGTTGGAGGATGGGGTGGTATGCACTCATATCTAATAGTTGCAAAAACATAATTAAATGATGTGGAGACCTATAATCTGTCATGTGTAGTAGGAAGAGGCCCTTCTATGCCTTTCGAGAGTCAATGGCATCTAAAAGAGTGTATTATGAATGGCGATCACAGACTATGATCTGTGATCATTGGCTATGATCAACGATTATTGTGCATCAAACGAGATTGTGTGTCATTCAATCACTATTATTCATGCCAAATAACCATTCTATGATTAAAACGTGCGCTTCAGCTGTAATCGAAAAACAACCACATGCCTTGGTTGTTGAAAACATGAGTAACTAGGCAAGTAGGAGGATGGGGTGGTATACCCTCATATCTAATGGTCGCCAAAACATTATGAAATGATGTGGAGACCCATAATCAAACATCTGTAGTAGCAAGAGGCCTTTCTTTGCTTTGTGGAGTCCATGGCATCTCAAAGAGTGTACTAAGAATGGCGATCACAAACTATGATCCATGATCATTAGCTATGTTCATCGAATATAGTGCATCAAACAAGGTTGGGAGTCATTCAAAACACCATTATTCATGCCCAATATCCTTTATATGGTTATAAAGTTTGATTCGGCTTTCGTCAAAAACGACCACATGCCCAGGTTGATCAAAACATAAGTAACTAGGCAAATAGGAGGATTAGGTCGTATGTACTCATATCCAATAGTTGCAAATACATTATGAAATGATGTATAGACCCGTAATCTGTTCTGTGTAGTAGCAAGAGGCCCTTCTTTGCCTTTGGGGACTCAATGGTATCTATAAGAGTATACTATGAATGGCGATCACAGACTATGATCCGTGATCATTAGCTATGATCAACGATTATAGTGCATCAAACGTGGTTAGGAGTCATTCAAATCACTATATTTCATGCGCAATAACCTTTCTATGATTAAATCGTGTGCTTCGGCTATCATCGAAAAATGACCACATGCCTTGGTTTCTGAAAACATGAGTAACTAGACAAGTAGGAGGATAGGGTGGTATGCACTCATATCCAATGGTTGCCAAAACATTACGAAATGATCATACGCCTTAGTTGCTCAAAATATGAGTACCTAGAAAAGTATGAGGATGGATTGGTATGTACTCAAATCCAATAATTGCCAAAAGATTATGAAATGGTGTGCATACCCATAATCTGTCTTGTGTAGTAGAAAGAGGACCTTCTTTGCCTTTAGGGAGTCCATGGCGTCTAATCTAGTGTACTGTGAGTGGCAGATTACAAACATTGATCCGTGATCACGAGCAATTTTCAACGATCACAAACCAACAAACGAGATTGGGAGTCCTTCAAATCACCATTATTCATGCCCCTTAACCTCTCTAAGAGTAAAACGTGCGCTTCGGCTATCATCGAAAAATGACCACATGCCTTGGTTGCTGAAAGCATGAGTAACTAGACTAGGAGCAAGGGGTGGTATGCACTCATATCCAATGGTTGGCAAAACATTATGAAATAACCATACGCCTTAGTTGCTCAAAACATGAGTAAATAGACAAGTATGAGGATGGATTGGTATGTACTCATATCAAATAATTGCTAAAACATTACGAAATGGTGTAGATTCCCATAATCTGTCTTGTGTAGTAGCAAGAGGCCCGTCTTTGCTTTAGGGGAGTCCATGGCATCTAAAATAGTGTACTGTGAATGGCAGATCGCAAACAATGATCTGTGATCACGAGCAATGATCAACGATCACAAACCATCAAACGAGATTGGGAGTCCTTCAAATCACCATTATTCATGCCCCTTAACCTTTGTAAGAGTAAAACGTGTGCTTTGGCTATCAACGAAAAATGACAACATGCCTTGGTTGCTAAAACATGAGTAACTAGACAAGTAGGAGGATGGGGTGGTATGAACTCATATCCAATAGTTGCAAAAATATTATTAAATGATGTGGAGACCCATAATCTGTCATGTGTAGTAGCAAGAGGCCCTTCTTTGCCTCTGGGGACTCAAAGGCATCTAAAAGAGTGTATTATTAATGGCGATCACAGACTTTGATCTGTGATCATTAGCTATGATCAACGATTATATTGCATACATCGAGGTTGTGTGTCATTCAAATCACTTTTATTCATGCCCTATAACCATCCCATGATTAAAACGTGCGCTTCGGCTATCATCGAAAAACGACCACATGCCTTGGCGGCTCAAAACATGAGTAACTAGACAAGGAAGAGGATGGAGTGGTATGCACTTATATGGAATAGTTGCAAAAAAATTATTAAATGATGTGGAGACCCATAATCTGTCATGGGTAGTAGCAAGAGGCCCTTCTTTGCCATAAGGGAGTCAAAGGCATCTAAAAGAGTGTATTATGAAGGGCGATCGCCGACTATGATCTGTGATCATTAGCTATGATCAATGATTATAGTGCATCAAACGAGGTTGTGTGTCATTCAAATCACTATTATTTATGCCCAATAACCAATCTATGATTAAAACGTGCACTTTGGCTTGAATCGAAAAACGACCACATGCCTTTGTTGCTCAAAACATGAGTAACTAGACAAGTAGGAGGATGGGGTGGTATGCACTCATAACCAATAGTTGCCAAAACATTAGGAAATGATATGGAGACCCCTAATCTGTCATGTGTTGTAGCAAGAGGCTCTTCTTTGCCATTGGGGAGTCCATGGCATCTTAAAGAGTTTATTAGGAATGGCGATCACTGACTATGATCCGTGATCATTAGCTATGTTCAATGATTATAGTGAATCAAACGAGGTTGTGTGTCATTCAAATCACTATTATTCATGCCCAATAACCTTTCTATGATTATAATGTTTGATTCGGCTATCATCGAAAAACGACCACATGCCCTGATTGCTCAAAACATGAGTAACTAGACAAGCAGGAGGATTGGGTGGTATGCACTAATATCGAATAGTTGCAAAAACATTATGAAATGATGTGGAGACCCGTAATCTGTCATGTGTAGTAGCAAGAGGCCCTTCTTTGTTTTTTAGGAGTCCATGGCATCTAAAAGAGTGTACTATGAATGGCGATTACAGACTATGATTCGTGATCATTAGCTATGATCAACGATAATAGTGCAACCAAATGAGGTTGGGAGTCATTAAATCACCATTCTTCATGCCCATTAACCTTTCTATGATGAAAACGTGCGCTTGTGCTATCGTCGAAAACGACCACTTGCCTTGGTTGCTGAAAACATGAGTAACTAGACAAGGAAGAGGATGAGGTGGTATGCATTCATATCAAGTAGTTTCTAAGACATTATGAAATGATGTGGAAACCCTTTATCTGTCATGTGTAGTAGCAAAAGGCCCTTCTTTATCTTTGCGGTGTCCATAGCATCTAAAAGAGTGTAATGTCAGTCATAGACTATATTCCATGATCACGAGCTATGATCAACAATCACAGTGCATCAAATGAGGTGTGGAGTAAGTTTAATCACCATTATTCATGCCTAATAACCTTTCTATTATTAAAATGTGTCCTTGGGCTATTGTCAAAAAATGTCCATATGCCTTAGTTTTTAAAAACATGAGTAACTAGACAAGTAGGAAGATGGGGTGGTATGCACTCATATCCTATAGTTACAAAAACATTATGAAATAATGTGGAGACCCATAATCTGTCATGTGTAGTAGCAATAGGCCCTTATTTGCCTTTGGGGAGTCCATTGCATCTAAGAGAGTGTACTATGAATGACGATCACAGACTATGATCCGTGATCATGAGCTCTTATCAAAGATCACAGTGCTTTAAATGAGGTGTGGAGTAAGTCAAATCACCAATATCCGTGCTCAATAACCTTTATATGATTAAAACGTGTGCTTCGGCTATCGTCAAAAAATTACCATACGCCTTAGTTGCTCAAAACATGAGACAAGTAGGAGGATGGGGTGGTATGCACTCATATACAATAGTTGCCAAAACATTATGAAATGATATGGAGACCCGTAATCTGTCATGTGTTGTTGCAAGAGGCTCTTTGATGGCGTGGTGGATGTATATTATAAATATGATAAAACAAGTTGAATATTTTTGGAAACATACAAAACCCAATAGTATCTAGAAACTAATAAAACCCTTGAATGTTTTTGGACACAAACAAAACCCAGGTGTTTAAACACTCAAATATTTTTTCTTTCAAAATATGATGCTTTACTTCATCTATTTCTTCCTTTAAATAGGAAGAATTACATTGAAAGTTGAAAGGAAATAAAACTGCCTACAACAAATGTAACTAAATAGGCATTAACAACAGCCATAATAAAATTGAAATAAAGACAAGTTAAGATAAACAAAAGTAACATAAAGAAACTTGAAAAGTCATTCTGGAAAGATCCAAATATGGGCTGAATATATGGATCAGATTTCATGGGTTAAGTTCTTCAGATTGGGCCTCTCTTATGGATCAGTTATGAGGGCTTGAAACAGCCCAAATGGCTTTAAAAGAAACCCCATTTTCTGGTCATACCCAGCTGCTATTTCAGGTCCAATAATGCTTGGTTCTCCACCATCTCCCAAAGGTGCACAAAGGCCCATGTCCAAGGCATCTTGATAGGCTAGGCTAGATGGACCTCCATCATCCTCCCCTTTTTGAAAAGATTCCCCTTCAACAGAAATTTTCATGGTGTCCTCCTTATACTTAGCTAAGTCACTTACATTGAAAGTGTTGGAAACTTTATAAGTTGATGGTAATTCTACTTTGTAAGCATTCTGATATACCCTCTTGATGATCTTGTAAGGACCTTCAGCCTTTGGCATAAGTTTGTTCTTTCTCTTAGAAGGGAATCGTTCCTTCCTCAGATGAACCCACACCATATCACCTTCTTTAAACTCAACAACAGATTTTCGCTTGGCTTGCATCTTGTAGGCTTCATTCTTTTTCTCAATGTGGGCTTTGGCCTTAGCATGGAGTTTGATAATCTCAGCAGCTCTATCTTCAGCCTTTAAGTTCGAAGGAATACTAGAATGTACGTTGCTCAAATCAAGAGGAACAGATGGATTAGCTCCATAAACTAATTCAAAATGAGTAAAATTGGTAGTCTTACTCTTTGAACTATTGTAAGCAAATTCAGCATGAGCCAACAAATATCCCAATTCTTCACTTTTCCCTTCAGCAAACTTCTCAAAATATTGCCCAAGCTTCTGTTGACCACCTCGGTTTGTCCATTGGTCTGGGGATGGAAGGCAGTACTAAACTTCAAAGTAGTTCCTAACCTCGCCCACAAGTGTCTCCAAAAATGACTTAAGAATTTCACATCCCTGTCACTTACTATACTCCGTGGAACTCCATGGAGTTTTACAACATTTCAAAGTACAAATTCAGAACATGAGAATGCATCATTTGTTCTATTACAAGCTATTAAATGGGCCATTTTTGAGAACCTGTCTACTACAACCATAATTGAATCATTGTTTCTTCTTGTCCTCGGCAAGCCAACATTGAAATCAATACTTACATCTTCCCATGGGGAGCTTGGAACTGGCAAAGGCATGTATGGTCCATGAGCTTGTGTAGTCATCTTGGACTGTTTGCAAGTATTACAGCCCTCAACAAGTCTTGAAACCTCTTTCCACATTTTTGGCCAGTAGAAATTCCTACAAGCCAGTTCATAGGTTTTGTCTCTACCAAAGTGACCAGCCTCCACCATGGACCTCCTTAAGAATTGCTTCCTTTACAGAACTTTGAGGAACACAAACAGCATCAAGTTTGAAAAGATAGCCATCATGAATTGTGACATCCCTAAATGCACCATCTTCCCTAACCCTCTACCAAATCTGACCGAAGTCCCCATCATTTTCATACAAGGTCCTAATATCCTCAAATCCTATCACATGAGCATGCATGGTACTTAGAACCTCATATCTTCTAGACAAAGCATCAGCCACAACATTGCTTGGACCATCACAATACTTCACCACAAAATCAAAGGTTTGCAAGTATTCTACCCAAGATGCATGTCTTTTACTTAACTTGGCTTGGCTTTGTATGTATTTGAGGGCTTGATGATCAGTATATAGGATAAAAGAATTAGCCAACAAATATGCACTCTAATGTCTAAGAGCACGAATCAGAGCATAGAACTCAAGATCATGAAAACTCTTAACTTGAAACAAATTACTTGGAATGGGCCAATCAACAATAGCCTTAACCTTTTCAGAATCCATACTTATCCCATCTTTAGACACAACATACCCCAGAAAACTAATGGTGCTATCACAAAAATGACATTTCTCTATATTTGCATACAGTGATTCCCGGTCCAAAACCTCAAAAACAAGTCTCAAATGCATGCAGTGCTCATGTAAGCTAGAACTTAAAATAAGGATATCATCAAAGTATACCCCCACAAATTTGTTAAGGAATGGTTTAAGTACCTCATTCATGAACCGCATAAAGGTAGAAGGTCAATTTGAAAGTCCCATTGGCATGACCAACCATTCATACAGCCCCGCATTAGTTTTGAAGGCTGTTTTCCACTCATCACCTTCTTTGACACGACTTTGGTAGAATCCATTTGCAAGATCAATTCTTTAGAACACTGAAGCTCCATGTAATCTGTCAAGCATGTCATCAAGTCTTGGAATTGGAAATCTGTACTTGATGGTGATCTTGTTAATAGCCCTTGAATCAATAACCATCCTCCACTTGCCATTCTTTTTCGGAACTACAAAGGCTGGAACAACGCATGGGAGACACTTTCTCTTACGAATCCTCTCTCTAACAGATCATCAACCTGCTTTTGTAATTCATCACTCTCTTTAGGGCTCATTCTGTAGGATTGTTTGTGAGGAATTTGGGATCCCGGAACAAAACTGATCTCATGTTGTATGGTTCTTAGAAGAGGCAAACCGGTTGGTAGAGTGTTTGGAAAAACTCTTGAAAATTCATTGATAAGAGATTTTACCTCAATTGGCATTACATGCTTTGGCTTAGGTTCATCCTCTATATCAATTGGAATAAAGCTCGGCAGCTCCTCCATGATTACACTTTTCTCATCATTGGACAACAATCCCACAACTCCATGTTCTCCCTTCTTTTTCCTATTCTTTGGCAGCAAGGGTTTAAGTAAAATTTTCTTTCCTCCATGAAACAAAGAGTAAGTATTCGCCCTCCCTTGGTGGTGGACATCCCTGTCATACAACCATGACCTTCCAAGAAGCAAATGACAAGCTGTCATAGGGATAATATGACAGTTCACCTCATCTTCATATTCTCCAATTGCAAAAGGAACTAGACACTTCTTAGTGACCCGAATTTCATGCTTTGGATCCAACCAGGTCAACTTGTAAGGGGTATCAATTAGCTCGGTTTTCAATCCCAACTTAGATACCATCTCACTGGAGACAACATTCTCACAAGCACCACTATCAATAACAACTTCACATAATTTATTATTTTTCATACACTGAGAGTGAAAAATGGATTTCCTCCTCCAGTCCTCTGCACTCTTTTCAAAGTTCAGAACTCGCATCATTACTAAACATTCCCCATCAAGCAAATTAGCATCACATACAAGGGAATCTCCCTCATCAACATGCAAATCAGAATCTATCCCAACAGATTCACTGTGGTATAATTCTTCCTCAATCTCCTCTCTCTCTCTAATTGTCATAACTTTCCTCGTAAGACATTCAGATTGGAAGTGTCCATATCCTTGGCATTTGAAACATTTCAAAGTTTTTTAAGATGTGCTTTTAGATGTTGGGACATATTGGGTGTCTTTAGGTGTGTTGGAAGTGTTTTGTGTGTAAGAAGGGGTTTTTGGTGAGGGCGTCTTTATAGGTGAAGAACTGGAGCCACTAGAACTCTGTTTGTAAGGTGTGGTGTAGGTGGAAGGTTGGTTGGTATTGGTTCTATTTTGGCGTGACTATTTCAAACTTGCCTCACTCTTCAAGGCCAGTCTTTTTAATTCGATGAGAGACTCATAAGGATAGAAACTTACAATATCTTGGATGTCAAGAAGTAAACCTTGAAGAAAACGCCCCATGATCATCTCTTCAGTCTCCTCCACTTCACATTTTAGCAAAAACTCCTCAAATTCCATGGTGTACTGCTCCACAGTTTTGGTGCCCTGTTTAAGGCTCAACATCCGCTCAATCATTTTCTGCTTGTAATGCGGTGGTAAGAACACCACATCCATCTCCTCTTTCATCCTATCCCACTGTGTAATTCGAGGCCTTCCTTCCTTTATTCTTTGTTTTTGTAAATTTTCCAACCAAAGGGCAGCATACCCTTTCAATCTCATGGCTGCAAGTTTCAATTTCTTTGTCTCGGATACCTCCCTTAATTCAAAGGATCTCTCCATTGAATATACTCATTCAAGATAGTCATCAGCATCAATTTTCCCATGAAATTTCGGTAATTCAATTTTATTATTGAAAAACTCCTCTTGCCTCTCTCCACAGTGGGGTGGTGGCATTCTTCCACCTCGACCAAATCCTCCAAGTCTTCTCCCTCGACCTCTAAAACCTCCATGGACAAGACGTTGATCATCTTCATTCTGTTCTTCGTCATCCAGATCCTCTTCATTAAGATTTCGGTTAACCAAAGGGGAATTCTGGACAAGTGTTTCCAAGGCCTCATTCTTGGCCTTAAGAGCCTCCATTTCTAGCCTCATTGCTGCAAATACAGCGGATAAATCTTGATCTCCTGACATGATTTGATTTTTTTTTTTTGATATGATCCGAGCTCTGATACCAACTGATGGCGTGGTGGATGTATATTATAAATAAGATAAAACAAGTTGAATGTTTTTGGAAACATACAAAACCCAATAGTTTTTGGAAACTAATAAAACCCTAGAGGAAACAAACAAAACCAAGGTGTTTAAATACTCAAATATTTTTTCTTTCAAAATCCGATGCTTTACTTCATCTATTTCTTCTTTTAAATAGGAAGCATTACATTGAAAGTTGAAAGGAAATAAAACTGCTTACAATAAATGTACCTAAATAGGCATTAAAAACAGCCATAATAAAATTGAAATAAAGACAAGTTAAGATAAACAAAAGTAACATAAAGAAACTTGAAAAGTCATTCAGGAAAGATCCAAATATGGGCTGAATATATGGATCAGATGACATGGGTTAAGTTCTTCAGATTGGGCCTCTCTATAGTCACCAGTTATGAGAGCTTGAAACAGCCCAAATGGCTTTAATAGAAACCCCATTTTCTGGTCATACACAGCTGCTATTTCAGATCCAATAATGCTTGGTTCTCCACCATCTCCCAAAGGTGCACAAAGGCCCATGTCCAAGGCATCTTGATAGGCTAGGCTAGATAGACCTCCATCACTCTTCTTTGCCTATGGGGAGTCAATGGCATCTAAAAGAGTTTACTATAAATAGCAATCACAAACTATGATCAGTGATCATGAGCTATGGTCAACGATCACAGTGCATCAAACGTGGTGGGGAGTAAGTTAAATCACCATTATTCAAGCCCAATAACCTTTCCATGATTAAAACGTGTGCCTTGGCTATTGTCAAAAAGGGACCAAATGCCTTGGTTGCTCAAAACATGAGTAACTAGACAAGGAGGAGGATGGGGTGGTATGCATTCATATCAAGTAAATTCCAAAACATTATGAAATGATGTTGAAACCCTTTATTTGTCATGTGTAGTAGCAAGAGGCCCTTCTTTGTCTTTCGGGTGTCCATGGAATCTAAAAGAGTGTAATGGCGATCATAGACTAAAATTCGTGATCACGAGCTATGATCAACAATCACAGGGAATCCAAATGAAGTGGGTAGTAAGTCAAATCACCATTATTCATGCCTAATAACCTTTCTTTTATTAAAATGTGTCTTAGGGCTATTATCGAAAAATGACCATATGCCTTAGTTGCTCAAAACTTGAGTATCTAGACAAGTAGGAAGATGGGGTGGTATGCACTCATATCCTATAATTACAAAAACATTATGAAATAATGTTAAGACCCATAATCTGTCATGTGTAGTAGCAAGAGGCCCTTCTTTACCTTTGAAGAGTCCATTGCATCGAACAGAGTGTACTATGAATGGCGATCACAGACTATGATCCGTGACCATGAGCTCTTATCAACGATCACAGTGCATCAAATGAGGTGTGGAGTAAGTCAAATCACCATTATTCGTGCCCAATAACCTTTCTATGATTAAAACGTCTGCTTCAGCTATTGTTCATAAAATTGTCATACGCCTTAGTTGCTCAAAACATGAGTAACTAGACGAGTAGAAGGATCGGGTGGTATGCACTCATATACAATAGTTGCCAAAATATTATGAAATGATATGGATACCCGTAATCTGTCATGTGTAGTTGCAAGAGTCCCTTATTTGCTATGGGGAGTCCATGGCATCTAAAAGAGTGTACTATGAGCTATGGTCAACGATCACAGTGCATCAAAGAAGGTGGGGAGTAAGTTAAATCATAATTATTCAGGAAAAATAACCTTTCTATGATTAAAACGTGGCCTTGGCTATCGTCAAAAAGGGACCAAATCCTTTGGTTGCTCAAAACATGAGTAACTAGACAAGTAGAAGGTTGAGGTGGTATGCACTCATATCCAATAGTCGCCAAATCATTATGAAATGATGTGGAGACCCGTAATATATCTTGTGTTACAAGAGGCCCTTCTTTGCCTTTGGGGAGTCCATGGCATCTAAAAGAGTTTACTATGAATGGCGATGACAGACTATGGTCCGTGATCATGAGCTATGGTCAACGATGAAAGTACATCAAATGAGGTATGGAGTAATTCAAATCACCATTATTCATGCGCAATAATGTTGATTAGGCCTTTCTGTTAAATGTTAACATTTCTATGATTAAAACGTGCACTTTGGCTATCGTTAAAAAGAGATCAAATGCCTTGGTTGCTCAAAATGTGAGTAATTAGACAAATAGGAGGATGGTGTGGTAAGCACTCATATCCAATTGTTGCCAAAACATTATGAAATGATGTCGAGTCCCATAATCTGTCATGTGTAGTAGCAAGAAGCCCTTCTTCGCCTTTGGGGAGTCCATGGCATCTAAAATAGTATACTATGAATGGCGATCACAAACTATGATCCTTGATCATGAGCTATGATCAATGATCATAGTGCATCAAACGAGGTGGGATCTAAGTCAAATCACCATTATTCAATCCTACTAACCTTTCTATGATTAAAACGGGCGCTTTTGTCAATCGTCGAAACACGACCATATACTTTGGTTGCTCAAAACACGAGTAAGTAGACAAGTAGGGGAATGGGGTGGTATGCACTCATATCCAATAGTTGCCGAAACATCATGAAATAATGTGGAGACCCGTAATCTATCTTATGCAGAAGCAAGAGGCCCTTTTTTAACTTTGGGGTATCCATGGCATCTAAAAGAGTGTATTGTGAGTGGCATTAACAAACTGTGATCCATTTTCACGAGTTTTAATCAACGATCAAAGTCCATCAAACGAGGTTAGAAGTCCTTTAAATCATCATTATTCAGGCCCTTAACCTTTCTATGAGTAAAACGTGCGCTTCGGCTATCGTCGAAAAAAGACCACATGCCTTGGTTGCCCAAAATATCAATAACTAGACAAGGAGGACAATGGGGATGTATGCACTCATATCTAATTGTAACCAAAACATTATGGAATGGTGTGGAGACCCATAATCTATCATGTGTAATAGCAAGAGACACTTCTTCGTTTTTGGGGAGTCTATGGCATCTAAAAGAGTGTATTATGAATGGCGATCACAGACTATGATCCGTGATCACGAGCAGTGATCAACGATCACACTGCATCAAACGAGTTGGAAAGCAAGTCAAATCACAATTATTCATGCCCGTTAACCTTTCTATGATAAAAATATGTGCTTCATCTATCATCGAAAAATGACCTCTAGTCTTGGTTGCTCAAAACATGAGTATCTAGACAAGTAGGAGGAAGGGGTGGTATGCACTCATATCCATTAGTTGCCAAAAACATTATGAAATGATGTGGAGACCCGTAATCTCTCATGTGTAATTGCAAGAGGCCCTTCTTGCATTTGGGGTGTCTGCGTCTAATAGAGTGTACTATGAATGGTGATCGTAGACTATAATCCATGATCATTAGCTATGATCAACGATTATAGTGCATCAACTGAGGTAGAGAGTCATTCAAATCACTATTATTCATTCCTATTAAACTTTCTCTGACAAAAACGTGTGCTTCAGCTATCATTGAAAAACGACCACTTGCCTAGGTTGCTTAAAACATGAGTAAGTAGACATGTAGGAGGATGGGGTTGTACGCACTCATATCCAATAGTTGCCAAAACATTATGAAATGATGTGGAAACCCATAATCTGTCATGTGTAGTAGCAAGAGACCCTTCTTTGCCTTTAGGGAGTCCATGGCATAAAAAGCGTGTACTGTGAATGGTGATCATAGACTATGATCCCTGGTCACGAGCTGTGATCAATGATCATAGTGCATCAAACAAGGTGGGGATTAAGTCAAATCACCATTATTCCTAATAGCTTTTTTATGATTAAAACGTGCACTCCGGCTATTCTCAAAAAAGGACCATATGCCTTGGTTGCTCAAACATGTGTAACTAGACAAGTAGAAGGATGGGGTGGTATGCAGTCATATCCAGTAGTTACCAAAACATTATGAAATGATGTGGAGACCCGTAATCTGTCATGTGTTAAGAGGCCCTTCTTTGCCTTTGGGGGTCCATGGCATCTAAATAGTTTATTATGAATAACTATCACAGACTATGATTTGTGATCAGGAGCTGTGGTCAACAATAACACTGCATCAAACGAGGTGGGGATTAAGTCAAATCACTATTACTCATGCCCATTAACCTTTCTATGACGAAAATATGAGCTTCGACTATTGTCCAAAAACGATCATATGTCTTGGTTGCTCAAAACATGAGTAACTAGAAAAGTAGGAGGATGGGGTCATATGCACTCATATCCAATAGTCGCCAAAACATTATGAAATGATATGGAAACCCATAATCTTTAATGTGTAGTAGCAAGAAGCCCTTCTTTGCATTTGCGGAGTCAATGACATCTAAAAGAGGGTACAATAAATAGAGATCATAAATTATGATCCGTGATCACGAGCTGTGATCAACGATCACAGTGCATCAAATGAGGTGAGGAGTAAGTCAAATCACAATTTTTTTTGCCCGTTAACCTTTCTATGACAAAAACGTACGCTTCGACTATCGATTAAAAACGACCTCCAGTTTTGTTGTTGAAAATATCAGTAACTACATAAGTAAGAGGATGGGATGGTATGCACTCATATCCAATAGATCCATAACATTATGAAATAATCTTTCATGTGTATTAGCAAGAGGCCTTTCTTTGCCTTTGGGGAGTCCATGGCATCCAAAAGAGTGTACTATGAATGGCAATCACAAACTATGACCCGTAACCATTAGCTATGATCAAAGATTATAGTGCATCAAACGAGGTAGGGAGTTATTCAAATCACCATTATTCATGCCCAGTAACCTTTCTATGATTAAAACGTGTGCTTTCGCTATCGTAGAAAAATGACCACATGTCTTGGTCGCCTCAATTATGTGTAACTAGACAAGTGGGAGGATCGGTTGGTATGCACTCGTAACCAATAGTTGCCAAAACATTATGAAATAATGTGGAAACCCATAATTATTCATGTGTAGTAGGAATAGGCCCTTATTTGCCTTTAGGGAGTCCATGGAATGAAAAAGAGTGTACTATAAATCGCAATCACAGAATATGATCCGTGATCATGAGCTATGATCAACGATCACAATGCATCAAACAAGGTGGGGAGTAAGTCAAATCACCATTATTCATGCCCATTAACCTTTGACGATATCGTGCGCTTCAGTTATTGTTGAAAAATGACCACATGCCTAGGTTGCTCAAAACATGAGTGACTAGACAAGTAGGAGGATGGGGTGGTATAAATTCATATCCAATAGTTGCCAAATCATTATGAAATGATATGGAGACTCGTAACTGTTATGTGTAGTAGTAAGAGGCCCTTCTTTGCCTATGTGAATCCATGGCATCCAAAAGAGTGTACTATGAATGGCTAAGATCAAAGATTATAGTGCATCAAACAAGGTAGAGAGTCATTTAAATCACCATTATTTATGCCCATTAACCTTTCTTTGAAGAAAACATGCGCTTCGGCTATTGTTGAAAAATGACCACTTGCCTTTATTTCACAAAACATGAGTAACTAGACATGTAGGAGGATGAGGTGGTATGCACTCATATGCAATATTTGCCAAAACATTATAAAATGATTTCGAGACCTGTAATCTGTCATGCGTTGTAGTAAGAGGCCATTCTTATCCTATGTGGAGTCTATGGCATTTAAAAGAGTGTACTACGAATGGCGATCACAGACTATGATCTGTGATCATTAGCTATGATCAACATTTTTAGAGCATCAGACAGATTGGGAGTCAATCAAATCACTATTATTCATGCCCATTAACCTTTCTATGACGAAAATGTGCTTTACGCCTATCGTCGAAAAATGACCACATATCTTGGTTGCCCAAAACATTAGTAACTAGACAATTAGGAGGATGGGGTGGTATGCACTCAAATCCAATAGTTTCCAAAACATTATGAAATAGTCTGGAGACCCGTAATCTTATATCTGTAAAAGTAAGAGTCCGTTCTTTGCCTATGGGGAGTCCATGACATCTAAAAGAGTGTACTATAAATGGCGATCATAGACTATGATCCGTGTTCATGAGTTATGCTCATTGATCACAGTGCATAAAAGGATGTTGGGAGTCATTCAAATCACCATTATTAATTCCTATTAATCTTTCTATGATGAAAACGTGTGCTGCGGCCATCGTCCAAAAGTGACCACATACCTTGGTTGCTCAAAACATGAGTAACTAGACAAATAGGAGGATGGTGTTGTATGCACTCATATCCAATAGTTGCAAAAAAAAATATAAAATGGTGTGGAGACCCATCATCTGTCTTGTGTAGCAGGAAGAGGATTTTCTTTGCCTTTAGGTAGTCCATGGCAACTAAAAGAGTGTATTGTGAGTGGCAGATCAGAAACTGTGATCCATGATCACGAGCGAGGATCAACGATCACAGTACATCGAACGAGGTAGGTAGTCCTTCAAATCACCATTATTCATGCCCCTTAACCTTTCAATGTGTAAAACGTGCGGTTCGCCTATCGTCGAAAAACGACCACATGCCTTTGTTGCTCAAAACATGAGTAACTAGACAAGTAGGAGCATAGGGTTATATGCACTCATATACAGTAGTTCCAAAACATTATAAAATGATATGACGACTAGTAATTTTTCATGTGTAGTACCAACAGGCCCTTCTTTGCCTTTTGGTAGTCCGTGGCATCAACGACCACAGCGCATCAAACGAGGTGAGAAGTATGTCAAATCACCATTATTGGTACCCAATAACCTTTCTTTGATTAAAATCTGTGCTTCGGCTATCGTCGAAAAAAAACCATTTGCCTTGGTTGCTCAAAACATGATTAACTAGACAATTAGGAGGATAGGGTTGTATACGATATCCAATAGTTTTCCAAAACTTTATGAAATGATGTGGAAACCCGTAACCTCTCATGTGTAATAGCAAGAGGCCCTTCTTTGCCTTTGGGGAGTCCATGGCATCTAAGAGAGTGTACTATGAATGGCGATCACAGACTATGATCCGTGATCATTACCTATGATCAATGATTATAGTGCATCAAACGAGGCTGGGAGTCATTCAAATCATCATTATTCACGCCCATTAACCTTTCTATGACGAAAAAGTGCACTTCGGTTATCGTCGAAAAATGACCATATACCTTGGTTGCTCAAGACATGAGTAACTAGAGAAGTAGGAGGATGGGGTGGTATGCACTCATAAACAATAGTTGCCAAAACATTATGAAATAATGTAGAGACCCATAATCTGTCATGTGTAGTAGCAAGAAGCCCTTCTCTGCCTTTGGGAGTCCATTGCATCTAAAGGCGTGTACTATGAATGGCGATCACAGACAATGATCCGTGATTATGAGCTATGGTCGATGATCACAGTGCATCAAAGTAGGTTGAGAGTCATTCTAATCACCAATATTATGCCCATTAACCTTTCTATGATGAAAATGTGAGCTTCGGCTATCGTCGAAAAGTCATGCCTTGCTTGCTCAAAACATGAGTAACTAGACAAGTAGAAGGATGTGGTGGTATGCACTCATATCCAATACCTGCCAAAAATTTATAGAAATGGTATGGAGACCCGTAATCTATCTTGTGTAGTAGCAAGAGGCCCTTCTTTGCCTTTTGGGAGTCCATTGCATCTAAAAGAGTGTACCGTGAGTGGTTAATCACAAACTGTGATCCGTGATCAAGAGTTATGATCAACGGTCACAATCCATCAAACGAGGTTGGGAGCCTTCAAATCACCATTATTCATGCCCCTTAAACTTTCTATGAGTAAAACATGCGCTTTAGTTATCGTCAAAAGATGACCACATGCCTTGGTTGCTCAAAACATAAGTAACTAGACAAGAGTGCATAC
This sequence comes from Cardiospermum halicacabum, assembly GCA_031304145.1. Classification (NCBI taxonomy): domain Eukaryota; kingdom Viridiplantae; phylum Streptophyta; class Magnoliopsida; order Sapindales; family Sapindaceae; genus Cardiospermum; species Cardiospermum halicacabum. The sequence continues at coordinate 10,764,230 of CM062389.1, forward strand.
CATTCCATCCTCCTACATGTCCAGTTACACATGTTTTGAGCAACCAAGACATGGGGTCATTTTTTGATGTTAGCCGAAGCGCACGTTTCCGTCATAGAAAGGTGAAGGCATGACTAATGGTGATTTGATTGACTCCCCACCTCTCTCGATTCACTGTGATTGTTGATCACAACTCGTGATCATAGACCAGTATCTGTAATACATATTCAGGGTACACTGTTTTGAATGCCATGGAATCCCAAAAGTCAAAGTAGGTTCTTTTACTTGTACACATAACAGATTATTGGTCTCCACATATTTTAATAATGCTTTGGCAACCATTGGATATGAGTGCATATCACTCCATCCTCCCCCTTGTCTAGTTACTTATGTTTTGGGCAACCAGGGCATGGGGTAATTTTTTGAAGTTAGCCTAAGTGCACGTTTTCATCCTAGAAAGCTTAAGAGGCATGACGAATGGTGATTTCATTGACCCCCACCACGCTTGATGCTTTGTGACAGTTCATCACATCTCGTGATCACGGATCACAGTCTGAGATCCTCATTCAGAGTACCCTTTATTTAGATGCCATGGTATCCCAAGAGGCAAAGAAAGTCCTCTTGCTAGTATACATGACAGATTATAATGCTCCACATCATTTCATAATGTTTGGCAACCATTGGATATAAGTGGATACCACTCCATCCTCCCACTTTTCTAGTTACTCATGGTTTGAGCAACCAAGGCATGGGGTCGTTTTTTGACGTTTGTAGAAGCGCACGTTTTCATCACAGAAAGGTTAAGGGACATGAATAATGGTTATTTGATTGACTCCCTAATTCGCTTGATTCATTGTGATCGTTGATTACAGCTCGTGATCACAGACTAGTATCTATAATACACATTAAGAGTACACTCTTTTTGATGCCATGGAATCCCAAAAGTCAAAAAATGTCCTTTTGCTAGTACACATAATAGATTATGGGTCACCACATCATTTAATAATGCTTTGGCAACCATTGGATATTAGTGCATACCACTCTATCCTCCTACTTGTCTAGTTACTCATGTTTTGGGCAACCAAGGCATGGGGTAGTTTTTTGATGTTAGCCGAAGCACATGTTTTCGTCATAAAAAGCCTAAGGGGTATGAATAATGGTGATTTGATTGACTCCCCACCTCGCGTTATGCACTGTGATCGCTGATCATTGCTCATGATCACAGACCAAAGACAGTGATCCTAATTCTGAGTACATTCTTTTGATGGCACTATTATCGTTAATCATAACTAATGATCACGGATCATAGTCTGTAATCGCCATTCAAAGTACACTCTTTTAGTTGTCATGGACAGATTACGAATAATTTGATGCACTGTGATCATTGATCATAACTCATGATCAAGGATCATACTTTGTGATCGCCATTCATAGTAAACTATTTTAAATTCCATTGACTCCCCAAAAGCAAAGAAGGGCCTCTTGCTACTACACAAGACAGATTACGGGTCTCCACATCATTTCGTAATATTTTTGCAACTATTGGATATGAGTGCATACCACCCAATCCTCCTACTTGTCGAGTTACTTATGTTTTGAGCAACCAGGGCATGTGGTCATTTTTCAACGATAGCCGAATAAAACATTATAGCCATAGAAAGGTTATTGGGCATGAACAATAGTTGTTTGAATGACTCCCAACCTTGTTTGATGCACTATAATCGTTGATCATAGCTAATGATCACGAATCATAGTCTGTGATCGCCATTCATAGTACACTCTTATAGATACCATTGAGTCCCTAAAGGCAAAGAAGGGCCTCTTGCTACTACACAGGACAGATTACGGGTCTACACATCATTTCATAATGTCGTTGCAACTATTAGATATGAGTGCATACGACCCAATCATCCTACTTGTCTAGTTACTCATGATTTGAGCAACCAGGGCATGTTGTCGTTTTTTGACGAAAGCCAAATTCAACATTATAATCATAGAAAGGATATTGGGCATGAATAATGGTGTTTTGAATGACTCCCAACCTCATTTGATGGCACTATTATCGTTGATCATAACTAATGATCACGGATCATAGTCTGTAATCGCCATTCAAAGTACACTCTTTTAGTTGCCATGGACAGATTACAGATCATTTGATGCACTGTGATAATTAATCATAGCTCATGATCAAGGATCATAGTTTGTGATCGCCATTCATAGTACACTGTTTGAGATTCCATTGACTCCCCAAAAGCAAAGAAGGGCCTCTTCCTACTACACAGGACAGATTACGGGTCTCCACATCATTTCATAATGTTTTTGCAACTATTGGATATGAGTGCATACCACCCAATCCTCCTACTTGTCGAGTTACTTATGTTTTGAGCAACCAGGGCATGTGGTCGTTTTTCGACGATAGCCGAATCAAACATTATAACCATAGAAAGGTTATTGGGCATGAATAATAGTGATTTGAATGACTCCCAACCTTGTTTGACGCACTATAATCGTTGATCATAGCTAATGATCACGGATCATAGTCCGTGATCGCCATTCATAGTACACTCTTATAGATACCATTGAGTCTCCAAAGGCAAAGAAGGGCCTCTTGCTACTACACAGGACAGATTACGGATCTACACATTATTTCATAATGTCGTTTCAACTATTAGATAAGAGTGCATACGACCCAATCCTCCTACTTGTCTAGTTACTCATGATTTGAGCAACCAGGGCATGTGGTCGTTTTTTGACGAAAGCCAAATCCAACATTATAATCATAGAAAGGATATTGGGCATGAATAATGGTGTTTTGAATGACTCCCAATCTCGTTTGATGCACTATATTCGATGAACATAGCTAATGATTACGGATCATAGTCTGTGATCGCCATTCTTAGTACACTCTTTTAGATGCCATGGACTCCCTAAAGGCAAAGAAGGGCCACTTGCTACTACACATGACAAATTATGGATCTCCACATCATTTAATAATGTTTTTGCAACTATTGGATATGAGTGCATACCACCCCATCCTCCTACTTGTCTAGTTACTCGTGTTTTTAGGAACCAAGGCCTGTGGTCATTTTTCGATGATAGCTGAAGAGCACGTTTTACTCTTAGAGAGATTAAAGGGCATGAATAATGGCGATTTGAAAGACTCCCAATCTCGTTTGGTGGTTTGTGATCGTTAATCATTGCTCGTGATCGCGGATCATTGTTTGTAATCTGCCACTCACAGTACACTCTTTTAGATGCCATGGACTCAATAAAGGCAAAGAAAGGCCTCTTGCTACTACACAGGACAGATTACGGGTCTCCACATTATTTCATAATGTTTTTGCAACTATCAGATATGAGTGCATACCACCCAATCCTCCTACTTGTCTTGTTACTCATGTTTTGACCAACGAGGGCATGTGGTCATTTTTCGACGATAGCCGAATCAAACATTATAATCATAGAAAGGTTATTGGGCATGAATAATGGTACTTTGAATGACTCCCAACCTCAATTGATGCACTATATTCAATGAACATAGCTAATGATCACGGATCATAGTATGTGATCGCCATTCTTAGTACACTCTTTTAGATGCCATGGACTCCCTAAAGGAAAGAACGACCTCTTGCTACTACAGATGACTGATTATGGGTCTCCACATCATTTCATAATGTTTTGGCAACTATTGAATATGAATGCATACCACCCCATCCTCCTACTTGTCTAGTTACTCATGTTTTGAGTAACCAAGGCATGTGGTTATTTTTTAATGGTAGCCAAAGTGCACGTTTTAATCAAAAAATGGTTATTGGGCATGAATAATAGTGATTTAAAATGACACTAAACCTCGTTTGATGCACTTTAATCGCTGATCATAGCTTATGATCCCAGACCATAGTCTGTGATCGCCATTCATAATACACTCTTTTAGATGCCATTGACTCCCCAAAGGCAAAGAAGGGCCTCTTGCTACTACACATAACAGATTATGGGTCTCCACATCATTTAATAATGTTTTAGCAACCATTGGATATGAGGGCATACTAACCCAACCTCCTACTTGTCTAATTACTCATGTTTTGAGCAACCAAGGCATGTGGTCGTTTTTCGATGATAGCCGAAGCGCATGTTTAATCATAGAATGGTCATTGGGCATAAATAATAGTGATTTGAATGACACATAACCTCGTTTGATACACTATAATCGTGATCATAGCTAATGATCACAAATCATGGCTTGTGATCGCCATTCATAATACACTCTTTTAGATGTCATCGACTCCCCAAAGGCAAAGAAGGGCCTCTTGCTACTACATATGACAGATTATGAGTCTCCACATCATTTCATAATGTTTTTGCAACTATTGGACATGAGTGCATACCACCTCATCTTCCTACTTGTCTAGCTAATCATATTTTGAGCAACCAAGGCATGTGGTCGTTTTTCGATGATAGCCGAAGCGCATATTTAATCATAGAATGGTTATTGGGCATAAATAATAGTGATTTGAATGATACACAACCTTGTTTGATGCACTATAATTGTTGATCATAGCTAATTATCACAGATCATAGTCTATGATCGCCATTCATAATACACTCTTTTAGATGCCATTGACTCCCTAAATGCAAAGAAGGGCCACTTGCTACAACAAATGACAGATTATGGGTCTCCACATCATTTAATAATGTTTTCGAAACTATCAGATATGAGTGTATACCACCCCATCCTCCTACGTGTCTAATTACACATGTTTTTAGCAACCAAGGCATGTGGTCATATTTCGATGAAAGCCGAAGCGCAAGTTTTACTCTTAGAGATGTAAAGAGGCATGAATAATGGTGATTTGAAGGACTCCCAATCTCGTTTGATGGTTTGTGATCGTTGATCATTGCTCGTGATCACGGATCATTGTTTGTGATCTGCCACTCACAGTACACTCTTTTAGATGCCATGGACTCCCCAAAGGAAAAGAAGGGCCTCTTGCTTCTACACAAGACAGATTATGAGTATCCACACCATTTCATAATGTTTTGGCAATTATTGGATATGAGTACATACCAATCCATCCTCATAGTTGTCTAGTTACTCATGTTTTGAGTAACTAATGCGTATGGTCATTTCGAAATGTTTTGGCAACCATTGGATATGAGTGCATACCACCCTATCTTCCTACTTGTCTAGTTACTCATGTTTTCAGCCACCAAGGCATGTCGTCATTTTTCGATGATAGCCGAAGCGCACGTTTTAATCATAGAAAGGTTATTGCGCATGAAATATAGTGATTTGAAAGACTCGCAACCTCGTTTGATGCACTATAATCGTTGATCATAGATAATGATCACGGATCATAGTCTGTGATCGCCATTCATAGTACACTCTTATAGATACTTTTGTGTCCCTAAAGGCAAGGGCACCTTTCTACTACACAATACAGATTACGAGTCTCCACATAATTTCATAATTTATTTTCAACTATTGGATATGAGTGCATACCACCCAATCCTCCTAATTGTCTAATTACTCAAATTTTGAGAAACCAAGGTATGTGGTCATTTTTCGACGATAGCCGAAATAAACATTATAATCACAAAAAGGTTATCGGGAATGAATAATGGTGTTCTGAATAACTCTCAACCTCGTTTGATGCACTATAATCGATGAATATAGCTAATGATCACGGATTATATTCTGTGATCGCCATTCTTAGTACACTCTTTCACATGCCATGGACTCCCCAAAGCAAAGAAGAGCCTCTTGCTACCACTAATGATTGATTATGGGACTAAACATCATTTCATAATGTTTTGGCAACCGTTGGATATGAGGGCATGTGGTCGTTTTTTGAGCAACCAAGGCATGTGGTCGTTTTTTCGATGATAGACGAAGCGCATGTTTAATCATAGAATGGTTATTGGGCATAAATAATAGTGATTTGAATGACTGACAACCTCGTTTGATGCACTATAATCGTTGATCATAGCTAATTATCACAGATCATAGTCTATGATCGTCATTCATAATACACTCTTTCAGATGCCATTGACTCCCCAAAGGCAAAGAAAGGCCTCTTGCTACTACACATGACAGATTAAGGGTCTCCACATCATTTAAGAATGTTTTTGAAACTATTGGATATGAGTTAATACCACCCCATCCTCTTACTTGTCTACTTACTCATGTTTTCAGCAACCACGGCATGTGGTCATTTTTAGATGATAGCCGAAGCGCACGTTTTAATGATAGAAAGGTTATTGCACATGAAATATAGTGATTTGAATGCCTCCCATCCTCATTTGATGCACTATAATCGTTGATCATAGCTAATGATCAAAGATCATGGTCTGTGATCGCCGTTCATAGTAAACTCTTATAGATACCATTGTGTCCCCAAAGGCAAACAAGGGCCTCTTGCTACTACACAGGACAGATTACGGGTCTCCACATCATTTCATAATGTTTTTGTTACTATTCGATATGAGTGCATACAACCCAATCCTCCTACTTGTCTAGTTACTCATGTTTTGAGCAACCAGGGCATGTGGTCGTGTTTCGACGATAGCCGAATCAAACATTATAATCAAAGAAAGGTTATTGGGCATCAATAATGGTGTTCTGAATGACTCCCAACCTCGTTTGATGCAGTACATTCGATGAACATAGCTAATGAACACGGATCATAGTCTGTGATTGCCATTCTTAGTACAAACTTTAAGATGCCATTGACTCTCCAAAGGCAAAGAAAGGCCTCTTGCTACTACACAGGACAGATTACGGGTCTCCACATCATTTCATAATGTTTTTGCAACTATTGGATATGTGTGCATACAACTCAATCCTCCTACTTGTCTAGTTACTCATGTTTTTAGCAACCAAGGCATGTGGTCATTTTTTATGATAGTCGAAGCGCACGTTTTGCTCTTAGAAAGGTTAAGGGGCATGAATAATGGTGATTTTAAGGACTCTTTATCTCGTTTGATGGTTTGTGATCGTTGATCATTGCTCGTGATCACGGATCATTGTTTGTGATCTGCCACTTACAGTACACTCTTTTAGATGCCATGGACTCCCCAAAGGCAAAGAAGGGCCTTTTGCTACTACGCAAGACATATTATGGGTATCCACTCCATTTCATAATGTTTTGTCAATTATTGAAAATGAGTAAATACCAATCCATCCTCATACTTTTTAGTTAATCATGTTTTGATCAACTAAGGCGTATGGTCATTTAATAATGTTTTGGCAACCATTGGATATGAGTGCATACCACCCTATCCTACTACTTGTCTAGTTACTCATGTTTTCAGCAACCAAGGCATGTGGTCATTTTTCGATGATAGCCGAAGCGCACGTTTTAATCATAGAAAGGTTATTGCGCATGAAATATAGTGATTTCAAACTCTCCCATCCTCGTTTGATGCACTATAATTGTTGATCATAGATAATGATCATGGATCATAGTCTGTAATCGCCATTCATAGTACACTCTTATAGATACCTTTGAGTCCCCAAAGGCAAAGAAGGGCCTCTTGCTACTACATAGGACAGATTACGGGTCTCCACATCATTTGATAATTTTTTTGCAACTATTGGATATGAGTGCATGCAACCCCATCCTCCTAATTGTCTAGTTACTCATGTTTTGAGAAATCAGGGCATGTGGTCCTTTTTCGACAATAGCCGAATCAAACATTATAATCACAGAAAGGTTATCGGGCATGAATAATGGTGTTTTGAATGACTGCCAACCTCGTTTGATGCGCTATCTTCGATGATAACAGCTAATGACAACGAATCATAGTCTGTGATCGCCATTCTTAGTACACTCTTTTAGATGCCATGGACTCCCCAAACCAAAGAAGGGACTCTTGCTACTACAGATGATTGATTATAGGTCTCCATATCATTTCCTAATGTTTTGGCAAGAATTGGATATGAGGGCATACCACCCTATCCTCCTACTTGTCTAGTTACTCATGTTTTGCGCAACCAAGGCGTGTTGTCGTTTTTCGATGATAGCCAAAGCACACGTTTTAATCATAGAATGGTTATTGGGCATTAATAATAGTGATTTGAATGACACACAACCTCGTTTGATGCACTATAATGTTGATCATAGCTAATGATCAAAAATCATAGTCTGTGATCTTCATTCATAATACACTATTTTAGATCCCATTAACTCCCAAAAGGCAAAGAAGGGCCTCTCGCTACAACACATGAGAGATTATGGGTCTCCACATCTTTTAATAATGTTTTTGCAACTATTGGACATGAGTGCATACCACCCCATCCTCCTACTTGTCTAGTTACTCATTTTTTTAGCAACCAAGGCATGTGGTCATTTTTCGATGATAGCCGAAGCGCACATTTTACTTTTAGAATGGTTAAGGGGCATGAATAATGGTGATTTGAAGGTCTCCCTATCTCGTCTGATGGTTTATTATCGTTGATCATTGCCCGTGATCACGGATTATTGTATGTGATCTGCCACTCACAATACACATTTTTAGATGCCATGGACTCCCGAAAGACGAAAAAGGACCTCTTGCTACTACACAAGACAGATTATGGGTATCTGCACCATTTCATAATGTTTTGGCAATTATTGGATATGAGTACATATTGCCATCCTCATACTTGTCTAATTACTCGTGTTTTGAGCAACTAAGGCGTATGGTCATTTCATAATATTTTGGCAACCATTACCAATCCATCCTCCTACTTGTCTAGTTACTCATGTTTTCAGCAACCAAGGCATGTGGTCATTTTTCGATGATAGCCGAAGCGCACGTTTTAATCATAGAAAGGTTATTGCGCATGAAATATAGTGATTTGAATAACTCCCAACCTCATTTGATGCACTATAATCGTTGATCATAGCTAATGATCACGGATCATAGTCTGTGATCGCCAGTCATAGTAAACTCTTATAGATGACTTATTATGGGTCTCCTCATCGGTTCATAATGGTTTGGCAACCATTGGATATAAGGGCATACCACCCCATCCTCTACTTGTCTAACTACCATGTTTTAAGCAACCAAGGCATGTGGTTATTCTTCGATGATAGGCAAAGCAAACGTTTTAATCATAGAATGGTTATTGGGCATGAGTAATAGTGATTTGAATGACACACAACCTCTTTTGATGCACTATAATTGTTGATCATAGCTCATGATCACAGATCATAGTCTGTGATCGCCATTCATGATACACACTTTTAGATGCCGTTGACTCCCCAAAGGCAAAGAAGGGCCTCTTGCTACTACACATGACAGATTATGGGCTCCACATCATTAAATAATGTTTTTGCAACTATTGGATATGAGAGCATACCACCCGATCCTCCAACTTGTCTAGTTATTCGTGTTTTTAGCAACCAAGGCATAAGGTCATTTTTCGATTATAGCCGAAGCTCACGTTTTACTCTTAGAAAGGTTAAGAGGCATGAATAATGGTGATTTAAAGTACTCTCAGTATCGTTTGATGATTTGTGGTCGTTGATCATAGCTCGTAATCACGGATCATTGTTTGTGATCTGCCACTCACAGTACACTCTTTTAGATGCCATGGACTCCCTTAAGGTAAAGAAGGGCCTCTTGCTACTACACAAGACAGATTATGGGTATCCACACCATTTCATAATGTTTTGGCAATTATTGGATATGAGTACATACCTATCCATCCTCATACTTGTCTACATTTAAAAGAGTGTACTATGAATGGCGATCACAGACAATGATCTTGATCAACAGCTATGATCAACGATCATAGTGCATCAAACAAGGTTGGGAATCATTCAAATAACAAAAATTCATGCATTTCAAACTTTCTATCATTAAAACGTGCACTTCTACTATCATCGAAAAATAACCACATGCCCTGGTTGCTCAAAACATGAGTATCTAGACAAGTAGGAGGATGGTGTGGTATGCACTAATATCTAATAATTGCAAAAATATTATGAAATGATTTGGAGACCCGTAATCTATAGGATGTGAAAGGATTAAATTAACGCCACAAGCTAATACTTACTTGATAAGTTGAATCAATCCTTAAAGTAAAATAGTCTGTAATCAAACATCTCTACTCTTAAAAATACTATTTTAATCAAGTCAGCTGCCAACGTACATAAAGAAGGGTTTAAATACCCTTTACAAATCAATCCCTAGAAAAACCTAAGAATCTTAAAGGCTGAGCTTTTAATTAGAGGCCCAACACTAATGAATTTATGCACATGATTTTTAAGTGAGTCACATGCATATTAAATACATATCAGAATATTTGAAAGCCCAAAATAATAAAATAAAAGAAGCCCAAATATTCACTTTAAAGATAGCTAAGCCTAAGCGCATCTCATTAGACTTGTGCTTCAGATATTTGGCCAAGTGTTTAGCCTTCTGGACTTTGTTCCTCTAATGTGCATAAACACCTCAGCATCTCCTTATGTTCTTCCCCAAGCTTGATCATCATGTCCTCTTGAAGTTCTTGAGAAAACAATGCTTGTACATAAATCTAAAATCGTGCTTTGAGTTTAGAAGAGCGTGATCTTGTAATTGGACCTACTCGCATCATCAAGACTTCATCGTTGCTTTGGTGAGCGACATCACTCCCCACCTTGCTTGATGCACTGTGATCATTGATCACAGCTCGTGATCACAGATCAAAACCTGTGATCCTCATTCAGAGTACACTATTTTAGATGTCCTAGCATCCCAAAAGGCAAAGAATGTCCTCTTGCTATAACATATGACAAATTAGAGGTCTCCAAATTATTTCATAATATTTTGGTAACCATTGGATATGAGAGCATACCAGTTCATCCTCCTACTTGTCTAGTTACTCATGTTTTGAGCAGCCAAGACATCGGGTCGTTTCTTGACGTTAGCCGAAATGCCCGTTTTCATTATAGAAAGATTAAGGGGCATAAATAATGGTGATTTGATTTACTCCCCAGCTCGCTTGATTCTCTTTGATCATTGATCACAGCTCGTGATCACGGATTACAGTCTATGATCCTCATTCAGAGTACACTAATTTAGATGCCATAGAATCCCAAAAGGCTAAGTGGGTGCTCTTTTTAGAACACATGACAGATTATTGGTCTCCTTATCATTTCATAATGTTTTGTCAACCATCGGATATGAGTGCATACCACTCCATCCTCCTACTTGTCTAGTTACTGATGTTTTGAGCAACTAAGGCATGGGGTCATTTTTTGACATTAGTCGAATAGCAGGTTTTCATCATATAAACATTAAGGAGTTTGAATAATCCTGATTGATTGACTTCCCACCTCACTTGATGCACTATGATCGTTGATCAAAGCTGGTGATCTCGGACCATCGTCTGTGATCCTCATTCAGAGTACACTCTTTTGGATGCCATGGCATCCCTTAAGGCAAAAAAGGTCCTCTTGCGAGTACACATGATAGATTATGGGACTCCACATAATTTCATAATATTTTGGCAGCCATTAGATATGAGAGCATACCACTCAATCCTTCTACTTGTCTAGTTACTCACGTTTTGGTCAGCCAAGGCATTAAGTCAATTTTGACATTAGCGGAAGCACACGTTTTTGTCATAGACAGGTTAAGGAGAATGAATAGTAGTGATTTGATTGACTCTCCACCTAACTTGATTCACCGTTACAGCTGATTACAGCTCATGATCACGGACCACAGTTTGTGACCCTCATTCACTGTACTCTCTTTTGGATTACATGGCTTCCCCAAAGGCAAAGAAGAGACTCTTGCTACTACACATGACAGATTATGGGTCTCCACATCATTTCATAATGTTTCGGCATTAAATGGATATAAGTGTATACAACTCCATCCTCCTATTTGTCTAGTCACTCAGGTTTTTAGCAGCCAAGTCATGGGGTCACTTTCTGAAATTAGCCGAAGCGCAGGTTTTCATCATAGAGACGTTAAGGAGTATGAATAATGCTGATGGATTGACTTCCCAACCTCACTTCATGCACTGTGATCGTTGATCAAAGCTTGTGATCCCGGACCATCGTCTATGATCCTCATTTAGAGTACACTCTTTTGGATGCCATGGTATCCCTTAAGGCAAAAAAGGTCCTCTTGCGACTACACATGATAGAATATGGGTCTCAACATAATTTCATAATATTTTGGCAACCAATGGATATGAGTGCATACCACTAAATCCTCTTACTTGTCTAGTTTCTCATGTTTTGAGCAACCAAGGCATTGAGTCGATTTTGACGTTAGCCGAAGCGCACGTTTTTGTCATAAGCATGTTAATGAGAATGAATGATAGTGATTTGATTGACTCTTTACCTAACTTGATTCACCGTTATCGTTGATCACAGCTCGTGATCACGGACCACAGTTTGTGACCCTCATTCACTATACACTCTTTTGGATTACATGGCATCCCCATAGGCAAAGAAGGGACTCTAACTACTACACATGACAGATTATGGGTCTCCACATCATTTCATAATGTTTATGCATTGAATTGATATAAGTGTATACAATTCCATCCTCCTACTTGTCTAGTTACTCGTGTTTTTAGCAGCCAAGTCATGCGGTCATTTTTTACATTAGCCGAAGTGCACACTTTCATCATAGATAGGATAAGGGGCATGAATAATGGTGATTTTATTGACTCCCCACCTCGCTTGATGCACTATGATTGTGACCACAGTTAGTGATCCTCATTTAGAGTACACTCTTTTGGATGCCATAGCATCCCAAACGGCAAAAAAGGGCCTCTTGCTACTACACATGATAGATTATGGGTCTCCTAATCATTTCATAATGGTTTGGCAACTATTGGATATAAGTGCATACTAATCTATCCTCCTACATTATTAGTTACTCATATTTTGAGTAATCAAGGCATGGGGTCGTTTTTTGAAGTTAGCCAAAGTGAACATTTTCTACATAAAATGGTTAAGGCGAATGAATCATTGTGATTTGGTTAAGGCTCATGATCACGGAACACAATTTGTGATCCTCATTCAGAGTATACTCTTTTGGATGTCATGGCATCCCAAAAGGCAAAGAAGGTCCTCTTTTTAATCAAAATGAGAGATTATAGGTCTCCACATCATTTCATAATGTTTTGGCAACCAATGGATATGAGTGCATACCACTCCATCCTCCTACTTGTCTAGTTAATCATGTTTAGGGCAACCAAGGCATGGGGTCATTTTTTGAAGTAAGCCGAGGTGCACATTTTCGTCATATAAAGGTTAAGGGGCATGAATAATGGTAATTTGGTTAACTCCCTACCTCGCTTGATGCATTGTGATTGTTGATCAAAGTTCATGATCACGAATAATAGTTTGTGATCCTCATTCAGAGTACACTCATTAAAATGCCATGGCATCACAAAATTCAAAAAAGTGCCTCTTCTTACTCGACATGACAGATTATGGGTCTCCCTATCATTTCATAATGTTTTGACAACTATTGGATATTAGTGCATACCACTCCATCCTCCAACTTGTTTAGTTATTCATGTTTTTGGGAACCAAGGCATGGGCACATTTTTTGACGTTAGCGGAAGTGCACGTTTTCGTCATAGAAAGGTTAAGGGGCATGAATAATGGTGCTTTCAATGACTCCCCACCTCGCTTGATGCTCTGTGATCGTTGATCATATCTCGTGATAATGGTTGCCAAGACATTATGCAATGATGTGAAGACCCATAACCTTTTGTGTGTACTAGCAAGTGGACATTCTTTGCCTTTTGGGATGCCATGGAATCCAAAAGAGTTTACTCTGAATGAGGATCACAGACTTTTATTCATGATCACGAGATGTGATCAATGATAATAGAGCATGAAGCTAGCTAGGGAGTTAATCAGATACCATTATTCATGCCCCTTAACCTTTCGATGACAAAAATGTGTATTTTTGCTAACGTCAAAAACCGACCCCATGTCTTGGTTGTTCAAAACATGAGTAAGTAGACAAACAAGAGGATGGAGTGGTATGCACTCATATCTAATGGTAGCCAAAATATTTAAATTGATGCGTAGACCCATAATCTCTCATGTGTAGTAGCAAGAGCACCTTCTTTGCCTTTACGGATGCCATGGCATCCAATAGAGTGTACTCTGAATGGGGATAGAGATTGTGATCTGTGATCATCAGCAATGATCAACGATCACAGTGAATCAAGCATGGTGAGGATGGGGTCGTTTTTCGACATTAGTAGAAGCACACGTTTTTATCATAGTAAGATTAAGGGATATGAATAATGGTGATTGGATTGACACCCCACCTCGCTTGATGCACTGTGATCGTCGATCACAGCTCGTGATCACGAAAAACTACATGTGATCCACATTCAGAGAACACTCTTTTGGATGCTATAGCATCCTAAATAGAAAAGAAAGTCCTTTTGCTAGTACACATGACGGATTATGGGTCTTCACATCATTTAATAATGTTTTGGCAACCATTGGATATTAGAGCATACCACTCCATCCTTCTACTTGTCTAGTTACACATATTTTGGGCAACCAATACATGGGGTCATTTTTTGACGTTAACCTAATTGCATGTTTTCATTATAGATAGCTTAAGGTGCGTATATAATGGTGACTTGATTGACTCAACACCTCGCTTGATGCTCTGTGATCGTTGATCACATCTCGTGATCACGGATCACAGTGTATGATCCTCATTCAGAATACCTTCTTTGGGATGCCATGGCATCCCATAAGGCAAAGAAAGTCCTTTTGCTAGTACACATGACAGATTATGTGTCTCACATCATTTCATAATGTCTTGAAAACCATTAGATATGAGTGCATACCACTCTATCCTCATACTTGTCTACTTATGGTGACTTGGTTGACTCCACATCTCGCGTGATGCTCTATGATCGTTTATCACATCTTGTGATCACGGATCACAGTATGAGATCCTCATTCAGAGTACCATTTTCTTAGATGCCATGGCATCCCAAGAAGAAAAGAAGGTCCTCTTGCTAACACACGAAAGATTATGGGTGTCCATATCATTTAATAAGGTTTTGGCAACCATTGGAAATTAGAGCATAACACTCTATCCTCACACTAGTCTAGTTACTCATATTTTGGGCAACCAAGGCAAGGGGTCTTTTTTTTTTACATTTGCCGAAGCGCACGTTTTCGTCATACAAAGTTTAAGGGGCATTAATAATGTTTACTTGATTGACTCCCTACCTCGCTTGATGCTCTATAATCATTGATAACATCTTGTGATCACGGATTAGAGTCTGCGATCCTCATTTAGAGTAAACTCTTTTGGATGCCATGGCATCCCAAAAGGCAAAGAAGGTCCTCTTGCTATTACACATGATAGATTATGGGTCTCCACATCATTTTATAATATCATGGCAACCATTGGGTATGAGTGCATACCACTCCATTCTCTTATTTATCTACTTACTCATGTTTTGAGCAACCAAGGCATGGGGTCATTTATTGATGTTAGCAAAAGCAAACATTTTTATCCTAGAAAGGTTAAGAGGCATTAATAATGGTGATTTGATTGACTCCCCACCTCACTTGATGCATTGTGATCGTTGATCACAGCTCGTGATTACGAGCCACATTTTGTGATCCCATTCACAGTACACTATTTTGGATGCTATGGCATCCTAAAGGTTGTTAAGGACTTCTTGCTACTACACATGAAATATTATAGGTCCCGACATCATTTCATAATGTTTTGGAAATCATTAGATATGAGTGCATACCACTCTATCCTCCTACTTGTCTACTTATGGTGACTTGATTGACTTCCCACCTCGCGTGATGCTCTATGATCGTTGATCACATCTCGTGATCACGGATCACAGTATGAGATCCTCATTTAGAGTACTATCTTCTTAGATGCCATGCATCCCAAGAGGCAAAGAAGGTCCTCTTCCTAGTACACATGAAAGATTATGGGTGTCCACATCATTTAATAATGTTTTGGCAACCATTGGAAATTAGAGCATAACACTCTATCTTCAAACTTGTCTAGTTACTCATGTTTTGGGCAACCAAGGCATGGGGTCATTTTTGACGTTAGTAGAAGCGCACGTTTTCATCATTGAAAGCTTAAGAGGCATGAATAATGGTGATTTGATTGACTTCCCACCACGCTTGATGCTTTATGATAGTTGATAACATTTCGTGATCACGGATCATAGTCTAAGATCCTCATTCAGAGTTCCCTTTTTTTAGATGCCATGGCATCCCAAGAGGCAAAGAAGGTTCTCTTGCTAGTACACATGGCAAATAATGGGTCTCCACATCATTTCATAATGTTTTGGTAGCCATTGGATATGAGTGCATACAACTCCATCCTCCCACTTGTCTAGTTGCTCATGTTTTGAGCAACCAAGGAATTGGGTCATTTATTGACGTTAGTCGAAGCAGATATTTTCATCATAAATTTGTTATAGTGTCATGGTGATTTGATTGACTTCCCACCTCGGTTGATGCACTGTGATCGTTAATCATAGAGATCACGGATCACAGTCTTTGATCCTCATTCAGAGTACACGCTTTTGGTTATCTTTGATCCTACTTGTCTAGGTACTTATGTTTTGAGCAACCAAGGCATGGAGCCATTTTTTATGTTAGCCGAAGCGCACATTTTAATCATAGAAAGGTTAAGGAGCATAAATTATAGTGATTTGATTGATTCCCCACCTCACTTGATGCATTGTTATCGTTAATCACAGCTCGTGATCACAGACCACAGTTTGTGATCCTCATTCACAGTACACTCTTTTTTTTGATAACTTTGCATCCCAAAAGGCAATAAAGGGCCTCTTACTACTACACATGACAGATTATGGGTCTCCACATCACTTCATAATATTTTGGCAACTATTGATTATGAGTGCATACTCCATCATCTTACTTCTCTTGCTACTCATATTTTGAGCAACAAAGGCATGAGATCGTTTATTGATGTTATCCATACAACACATTTTCATAATAGAAAGGTTAAGAGGCATGAATAATGGTGATTTAATTGACTCCCCACCTTGCTTGATGCACTGTGATCATTGTTCACATTTCGTGATCACAGATCACAGTCTGTGGTCCGTATTCGAAGTACACTGTTTTGGATGCCAAAGCATTCTAAAAAAAAAAAAAAGCCTCTTGATACTAGACATAAGAAATTATGGGACTCATAATCATTTCATAATGTTTTGGCAACAAATGGATATGATTTCATACCACTCCATCCTCTTACTTGTCTAATTACTCATGTTTTAAACAACCAAGGCAAGGGGTCTTTTTTTTATGTTTCCAAAGCGCACATTTTAATCAGAAAATGCTTAAGGCGGTAAATCATGGTGATTTGATTGACTCCCCACTTTGCATGATGCACTGTGATCGTTGATCACTGCTCATGATCATCGATCACAATCTGAGATCCTCATTCAAAGTTCACTCTTTTAGATGTCATAGCATCCACAAAGGCAAAGGGCCACTTGCTACTACAGATGACAGATTATGGGTCTCCTAATCATTTCATAATGTTTTGGCAACTATTAGATATGAGTGCATACCATCCTATCCTCCTATTTTTCTAGTTACTCATATTTTGAGCAACCAAGGCATGGGGTTGTTGTTTTACATTAGCCAAAGTACACATTTTCATCATAAATTGGTTAAGGCGCATGAATCATGGTTATTTCATTGACTCCCCACCTCGCTTGATGCACTGTGATCGTTGATCACAGCTCGTGGTCAAGTATCAAAATCGGTGATCCTCAATCAGAGTACACTCTGTTGGAAGCCATGGCATCGCAAAAGTCAAAGTAGGGCCCTTTGCTACTACACATGACAGATTATGGGTCTCCAAATCATTCCATAATGTTTTGGCATCCAAAGCATATGAATGCATACAACTCCATCCTCCTATTTGTCTAATTAGTCATGTTTTGAGCAACCAAGGCATGGGGTCATTTTTTGATATTAGCCGAAGTACACACTTTCATCGTAAAATGGTTAAGACGCATGAATCATGTTGACTTGATTTGCTCCCCACCTCGCTTGATGCACTGTGATCGCTGATCACAGCTCGTGATCACGAATCACCGTCTGTGATCCCCATTTACAATACACTCTTTTGAATGCCATGGAATCCCAAAAGGTAAAAAGGGTAATCTTTCTAGTACACATGACAGATTATGGGTCTCTAGATCATTTCTTAATTTTTTGGCAACCATTGGATATGAGTGCATACCACTCTATCCTCCTACTTGTCTAGTTACTCATATTTTGATCAACCAAAATATGGGGTCATTTTTTACTTTAGCCGAAGTGCACATTTTTGTAATAAAAAGTTTGAGGGGCATAAATAATGGTGATTTGATTGACTCCCCACCTCGCTTGATGCATTGTGACTGTTGATCACGGCTCGTGATCACGAACCACAGTCTGTGATCCCCATTCAAAGTACACTATTTTGGATGCTTGCATCCTTAGAGGTAATTAAGATCCATTGATATGTATAAAGGGTGCGATCGAATATTGATCGCAACCTTATGTTCAGTTAAAAAAAATGAATTATTGAATTTGTTATAAGAGACTAAATGTTGTTTACCATTTACAGTGATAGATATGTCTAAAGGGTGCGATCGAATATTGATTGCAACATTATATTAGGTTTCATTATTAAACTGGTTATTTAAAATGAATTGTTGTTTACACATTTAAAGTGATCGATATGTTTAAAGGGTGCGATCGAATAATGATCGCGACTTTATCATAAGTTAAAGAAATGAAAATTGAATTGGTTATTGAAGACTAATTGTTGTTTATACGTTTACAGTGATTGATATATCCAAAGGATGCAATCGAACATTGATCGCAACTTAAATTTAAGGTTAAGAAAATGAATTATCGAATTGGTTATTGAAGATTAATTATTGTTTATACATTTTTAATTGTAGATATGTTTAAAGGGTGCAATCGTATATTTATCGCAACATTATATTAAGTTAAAGTAATGAATTATTGAATTGGTTATCGAAGATTAATTTTTATTATCACATTTATAGTGTTGGATATGTCTAAAGGGTGCGATCGAATATTGATCGCAACCTTATGCTAAGTTAAAGAAATGAATAATTGAATTTGTTATTGAAGACTAATTGTTTTTTATACATTTACAGTATGTATGTCTAAAGGGTGCGATCTAACACTGATCGCAACTTAATTTTTTAGTTAATGAAATGAATTATCGAATCCCTTATTGAAGATTATTTATTGTTTGCACATTGACAATGATAGATATGTCCAAATGGTGCGATCGAATATTGATCGCAACATTATATTAAGTTAATGTAACGAATTATTAAATTGGTTAGTGAAGATTAATTGTTGATTACACCTTTACATGATTGATATGTCTAATAAATATAATCAAAAATTGATCGCAACTTTATGAAGTTTGAGAAATAAATTATTTGTTTAATTGGTGACTGAAGATTAATTGTTGTTTAACCAAATATAGTGATTGATATGTCAAAGAATGCAATTGAATATTGAACGCAACCTTATGTTAAGTTAAAAAAAATGAATATTGAATTTGTTATTGGAGACTAAATGTTGTACCATTTAGAGTGATAGATATGTCAAAAGGGTGCGATCCGAATATATTGATCGCAACACTATATTAAGTTTCATTATTGAATTTGTTATTTAATATCAATTGCTGTTTACACATGTACAGTGATTGAAATGTCTAAAGGGTGCGATCGAACATTGATCGCAACTTAATTTAAAGTTGAAGAAAGCACTATCAAATTGGTTATTTGAAGATTAATTGTTGTTTACACATTAACAGTGATTGATATGTCTAAACGTGCGATCAAATAATTGATCACAACATTATATTAAGTTAAAAGTAATGAATTATTAAATTGGTTATTGGAGATTAATTGTTGTTTTTACATTTACAGTGATTGATATGTCTAAAGGGTGCAATCGAATATTGATCGTAGCTTTATGTTAAGTTAAAAAAATGAATTACTGATTTGGTCATTGAAGATTAATTGTTGTTTACACATTTACAGTGATTGATAAGTCTAAAGGGTGCGATCGAACATTGATCGCAACTTAATTTAAAGTTAAAGAAATGAATTATGGAATTTGTTTTTGAAGTAAATTGTTGTTTACATATTAACTATGATAGATATGTCTAAAAGGTGCGATTGAATATTGACCGCAACATTATATTAAGTTAATGTAACGAATTATTGAATTGGTTATTGAAGATTAATTGTTGTTTACATATTTACAGTGATTGATATGTCTAAAAATACGATCAAATATTGATCGCAACTTTATGTTAAGTTTAAGGAATGAATTATTTGTTTAATTGGTTATTGAACATTAATTGTTGTTTAACCAAATACAGTGATTGATATAAAGGGTGCGATCGAATATTGATCGCAACCTTATGTTCAATTAAAAAAATGAATTAATGAATTTTTTATAAGAGACTAAATGTTTTTTACTCTTTACCAATGTATTATTGAATTTGTAATTGAAGATTAATAATCGTTTACTCATTTACATTGATAAATATGTCTAATGGGTATCATAGAATATTGATCATGGGAATGAATATTGTGATTTGACTAACTCCCAACCTAGTTTGATGCACTATTATCGTTGATCACAGCTCGTGATCACTGATCATAGTCTGTGATCACCATTCACAGTACCCTCTTTTGGATGCCATGGACTCCCCAAAGGCAAAGAAGGGTTTCTTGCTACTACATATGACAGATTATGGGTTTTCACTTTATTTCATAATGTTTTGGCAACTATTGGATATGAGTGCATACAACCCTATCCTCCTACTTGTCATTTTACTCATGGTATGAGCAATCAAGACATGTGGTCATTTTTTGACGATAGCCGAAGCGCACGTTTTTGTCATAGAAAGGTTAATGGGCATGAATAATTGTGATTTGACTTACTGCCCACCTCTTTTGATTTACTATGATCGTTGGTTACAACTAATAATCACGGATAATGGTCTGTGATTGCCATTCAAAGTACTCTCTTTCAGATGTCATGGACTCCCCTATGGCAAAGAAGGTTCTCATGCTACTACACATGATAGATTATGGGTTTGCACATCATTTCATAACGTTTTGGCAATTATTGGATATGAGTGCATACCACCCTATCATCCTACTTGTCGAGTTACTCATCTTTTGAGAAACCAAGACATGTGGTCATTTTTCGATGATTGCTGAAGCGCACGTTTTCATCATAAGAGGATGGGGTGGTATGCCCTCATATCCAATGGTTGCCAAAACTTTATTAAATGATGTGGAGACCCATTATCAGTCATTTGTAGTAGCAAGAGGCCCTTGTTTGCTTTGGGGAGTCCATGGCATCTAAAAGAGTGTACTAAGAATGGCGATCACAGATTATGATCCGTGATTATTAGCTATGTCCATCGAACATAGTGCATCAAACGAGGTAGGGAGTCATTCAAAACACCATTATTCATCCCTAATAATCTTTCTATGATTTATAATGTTTGATTCGGCTATCGTCGAAAAACACATGCCTTGGTGGCTGAAAATATGAGTAACTAGACAAAGAGGATTGGGTGGTATGCAAACATATCCAATAGTTGCAAAAACATTATGAAATGATGTGGAGCCCCGTATTCTGTCCTGTGTAGTAGCAAGAGGCTCTTCTTTGCCTTTGAGAACTCAATTCTATCTATAAGAGTGTACTATGAATGACGATCACAGACTATGATCCGTGATCATTAGCTATTATCAACGATTATAGTGCATCAAACGAGGTTAGGAGTCATTCAAATCACTATTATTCATGCCCAATAACCTTTCTATGATTAAAACGTGCGCTTTTGTTATCATCAAAAATGACCACATGCCTTGGTTGCTGAAAACATGAGTAACTAGACAAGAAGGAGGATGGGGTGGTATGCACTCATATCCAATGGTTGCGAAAACATTATGAAATGACCATACGCCTTAGTTGCTCAAAAAATTAATAACTAGACAAGTATGAGGATAGATTGGTATGTACTGATATCCAATAAGTGCCAAACATTATGAAATGGTGTGGATGCCCATAATCTGTCTTGCGAAGTAGCAAGAGGCACTTCTTTGCCTTTGGGGATTCCATGGCATCAAAAAGAGTGTACTGTGAGTGGTAGATCACAAACAATGATCCGTGATCACGAGCAATGATTAACGATCACAAACCATCAAACGAGATTGGGAGTCCTTCAAATCACCATCATTCATGCCCTTTAACCTTTCAAAGAGTAAAACGTGCGCTTCGGCTATCAACGAAAATGACCACTTGCCTTGGTTAATAAAACATGAGTAACTAGACAAGTAGGAGGATAGGGTGGTATGCACTCATATTCAATAGTTGCAATAACATTATTAAATGATGTGGATACCCATAACTTGTCATGTGTAAAAGCAAGAGGCCCTTCTTTGCCTTTGGGGACTCAATGGCATCTAAAAGAGTTTATTATGAATGGTGATCAAAGACTATGATCTGTGATCATTACCTATAATCAACGATTATAGTGCATACAACGAGATTGTGTGTCATTCAAATCACTATTATTCATGCCTAATAATCAACCTATGATTAAAACGTGCGCTTCGGCTATCATCGAAAAACAACCACATGCCTTGGCTGCTCAAAACATGAGTAACTAGACATGTGGGAGGATGGGGTGGTATGCACTCATATGGAATAGTTGCAAAAACATTATTGAATGATGTGGAGACCCATCATCTGTCATGTGTAGTAGCAAGAGGCCCTTCTTTGCCTTTGGGGAGTCCATGGCATTTAAAAGAGTGTATTATAAAGGGCGATCACAGACCATGATCTGCGATTATTAGCCATGATCAAAAATTATAGTGCATCAAAAGAGGTTGTGTGTCATTCAAATGACTATTATTCATGCCCAATAACCATTCTATGATTAAAACGTGCACTTTGGCTAGAATCGAAAAACGACCACATGCCTTTGTTGCTCAAAACATGAGTAACTAGACAAGTAGTAGGATGGGGTGGTATGCACTCATATCCAATAGTTGTAAAAACATTATTAAATGATGTGGAGACCCATAATCTGTCATGTGCAAGAGGCCCTTCTTTGCCTTTGGGGAGTCAATGGAATCTAAAAGAGTGTATTATGAAAGGCGATCATAGACTATGATCTGTGATCATTAGTGCATCATACGAGTTTGTGTGTCAATCAAATCACTATTATTCATGCCCAATAACCATTCTATGATTAAAACGTGCGCTTCGACTATCATCGAAAATCGAACACCTTCCTTAGTTGCTCTAAGCATGAGTAACTAGACAAGTAGGAGGAGGGGGTGGAATAAACTCATATTTAATGGTTGCCAAAATATTATGAAATGACCATACGCCTTAGTTGCTCAAAACATGAGTAACTAGACAAGTATGAGGATGGTTGCCAAAACATTATGAAATGGTGTAGATTCCCATAATCTGTCTTGTGTTGTAGCAAGAGGCCCTTCTTTGCCTTTAGGGAGTCAATGGCATCTATAAGAGTGTACTATGAATGGCGATCACAGACTATGATCCGTGATCATTAGCTATGATCAACGTTTATAGTGCATCAAACGACGTTTGGAGTCATTCAAATCAATATATTTCATGCACACTAACCTTTCTATGGTTAAAACGTGCGCTTCGGCTATCATCGAAAAATGACCACATGCCTTGGTTGCTGAAAGCATGAGTAACTAGACTAGGAGCATTGGGTGGTATGCACTCATATCCAATGGTTCGCAAACATTATGAAATAACCATAGGCCTTAGATGCTTAAAACATGTGTAAATAGACAAGTATGAGGATGGATTGGTATGTACTCATATCTAATAATTGCTAAAACATTACGAAATGGTGTAGATTCCCATAATCTGTCTTGTGTAGTAGCAAGAGGCCCGTCTTTGCCTTTGGGGAGTCCATGGCATCTTAAATAGTGTACTGTGACTGGCAGATCACAAACAATGATCTGTGATCACGAGCAATGATCAACGATCACAAACTATCAAACGAGATTGGGAGTCCTTCAAATCACCATTATTCATGCCCCTTAACCTTTCTAAGAGTAAAACGTGTGCTTCGGCTATCAACGAAAAATGACAACATGGCTTGGTTGCTAAAACATGAGTAACTAGACAAGTAGGAGGATGGGGTGGTCTGAACTCATATCCAATAGTTGCAAAAGTATTATTAAATGATATGGAGACCCATAATCTTTCATGTGTAGTAGCAATAGGCCCTTCTTTGCATTTGGGGACTCAAAGGCATCTAAAAGAGTGTATTATTAATGGCGATCACAGACTTTGATCTGTGATCATTAGTTATGATAAACGATTATAGTGCATACATCGAGGTTGTGTGTCATTTAAATCACTATTATTCATGCCCAATAACCATCCTATGATTAAAATGTGCGCTTCGGCTATCATCGAAAAACGACCACATGCCTTGGCTGCTCAAAACATGAGTAACTAGACAAGGAAGAGGATGGAGTGGTATGCACTCATATGGAATAGTTGCAAAAAAATTATTAAATGATGTTGACACCCATAATCTGTCATGTGTAGTAACAAGAGGCTCTTCTTTGCCTTAGGGGAGTCAATGGCATCTAAAAGAGTGTATTATCAAGGGTAATCACAGACTATGATCTGTGATCATTAGCTATGATCAACGATTATAGTGCATCAAACGAGGTTGTGTGTCATTCAAATCACTATTATTCATGCCCAATAACCATTCTATGATTAAAACATGCACTTTGGCTTGAATCGAAAAACGACCACATGCCTTTGTTGCCCAAAACATGAGTAACTAGACAAGTAGGCGGATGGGGTGGTATGCACTCATATCCAATAGTTGCAAAAACATTATTAAATGATGTGGAGACCAATTATCTGTCATGTGTAGTTGCAAGAGTCCCTTCTTTGCCTTAGGGGAGTCAATGGCATCTAAAAGATTGTATTATGAAAGGCGATCACAGACTATGATCTGTGATTATTAGCTATGATCAACGATTATAGTGCATCAAAATAGGTTGTGTCTCATTCAAATCACTATTATTCATGCCCAATAACAATTCTATGATTAAAACGTGCACTTTGGCTTGAATCGAAAAATGACCACATGGCTTTGTTGCTCAAAACATGAGTAACTAGACAAGTAGGAGGATGGGGTGGTATGCACTCATATCCAATAGTTGCAAAAACATTATTAAATGATGTGGAGACCATTAATCTGTCATGTGTAGTTGCAAGAGTCCCTTCTTTGCCTTAGGGGAGTCAATGGCATCTAAAAGATTGTATTATGAAAGGCGATCACAGACTATGATCTGTGATCATTAGCTATGATCAACGATTATAGTGTATCAAACGAGGTTGTGTGTCATTCAAATCACTATTATTCATGCCCAATAACCATTCTATGATTAAAACGTGCACTTTGGCTTGAACTGAAAAAGAACCACATGCCTTTGTTTCTCAAAACATGAGTAACTAGACAAGTAAGCGGATGGGGTGGTATGCACTCATATCCAATAGTTGCAAAAACATTATTAAATGATGTGGAGACCCATAATCTGTCATGTGTAGTAGCAAGAGGCCCTTCTTTGCCAATGGGGAGTGATTGGAATCTAAAAGAGTTTATTATGAAAGGCGATCACAAACTATGATCTGTGATTATTAGTGCATCAAACGAAATTGTGTCAATGAAATCACTATTATTCATGCCCAATAACCTTTCTATGATTAAAACGTGCGCTTCGGCTATCGTCGAAAATCGACCAAATGCCTTGGTTGCTGAAAACATGAGTAACTAGACTAGGAGCATGGGGTGGTATGCACTTTTATCCAACTGTTGCCAAAACATTATGAAATAACCATACGCCTTATTTGCTCAAAACATAAGTAACTAGACAAGAATGAGGATGGATTGGTATGTACTCATATCTAATAATTGCCAAAACATTATGAAATGGTGTAGATTCCTATAATCTGTCTTGTGTAGTAGCAAGAGGCCCTTCTTTGCCTTTGGGGAGTCCATGGCATCTAAAAGAGTGTACTATGAGTGGCAGATCACAAACAATGATCTTTGATCACGAGCAACGATCAACGATGATAAACCATCAAACGAGATTTGGAGTCCTTCTAATAACCCTTATTTATGCCCATTAACCTTTGTAAGAGTAAAACGTTTGCTTCGGCTACCATCGAAAAATGATCTCATGCCTTGGTTGCTAAAAACATGAGTAACTAGACAAGTAGGAGACTGGGGTGGTATGCACTCAAATCAAATAGTTTGCAAAAACATTATTAAATGATGAGGAGACCTATAATCTGTCATGCGTTGTAGCAAGAGACCCTTCTTTTCCTTTGGGGAGTCCATGGCATCTAAAAGAGTGTATTATGAATGGCGATCACAGACTATGCTCTGTGACCAGTAGCTATGATCAACGATTATAGTGCATCAACCGAGGTTGTGTGTCATTCAAATCACTATTATTCATGCCGAATAACCATTATATGATTAAAATGTGCGCTTCGGCTATCATCGAGAATCGACCACCTTCCTTAGTTTCTCAAATCATGAGTAACTAGACAAGTAAGAGGATGGGGTGGTATACACTCATATCCAATGGTTGTCAAAACATTATGAAATGACCATACACCTTAGTTGCTCAAAACATGAGTAACTAGACATATATGAGGATGGATTGGTATGTACTCATATCCAATATTTGCAAAAAACATTATGAAATGGTGTAGATTCCCATAATCTGTCTTGTATAGTACCAAGAGGCCCTTATTTGCCTTTGGGGAGTCCATGGCATCTAAAAGTGTTTACTGTGAGTGGCAGAACACAAACAATGATATGTGATCACGAGCAATAATCAACGACTACAAACTGTCAAACGAGATTGGGAGTCCTTCAAATCACCATTATTCATGTCCCTTAACCTTTCTAAGTGTAAAACGTGCTCTTCGTCTATCATCGAAAAATGACCACATGCCTTGATTGCTAAGAACATGAGTAACTAGACAAGTAGGACGATGGGGTGGTATGTACTCATATCCAATAGCTGCAAAAACATTATTAAATGATGTGGAGACCCGTAATCTGTCATGTGTAGTAGCAAGAGGCCATTCTTTGCCTTTGGGGAGTCAATGGCATCTATAAGAGTGTATTATGAATGGCGATCACAGACTATGATCCGTGATCATTAGCTATGATCAACGATTATAGTGCATCAAAAGAGGTTTGGAGTCATTCAAATCACTATATTTCATGCATAATAACCTTTCTATGGTTAAAACGTGCGCTTCGGCTATCATCGAAAAATGACCACATGCCTTGGTTGCTGAAAGCATGAGTAACTAGACTAGGAGCATGGGGTGGTATGCACTCATTTCCAATGGTTGCCAAAACATTATGAAATAACCATATGCCTTAGTTGCTCAAAACATGAGTAACTAGATAAGTATGAGGATGGATTGGTAAGTACCCAATAATTGCTAAAACATTATGAAATGGTGTATATTCCCATAATCTGTCTTGTGTAATAGCAAGAGGCTCTTCTTTGCCTTTGGGGAGTCTAAAGCATCTAAAAGAGTGTACTGTGAGTGGCAGATCACAAACAATGATCTGTGATCACGATCAATGATCAACGATCACAAACCATCAAACGAGATTGGGAGTACTTCAAATCACAATTATTCATGCCCTTTAACCTTTCTAAGAGTAAAACGTGTGCTTCGGCTATCAACGAAAAATGACACCATGCCTTGGTTGCTAAAACATGAGTAACTAGACAAGTAGGAGGATAGGGTGGTATGCACTCATATATTATAGTTGCATAAACATTATTAAATGATGTGGAGACCCAAAATCTGTCATGTGTAGTAGCAAGAGGCCCTTCTTTGCCTTAAGGAACTCAATGGCATCTAAAAGAGTGTATTATGAATGGCGATCACAAACTATGATCTAAGATCATTAACTTTAATCAACTATTATAGTGCATACAATGAGGTTGTTTGTTATTCAAATCACAATTATTCATGCCCAATAACCATCCTATGATTAAAACGTGCGCTTCGGCTATCATTGAAAAACGACCACATGCCTTGGCTGCTCAAAACATGAGTAACTAGACAAGGAAGAGGATGGGCTGGTATGCACTCATATGGAATAGTTGCAAAAAAAATATTAAATGATGTGGAGACCCATAATCTGTCATGTGTAGTAGCAAGAGGCCCTTCTTTGCCTTAAGGGAGTTAATGGCATCTAAAAGAGTGTATTATGAAGGGCGATCACAGACTCTGATCTGTGATCATTAGCTATGATCAACGATTATAGTGCATCAAACGAGGTTGTGTGTCATTCAAATCACTATTATTTATGCCCAATAATCATTCTATGATTAAAACGTGCACTTTGGCTTGAATCGAAAAACGACCACATGCCTTTGTTGCTCAAAACATGAGTAACTAGACAAGTAGAAGGATGGGGTGGTATGTACTCATATCCAATAGTTGCAAAAACATTATTAAATTATGTGGAGACCAATAATCTGTCATGTGTAGTAGCAAGAGTCCCTTCTTTGCCTTAGGGGAGCCAATGGCATCTAAAAGATTGTATTATGAAGGGCGATCACAGACTATGATCTGTGATCATTAGCTATGATCAACTATTATAGTGCTTCAAATGAGGTTGTGTGTCATTCAAATCACTATTATTCATGCCTAATAACCATTCTATGATTAAAACATGCATTTTCCCTTGAATCGAAAAACGACCACATGGCTTTGTTGCTCAAAGCATCAGTAACTAGACAAGTAGGAGGATAGGGTGGTATGCACTCATATCCAATAGTTTAAAAACATTATTAAATGATGTGGAGACCCATCATTTGTCATGTGTAGTAGCAAGAGGCCCTTCTTTGCCTTCAAGGACTCAATGGCATCTAAAAGAGTGTATTATGAATGGCGATCACAGACTATGCTCTGTGATCATTAGCTATGATCAACGATTATAGTGCAACAACCGAGGTTATGTGTCATTCAAATCACTATTATTCATGCCCAATAAGCATTCTATGATTAAAACGTGAGCTTCGGCTATCATCGAAAATCGACCACCTTCCTTAGTTGCTCAAAGCATGAGTAACTAGACAAGTAGGAGGATGGGGTGGTATTCACTCATATCCAATGGTTGCCAAAACATTATGAAATTACCATATGCCTTAGTTGCTCAAAACATGAGTAACTAGACATGTATGAGGATTGATTGGTATGTACTCATATCCAATAATTGCCAAAACATTATGAAATGGTGTAGATTCATATAATCTGTCTTATGTAGTAGCAAAAGGCCATTCTTTGCCTTTGGGGAGTCCATGGCATCTAAAAGAGTGTACTATGAGTGGCAGATCACAAACAATGATCCGTGATCACGAGCAACGATCAACGATCATAAACCATCTAACTAGATTAGGAGTGCTTCAAATAACCCTTATTAATGCCCCTTAAACTTTGTAAGAGTAAAACGTTTGCTTCGGCTACCATCGAAAAATGATCTCATTCCTTGGTTGCTAAAAATATGAAGTAACTAGACAAGTAGGAGAATGGGGTGGTATGCACTCAAATCAAATAGTTGCAAAAACATTATTAACTGATGAGGAGACCTATAATCTATCATGTGTAGTAGCAAGAGACCCTTCTTTGCCTTTAGGGAGTCCATGGCATCTAAAAGAGTGTATTATGAATGGCGATCAAATACTAGACATGTGATTAAAATGTGTGCTTCGGCTATCATCGAAAAATGACCACATGCCTTGGTTGCTCAAAACATGAGTAACTAGACAAGTAGGAGGATGGGATGGTATGCCCTCATATCCAATGGTTGCCAAAACTATATGAAATGATGTGGAGAGCCATCATCAGTCATCTGTAGTAGCAAGAGGCCCTTGATTGTTTTGGGGAGTTCATGGCATCTAAAAGAGTGTACTAAGAATGGCGATCACAGACTATGATCCGTGATGATTAGCTATGTTTATCGAAGATAGTGCATCAAACGAGGTAGGGAGTCATTCAAAACATCATTATTCATGCCCTATAACCTTTCTATGATTATAATGTTTGATTCGTCTATCATCAAAAAATGAACACATGCCCTGGTTGCTCAAAAGATGAGTAACTAGACAAGTAGAAGGATTGGGTTGTATGCACTCATATCCAGTAGTTGCAAAAACATTATGAAATGATGTGGAGACCCGTAATCTGTCCTGTGTAGTAGCAAGAGGCCCTTCTTTGCCTTTGGGTAGTCAATGGTATCTATAAGAGTGTACTATGAATGGCGATCACAAACTATGATCCGTGATCATTAGTTATGATCAACGACTATAGTGCATCAAACGAGGTTTGGTGTCATTAAAATCAATATATTTCATTCGCAATAACCTATCTATGATTAAAACGTGGGCTTCGGCAATCATCGAAAAATGACCACATGCCTTTTTTGCTAAAATCATGAGTAACTAGACAAGTAAGAGGATGGGGTGGTATGCACTCATATCCAGTAGTTGCAAAAACATTATTAAATGATATGGAGACCCATAATCTATCATGTGTAGTAGCAAGAGGCATTTCTTTGCCTTTGCGGAGTCCATGGCATCTAAAAGAGTGTATTATGAATGGCGATCACAGACTATGATCCGTGATCATTAGCTATGATCAACAATTATAGTGTATCAAACGAGGTTATGTGTCATTCACATCACTATTATTCATGCCCAATAACCATTCTATGATTAAAACGTGTGCTTCGGCTATCATCGAAATACGAACACATGCCTTGGTTGCTAAAATCATGAGTAACTAGACAACTAGGAGGATTGGGTTGTATGCACTCATATCAAGTAGTTGCAAAAACATTATGAAATGATGTGGAGACGCGTAATCTGTCCTGTGTAGTAGCAAGAGGCCCTTCTTTGCCTTTGAGGACTTAATGGTATCTATAAGAGTGTACTATGAATAGCTATGATCAAGGATTATAGTGCATCAAACGAGGTTGGGAGTTATTCAAATCACTATATTTCATGCGCAATAACCTATCTATGATGAAAACGTGGGCTTCGGCTATTATCGAAAAATGACCACATGCCTTGGTTGTTGAAAACATGAGTAACTAGACAAGTAGGAGGAAGAGGTGGTATGCACTCATATTCCATGGTTGCCAAAACATTATGAAATGACCATACGCCTTAATTGCTTAAAACATGAGTAACTAGACAATTATGAGGATGGATTGGTATGTATTCATATCCAATAATTGCAAAACATTATGAAATGGTGTGGATACCCATAATCTGTCTTGTGTAGTAGCAAGAGGCCCTTCTTTGCCTTTGGGGAGTCCATGGCATCTAAAAGAGTGTACTGTGAGTGGCAGATCACAAGCAATCATCAACGATCACAAACAATCAAACGAGATTGGGAGTCCTTCGAATCACCATTATTCATGCCCCTTAACCTTTCTAAGAGTAAAACGTGCGCTTCTGCTATCATCGAAAAATGACCTCATGCCTTGGTTGCTAAAAATATGGGTAACTAGACAAGTAGGAGGATGGGGATGTATGCCCACATATCCAATGGTTGCCAAAACTTTATTTAATGATATGGAGACCCATAATCAGTCATCTGTAATAGCAAGAGGCCCTTCTTTGCTTTCGGAGTCCATGGCATTTAAAAGAGTGTACTATGAATGGCGATCACAAACTATGTTCCGTGATCATTAGCTATGTTCATCGAATATAGTGCTTCATCAAACGAGATTGGGAGTCCTTTAAATCACTACTATTCATGCCCCTTAACATTTCCAAGTGTAAAACGTGCACTTCGGCTATCATTGAAAAATGACCACATGCCTTAGTTGCTCAAAACATGAGTAACTAGACATGTATGAGGATGGATTGGTATGTACTCATATCCAATAATTGCCTAAACATTATGAAATGGTGTAGATTCCTATAATCTGTCTTGTGTAGTAGCAAAAGGCCATTCTTTGCCTTTGGGGAGTCCATGGCATCTAAAAGAGTGTACTATGAGTGGTAGATCACAAACAATGATCCGTGATCACGAGCAACAATCAACGATCATAAACCATCAAACTAGATTGGGAGTCCTTCAAATAACCCTTATTAATGCCCCTTAACCTTTGTAAAAGTAAAACGTTTGCTTCGGCTACCATCGAAAAATGATCTCATTCCTTGGTTGCTAAAAACATGAAGTAACTAAACAAGTAGGAGAATGGGGTGGTATGCACTCAAATCAAATAGTTGCAAAAACATTATTAAATGATGAGGAGACCTATAATCTGTCATGTATAGTAGCAAGAGACCCTTCTTATGGCATCTAAAAGAGTGTATTATGAATGGCGATCAAATACTATGCTCTGTGATCATTAGCTATGATCAACGATTATAGTGCAACAACCGAGGTTGTGTGTCATTCAAATCACTATTATTCATGCCCAATAAGCATTCTATGATTAAAACGTGCGATTCGGCTATCATCGAAAATCGACCACCTACATTAGTTGCTCAAAGCATGAGTAACAAGACAAGTAGGAGGATGGGGTGGTATACACTCATATCCAATGGTTGCCAAAACATTATGAAATGACCATACGCCTTAGTTGCTCAAAACATGAGTAACTAGACATGTATGAGGATAGATTGGTATGTACTCATATCCAATAATTGCCAAAACATTCTGAAATGGTGTAGATTCCCATAATCTGTCTTGTGCAGTAGCAATAGGCCCTTCTTTGCCTTTGGGGAGTCCATGGAATCTAAAAGAGTGTATTGTGAGTGGCAGATCAGAAACAATCATCTGTGATCATGAACAATATTGGGAGTCCTTCAAATCAACATTATTAATGCTACTTTACCTTTCTAAGATTAAAACGTGCGCTTCGGCTATCATCGAAAAATGACCACATGCCTTTTTTGCTAAAATCATGATTAACTAGACAAGTAGGAGGATGTGGTGGTATGCACTCATATCCAGTAGTTGCAAAAACATTATTAAATGATGTGGAGACCCATAATCTATCATGTGTAGTTGCAAGAGGCCCTTCTTTGCCTTGGCGGAGTCCATGGCATCTAAAAGAGTGTATTTTGAATGGCGATCACAGACTATGATCTGTGATCATTAGCTATGATCAACGATTATAGTGTATCAAACGAGGTTGTGTGTCATTCACATCACTATTATTCATGCCTAATAACCATTATGTGATTAAAACGTGTGCTTCGGCTATCATCGAAAAATGACCACATGCCTTGGTTGCTCAAAACATGAGTAACTAGACAAGTAGGAGGATGAGATGGTATGCCCTCATATCCAATGGTTGCCAAAACTATATGATATGATGTGGAGAGCCATAATCAGTCATCTGTAGTAGCAAGAGGCCCTTGATTGTTTTGGGGAGTTCATGGCATCTAAAAGAGTGTACTAAGAATGGCGATCACAGACTATGATCCGTGATGATTAGTTATGTTCAACGAACATAGTGCATCAAACGAGGAAGGGAGTCATTTAAAACATCATTATTCATGCCCTATAACCTTTCTATGATTATAATGTTTTATTCGTCTATCATCAAAAAATGACCACATACCCTGGTTGCTCAAAACATGAGTAACTAGACAAGTAGAAGGATTGGGTTGTATGCACTTATATCCAGTAGTTGCAAAAACATTATGAAATGATGTGGAGACCCGTAATCTGTCCTGTGTAGTAGCAAGAGGCCCTTCTTTGCCTTTGGGTAGTCAATGGTATCTATAAGAGTGTACTATGAATGGCGATCACAGACTATGATCCGTGATCATTAGCTATGATCAACGACTATAGTGCATCAAACGAGGTTTGGTGTCATTCAAATCAATATATTTCGTGCGCAATAACCTATCTATGATTAAAACGTGGGCTTCGGCAATCATCGAAAAATGACCACATGCCTTTTTTGCTAAAATCATGAGTAACTAGACAAGTAGGTGGATGGGGTGGTATGCACTCATATCCAGTAGTTGCAAAAACATTATTAAATGATATGGAGACCCATAATCTATCATGTGTAGTAGCAAGAGGCCTTTCTTTGCCTTTGCGGAGTCCATGGCATCTAAAAGAGTGTATTATGAATGGCGATCACAGAATATGATCCGTGATCATTAGCTATGATCAACAATTATAGTTTATCAAACGAGGTTGTGTGTCATTCACAACACTATTATTCATGCCCAATAACCATTCTTTGATTAAAACGTGTGCTTCGGCTATCATCGAAAAACGAACACATGCCTTGGTTGCTAAAATCAGGAGTAATTAGACAACTAGGAGGATTGGGTTGTATGCACTCATATCTAGTAGTTGCAAAAACATTATGAAATGATGTGGAGACGCGTAATCTGTCCTGTGTAGTAGCAAGAGGCCCTTCTTTGCCTTTGGGGACTCAATGGTATCTATAAGAGTGTACTATGAATAGCTATGATCAAGGATTATAGTGCATCAAACGAGGTAAGGAGTCATTCAAATCACTATATTTCATGCGCAATAACCTATCTATGATGAAAACGTGGGCTTCGGCTATCATCTAAAAATGACCACATGCCTTGGTTGTTGAAAACATGAGTAACTAGACAATTATGAGGATGGATTGGTATGTATTCATATCCAATAATTGCCAAAACATTAAGAAATGGTATGGATACCCATAATCTGTCTTGTGTAGTACAAGAGGCCCTTCTTTGCCTTTGGGGAGTCCATGGCATCTTAAAGAGTGTACTGTGAATGGCAGATCACAAACAATCATCAACGATCACAAACAATCAAACGAAATCGGGATTCCTTCGAATCACCATTATTCATGCCCCTTAACCTTTCTAAGAGTAAAACGTGCGCTTCTGCTATCATCGAAAAATGACCTCATGCCTTGGTTGCTAAAAACATGGGTAACTAGACAAGTAGGAGGATGGGGATGTATGCCCACATATCCAATGGTTGCCAAAACTTTATTTAATGATATGGAGACCCATAATCAGTCATCTGTAATAGCAAGAGGCCCTTCTTTGCTTTCGGAGTCCATGGCATTTAAAAGAGTGTACTATGAATGGCGATCACAAACTATGTTCCGTGATCATTAGCTATGTTCATCGAATCTAGTGCTTCATCAAACGAGATTGGGAGTGCTTCAAATCACCATTATTCATGCCCCTTAACATTTCCAAGTGTAAAACGTGCGCTTCGGCTATCATTGAAAAATGACCACATGCCTTGGTTGCTAAAAACATGAGTAACTAGACAAGTAGGAGGATGGGGTGGTATGCACTCATATCCAATAGTTGCAAAAAAATTATTAAATGATGTGGAGACACATAATATGTCATGTGTAGTAGAAAGAGGCCCTTCTTTGCCTTTGGGGAGTCCATGGCATCTAAAAGAGTGTATTATGAATGGCGATCAAAGACTATGATCGTTTGATATGATCAACGATTATCGTGCATCGAGCGAGATTGTGTGTCATTCAAATCATTATTATTCATGCCAAATAATAATTCTATTATTAAAACGTGTGCTTTGGCTATCATCGAAAAACGACCACATGCCTTGGTTGCTCAAAACATGAGTAACTAGACAAGTAGGAGGATGGGGTGGTATGCCCACATATCCAATAGTTGCCAAAACATTATGAAATCATGAAGAGACCCATAATCAGTCTTTTGGAGTAACAAGAGGCCTTTCTTTGCTTTGGGGAGACCATGGCATCTTAAAGAGTGTACTAAGAATGGCGATCACAGACTATGATTCGTGATCATTAGCTATGTTCATCGAATACACTGTATTAAAAGAGGTTGGGAGTTATTCAAAACACCATTATTCATGCTTAAGAACCTTTCTAAGATTATAATGTTTGATTCGGCTATCGTCGAAACACGACCACATGCCCTGGTTGCTCAAAACATGACTAACAAGACAAGTAGGAGGATTGGGTTGTATGCACTCATATCCAATAGTTGCAAAAATATTATGAAATGATGCGGAGACCCGTAATCTATCCTGTCTAGTAGCAAGAGGCCCTTCTTTGCCTCTGGGGACTCAATGGTATCTATAAGAGTGTACTATGAATAGCTATGATCAAGGATTATAGTGCATCAAACGAGGTAAGGAGTCATTCAAATCACTATATTTCATGCGCAATAACCTATCTATGATGAAAACGTGGGCTTCGGCTATCATCGAAAAATGACCACATGCCTTGGTTGTTGAAAACATGAGTAACTAGACAATTATGAGGATAGATTGGTATGTATTCATATCCAATAATTGCCAAAACATTAAGAAATGGTATGGATACCCATAATCTGTCTTGTGTAGTACAAGAGGCCCTTCTTTGCCTTTGGGGAGTCCATGGCATCTTAAAGAGTGTACTGTGAATGGCAGATCACAAACAATCATCAACGATCACAAACAATCAAATGAAATTGAGATTCCTTCGAATCACCATTATTCATGCCCCCTAACCTTTCTAAGAGTAAAACGTGCGCTTCTGCTATCATCGAAAAATGACCTCATGCCTTGGTTGCTAAAAACATGGGTAACTAGACAAGTAGGAGGATGGGGATGTATGCCCATATATCCAATGGTTGCCAAAACTTTATTTAATGATATGGAGACCCATAATCAGTCATCTGTAATAGCAAGAGGCCCTTCTTTGCTTTCGGAGTCCATGGCATTTAAAAGAGTGTACTATGAATGGCGATCACAAACTATGTTCCGTGATCATTAGCTATGTTCATCGAATCTAGTGCTTCATCAAACGAGATTGGGAGTGCTTCAAATCACCATTATTCATGCCCCTTAACATTTCCAAGTGTAAAACGTGCACTTCGGCTATCATGGAAAAATGACCACATGCCTTGGTTGCTAAAAACATGAGTAACTAGACAAGTAGGAGGATGGGGTGGTATGCACTCATATCCAATAGTTGCAAAAACATTATGAAATGATGCGGAGACACATAATATGTCATGTGTAGTAGAAGGAGGCCCTTCTTTGCCTTTGGGGAGTCCATGGTATCTAAAAGAGTGTATTATGAATAGCTATGATCAAGGATTATAGTGCATCAAACGAGGTAAGGAGTCATTCAAATCACTATATTTCATGCGCAATAACCTATCTATGATGAAAACGTGCACTTCGGCTATCATTGAAAAATGACCACATGCCTTGGTTGCTAAAAACATGAGTAACTAGACAAGTAGGAGGATGGGGTGGTATGCACTCATATCCAATAGTTGCAAAAAAATTATTAAATAATGTGGAGACACATAATATGTCATGTGTAGTAGAAAGAGGCCCTTCTTTGCCTTTGGGGAGTCCATGGCATCTAAAAGAGTGTATTATGAATGGCGATCAAAGACTATGATCGTTTGATATGATCAACGATTATCGTGCATCGAGCGAGATTGTGTGTCATTCAAATCATTATTATTCATGCCAAATAATAATTCTATTATTAAAACGTGTGCTTTGGCTATCATCGAAAAACGACCACATGCCTTGGTTGCTCAAAACATGAGTAACTAGACAAGTAGGAGGATGGGGTGGTATGCACTCATATCCAATAGTTGCAAAAAAATTATTAAATGATGTGGAGACACATAATATGTCATGTGTAGTAGAAAGAGGCCCTTCTTTGCCTTTGGGGAGTCCATGGCATCTAAAAGAGTGTATTATGAATGGCGATCAAAGACTATGATCGTTTGATATGATCAACGATTATCGTGCATCGAGCGAGATTGTGTGTCATTCAAATCAATATTATTCATGCCAAATAATAATTCTATTATTAAAACGTGTGCTTTGGCTATCATCGAAAAACGACCACATGCCTTGGTTGCTCAAAACATGAGTAACTAGACAAGTAGGAGGATGGGGTGGTATGCCCGCATATCCAATAGTTGCCAAAACATTATGAAATCATGAAGAGACCCATAATCAGTCTTCTATAGTAACAAGAGGCCTTTCTTTGCTTTGGGGAGTCCATGGCATCTTAAAGAGTGTACTAAGAATGGCGATCACAGACTATGATTCGTGATCATTAGCTATGTTCATCGAATACACTGTATTAAAAGAGGTTGGGAGTTATTCAAAACACCATTATTCATGCTTAATAACCTTTCTATGATTATAATGTTTGATTCGGCTATCGTCGAAACACGACCACATGCCCTGGTTGGTCAAAACATGAGTAGCAAGACAAGTAGGAGGATTGGGTTGTATTCACTCATATCCAATAGTTGCAAAAACATTATGAAATGATGCGGAGACCCGTAATCTATCCTGTGTAGTAGCAAGAGGCCCTTCTTTGCCTCTGGGGACTCAATGGTATCTATAAGAGTTTACTATGAATGGCGATCACAGACTATGATCCGTGATCATTAGCTATGATCAACGATTATAGTGTATCAAATGAGGTTGTGTGTCATTCACATCACTATTATTCATTCCCAATAACGATTCTATGATTAAAATGTGTGCTTCGGCTATCATCAAAAAACGAACACATGCCTTGGTTGCTAAAATCATGAGTAACTAGACAACTAGGAGGATTGGGTTGTATGCACTCATATCTAGTAGTTGCAAAAACATTATGAAATGATGTGGAGACCTGTAATCAGTCCTGTGTAGTAGCAAATGGCCCTTCTTTGCCTTTGGGGACTCAATGGTATCTATAAGAGTGTACTATGAATAGCTATGATCAAGGATTATAGTGCATCAAACGAGGTTGGGAGTCATTCAAATCACTAAATCTCATGCGCAATAACCTATCTATGATGAAAACGTGGGCTTCGGCTATCATCGAAAAATGACCACATACCTTGGTTGCTGAAAACATGAGTAACTAGACAAGTAGGAGGAAGAGGTGGTATGCACTCATATCCAATGGTTACTAAAACATTATGAAATGACCATACGCCTTAGTTGCTCAAAACATAATTAACTAGACATGTATGAGGATGGATTGGTATGTACTCATATCCAATAATTGCCAAAACATTTTGAAATGGTGTAGATTCCCATAATCTGTCTTGTGCAGTAGTAACAAGGCCCTTCTTTGCCTTTAGGGAGTCCATGGAATCTAAAAGTGTGAGTGGCAGATCACAAACAATGATCTGTGATCATGAACAATATTGGGAGTCCTTCAAATCACCATTATTCATGCTACTTTACCTTTCTAAGAGTAAAACGTGCGCTTCGGCTATCATCGAAAAAAGGACCTCATGCCTTGGTTGCTAAAAACATGGGTAACTAGACAAGTAGGAGGATGGGGTTGTATGCCCACATATCCAATGGTTGCCAAAACTTTATTAAATTATAAGGAGACCCATAATCAGTCATCTTTAATAGCAAGAGGCCCTTCTTTGCTTTCGGAGTCCATGGCATCTAAAAGAGTGTACTATGAATGGCGATCACAGACTATGTTCCGTGATCATTAGCTATATTCATCGAATATAGTGCTTCATCAAACGAGATTGGGAGTCCTTCAAATCACCATTATTCATGCCCCTTAACATTTCCAAGTGTAAAACGTGCACTTCGGCTATCATTAAAAAATGACCACATGCCTTGGTTGCTAAAAATATGAGTAACTAGACAAGTAGGAGGATGGGATGGTATGCACTCATATCCAATAGTTGCAAAAAAAGTATTAAATGACGTGGAGACACATAATATGTCATGTGTAGTAGAAAGAAGCCCTTATTTGCCTTTGGGGAGTCCATGGCATCTAAAAGTGTGTATTATGAATGGCGATCAAAGATTATGGTCTTTGATCATTTGATATGATC
The DNA here is from genome assembly GCA_031304145.1 of Cardiospermum halicacabum. Lineage (NCBI taxonomy): Eukaryota > Viridiplantae > Streptophyta > Magnoliopsida > Sapindales > Sapindaceae > Cardiospermum > Cardiospermum halicacabum. The sequence goes on from CM062389.1 coordinate 10,804,206, forward strand.
AACGATTATCGTCCACCGAACCAGGTTGTGTGTCATTCAAATCACTATTATTCATGCCAAATAACCATTCTATTATTAAAACGTGCTCTTTGGCTATCATCGTTTGATATGAGTGCATAACACCCCATCCTCCTACTTGTCTAGTTACTCATGTTTTGGGAAACCAAGACCTGTGGTAATTTTTTTGACGATAGGCGTAAAGCACATTTTCGTCATAGAAAGGTTAATGGGCATGAATAATAGTGATTTAATTGACTCCCAATCTGTCTGATGGACTATAAACGTTGATCATAGCTAATGATCACAGATCATAGTCTGTGATCGCCATTCGTAGTACACTCTTTTAAATGCCATGGACTCCACAAAGGATAAGAATGGCCTCTTGCTACAACACATGACAGATTACGGGTCTCGAAATCATTTTATAATCTTTTAGCAACTATTGGATATGAGTGCATACCACCTCATCCTCCTACTTATTTAGTTACTCATGTTTTGTGCAATAAAGGCATGTGGTCATTTTTCAACAATAGCCGAAGCGCATGTTTTCTTCATAGAAAGGTTAATGGGCATGAATAATGCTGATTTAAATGACTATCTACCTCGTTTGATGCACTATAATCTTTGATCATAGCTAATGGTTACGGGTCATAGTTTGTGATCGCCATTCATAGTATACTCTTTTGGATGCCATGGATTCACATAGGCAAAGAACGGCTCTTACTACACATAACAGTTACGAGTCTCCATATCATTTCAAAATGTTTTGGCAACTATTGGATATGAATGCATACCACCCCATCCTCCTACTTGTCTTGTCACTCATGTTTTGAGCAACAAGGCATGTTGTCGTTTTTTGACAATAGCCAAAGCGCACGATATCGTCAAAGGTTAATAGGCATGAATAATGGTGATTTGACTTACTCACCACCTTGTTTGATGCATTGTGATAGGTGATCATAGCTCATGATCACAGATCATATTCTGTGATCGCCATTCATAGTACACTATTTCTCATTCCATGGACTCCCCAAACAGAAATAAGAGCCTCTTCCAACTACACATGACAATTTATGGGTTTCCACATTATTTCATAATGTTTTGGAAACTATTGGATATGAGTGCATGCCAACCATCCTCCTACTTGTCTAGTTACACATGTTTGAGGCGACCAAGACATGTGGTCGTTTTTCTACGATAGCGAAAGCACACGTTTTAATCATAGAAAGCTTACTGGGCATGAATAATGGTGATTTGACTTACTCCCCACCTCGTTTCATACAATGTGATCATTGATGATAGCTCATGATCACAGATCATAGTCTATGATCGCCATTCACAATACCCTCTTTTAGATGCCATGGACTCCCCAAAGTCAAAGAAGGGCTTCTTGCTACTACACTTGACAGACTATGGGTTTCCACATCATTTCATAATTTTTTCGCAACTACTGGATATGAGTCCATACAACCCATTTCTCCTACTTGTCTTGTTACTCATGTTTTGAGCAACCAAGGGATCTGGTCGTTTTTCGACGATAGCAGAAGCGCACTTTTTCATCATAGAAAGGTTATAAGGCATGAATAATGGTGGTTTGAATAACTACCTACCTTGTTTGATGCACTATAATCTTTGATCATAGCTAATGGTTACAGGTCATAGTTTGTGATTGCCATTCATAGCACACTCTTTTGGACGCCATGGACACCACAAAGGCAAAGAAAGGCCTCTTGCTAATACACATGAAAGATTGTTTCATAATGTTATGGATCTATTGGATATGAGTGCATACCATCCCATCCTCCTACTTGTGTAGTTACTGATATTTTCAACAACCAAGACTAGAGGTCGTTTTTAATCGATAGTGGAAAAGCACTTTTTGTCATAGAAAGGTTAACGGGCAAAAACAATTGTGACTTGACTTGCTCCTCACCCTGTTTGATGCACTGTGATCGTTGATCACAGCTCGTGATCACGGATCATAGTTTGTGATCTCTATTCATTGTACCCTCTTTTAGATGTCATTGACTACCCAAATGCAAAGAAGGGCTTCTTGCTAATACAACCCCATCCTCCTACTTGTCTAGTTACTCATGTTTTGAGCAACCAAGACTTATGATCGTTTTTGGACAATAGTCGAAGCACAAATTTTCGTCATAGAAAGGTTAATGGGCATGACTATTAGTGATTTGACTTAATCCCCAGCTCGTTTGATGCAGTGTGATTGTTGACCACAGCTTCTGATCAAAGATCATAGTCTGTGATCATTATTCATAATATAATATTTAGCTGCAATGGACTCCCAAAGGCAAAGAAGGGCCTCTTAACACTTGACAGATTACGGGTCTTCACATCATTTCATAATGTTTTGGTAACTATTGGATATGAGTGCATACCACCCCATCCTCCTACTTGTCTAGTTACACATGTTTGAGCAACCAAGGCATATGGTCCTTTTTTGACGATAGCCGAAGTGCATGTTTTAATCATAAAAAGGCTATTAGGATAAATGGTGATTTGACTTACTCCCCACCTTGTTTGAAGCACTGTATCATTGATCACAGCCCGTGATTAGGAATTATAGTCTGTGATCGCCATTCACAGTACACGCTTTTATATGCCATGGACTCCCCAAAGGCAAAGAAGGGTCTCTTGCTACTACACATGACAGATTATAGGTTTCCACATCATTTCATAATGTTTTGGCAACTATTGGATAAGAGTGCATACCACCCCATCCTCTTACTTGTCTACTTACTCATGTTTTAAGCAACCTAGGCAAGTGGTCTTTTTTCAATGATAGCTGAAGCACACGTTTTTGTCAGAGAAAGCTTAATGGAAATGAATAATGGTGATTTGAATGACTCCCTACCTCAGTTGATGCACTATAATTGTTTATCCTAGCTAATGACCACGGATTATAGTCTATGATCACCATTCATAGTACACTCATTTAGACGCAGACACCCCAAAGGCAAGAAAGGCCTCTTGCTATTACACATGAGAGATTACGGGTCTCCACATCATTTCATAATATTTTTGGCAACTAAGGGATATGAGTGCATACCACGTTTTAATCATAGATAGGTTATTGCGCACGAAATATATTGATTTGAATGACACCAAACCTCGTTTGATGCACTATAGTCGTTGATCATAGCTAATGATCACGGATCATAGTCTGTGATCGCCATTCATAGTACACTCTTATAGATACCATTGACTACCCAAAGGCAAAGAAGGGCCTCTTGCTACTACACAGGACAGATTACGGGTCTCCATATCATTTCATAATGTTTTTGCAACTACTGGATATAAGTGCATACAACCCAATCCTTCTACTTGTCTAGTTACTCATGTTTTGAGCAACCAGGGCATGTGGTCATTTTTTGATGATAGACGAATAAAACATTATAATCATAGAAAGGTTATAGGGCATGAATAATGATGTTTTAAATGACTCCCTTCCTCGTTTGATGCACTATGTTCGATGAACATAACTAATCATCACGGATCATAGTCTGTGATCGCCATTCTTAGTACACTCTTTTAGATGCCATGAACTCCCCAAAACAATCAAGGGCCTCTTGCTACTACAGATGACTGATTATGGCTCTCCACATCATATCATATAGTTTTGGCAACCATTGGATATGAGGGCATACCATCTCATCCTTCTACTTGTCTAGTTACTCATGTTTTGAGCAACCAAGGCATGTGGTCATTTTTCGATGATAGCCGAAGCACACGTTTTAATCACATAATGGTTATTAGGCATGAATAATAGTAATGTGAATGACACACAACCTCGTTTGATACACTATAATCGTTGATCATAGCTAATGATCACAGATCATAGTCTGTGATCGCCATTCAAAATACACTCTTTTAGATGCCATGGACTCCGCCAAGGCAAAGAAGGGCCTCTTGCAACTACACATGATAGATTATGGGTCTCCACATCATTTAATAATGTTTTTGCAACTACTGGATATGAGTGCATACCACCACATCCTCCTACTTGTCTAGTTAATCATGATTTTAGCAAAAAAGGCATGTGGTCATTTTTCGATGATAGCCGAAGCGCACGTTTTAATCTTAGAAAGGTAAAGTAGCATGAATAAAGTTGATTTGAAGGACTCCCAATATTCCATGGACTCCCCAAAGGCAAAGAAGGGCCTATTGCTACTGCACAAGACAGATTATGGGAATCTACACCATTTCAGAATGTTTTGGCAATTATTGGATATGAGTACATACCAATCTATCCTCATACATGTCTAGTTACTCATGTTTTGAGCAACTAAGGCGTATGGTCATTTCATAATGTTTTGGCAACCATTGGATATGAGTGTATACCACCCCATCCTCCTACTTGTCTTGTTACTCAGGCTTTGAGCAACTAAGGAAGGTGGTCGATTTTTGATGATAGCCGAATCGCACGTTTTAATCATAGAATGCTTATTGGGCATGAATAATAGTGATTTGAATGACACACAACCTCGGTTGTTGCAATATAATCGTTGATCATAGCTAATGATCACAGAGCATAGTATTTGATCGCCATTCATAATACACTCTTTTAGATGCCATGGACTCCCTAAAGGCAAAGAAGGGTCTCTTGCTACTATACATGACAGATTATAGGTCTCCTCATCATTTAATAATGTTTTTGCAACTATTTGATTTGAGTGCATACCACCCCATTCTCCTACTTGTTTAGTTACTTCATGTTTTTAGCAACCAAGGAATGAGATCATTTTTCGATGGTAGCCGAAGCAAACGTTTTACTTTTACAAAGGTTAAGGGGCATTAATAAGGGTTATTTGAAGGACTCCCAATCTAGTTTGATGGTTTATGATCGTTGATCGTTGCTCGTGATCACGGATCATTGTTTGTGATCTACCACTCATAGTACACTCTTTTAGATGCCATGGACTCCCCAAAGGCAAAGAATGGCCTTTTGCTACTACACAAGACAGATTATAGGAATCTACACCATTTCATAATGTTTAGGCAATTATTGGATATGAGTACATACCAATCCATCCTCATACATGTCTAGTTACTCATGTTTTGAGCAACTAAGGCATGTGGTCATTTTTCAATGATAGCCGAAGTGCACGTTTTACACTTGGAAATGTTAAGGGGCATGAATAATGGTGATTTAAAGGACTCCCAATCTCGTTTGATGAAGCACTATATTTGATGAACATAGCTAATGATCACGGAACATAGTTTGTGATCGCCATTCATAGTACACTCTTTTAAATGCCATGGACTCCGAAAGCAAAGAAGGGCCTCTTGCTATTACAGATGACTGATTATGGGTCTCCATATCATTAAATAAAGTTTTGGCAACCATTGGATATGTGCTCCTACTTGTCTAGTTACCCATATTTTTAGCAACCAAGGCATGAGGTCATTTTTCGATGATAGCAGAAGCGCACGTTTTACTCTTAGAAAGGTTAAGGGGCATGAATAATGGTGATTCGAAGGACTCCCAATCTCGTTTGATTGTTTGTGATCGTTGATGATTGCTTGTGATCTGCCACTCACAGTACACTCTTTTAGATGCCATGGACTACCCAAAGGCAAAGAAGGGCCTCTTGCTACTACACAAGACAGATTATGATTATGGTATCACACCATAATGTTTTGCAATATGATACATACCAATCCATCCTCATAATTGTCTAGTTACTCATGTTTTAAGCAATTAAGGCGTATGGTCATTTCATAATGTTTTGGCAACCATGGAATATGAGTGCATACCACCTCTTCCTCCTACTTGTCTAGTTACTCATGTTTTCAACAACCAAGGCATGTGGTCATTTTTCGATAATAACCGAAGCCCACGTTTTCATCATTGATAGGTTATTGCGCATGAAATATAGTGATTTGAATAACTCCCAACCTCGTTTGATGCACTATAATCCTTGATCATAGCTATTCATAGTACACTCTTATAGATACCATTGAGTCCTCAAAGGCAAAGAAGGGCCTCTTGCTACTACACAGGACAGATTACGCGTCTCCACATCATTTCATAATGTTTTTGCAACTACTTGATATGAGTGCATACAACCCAATCCTCCTAGTTGTCTAGTTACTCATGATTTTAGCAACCAAGGCATGTGTTCGTATTTCGACGATAGCCGAAGCACACGTTTTAATCATAGAATGGTTATTGGGCATGAATAATAGTGATGTGAATGACACATAACCTCGTTTGATACACTATAATTGTTGATCATAGCTAATGATCACGGATCATAGTCTGTGATCGCCATTCATAATACACTCTTTTAGATGCCACGGACTCCCCATAGGCAAAGAAGGGCCTCTTGCAACTCCACATGACAGATTACGGGTCTCCTTATTTTTACATAATATTTTGGCAACTATTGGATATGAGTGCATACCATCTCATCCTTCTACTTGTCTAGTTATTCATGTTTTAAGCAACTAAGGCATATGGTAATTTTTTGACGATAGTCAAAGCACACGTTTTAATCATACAAAGGTTATTGGGCACGAATAATGGTGATTTGATTTACTCCACACCTCATTTGATGCATTGTGATCGTTGATAAGAGCTCATGATCACGGATCATAGTTTGTGATCATCATTCATAGTATACAATTTTAGATGCAATGGACTCCCCGAAGGCAAAGAAGGGCCTCTTGCTACTACACATGACAGATTACGGGTCTCCACATTATTTCATAATGTTTTGGCAACTATAGGATATTAGTGCATACCACCCCATCTTTCTACTTGTCAAGTTATTCATGTTTTTAGCAACTAAGGCATATGGACATTTTTCGACAATAGCTCAATGACACATTTAAATAATAGAAGGGTTATTAGGCATGAAAAATGGTGATTAAACTTACTCCCCACCTCATTTGATGCACTGTATTTGTTGATTATAGCTTGTGATCACACATTATAGTCTATGATTGACATTACACTCTTTTGGATGCCATGGACACCCCAAAGATAAAGAAGGGCCTCTTGCTAATACACATGAATGATAAAGGGTTTACACATCATTTCATAATGTTTTGGAAACTACTTGATATGAATGCATACCACCTCATCCTCCTCCTTGTCTAGTTACTCATGTTTTGAGGAACCAAGGCATGTGGTCGTTTTCGACGATAGCAGAATCGCGCATTTTCATCATAGAATGGTTAATGGGCATGAAGAATGGTGATCTAATGACTCCCAATCTCATTTGATTGCACTATTATCGTTGATCATAGCTAATGATCACAGATCATAGTCTGTAATCGCCATTCAAAGTACACTCTTTTAGTTGCCATGGACTCCTAAATACAAAGAAGGGCCTGTTGCTACTACACAGGACAGATTACGGGTCCCCAAATCATTTCATAATGTTTTTGCAACTATTGGATATGAGTGCATACCACCCAATCCTCCTACTTGTCTAGTTACTCATGTTTTGAGCAACCAGGGCATGTGGTCGTTTTTCGACGATAGCCGAATCAATCATTATAATCATAGAAAGGTTATTGGGCATGAATAATAGATATTTGAATGACTCCCAACCTTGTTTGATGCACTATAATCGTTGATCAAAGCTAATGATCACGGATCATAGTTTGTTATCGCCATTCATAGTACACTCTTATAGATACCATTGAGTCCCCTAAGGCAAGGAAGGGCCTCTTGCTACTACACAAGACAGATTAGGGGTCTCCACATCATTTCATAAAGTTTTTGCAACTATTGAATATGAGTGCATACCACCCAATCCTTCTACTTGTCTAGTTACTCCTGTTTCAAGCAACCGGGGCATGTGGTCATTTTTCGAAGATAGCTGAATCAAACATTATAATCATAGAAAGGTTATTGGGCATCAATAATGGTGTTTTAAATGACTCCTAACCTCGTTTGATGCACTATATTCAATGAACATAGCTAATGATCACAGATCGCCATTCCTAGTAAACTCTTTTAGATGCCATGGACTCCCCAATGGCAAAGCAGGGCCTCTTGCTAAAACACAAGACAGATTAGGGGTCTCCATATCATTTCATAATGTTTTGGCAACTATTGGATATGAGTGTATACCACCCCATCCTTCTACTTGTCTAGTTACTCGTGTTTTTAGCAACTAAGGCATGATATCCGAAGCGCACGTTTTACTCTTAGAGAGGTTAAGGGGCATGAATAATGTTGATTTGAAGGACTTCCAATCTCGTTTGATGATTTGTGATTGTTGATCATTGCTCGTGATCACAATCATTGTTTGTGATCTGCCACTCACAGTACACTCCTTTAGATGCCATGGACTCCCCTAAGGCAAAGAAGGGCCTCTTGCTACTACGTAAGACAGATTAAGGGTATCCACACCATTTCATAATGTTTTGGCATTTATTGGATATGAGTACATACCAATCCATCCTCATACTTGTCTAGTTACTCATGTTTTGAGCAACTTAGGTGTATGGTCATTTCATAATGTTTTTGCAACCATTGGATATGAGTGCATGCCACCCCATCCTCCTACTTGTCTAGTTACTCTTGTTTTTAACAACCAGGGCATGTGGTCGTTTTTCGACGATAGCCGAATAAAACATTATAATCATAGAAAGGTTATTGGGCATGAATAATGATGTTTTGATTGACTCCCAACCTCGTTTGATGCACTATAATCGCTGATCATAGCTAATGATCACAGATCATAGTCTAAGATCGCCATTCAAAATACACTCTTTTAGATGCCATTGACTCCCCAAAGGCAAAGAAGGGCCTCTTGCTACTACACATGACAGATTATGGGTCTCCACATCATTTAATAATGTTTTTGAAATTATTGGATATGAGTGAAAACCTCCCCATCCTCCTACTAGTCTAATTACTCATGTTTTTAGCAACCAGGGCATGTGGTCATATTTCGATGATAGCCGAAGCGCACGTTTTACTCATATAAAGGTTAAGCGGCATGAATAATGGTGATTTTAAGGACTCCCAATCTCGTTTGATGGTTTGTGATCGTTGATCATTGCTCGTGATCACGGATCATTGTTTGTTATCTGCCACTCAAAGTACACTCTTTTAGATGCCATGGACTCCCCAAAGGAAAAGAATGGCCTCTTGCTACTACACAAGACAGATTATAGGTATCCAAACCATTTCATAATGTTTTCGCAATTATTTGATATGAGTACTTACTAGTCCATCCTCATAGTTGTCTAGTTACTCATGTTTTGAGCAACTAATGCGTATGGTCATTTCATAATGTTTTGGCAACCATTGGGTATGAGTGCATACCACCCCATCCTCCAACTTGTCTAGTTACACATGTTTTCAGCAACTAAGGCATGTGGTCATTTTTCGATGATAGCTGAAGCGCATGTTTAATCATAGAAAGGTTATTGCGCATGAAATATAGTGATTTTAATCGTTGATCATAGAAAAATCATCATGGATCATAGTCCGTGATCGCCATTCATAATATACTGTTTTAGATGCCATTGACTCCCCAAAGGCAAAGAAATGCCTCTTGCTACTACATAGGACAGATTACGGGTCTCCACATGATTTCATAATGTTTTTGCAACTATTGGATATGAGTGCATACAACCCAATCCTCCTACTTGTCTAGTTACTCATGTTTTTAGCAACCAAGGCATGTGGTCATTTTTGATGATAGGCGAAGCGCACGTTTTACTCTTAGAAAGGTTGAGGGGCAGGAATAATGGTGATTTTAAGGACTCCCAATCTCGTTTGATTGTTTGTGATCGTTGATCATTGCTCGTGATCACGGATCATTGTTTGTGACACAGTACACTCTTTTAGATGCCATTGACTCCCCAAAGGCTAAGAAGGGCCCGTTGCTACTACACAAGACAGATTATGGGTATCCACACCATTTCATAACGTTTTGTCAATTATTGAAAATGAGTACATACCAATCCATCCTCATAATTTTAGTTACTCATGTTTTGATCAACTAAGGCGTATGGTCATTTGATAATGTTTTGGCAACAATTGAATATGAGTGCATACCACTCCATCCTCCTACTTCTCTAATTACTCATGTTTTCAACAACCAGGGCATGTGGTCGTTTTTCGACGATAGCCGAATCAAACATTATAATCACATAAAGGTTATAAGGTGTTTTGAATGACTCCCAACCTCGTTTGATGAACTATATTCAATGAAAATAGCTAATGATCACGAATCATAGTCTGTGATCGCCATTCTTTGTACACTCTTTTAGATGCCATGGACTCCCCAAACCAAAGAAGGGCCTCTTGCTACTACAGATGATTGATTATAGGTCTCTATATCATTTCAAAATGTTTTGGCAACCATTGGATATGAGGGCATACCAGCCCATCCTTCTACTTGTCTAGTTACTCATGTTTTGCGCAACCAATGCGTGTGGTCGTTTTTAGATGATAGCCAAAGCGCACGTTTTAATCATAGAATGGTTATTGGGCATTAATAATAGTGATTTGAATGATACAAAACCTCGTTTGATGCACTATAATCGTTGATCATAGCTAATGATCACAAATCATAGTCTGTGATCGCCATTCATAATACACTCTTTTAGATCCCATTAACTCCCCAAAGGCTAAGAAGGGCTTCTTGCTACTACACATGAGAGATTATGGGTCTCCACATCATTTAATAATGTTTTTGCAACTATTGGATATGAGTGCATGCCACCCCATCCTCCTACTTGTCTAGTTAGTCATTTTTTTAGCAACCAAGGCATGTGGTCCTTTTTCGATGATAGCCGAAGCGCACATTTTACTCTTAGAATGGTTAAGAGGCATGAATAATGGTGATTTGAAGGTCTTCTAATCTCGTCTGGTTATTTATGATCGTTGATCATTGCTCGTGATCACGGATCATTGTATGTGATCTGCCACTCATACACACTTTTAGATTCCATGGAATCCCAAAGACAAAGAAGGGACTCTTGCTACTATACAAGATAGATTATGAGTACATATTGCCATCCTCATACTTTTCTAGTTACTCATGTTTTAAGCAACTAAGGCGTATGGTCATTTCATAATATTTTGGCAACCATTACCAACCCATCCTCCTACTTGTCTAGTTACTCATGTTTTCAGCAACCAAGGCATGTGATCATTTTTTTAAGATAGCCGAAGTGCACATTTTAATCATAGAAAGGCTATTGCGCATGAAATATAGTGATTTGAATGACTGCCAACCTTGTTTGATGCACTATAATCGTTGATCATAGCTAATGATCACGGATCATAGTCTGCGATCGCCATTCATAGTAAACTCTTCTAGATACCATTGAGTCCCCAAAGGAAAAGAAGGGCTACTTTCTACGACACAGGGCAGATTACGGGTCTCCACATCATTTCATAATGCTTTTGCAACTATTGGATATGAGTGCATACAACCTAATCCTCCTACGTGTCTAGTTACTCATGTTTTGAGCAACCAGGGCATGTGTTCGTGTTTCGACGATAGCCAATTCAAACATTATAATCATAGAAAAGTTATTGGGCATGAATAATGGTGTTTTGAATGACTCCCAACCTTGTTTGATGCAGAATATTCGATGAACATAGCTAATAAACACGGATCATAGTCTGTGCTCGCCATTCTTAGTACACTCTTTTAGATGCCATGCACTCCCCAAAGCAAAGAAAGGCCTCTTGCTACTACAGATGACTGATTATGTGTCTCCACATCATTTCATAATGTTTTGCCAACCATTGGATATGAGGGCATACCACCCCATCCTCTACTTGTCTTGTTACTCATGTTTTAAGCAACCAACGCATGTGGTTATTTTTTGATGATAGGCAAAGCACACGTTTTAATCATAGAATGGTTATTGGGCATGAATAATAGTGATTTGAATGACACACAACCTTGTTTGTTGCACTATAATCGTTGATCATAGCTCATGATCACAGATCATAGTCAGTGATCGCCATTCATAATACACTCTTTTAGATGCCACTGACTCCCCAAAGGCAAAGAAGGGCTTTTTGCTACTACACATGACAAATTATGGGCTCCATATCATTTAATAATGTTTTTGCAACTATTGGATATGAGAGCATACTACCCCATCCTCCTACTTGTGTAGTTATTCATGTTTTTAGCAACCAAGGCATGTTGTCATTTTCGATGATAGTCGAAGCGCACGTTTTACTCTTAGAAAGGTTAAGGGGCATGAATAATGGTGATTTGAAGGACTCCCAATCTCGTTTGATGGTTTGTGATCGTTGATCATTGCTTGTAATCACGGATTACTGTTTGTGATCTGCCCACTCACAGCACACACTTTTAGATGCCATGGACTCCCCAAAGGTAAAGAAGGGCCTCTTGCTACTACACAAGACAGATTATGGGTATCCACACAATTTCATAATGTTTTGGCAATTATTGGATATGAGTACATACCAATCCATCCTCATACTTGTCTACATTTAAAAGAGCGTACTATGAATGGCGATCACAGACAATGATCCGTGATCAATAGCTATGATCAACAATCATAGTGCATGTGTGGTATGCACTCCTATCCCACATACATTTCAAATTTTCTACCATTCAAATAACAAAAATTTATGCTTTTCAAATTTTCTATCATTAAAACCTGCACTTCAACTATCATCGAAAAATGACCACATGCCCTTGTTGCTCAAAACATGAGTATCTAGACAAGTAGAAGGATGGTGTGGTATGCACTCATATCCCATAATCTGTCATGTGTAGTAGCGAGAGTCCCTTCTTTGCCTTTGGGGACTCAATTGAATCTAAAAGAGTGTACTATGAATGGCGATCACAAACTATGATCCAATGATCATTAGCTATGATCAACGATTATAGTGCATCAAACTATTGGATATGAGTGTATTCCCCATCGTCCTAATTATCTAGTTACTATACATGAGAGGTTACGGGTTTCCACATCATTTTATAAAGTTTTGGAAAACTATTGGATATGAGTGTATTCCCCATCGTCCTAATTATCTAGTTACTCATGTTTTGAGCAACCAAGGCATATGGTTTTTTTTCGACGATTGCCGAAGCACATATTTTAATCATAGAAAGGTTATTCGGTACCAATAATGGTTATTTGACTTACTTCTCACCTCGTTAGATGAGCTGTGGTCGTTGATGCCACAGACTACCAAAAGGCAAAAAAAGGCCTGTTGCTACTACACATGAAAAATTACGATCCTCCACATCATTTTATAATGTTTAGGAACTACTGGATATGAGTGCATACAACCCTATGCTCCTACTTGTCTAGTTACTCATGTTTTCAGCAACAAAGGCATGTGGTCGTTTTTCGACGATAGGCGAAGCGCACGTTTTACACATTGAAAGGTTAAGGGGCATGAATATTGGTGATTCGTAGGACTACTTACCTCGTTTGATGTACGGTGATCGTTAATATTAGCTCGTGATCATGGATCACAGTTTGTGATCTGCCACTCACAATACACTCTTTTAAATGCCATGGACTATCTAAGGCAAAGAATGTCCTCTTCCTACTACACAAGACAGATTATGGGTCTCCACATTATTTCATATATATATTTTTTTGCAACTATTGGATATGAGTACATATAATACCATCCTCCTACATGTCTAGTTACTCATGTTTTGAGCAACCAAGGTTTGTGGTCACTTTTGGACGATAGCCGAAGCACACGTTTTCATCATAGAAAGATTAATGGGCATTAATAATGGTGATTTGAAAGACTCCCAACATCTTTTTATGCACTGTGATCAATGAGCATAACTCATGAACACGGATCATAGTCTGTAATCGCCATTCATAGTACACTCTTTTAGATGTCATGGACTCCCCATAGGCAAAGAAGGGACTCTTACTTTTACATATATAAGATTACGGGTCTCGAGATTTCATAATATTTTGGAAACTATTGGATATGAGTGCATACCACCCCATTCTCCTACTTGTGTAGTTACTCATGTTTTGGGCAACCAAGACATGTGGTCATTTTTCGACGATAGGCGTAAAGCACATTTTCGTCATAGAAAGGTTAATGGGCATGAATAATAGTGATTTGATTGACTCCCAATCTGTCTGATGCACTATAAATGTTAATCATAGCTAATGATCACAGATCATAGTCTGTGATCGCCATTCGTAGTACACTCTTTTAAATGCCATGGACTCCACAGAGGATAAGAATGGCCTCTTGCTAAAACGCATGAGAGATTACGGGTCTCGAAATCATTTTATAATTTTTTGGCAACTATTGGATATGAGTGCATACCACCTCATCCTCCTACATGTCTAGTTACTCATGTTTTGTGCAATAAAGGCATGTGGTCATTTTTCAACAATAGCCAAAGCGCATGTTTTCTTCATAGTAATAATGGGCATGAATAATGGTGATTTAAATGACTATCTACCTCGTTTGATGCACTATAAGTTTTTATCATTGCTAATGGTTACGAGTCATAGTTTGTGATCGCCATTCATAGTACACTCTTTTGGATGCCATGGATTCACATAGGCAAAGAACGGCTTCTTACTACTACACATAAAAGTTACGAGTCTCCATATCATTTCATAATTATTTTGCAACTATTGGATATGAATGCATACCACCCCATCCTCCTACTTGTCTAGTCACTCATGTTTTGAGCAACCTAGGCATGTGGTCGTTTTTCGACAATAGCTTAAGCACACGATATCCTCAAACGTTAATAGGCATGAATAATGGTGATTTGACTTGCTCCCCACCTTGTTTGATGCATTGTGATCGTTGATCATAGCTCATGATCACGGATCATATTCTGTGATCGCCATTCATAGTATACTCTTTTTCATTCCATGGACTCCCCAAAGGCAAATAATGGCCTATTCCTACTACACATGACAAATTATGGGTTTCCACATTATTTCATAATGTTTTTGCAACTATTAGATAAGAGTGCATACCAACCCATCCTTTTACTTGTCTAGTTACACATGTTTGAGGCGACCAAGACATGTGGTCGTTTTTCTACGATAGCGAAAGCACACGTTTTAATCATAGAAAGGTTACTGGGAATGAATAATGGTGATTGGAATAACTCACTACCTCGTTTGATGCACTATAATCTTTGATCATAACTAATGGTTAGGGGTCATAGTTTGTGATTGCCATTCATAGTACACTCTTTTGGATGCCATGGACTCCCCAAAGGCAAAGAAATGCCTCTTGCTAATACACATGAAAGATTATTTCATAATGTTATGGATCTATTTGATATGAGTGCATATCACCCTATCCTCTTACTTGTGTATTTACTGATATTTTCAACAACAAAGACTAGAGGTCATTTTTAATCGATAGTCGAAGCGCACGTTTTTGTCATAGAAAGGTTAACGGGCAAAAACAATTGTGATTTGACTTACTCCCCACCTCGTTTGATGCATTGTGATCGTTGATCACAGCTCGTGATCACGGATCATAATTTGTGATCTCCATTCATTGTACCCTCTTTTAGATGTCATTGACTCCCCAAATGCAAAGAAGGGCTTCTTGCCACTACACATTAAAGATTATGGGTTTCCATATCATTTCATAATGTTTTGGCGACTATTGGATATGAGTGCATATGACCCCATCCTCCTACTTTTCTAGTTCCTCATGTTTTGAGCAACCAAGACATATGATCGTTTTTGGACAATAGTCGAAGCACATATTTTTGTCATAGAAAGGTTAATGGGCATGAATAATAGTGATTTGACTTAATCCCCACCTCATTTGATGCAGTGTTATTGTTGACCACAACTCCTGATCACAGATCATAGTCTGTGATCGTTATTCATAATATACTATCCAGATGCCATGGACCACCAAAGGCAAAGAAGGGCCTCTTAACACATGACAGATTACGGGTCTCCACATCATATCATAAAGTTTTGGCAACTATTGGATATGAGTGCATAGCACCCCATCCTCTTACTTGTCTAGTTACACAGGTTTGAGCAACCAAGGTATATGGTCCTTTTTTGATGATAGCCGGAGCGCACGTTTTAATCATAAAAAGGCTATTGGGAATAATGGTGATTTGACTTACTCCCCACCTTGTTTGATGCACTGTGATCATTGATCACATCAGGGATCATTGTCTATGATCACCATTCACATTACACGCTTTTATATGCCATGGACTCCCCAAAGGCAAAGAAGGGTCTCTTGCTACTACACATGACAGATTATGGGTTTCCACATCATTTCATAATGTTTTGGCAACTATTGGATATGAGTGCGTACAACCCCATCATCCTACTTGTCTACTTACTCATGTTTTAAGCAACCTAGGCAAGTGGTCGTTTTTCAATGATAACTGAAGTACTCGTTTTTGCCTGAGAAAGCTTAATGAGAATGAATAATAGTGATTTGAATGACCCCCTACCTCAGTTGATGCACTATAATCGTTGATCATAGCTAATGATCATAGATTATAGTCTATGATCACCATTCATAGTACACTCTATTAGACGCAGACACCCCAAAGGCAAGAAGGGCCTCTTGCTATTACACATAAGAGATTACGGGTCTCCACATCATTTCAAAATGTTTTTGGAAACTAATGGATATGAGTTCATACCACCCCTTCCTCCTACTTGTCTAGATACTCATGTTTTGAGCAACCAAGACTAGAGGTCATTTTTCAACGATAGATGAAACACGCCTTTTCGTCATAGAAAGGTTAATGGGCATGAATAATTATGATTTGACTTGCTTTCCAACTCATTTGATGCAGTGTGATCGTTGATCACAGCTCATGTTCACGGATCATAGTCTGTGATCGTCATTCATAATACACTCTTTTAGATGCCATGGACTCCCCAAAGGCGAAGAAGGGCCTCTTGCTACTACACATGACAGATTATGAGTCTCCATACCATTCCATAATGTTTTGGTTAGAATTGGATATGAGTGCATACATCCCTATTGTCCTCCTTGTCTAGTTACTGATATTTTGAGCAACCAAGGCATGTTACCGTTTTTCGACTATACCCGAAGCGCACTTTTTACTCAGAGAAAGGGTAGGGGGCTGAATAATGATGATTAGAAGGACTACTAACCTCGTTTGATGGACTGTGATAGTTGATTATAACTCTTGAAAATGGATCACAGTTTGTTAATGCCACTCACAGTACACTCTTGTAGATGCCATGGATACCCCAAAGTTAAAGAAGGGTCTCTTGCTTCTGCATAAGACAGATTACGAGTCTCCACATTATTTAATAATGTTTTGGCAACTATTGGATATGAGTGCATACCACCCATTCCCCTACTTGTCTACTTACTCGTGTTTTGAGCAACCGAAGCATATGGTCGTTTTTCGACGATAGACAAAAGCGCCCGTTTTAATCATAGAAAGGTTAGTAGGCATGAATAATGGTGATTTGACTTAGATCCCACCTCGTTTGATGCACTGTGATCATTGATCATAGCTCATGATCAAGGATCATAGTTTGTGATCGCCATTCATAGTATACTATTTTAGATGCCAAGGACTCCCCAAAGGCGAAGAAGGGCCTCTTGCTACTACACATGACCGATTATGGGACTCCACATCATTTCATAATGTTTAGGCAACAATTGGATATGAGTGCATACCACCCCATCCTCTTATTTGTCTAGTTACTCACTTCTTGAGCAACCAAGGCATTTGATCTCTTTTTAACGATAGCTAAAGTGCACGTTTTAATCATAGAAATGTTAACGTTTAATAGAAAGGCCTAATCAACATTATTGCGCATGAATAATGGTGATTTGAATTACTCCACACCTCGTTTGATGTACTTTCATCGTTGACCATAGCTCATGATCACGGACCATAGTCTGTCATCGCCATTCATAGTAAACTCTTTTAGATGCCATGGACTCCCCAAAGGCAAAAAAGGGCCTCTTGCTACTACACAAGATATATTACGAGTCTCCACATCATTTCATAATGATTTGGCGACTATTGAATATGAGTGCATACCACCTCAACCTCTTACTTGTCTAGTTACTGATGTTTTGAGCAACCAAGGGATTTGGTCCCTTTTTGGCGATAGCCAAGGCGCACCTTTTAATCATAGAAAGGTTATTGTACCTGAATAATGATGATTTAACTTTCTCCCCACCTTCTTTGATGCACTGTGATCGTTGACCATAGCTCATAGTACACTCTTTTAGATGCCATGGACTCCCCATAAGCAAACAAGGGCCTCTTACAACTACACATGACAGATTACGGGTCTCCATATCATTTCATAATGTTTTGGCAACTATTGGATATGAGAGCATACCACCCCATCCTCCTACTTGTCTAGTTACTCATGTTTTGAGCAACTAAGGCGTATGGTAATTTTATGAACAATAGCCGAAGCACACGTTTTAATCATAGAAAGGTTATTGGGCACGAATAATGGTGATTTGACTTACTCCACACCTCATTTGATGCACTGTGATCGTTGATAAGAGCTCGTTATCACGGATCATAGTCTGTGATCGCCATTCATAGTACACTTTGTTCGATGCAATGGACTCCCCAAAGGCAAAGAAGGGCCTCTTGCTACTACACATGACAGATTATGGGTCTCCACATTATTTCATAATATTTTTGTAATTATAGGATATGAGTGCATACCACCCCATCTTCCTACTTGTCTAGTTACTCATGTTTTGAGCAACTAAAGCATATGGTCATTTTTCGATAATAGCCCGACACATTTTAATAATAGAAAGGTTATTAGGCATGAATAATGGTGATTTGACATACTCCCCACCTCATTTGAATCCCTATGATTGTTGATCATAGCTCATGATCACGGATTTTAGTCTATGATTGCCATTACACTCTTTTAGATTCCATGGACACCCCTAAGACAAAGAATGCCTCTTGCTACTACACATGACAGATAAAGGGTTTCAATATCATTTTATAATGTTTTGGAAACTACTTGATATGATTGCATACCACCCAATCCTCTTCCTTGTCTAGTTACTCATGTTTTGAGCAACCAAGGCATTTGGTCCCTTTTTGACAATAGCCAAGGCGCACGTTTTAATCATGGAGAGGTTATTGGGCTTGAATAATGGTGATTTAACTTACTCCCCACCACGTTTGATGCACTGTGATCGTTGACCATAGCTCATGATCACTGATCATAGTTTGTGATCGCCATTCATAGTAAACTCTTTTAGATGCTATGGACTCCTCATTAGCAAAGAAGAGTGATGGAGGTCCATCTAGCCTAGCCTATCAAGATGCCTTGGACATGGGCCTTTGTGCACCTTTGGGAGATGGTGGAGAACCAAGCATTATTGGACCTGAAATAGCAGTTGTGTATGACCAGAAAATGGGGTTTCTTTTAAAGCCATTTGGGCTGTTTCAAGCCCTCATAACTGGTGACTATAGAGAGGCCCAATCTGAAGAACTTAACCTATGAAATCTGATCCATATATTCAGCCCATATTTGGATCTTTCCAGAATGACTTTTCAAGTTTCTTTATGTGACTTTTGTTTATCTTAACTTGTCTTTATTTCAATTTTATTATGGCTGTTGTTAATGCCTATATAGTTACATTTATTGTAGGCAGTTTTATTTCCTTTCAACTTTCAATGTAATGCTTCCTATTTAAAGGAAGAAATAGATGAAGTAAAGCATCAGATTTGAAAGAAAAAAAATTTGAGTGTTTAAACACCTGGGTTTTGTTTGTTTCCTAAAGGGTTTTATTAGTTTCCATAACTATTGGGTTTTAAACACAGTTAATCTGTTGGGATAGATTCTGATTTGCATTTTGATGAGGGAGATTCCCTTGTATGTGATGCTTATTTGCTTGATGGGGAATGTTTAGTAATGATGTGAGTTCTGAACTTTGAAAAGAGTGCAGAGGACTGGAGGAGGAAATCCATTTTTCACTCTCGGTGTATGACAAATAATAAATTATGTGAAGTTGTTATTGATAGTGGTGCTTGTGAGAATGTTGTCTCCAGTGAGATGGTGTCTAAGATGGGATTGAAAACCGAGCTAATTGATACCCCTTACAAGTTGACTTGGTTGGATCCAAAGCATGAAATTCGGGTCACTAAGAAGTGTCTAGTTCCTTATGCAGTTGGAGAATATTAAGATGAGGTGAACTGTCATGTTATCCCTATGACAGCTTGTCATTTGCTTCTATGTAGGTTGTATTACAGGGATGTCCACCACCAAGGGAGGGCGAATACTTACTCTTTGTTTTATGGAGGAAAGAAAATTTTACTTAAACCCTTGTTGCCAAAGAATAGGAAAAAGAAGGGAGAACTTGGAGCTGTGGGATTATTGTCCAATGATGAGAAAAGTGTAATCATGGAGGAGCTGCCGAGCTTTATTCCAATTGATATAGAGGATGAACCTAAGCCAAAGCATGTAATGCCAAATAAGGTAAAATCTCTTATCAATGAACTTCCAAGAGTTTTTCCAAACACTCTACCAACCGGTTTGCCTCCTCTAAGAACCATACAACATGAGATCTGTTTTGTTCCGGGATCCCTAATTCCTCACAAACAATCCTACAGAATGAGCCCTAAAGAGAGTGATGAATTACAAAAGCAGGTTGATGATCTGTTAGAGAGAGGATTCATAAGAGAAAGCGTCTCTCCATGCGTTGTTCCTGCCATTGTAGTTCCGAAAAAGAATGGCAAATGGAGGATGGTTATTGATTCAAGGGCTGTTAACAAGATCACAATCAAGTTCAGATTTCCAATTCCAAGACTTGATGACATGCTTGACAGATTACATGGAGCTTCAGTGTTCTCAAGAATTGATCTTGCAAATGGATTCTACCGAATTCGTTTCAAAGAAGGTGATGAGTGAAAAACAGCCTTCAAAACTAATGCGGGGCTGTATGAATGGTTGGTCATGCCAATGGGACTTTCAAATTCCTCTTCTACCTTTATGCGGCTCATGAATGAGGTACTTAAACCATTCCTTAACAAATTTGTGGGGGTATACTTTGATGATATCCTTATTTTCAGTTCTAGCTTACATGAGCACTGCATGCATTTGAGACTTGTTTTTGAGGTTTTAGACCGAGAATCACTGTATGCAAATATAGAGAAATGTCATTTTTGTGATAGCACCATTAGTTTTCTGGGGTATGTTGTGTCTAAAGATGGGATAAGTATGAATTCTGAAAAGGTTAAGGCTATTGTTGATTGGCCCATTCCAAGTAATTTGTTTCAAGTCAGGAGTTTTCATGATCTTGAGTTCTATGTTCTGATTCGTGCTCTTAGACATTGGAGTGCATATTTGTTGGCTAATTCTTTTATCCTATATACTGATCATCAAGCCCTCAAATACATACAAAGCCAAACCAAGTTAAGTAAAAGACATGCATCTTGGGTAGAATACTTGCAAACCTTTGATTTTGTGGTGAAGTATAGGGATGTCCAAGCAATGTTGTGGCTGATGCTTTGTCTAGAAGATATGAGGTTCTAAATACCATGCATGCTCATGTGATAGGATTTGATGATATTAGGACCTTGTATGAAAATGATGGGGACTTCGGTTAGATTTGGGAGAGGGTTAGGGAAGATGGTGCATTTAGGGATGTCACAATTCATGATGGCTAACTTTTCAAACTTGATGCTGTTTGTGTTCCTCAAAGTTCTCTAAGGGAAGCAATTCTTAAGGAGGTCCATGGTGGAGGCCTAGCTGGTCACTTTTGTAGAGACAAAACCTTTGAACTGGCTTGTAGGAATTTCTACTGGCCAAAAATGTGGAAAGAGGTTTCAAGACTTGTTGAGGGCTGTAATACTTGCAAACAGTCCAAGTTGACTAGACAAGCTCATGGACCATACATGCCTTTGCCAGTTCCAAGCTCCCCATGGGAAGATGTACGTATTGATTTCATTGTTGGCTTGCCGAGGACAAGAAGAAACCATGATTCCATTATGGTTGTAGTAGACAGGTTCTCAAAAATGGCCCATTTCATAGCTTGTAACAGAACAAATGATGCATTTCATGTTCTGAATTTGTACTTTGAAAATGTTGTAAAACTCCATGGAGTTCCACGGAGTATAGTAAGTGACTTTTATTGGATATGAGTGCATACCAGCCCATCCTCCTACTTGTCTAGTTACTCATGTTTTGAGCAACTAAGGCGTATGGTAATTTTTTGACGATAGCCGAAGCACACGTTTTAATCATAGAAATATTATTGGGCACGAATAATGGTGATTTGACTTACTCCACACCTCATTTGATGCATTGTGATCGTTCTTAAGTAATTTTTGGAGACACTTGTGGGCGAGGTTAGGAACTACTTTGAAGTTTAGTACTGCCTTCCATCCCCAGACCGATGGACAAGCCGAGGTGGTCAACAGAAGCTTGGGAAATATTTTGAGAAGTTTGCTGAAGGGAAAATTGAAGAATTGGGATACTTTGTTGGCTCATGCTGAATTTGCTTATAATAGTTCAAAGAGTAAGACTTCCAATTTTACTCCTTTTGAATTAGTTTATGGAGCTAATCCATCTGTTCCTCTTGATTTGAGCAACGTACATTCTAGTATTCCTTCGAACATAAAGGCTGAAGATAGAGCTGCTGAGATTGTCAAACTCCATGCTAAGGCGAAAGCCCACATTGAGAAAAACAATGAAGCCTACAAGATACAAGCCAAGCGAAAATCTGTTGTTGAGTTTAAAGAAGGTGATATGGTGTGGGTTCATCTGAGGAAGGAACGATTCCCTTCTAAGAGAAAGAACAAACTTATGCCAAAGGCTGAAGGTCCTTACAAGATCATCAAGAGGGTATATCGAATGCTTACAAAGGTGAATTACCATCAACTTATAAAGTTTCCAACACTTTCAATGTAAGTGACTTAGCTAAGTATAAGGAGGACACCATGCAAATTTCTGTCGAAGGGGAATCTTTTCAAGAAGGGGAGAATGATGGAGGTCCATCTAGCCTAGCCTATCAAGATGCCTTGGACATGAGCCTTTGCGCACCTTTGGGTGATGGTGGAGAACCAAGCATTATTGGACCTGAAATAGCAGCTGGGTATGACTAGAAAATGGGGTTTCTTTTAAAGCCATTTGGGCTGTTTCAAGCCCTCATAACTGGTGACTATAGAGAGGCCCAATCTGAAGAACTAAACCCATGAAATCTGATCCATATATTCAGCCCGTATTTGGATCTTTCCAGAATGACTTTTCAATTTTCTTTATGTTAGTTTTGCTTATCTTAACCTGTCTTTATTTCAATTATATTATGGCTGTTGTTAATGCCTATTTAGTTACATTTATTGTAGGCAGTTTTATTTCCTTTCAACTTTCAATGTAATTCTTCCTATTTAAAGGAAGAAATAGATGAAGTAAAGCATCAGATTTTGAAAGAAAAAATATTTGAGTGTTTAAACACCTTGGTTTTGTTTGTTTCCAAAAACATTCAAGGGTTTTATTAGTTTCCAAAAACTATTGGGTTTTGTATGTTTCAAAAAACATTCAACTTATTTTATCTTATTTATAATATACATCCACCACGCCAGCAAAGGGCCTCTTGCAACTACACATGACAGATTACGGGTCTCCATATCATTTCATAATGTTTTGGCAACTATTGGATATGAGTGCATACCACCCCATCCTCCTACTTGTCTAGTTACTCATGTTTTGAGCAACTAAGGCGTATGGTAATTTTTTGACGATAGCTGAAGCACACGTTTTAATCATAGAAAGGTTATTGGGCACGAATAATGGTGATTTGACTTAATCCAAACCTCATTTGATGCACTGTGATCGTTGATAAGAGCTCATGATCATGGATCATAGTCTGTGATCGCCATTCATAGTACACTTTGTTCATTGCAATGGACTCCCCAAAGGAAAAGAAGGGCCTATTGCTACTACACATGACAGATTATGGTTCTCCACATTATTTCATAATGTTTTTGTAACTATAGGATATGAGTGCATACCACCCCATCTTCCTACTTGTCTAGTTACTCATGTTTTTATGAACTAAGGCATATGGACATTTTTCGACAATAGCCCAAGGACACATTTTAATAATAGAAAGGTTATTAGGCATAAGTAATGGTGATTAAACTTACTCCCCACCTCATTTGATGCACTGTGATTGTTGATCATAGCTCGTGATCACAGATTATATAGTCTATGACTGACATTACACTCTTTTAGATGCCATGGACACCGCAAAGATAAAGAAGGGCCTCTTGCTAATACACATGACAGAAAAAGGGTTTCCACATCATTTCATAATGTCTTGGAAACTACTTGATATGAATGCATACCACCTCATCCTCCTCCTTGTCTAGTTACTCATGTTTTGAGCAACCAAGGCAAGAGGTCGTTTTCGACGATACCAGAAGCGCACGTTTTCATCATAGAAAGGTTAATGGACATGAAGAATGGTGATTGAATGACTCCCAACCTCATTTGATTGCACTATTATCGTTGATCATAGCTAATGATCACGGATCATAGTCTGTAATCGCCATTCATAGTACACTCTTTTAGATGCCATAGACTCCTAAAAAGCAAAGAAGGGACTCTTGCTACTACACATGACAGATTACGGGTCTCCACATCATTTCATAATGTTTTTGCAACTATTGGATATGAGTGCATACCACCCAATCCTCCTACTTGTCAAGTTACTCATGTTTTGAGCAACCAGGGCATGTGGTCATTTTTTGACGATAGCCGAATCAAACATTATAATCATAGAAAGGTTATTGGGCATGAAAAATAGTGATTTGAATGACACACAACCTCGTTTGATTCACTATAATCATTGAACATAGCTAATGATCACGGATCATAGTCTGTGATCGTCATTCCTAGTAAACTCTTTCAGAGTCCATGGACTCCCCAATAGCAAAGAAGGGCATTTTGCTACAACACATGACAGATTAGGCGTCTCCATATCATTTCATAATGTTTTGGCAAATATTGGATATGAGTGCATACCACCCCATCCTCCTACTTGTCTAGTTACTTGTGTTTTTAGCAACCAAGGCCTGTGGTCATTTTTCAATGATAGTCAAAGCGCACGTTTTACTCTTAGAAAGGTTAAGGGGTATGAATAATGGTGATTTGAAGGACTCCCAATCTCGTTTGATGGTTTGTGATCGTTGATCATTGCTCGTGATCACGAATCATTGTTTGTGATCTACCACTCACAATACACTCTTTTAGATGCTATGGTCTCCCTTAAGGCAAAGAAACACCTCTTGCTACTACACAAGATAGATTATGGGTATCCACACCATTTCATAATGTTTAGGTAATTATTGGATATGAGTACATACCAATCCATCCTCATACTTGTCTAGTTACTCATGTTTTGAGCAATTATTGCGTATAGTCATTTCATAATGTTTTGGCCACCATTGGATATGAGTGTATACCACCCGATCCTCCTACTTGTCTAGTTACTCACGTTTTCAGCAACCAAGGCATGTGGTCATTTTTTGATGATAGCCGAAGCGCACGTTTTAATCATAGAAAGGTTATTGCACATGAAATATAGTGATTTAAATGACTCCCAACCTCGTTTGATGCGCTATAATTGTTGAAGTAACTAGACAAGTAGGAGGATAGGGTGGTATGCCCTCATATCCAATGGTTGACAAAACATTATGAAATGATATGGAGACCTATAATCAATCATCTGTAGTAGCAAGTGTCCCTTTTTTGGTTTGGGGAGTTCATGGCATCTAAAAGAGTGTACTAAGAATGTCGAACATAGACTATGATTCGTGATCATTAGCTATTTTCATCGAATATAATGCATCAAACGAGGTTGGGAGTCATTCAAAACACCATTATTCATGCCCAATAACCTTTCTATGATTATAATGTTTGATTCGGCTATCGTCGAAAAACGACCACATACCCTGGTTTCTCAAAACATGAGTAACTAGACAAGTAGGAGGATTGGGTGGTTTGCACTCATATCCAATAGTTTCAAAAACATTATGAAATGATGTGGAGACCCGTAATCTTTCCTATTGCTACTACACCGGACAAATAACGGGTCTCCAATTCATTTCATAATTTTTTTGGAACTATTGGATATGAGTGCATACCACCCCATCCTCCTAATTGTATAGTTACTCATGTTTTGAGCAACCAGGGCATGTGGTCGTTTTTCGACGATATCTTAATCGAACATTATAATCATAGAAAGGTTATTGGGCATGAATTATGCTGTTTTAATGACTCCCCACCTCGTTTGATGCACTATATTCGATGAACATAGCTAATGATCACGGATCATAGTCTGTGATCGCCATTCTTAGTACACTCTTTCAGATGATTGTAAATGTGTAAACAACAATTACTCTTCAATAACAATTTCAATAATTAATTACTTTAACTTGATACAATGTTGCGAACAATATTCGATTGCACCCATTAGACATATCAATCACTGAAAAAGTGTAAAAAACAATTAATCTTCAATATCCAATTCAATAATTCATTACTTTGACTTAATACAATGTTGCGATCAATTGTTGATTGCACCCTTTAAACATATCAATCACTGAAAATGTGTTAACAACAATTCATCTTCAGTAACTAATTCAATAAATCATTACTTTGACTTAATACAGTGTTGCGATCAATATTCGATCGCACTATTTAGACATATCAATCCCTATAAAAGTGTAAACAACAATCTATTTTCAATACCCAATTCAATAATTCGTTACATTAAGTTAATACAATGTTGCAATCAATTGTCGATTGCACCCTTTAGACATATCAATCACTGAAAATGTGTAAACAAAAATTAATCTTCAATAACTAATCCAATAATTCATTACTTTGAGTTAATACAAAGTTGTGATCAATATTCGATCGCACCCATTAGACATATCAATCACTAAAAATGTATAAATAACAATAAATCTTCAATACCCAATTCAATAATTTATTACATTGACTTAATACAATGTTGCGATCAATTGTCGATTGCACACGTTAGACATATCAATCACTAAAAATGTGTAAACAACAATTAATCTTCAATTACAAATTACATAATTCATTACTTTGACTTAATACAATGTTGCGATCAATATTCGATCACTCTCATTAGACATATCAATAACAGAAAATGTGTTAACAATAATTCATCTTCAGTAACTAATTCAATAAATCATTACTTTGACTTAATACAATATTGCGATCAATATTCGATCGTACCCTTTAGACATATCAATCACTGAAAATATGTAAACAACAATTAATCTTTAATAACAAATTCAATAATTCATTACTTTGACTGAATACAATGTTGCGATCAATATTCGATCGCACTCATTAGACATATACATTGTAAATGTGTTAAGAACAATTAATCGTCAATAACTAATTCAATAACTCATTACTTTAATTTAATACAAAGTTGCAATCAATATTCGATCGCACCCTTTAGACATATCAATCACTGTAAATGTGTAAACAACAATTAATCTTCAATATCCAATTCAATAATTCATTACTTTAACTTAATACAATGTTGTGTCAATTGTCAATTGCACCCGTTAGACATATTAATCATTGAAAATGTGTAAACAACAATTAATCTTCGATAACAAATTCAATAATTCATTACTTTGACATAATACAATGTTGCGATTAATATTCGATCAAACCCATTACACATATCAATCACTGAAAAAGTGTAAACAACAAATAGTCTTCAATAACCAATTCAATAATTCATTACTTTGACTAAATACAATGTTGCGATCAATTGTCGATCGCACCCTCTAGACATATCAATCCCTGTAAATGTATAAACAACAATCTATCTTCAATACCCAATTCAATAATTTGTAACATTAAGTTAATACAATGTTGCAATCAATTATCGAACGCACCAATTAGACATATCAATCGCTGAAAAATGTGTAAACAACAATTAATCTTCAATAACATATTCAATAATTAATTTCTGTAACTTAATACAATGTTGCGATCAATATTCGATTGCACCCTTTAGACATATCAATCATTGTAAATGTGTAAACAACAATTAATCTACAATAACAAATTCAATAATTCATGACTTTGACTTAATACAATGTTGCTATCAATATTTGATCGCACTCATTAGAAATATACATTGTAAATGTGTAAAGAACAATTAATCGTCAATAACCAATTCAATAACTCGTTAATTTAATTTAATACAAAGTTGCGATTAATATTCGATCGCACCCTTTGGACATATCAATCACTGTAAATGTGTAAACAACAATTAATCTTCAATACCCAATTCAATAATTCATTACTTTAACTTAATACAATGTTGCGTAAATTGTCGATTGCACCCTTTAGACATATTAATCATTGAAAATGTATTAAAATCGATTATTCTTCGATAACAAATTCAATAATTCATTACTTTTACTTAATACAATGTTGCGATCAATATTCGATCGAACCCATTAGACATATCAATCACTGAAAATGTGTAAACAATAATTAATCTTCAATAACTAATTCAATAAATCAATACTATGGATTAATACAATGTTGTGATCAATATTCGATCGCACCCTTTAGACATATAAATCATTGTAAATGTGTAAACAACAATTAATCTTCAATAACAAATTCAATAATTCATTACTTTAACTTAATACAATGTCGCTATCAATATTCGATCGCACCAATTTGACATATAAATCACTGAAAATGTGTGAACAACAATTAATCTTGAATAACGAATTCAATAAATCATTACTTTGACTTAATACAATGTTGCGATCAATATTCGATTGCACCCTTTAGACATATAAATCATTATAAATGTGCAAACAACAATTAATCTTCAATAACAAATTAAATAATTCATTACTTTAACTTAATACAATGTTGCAATCAATATTCGATCGCACCGTTTAGACATATGAATCACTGAAATTTTGTAAACAACAATTAATCTTCTATAACAAATTCAATAATTTGTTACTTTGACTGAATACAATGTTGCGATCAATTAAGGATCGCACTCTTTAGACATATCTATCACTTTAATGTGTAAACAACAATTAATCTTCAATACCCAATTCAATAATTCAGTACTTTAATTTAATACAATGTCGCGATCAATTGTCGATCGCACCCTTTAGACATATCAATCACTAAAAATGTGTAAACAACAAATAATCTTCAATAACATATTCAATAATTAATTTCTGTAACTTAATACAATGGTTCGATCAATATTCGATCGCACCCTTTAGACATATCAATCATTGTAAATATGTAAACAACAGTTAATCTTAATACGCAAATAAATAATTCATAACTTTAACTTAATACAATATTGCAATCAAATGTCGATCGCACCCTTTAGATATATCAATCACTGAAAATGTGTAAACAACAATTAATCTTCCATAACAATTTCAATTATTCATTACTTTAACTTAATACAATGTTACGATCAATATTCGATGGCACCCTTTAGACATATCAATAACTGAAAATGTGTCAACAACAATTAAGCTTCAACAACCGATTCAATAATTCATTACTTTGACTTAATACAATGTTGCGATCAATTGTCGATTCCACCCTTTAGACAAATTAATAACTGAAAATTTTTAAACAACAATTAATCTTCAATAACAA
This sequence comes from Cardiospermum halicacabum, assembly GCA_031304145.1. Classification (NCBI taxonomy): domain Eukaryota; kingdom Viridiplantae; phylum Streptophyta; class Magnoliopsida; order Sapindales; family Sapindaceae; genus Cardiospermum; species Cardiospermum halicacabum. The sequence goes on from CM062389.1 coordinate 10,833,885, forward strand.
ATTCAATAATTCATTACTTTGACTTAATACAATGTTGCGATCAATATTCGATCGCACCCATTTGACATATCAATCACTGAAAATGTGTGAACAACAATTAATCTTCAATAACAAATTCAATAAATCATTACTTTGACTTAATATAATGTTGCGATCAATTAAGGATCGCACTCTTTAGACATATCAATCATAGTAAATGTGTAAACAACAATTAATCTTCAATACCCAATTCAATAATTCAGTACTTTAAGTTAATACAATGTCGCGATCATTTGTCGATCGCACCCTTTAGACATATCAATCACTATAAATGTGTAAACAACAATTAATCTTCAATAACATATTCAATAATTAATTCCTGTAACTTAATATAATATTGCGATCAATACTCGATCGCACCCTTTAGACATATCAATCATTGTAAATGTGTAAACATCAATTAATCTTCAATATGCAATTAAATAATTCATTACTTTAACTTAATACAATATTGCAATCAAATATCGATCGCACCCTTTAGACATATCAATCCCTTAAAATGTGTAAACAATAATTAATCTTCGATAATAATATCAATAATTCATTACTTTAAATTAATACAATGTTGTGATCAATATTCGATGGCACCCTTTAGACATATCAATAACTGAAAATGTGTCAACAACAATTGAGCTTCAATAACCGATTCAATAGTTCATAACTTTGACTTAATACAATGTTGCGATCAATTTTTGATCGCACCTTTTAGACATATCAATCACTGTAAATGTGTAAACAGCAATTAATCTTCAATACCTAATTAAAAAATTTATTACTTTAAGTTAATACAATGTTGCAATCAATTGTCGATTGCACCCTTTAGACATGTCAATCACTGAAAATGTGTAAACAACAATTAATCTTCAATAATCAATTCAATAATTCATTACTTTGAGTTAATACAAAGTTGCGATCAATATTCGATCGCACACATTAGACATATCAATCACTGAAAATGTGTAAACAATAATTAATCTTCAATACCCAATTCAATAATTCATTACTTTGACTTAATACAATGTTGCGTCAATTGTCGATTGCACCCTTTAGACATATTAATCATTGAAAATGTGTAAACAACAATAAATCTTCGATAACAAATTCAATAATTTATTACTTTGACTTAATACAATGTTTCGATCAATATTCGTTCTCACCCATTAGACCATATCAATCACTGAAAATGTATAAACAACAATTAATCTTCAATAACCAATTCAATAATTCTTTACTTTGACTAAATACAATTTTGCGATCGATTGTCGATCGCACCCTTTAGACATATCAATCCCTGTAAATGTGTAAACAACAATCTATCTTCAGTACAAAATTCTATAATTCGTTACATTAAGTTAATACAATGTTGCGATCAATTGTCGAACGCACTCTTTAGACATATCAATCAAGGAAAATGTGTAAACAACAATTAATCTTCAATAACATATTCAATAATTAATTTCTGTAACTTAATATAATGTTGCGATCAATATTCGATCGCACCCTTTAGATATATCATTCATTGTAAATGTGTAAACAACAATTAGTCTTCAATAACAAATTCAATAATTCATTACTTTGACTTAATACAATGTTGCGATCAATATTCGATCGCACCGATTTGACATATCAATCACTGAAAATGTGTGAACAATAATTAATCTTCAATAACTAATTCAATAAATCATTTCTTTGACTTAATACAATGTTGCGATCAATATTCGATTGCACCCTTTAGACATATCAATCACTGAAAATGTGTAAACAACAATTAATCTTTAATAACCAATTCAATAATTCATTACTTTTACTTAATACAATATTGAGATCAATTGTCGATAACACCTTATAGACATATCAATCACGGTAAATGTGTAAACAACAACTTATCTTCAATAAATAATTAAATAAATCATTACTTTGACTTAATACAATATTGCGATCGATATTCGATCGCACCCTTTGGACATATCAATCATTGTAAAAGTGTAAACAACAATTAATCTGCAATTACAATTTCAATAATTCATTACTTTAACTTAATACAATGTTGCGGTCAATATTCAATCGCACCCTTTAGACATATCAATAAAAGAAAATGTGTAAACAACAATTAATCTTCAAAGACAAAATCAATAATTCATTACTTTGACTTAATACAATGTTTCGATAAATTTTCGATCCCACCTTTTAGACATATCAATCACTGTAAATGGGTAAACAACAATTAATCTTCAATACCCAATTCAATAATTCATTACTTTTACTTAATACAATGTTGCGATCAATTGTCGATTGCATCTTTTAGACATATCAATCACTGAAAATGTGTAAACAATAATTAATCTTCAATAACCAATTCAATAATTCACTACTTTGACTGAATACAATGTTGCGATCAATATTCGATCGCACCCATTAGACATATCAATCACTGAAAATGTGTAAATAACAATTAATCTTCAACAACTAATTCAATAAGTCATTACTTTGAATTAATACAATGCTACGATTAATATTCGATCGCACCCTTTTACACATATCAATCATTACAAATGTGTAAACAACAATTAACCTTCAATAACAATTTCAATAATTCATTACTTTAACTTAATACAATGTTGCGATCAATATTCGATCATACCCTTTAGACATATCAATAACTGTAAATGTGTAAACAACAATTAATCTTCGAAGACCAATTCAATAATTCATTACTTTGACTTAATACAATGTTGCGATCAATTTTTGATCGCACCTTTTAAACATATCAATCACTGTAAATGTGTAAACAACAATAAATCTTCAACATCCAATTCAATAATTCATTACTTTAACTTAATACTTCTACTGTTTCAAAATCGTTGCAACATTTCTTGTTGGCACGCTATCCAATACCTAACTTTAACCCCAAATATCTTTAATAATATATAATTAAAAATTATATAAATTTTATATTTGGAAAAAAGACATCAAGACGAATAAAACAAGACCCCATTTGACCATATTTTTTCTTATATATAAAGAATAACACATGAAATAAGTTTGAATCATGAATAGTGCGTACTATTCAAATGTTGCAACTAAATTGCAACATTGGAAGTACCATATTATTTCTTATAAAAATAACTGAAACTGTGTAAACAACAATTAATCTTCAATAAAAAATTCAATAATTTATTACTTTGACTTAATACAACGTTGCGTTCAATTGTCGATTGCACCCTTTAGACATATCAATCACTATAAATGTGTAAACAACAATTAATCTACAATTCCCAATTCAATAATTCATTACTTTAACTTAATACAATGTTGCGATAAATTGTCGATTGCACCCTTTAAACATATGAATCACTAGAAATGTGTAAACAACAAATCTTTTATAACCAATTCAATAATTCATTACTTTAACTTAATACAATGTTGCGATAAATATTCGATCACACCCTTTAGACATATCAATCACTGAAAATGTGTAAACATCAATTAATCTTAAATAACCAATTCAATAAACTTTGACTTATACAATGTTGCGATCAATATTGGATCGCACCCATTAGCCATATCAATCACTTTAAATGTGTATACAATAATTAATCTTCAATAACCAATTCAATAATTCATTACTTTGACTTAAGACAATGTTGCGATCAATATTCGATTGCACCCATTAGACATATCAATCACTGAAAATGTGTAAACAACAATTAATCTTCAATAACCAATTCAATAATTCATTACTTTAACTTAATACAATGTTGCGATCAATATTCGATCGCACCCTTTAGACATATCAATCATTGAAAAAGTGTAAACAACAATTAATCTTCAATACCCAATTCAATAATTCATTATTTTGACTTAATACAATGTTACGATCAATACTTGATCGCACCCTTTAGACATATCAATCACTAAAAATGTGTAAACAACCATTAATCTTTAATAACCAATTCAATAATTCACAACTTTGACTTAATACAATGTTGCGATCAATATTGGATCGCACCCTTTAGACAAACCAATCAACAATTAATCTTGAATTTACAATTCAATAATTCATTACTTTGACTTATTACAATGTTGCGATCAATTTTCGATCGCACCCTTTAGACATATCAATCACTGAAAATGTGTAAACAACAATTACTCTTAAATAACCAATTTAATAATTCATTAGTTTTACTTAATACAATGTTGCGATCAATATTCGATCACACCCTTTAGACATATCAATCACTGAAAATGTTTAAACAACAAATAAACATCAATAACCAATTCAATAATTTATTACTTTAACTTAATACAATGTTACGATCAATTGTCGATCGCACCCTTTAGACATATCAATCTTTGAAAATGTGTAAACACCAATTAATATTTAATACCTTATTCAATATTTCATTACTTTAACTTAATACAATGTTGCGATCAATTGTCGATCACACCTTTTAGACATATCAATCACTGAAAATGTGTAAACAACAATTAATCTTCAATAACCAATTTAATAATTCATTACTTTGACTTAATACAATGTTGCGATCAATATTCGATTGCACCCATTAGACATATCAATCACTGAAAATGTGTAAACAACAATTAATCTTCAATAACCAACTCAATAATTCATTACTTTGACTTAATACAATGTTGCGATCAATATTTGATCGCACCCTTTAGACATATAAATCATTGTAAATGTGTAAACAATAATTAATCTTCAATTACAATTTCAATACTTCATTACTTTAACTTAATACAATGTTGCGATCAATATTCGATCGTACCCTTTAGACATATCAAATACAGAAAATGTGTAAACAACAATTAATCTTCAATAACCAATTTAATAATTCATTACTTTGACTTAATACAATGTTGCGATCAATTTTCAATCGCACCTTTTAGAAATATTAATCACAGAAAATGTGTAAACAACAATTATTCTTAAATAACCAATTTAATAATTCATTAGTTTGACTTAATACATTGTTGCGATCAATATTCGATCACACCCTTTAGACATATCAATCACTGAAAATGTTTAAACAACAATTAAACATAAATAACCAATTCAATATTTCATTACTTTGACTTAAGAGAATGTTGCGATGAATATTCGATTGCACCCATTAGACATATCAATCACTGAAAATTTGTAAACAACAATTAATCTTCAATAACCAATTCAATAATTCATTACTTTAACTTAATACAATGTTGCGATCAATATTCGATCGCACCCTTTAGACATATCAATCATTGAAAAAGTGTAAACAACAATTAATCTTTTATAACCAATTCATTAAGTCATTACTTTTACTTAATACAATGTAGCAAACAATTGTCGATCGCATCCTTTAGACATATCAATCAGAGTAAATGTGTATACAACAATTAATCTTCAATAACTAATTTAATAAATCATTACATTGACTTAATACAATATTGCGATCAATATTTGATCGCACCCTTTAGACATAACAATCATTGTAAATGTGTAAACAATAATTAATCTTCAATTACAATTTCAATACTTCATTACTTTAACTTAATACAATGTTGCGATCAATATTCGATCGAACCCTTTAGACATATCAATAACAGAAAATGTGTAAACAACAATTAATCTTCAATAACCAATTTAATAATTCATTACTTTGATTTAATACAATGCTGCGATCAATTTTCAATCGCACCTTTTAGACATATCAATCACTGTAAATGTGTTAACAACAATTAATCTTCAATACCCAATTCAATAATTCATTATTTTGACTTAATACAATGTTACGATCAATATTAGATCGCACCCTTTAGACATATCAATCATTGAAAAAGTGTAAACAACAATTAATCTTCAATACCCAATTCAATAATTCATTATTTTGACTTAATACAATGTTACGATCAATACTTGATCGCACCCTTTAGACATATCAATCACTAAAAATGTGTAAACAACCATTAATCTTCAATAACCAATTCAATAATTCACTACTTTGACTTAATACAATGTTGCGATCAATATTGGATCACACCCTTTAGACAAACCAATCAACAATTAATCTTCAACATACAATTCAATAATTCATTACTTTGACTTAATACAATGTTGCGATCAATTTTCGATCGCACCCTTTAGACATATAAATAACTGAAAATGTGTAAACAACAATTATTCTTAAATAACCAATTTAATAATTCATTACTTTGACTTAATACAATGTTGCGATCAATTTTCGATCGCACCCTTTAGACATATCAATAACTGAAAATGTGTAAACAACAATTATTCTTAAATAACCAATTTAATAATTCATTAGTTTTACTTAATACAATGTTGCGATCAATATTCGATCACACCCTTTAGACATATCAATCACTGAAAATGTTTAAACAACAAATAAACATCAATAACCAATTCAATAATTCATTACTTTAACTTAATACAATGTTACGATCAATTGTTGATCGCACCCTTTAGACATATCAATCTTTGAAAATGTGTAAACACCAATTAATCTTCAGTACCTTATTCAATATTTCATTACTTTAACTTAATACAATATTGCGATCAATTGTCGATTGCACCCTTTAGACATATGAATCATTGAAAATGTGTAAACAACAATTAATCTTCAATAACCAATTCAATAATTCATTACTTTGACTTAATACAATGTTGCGGTCAATATTCGATTGCACCCATTAGATATATCAATCACTGAAAATGTGTAAACAACAATTAATCTTCAAGAACGAATTCAATAATTCATTACTTTAACTTAATACAATGTTGCGATCAATATTCGATCGCACCCTTTAGACATATCAATCATTAAAAAAGTGTAAACAACAATTAATCTTCAATAACCAATTCATTAAGTCATTACTTTTACTTAATACAATGTAGCAAACAATTGTCGATCGCATCGTTTAGACATATCAATAAGAGTAAATGTGTATACAACAATTAATCTTCATTAACTAATTTAATAAATCATTACATTGACTTAATACAATATTGCGAGCAATATTTGATCGCACCCTTTAGACATAACAATCATTGTAAATGTGTAAACAATAATTAATCATCAATTACAATTTCAATACTTCATTACTTTAACTTAATACAATGTTGCGATCAATATTCGATCGTACCCTTTAGACATATCAATAACAGAAAATGTTTAAACAACAATTAATCTTCAATAACCAATTTAATAATTCATTACTTTGACTTAATACAATGTTGCGATCAATTTTCAATCGCACCTTTTAGACATATCAATCACTGTAAATGTGTTAACAACAATTAATCTTCAATACCCAATTCAATAATTCATTATTTTGACTTAATACAATGTTACGATCAATATTTGATCGCACCCTTTAGACATATTAATCACTAAAAATGTGTAAACAACCATTAATCTTCAATAACTAATTCAATAATACACTACTTTGACTTAATACAATGTTGCGATCAATATTGGATCGCACCCTTTAGACAAACTAATCAACAATTAATCTTCAACATACAATTCAATAATTCATTACTTTGACTTATTACAATGTTGCGATCAATTTTCGATCGCACCCTTTGGACATATCAATCACTGAAAATGTGTAAACAACAATTATTCTTAAATAACCAATTTAATAATTCATTAGTTTGACTTAATACAATGTTGCGATCAATATTCGATCACACCCTTTAGACATATCAATCACTGAAAATGTTTAAACAACAAATAAACATCAATAACCAATTCAATAATTCATTACTTTAACTTAATACAATGTTACGATCAATTGTCGATCGCACCCTTTAGACATATCAATCAAAGTAAATGTGTAAACGACAATTAATTATCATAAACCAATTCAATATTTCATTACTTTAACTTAATATAATTTTGCAATCAATTGTCAATCACAGCCTTTAGACATATCTATCATTGTAAATGTAAAAGACAACAACTATTATTCAATATCCAATTCAATAATTCATTACTTTAACTGAACATAATGTTGCAATCATTTATCGATCGCACATTTTAGACATATATATCACTCTAAATGTGTTAACAACAACTAATTTTCATGAAGCAATTCAATAATTCATTACTTTTACTTAATATAATGTTGCGATCAATCGTCGCTCGCACCATTTAGACATATCAATCGCTGTAATTGTGTAAACAACAATTAATTTTCAATAACCAATTCAATAATTCATTACTTTAACTTTATTTGATGTTGCGACCAAATAATTAACCGATACAATAATTCATTATTTTAACTTAATATAATGTTGCGATCAATTGTCGATCGCACCCTTTAAACATAACTATCACTGAAAATGTGTAAACAACAACTAATCTTCAATAACCAATTCAATAATTCATTACTTTAACTTAACGTAATGATGCGATCAATTGTTGATCGCACCTTTTAGACATATCTATCATTGTAAATCTGTAAACAACAATTAATATTCAATAACAAATTAAAAATTAATTACTTTAATTTAATATAATGTTGCGAACATTTGGCGATCGCACACTTTAGACATATCTATCACTCTAAATGCGTACACAACAATTAATATTCAATACCGAATTCAATAATTCATTACATTAACTTAATATAATGTTGCAATCAATTGTCGATCGCACCGTTTAGACACATCAATCACTGTAAATGTGTAAAAAACAATTAACTTTCAATAACCAATTCAACAATTCATTACTTTAACTTAATATATTGTTGCGATCAATTGTCGATCGTACACCTTAGACATATCAATCACTTAAAATTTGTAAACTACAATAAATTTTCAATAACCAATTGAATAATTCATTACTTTAACTTAATATAATGTTGCGATCAACTGTCGATCGCACCCTTTAGTAATATCTATCTCTCTAAATGTGTAAACAACAATTAATATTCAATTCCAAAATTCATTACTTTAACTTAATATATTGTTGCGATCAATTGTCGATCGCACCCTTTAGACATATCAATCAAAGTAAATTTGTAAACGACAATTAATTATCATAAACCAATTCAATAATTCATTACTTTAACTTAATATAATTTTGCAATCAATTGTCGATCGCAGCCTTTAGACATATCTATCACTGTAAATGTAAAAGACAACAATTATTATTTAATATCCAATTCAATAATTCATTACTTTAACTGAACGTAATGTTGTAAATCATTTATTGATTGCACCATTTAGACATATCTATCACTGTAAATGTGTTAACAACAACTACTTTTCATTAAGCGATTCAATAATTCATTACTTTTACTTAATATAATGTTGCGATCAATCGTCGCTCGCACCATTTAGACATATCAATCGCTGTAATTGTGTAAACAACAATTAATTTTAAATAACCAATTCAATAATTCATTACTTTAACTTTAGTTGATGTTGCGAACAATTGTTGGTCGCACCCTTTATTAATCAATGTAAATGTGTAAACAACAACTAATCATTAGAAATAAATTTAATAATTCATTACTTTAACTTAATGTAATATTGCGATTTATTGCTGATCGCACCTTTTAGACATATCTATCACTGTAAATGTGTAAACAACAATTAATATTCAATAACCAATTCAATAATTCATTGCTATAACTTAATATAATGTTGCGATCACTTGTCGATCGCACCCTTTAGACATATCTATCATTGTAATTGTGTAAACAACAACTAATCTTCAATAACCAATTCAATAATTCATTACTTTAACTTAAAATAATGTTGCAATCAATTGTCATTCGCACCCTTTAGACATATCAATCAAAGTTAATGTGTAAACAACAATTAATTATCATAAACCAATTCAATAATTCATTACTTTAACTTAATAATGTTTACACATTAAATAAAGTTAGACAATCAATATTCGGAACATTATAGAATAATTCATTGTAAATGTGTAAACAACAATCAATTTTCATTAACCAATTCAATAATTCATTACTTTAACTTAATATAATGTTGTGATCAATTGTCGATCGCAGCATTTCGGCATATCAATCACTGAAAATGTGTAAACAACAATTAATTTTCAACAACTAATTCAATAATTCATTACTTTAACTAAATATAATGTTGCGATTTATTGTTGATTGCACCCTCTAGAAATATCTATCACTGTAAGTACTGAATTAGACATTTAGAGTGATAGATATGTCTGTAATGAATTAAAAATAATTAGTCAAAATAATTCATTACTTTAACTTAATACAATATTGATATGTCTGTGATTGAATACTTAATCTGCTGCATTTGATATAAATTGCTTGGGTATATTGTTGCCATATTATCTGTTTATGATCGGACATGTGAATTAGTGTCCATATATATCTGCTGTCTGTCAGCAATTTGGAATCTGAATTCTGTAATCTGTTAAAGTCCTGTCCTAAGGTTAATACGATAAGACCAGCATGCTGTTAGGGAAAACTAGATGTATACATCGATGCTCGAAAACGTATCTGGCCTTGATTGCCAACCACTTTCTAAATGCGACGGCCTCACTTTTGGAGCTTTGCTCACTGTCTGGATGCGAAAACATCACTTCCGGGATCGTTGATCCATCTCTGAGGGTTTAACCCTATCTGTCTATTTCTATTCCCAATTTTGTTATTAGACTAAGGACAGACCTGGTAAGTTAAACACCTAAATAATTGGGTAATCTGAAACTCTGTGATAATGATATGTTTTTGCTTTTGGTTATGTGTTGGATATGTTTTGGTTTGATTCTTGCTGATACTAGTTGCTTTCTTTTGGGTTCTAACTTGGGTAGTGTATATTGTGACTCCTAATTGGCTGTAAGTGTTAGGATTAGACCCATTTGGATAGTGAGATTTTGATTGGCGAATGACATAATCTGAATTAGGCTAAAAATGTGCTCAAGGTCCGTAACCGAACTATCACTTAAAAATTGGAAAACTGGACGTGGGATGGTCTCTGGCCGAACCCCTTTATAGCACTGGTTACCGAAATACAATTCGGTCAGCCTTGAGATCAATAGAATCACTCTCTGACTGAACTAGCTACCGAATTAGCTACCGAACTATAGTTTGGTATGAGTCTCAGAAGACTGTTCAACATCTCTGACCGAGCTCTTCACCGAGCTAGGTCAATATTGTTGATGTTTACATTAAGTTAACCAATTCAACATTATATTAAGTTAAAGTAATGAATTATTGAATTGGTTAATAAATATTAATTGTTGTTTACACATTTACAGTGCTAGATATATTTAAAGGGTGCGATCGACAATTGATCGCATCTTTATATTAAGTTAAAGTAATGAATTATTGAATTGGTTATTGAAAATTAATTGTTTACACATTTACAGTGATTGATATTTCTAAAGGTGCGATCGATAATTGATCGCAACATTATATTAAGTTAAAGTAAAGAATTATTTAATTGGTTAATGAAAATTAATTTTTGTTTACACATTTAAAGTGATAGATATGTCTAAAGGGTGCGATCGACAATTGAACTCAACATTACATTAAATTAAAGTAATGAATTATTGAATTGGTTATTGAATATTAGTTGTTGTTTACACATGTACAGTGATAAATATGTCTAAATGTTGCAATCGATAATTGATCGCAACATTACGTTAAGTTAAAATAATGAATTATTGAATATGATATTGAAGATTAGTTATTGTTTAAACATCTACAGTGATTGATATATCTAAAGGGTGCGATCGACAATTGATCGCAACATTATACTAAGTTAAAGTAATGAATTTTTGAATTGGTTAATGAAAATTAGTTGTTGTTTACACATTTACACTGATAGATATGTTTTAAGGGTGCGATCGACAATTGATCGCATCATTATATTAAATTAAAGTAATGAACTATTGAATTAGTTATTGAAGATTAGTTTTTGTTTACACATTTAAAGTGATAGATATGTCTAAAGGATGGGATCGACAATTGATCGCAACATTATGTTAAGTTAAAGTAATGAATTATTGATTTGGATATTGAAGTTTAGTTGTTGTTTACACATTTACACTGAAAGATATGTTTAAACGGTGTGATCGACAATTGATCGGATCATTATATTAAGTTAAAGTAATGAATTATTGAATTGGTTATTGAAGATTAGTTGTTGTTTACACCTTTGCAGTGATAGATATATTTAGAGGGTGCGATCGACAATTGATCGGAACATTATATTAAGTTAAAGTAATGAATTATTAAATTGGTTAATGAAAATTAATTATTGTTTACACATTTACAGTGATAGATATGTCTAAAGGGTGCGATCGACAATTGATCGCAACATTACGTTAAGTTAAAGTAATGAATTATAGAATTGGTTATTGAAGCTTAGTTGTTGTTTTCCCATTTACAGTGATAGATATTTCTAGAGGGTGCAATCAACAATAAATCGCAACATTATATTTAGTTAAAGTAATGAATTATTGAATTAGTTGTTGAAAATTAATTGTTGTTTACACATTTTCAATGATTGATATGCCGAAATGGTGCGATCGACAATTGATCACAACATTATATTAAGTTAAAGTAATGAATTATTGAATTGGTTAATGAAAATTGATTGTAGTTTATACATTTACATTGATAGATATGTTTCAAGAGTGCGATCGACAATTGATCACATTATTATATTAAGTTAAAGTAATGAATTATTGAATTGGTTATTGAAGATAAGTTGTTGTTTACACATTTACAGTGATAGACATGTCTAAATAGGGTGATCGACAATTGATCGCAACATTACGTTAAGTTAAAATAATGAATTATTGAATTGGACATTGAAGATTTGTTGTTGTTTACACATTTACAGTGATTGATATATCTAAAGAGTGCGATAGACAATTGATCGCAACATTATATTAAGTTAATCTTTCTTGGACCATTTGGAGTTCCAACTTGCTGTAGAGCTCGAATAAGAAGTCTTGCTGGGCCATTTGTACTTGAGCCGCTTCTCTCTCTTCATAGCCATGTTCACCATCTCCTCTAACTCAACGTAATAGTGCAGCTCAATGACGTTTGCTATGTCTTTATTTAAACCAGTCAAGAAACGTGCCATGGTTGCCTCCCTATCTTCTTCTACATTCGCCCTAATCATGGCTATCTCCATCTCCTTATGGTATTCTTAAACACTTCTAGTGCCTTGTCTCAAAGTTTGGAGCTTTTGATGTAGCTCCCTATAAAAGAAGCTAGGTACAAATCTTTTCTTCATTACCCTCTTCATCTCAGCCCAAGTCTCAATAGGATCCTCTCCATTCCTTCTTCTGTTCAAAATAAGCTGATCCCACCAAACAAGTGCATAGTCATGGAATTCCACAGCAGCCAGCTTCACCTTCTTTTCTTCTGAGAAGTTATGACATTCAAAAATCATTTCTACCATTCTCTCTCATTCCAAATATGTTTCTGGATCATTTTTGCCTTGGAAAGAGGGTATTTTCATCTTAATACTACCCAAGTTTCTATCAACATGTTCAACTCTATCTTCTCTCCTTGCATTAATTCGGCCCCTATAACCTCTTCCTCTTCCTCTATCATTTCTTGCTCCCGTTCTGTCAAATCTAGCCCTATTCCATTCTTCTTCATCCCTCCTATCTTCATATTCATCCTCATAGTCTGAAGGCACTGGAGTTAGTTCCCGTTCATTTCGCCTTCTTACTACACCATTAGTTGGAGTCTCTCTTTGCAACTCTCTAATGGCTTGATCTTGCCTATCAAATTTATCACTAACATCTCTGAACATGTTCTCTATCCTTTGGAACTGTTGTTGCATTGCCTGCAATGTAAAGAATGTGGTTTGCTCAGCCTCACTATTCTTTTCCTCCTTGTCACTACTTTTAACTTCATTTGAAGCACTCATGATGTAAAACCTGCAGGAAAAAAATATTAGAATAGTTCCTCACACACTCCCTCACGTGTTTCACTCCAAGTCAGAATGGATACCCTCGTGTTTCACTCAAAAATATGGTTTTTACCCACAATGAGCTCACCTACTCTTGCCTTTTCACACTCTAGATTCAAGCACAATTTTACTTGTCCAGATTGAGTACTACTAACCAATAAGCATAACAGCAACACAATTCAATAGAAGGAAAGAAAGAATACCTAAAGAAATGAAGAAAGCACAAAACTAGATGCAATTTACTGTTAAGACGAAAAAAATAAAAGAAAAAAAAACTGTCAAAATATTATTCACATACGAGATGAAGAAAATGTATGTGGACGATTTTTTTTTAAAGGAAATTGAGCCTGGAAGGAAATAATTGTAAGAGAGAATAAGAACAAACAAGAAGAAAAAAAATTTGAAAAAAAAAAGAAGACCAGAAGAGAAACTCACGTTGTTTAAACCATTCATAATCTCATTATTTTTCTTTCAAATTTTTTTTTTCACGATTTTTTTTCAATTTTTTTTCAATTTTTTTTCACTACTTTTTTTTGCACGATTTTTTTTTCTTTTTTTTTTTTCAGAGCTCCACACTTTTTTTTCCTCTGATTTTTTCCAACGAATTTTTTTTTTTAATTTTTATAAACAGCTGAAATAACAATACCAGAAAAGAACTGACAGAAATTTAAAGAAAAAAAAGATTGAATTTAACCTAGGCTCTGATACCAAAAATGATACGGCAACAACTCAAGAACTAAGCATGAATCACCTCCGAATCAATAGATGTTCCCAAATCTAAATTCAATCAATCTACAAGAACCCTTCACCCCCAAAACAGCAAGGAATTGGTAACAAAGAGTATAGAATGTTAAAGAATTGAATTAACGCCACAAGTCAATACTTACTTGATAAGTTGAATCAATCCTTAAAGTAAAATAGTCTAGAATCAAACCTTTCCACTCTCAAAATAATGTTTAATCAAGTCTCCCACCAACGCACATAAAGAAGGGTTTAAATACCCTTTACAAATGAAACCCTAAAAATCTTAAAGGCTGGGCTATAAATCAGAGGCCCAACACTAATTAATTCATGCACATGGCTTTTAAGTGAGGCACATGCATATTAAATATAGATCAGAATATTTTAAAGCCCAACATAATAAAATAAAAGAAGCCCAGATATTCATTTAAAGATAGTTAAGCCTAAGCCCATTTGATTAGACTTCTGCTTCAGATATTTGGCCAAGTGATTAGCCTTCTCGACTTGGTTCCTCTAATGTGCATAAACACCTCGGCATCTCTTTAAGTTCTTCCCCAAGCTTGATTATCATATCCTCTTGAAGTTCTTGTGAAATCAATGCTTGTACATAAATCTGAAGTCGTGCTTTGAGTTTAGAAGAGCTTGATCTTGTAATTGGAACTGCTGGCATCATCAAGACTTCATCATTGCTTTGGTGAGTTGCACCATTTGTCGATCGCACCCTTTAGACATATCAATCACTAAATATGTGTAAACTACAATTAATCTTCAATAACATATTCAATAATTAATTTCTGTAACTTAATATATTGGTTCGATCAATATTCGATCGCACCCTTTAGACATATCAATCATTGTAAATGTGTAAACAACAATTAATCTTCAATACGCAATTAAATAATTCATAACTTTAACTTAATACAATATTGCAATCAAATGTCGATCGCACCCTTTAGACATATCAATCACTCAAAATGTGTAAACAACAATTAATCTTCGATAACAATTTGAATAATTCATTACTTTAACTTAATACAATGTTGCGATCAATATTCGATGGCACCCTTGAGACATATCAATAACTGAAAATGTATCAACAACAACTAAACTTCAATAACTGATTCAATAATTCATTACTTTGACTTAATACGATGTTGCGATCAATTGTCGATTGCACCCTTTAGACAAATCAATAGCTGAAAATTTTTAAACAACAATTAATCTTCAATAACAAATTCAATAATTCATTACTTTGACTTAATACAATGTTGCGATCAATATTCGATCGCACCCATTTAACATATGAATCATTGAAAATGTGTGAACAATAATTAATCTTCAATGACGAATTCAATAAATCATTACTTTGACTTAATATAATGTTGCGATCAATTAAGGATCGCACTCTTTAGACATATCAATCACTGTAAATGTGTAAACAACAATTAATCTTCAATAAACAATTCAATAGTTCAGCACTTTAAGTTAATACAATGTTGCGATCATTTGTCCATCGCACCCTTTAGACATATCAATCACTAAAAATGTGTAAACAACAATTAATCTTCAATAACATATTCAATAATTAATTTCTGTAACTTAATACAATGTTGCGATCAATACTCGATCGCACCCTTTAGACATATCAATCATTGTAAATGTGTAAACAACAATTAAACATCAATACGCAATTAAATGAATTATTTAATTAACTTAATACAATATTGCAATCAAATGTCGATCGCACCCTTTAGACATATAAATCACTTAAAATGTGTAAACAAAAATTAATCTTCGATAACAATTTCAATAATTCATTACTTTAACTTAATACAATGATGCGATCTATATTCGATGGAACCCTTTAGACATATCAATAACTGAAAATGTGTCAACAACAATTAAGCTTCAATAACCGATTCAATAATTCATTACTTTGACTTAATACAATGTTGCGATCAATTTTCGATCGCACGTTTTAGACATATCAATCACTGTCAATGTGTAAACAGCAATTAATCTTTAATACCTAATTCAATAATTCATTACTTTAAGTTAATACAATGTTGCAATCAATTGTCGATTGCACCCTTTAGACATATCAATCACTGAAAATGTGTAAACAACAATTAATCTTCAATAACCAATTCAATAATTCATTACTTTGAGTTAATACAAAGTTGCGATCAATATTCGATCGCACCCATTAGACACATCAATCACTGAAAATGTGTAAACAACAATTAATCCTCAATACCCAATTCAATAATTCATTACTTTGAGTTAATACAATGTTGCAATCAATTGTAGATTGCACACTTTAGACATATCAATCAAAGAAAATGTGTAAACAACAATTAATCTTTAATAACAAATTCAATAATTCATTACTTTGACTAAATACAATGTTGCGATCAATATTGGATCGCACTCATTAGACATATCAATCACTGAAAAATGTGTAAACAACAATTAATCTTCAATAACTAATTCAATAAATCTTTACTTTGACTTAATACAATGTTGCGATCTATATTCGATCGCACCCTTTAGACATATCAATCACTGAAAAATGTGTAAACAACAATTAATATTCAATAACTAATCGATAAATCATTACTTTGACTTAATACAATGTTGCGATCAATATTCGATCGCACCCTTTAGACATATCAATCACTGAAAATATGTAAACAACAATTAAACTTCAATAACAAATTCAATAATTCATTACTTTGACATAATACAATGTTGCGATCAATATTCGATCGCACCCTTTAGACATATCAATCACTGTAAATTTGTAAACAACAATTACTCTTCAATACCCAATTCAATAATTTAACTTAATACAATGTTGCGTCAATTGTCGATTGCACCCTTTAGACATATTAATCACTGAAAATGTGTAAACAACAAATAATCTTCATTAACAAATTCAATAATTCATTACTTTGACTTAACACAATGTTGCGATCAATATTCGATCGCACCCATTAACATATCAATCACTAAAAATGTGTAAACAACAATTAATATTCAATAACAAATTCAATAATTCATTACTTTGAGTAAATACAACGTTCCGATCAATTGTCGATCGCACCCTTTAGACATATCAATACCTGTAAATGTGTAAACAACAATCTATCTTCAATACCCAATTCAATAATTCATTACATTAAGTTAATACAATGTTGCGATCAATTGTCGATCACACCCTTTAGACATATCAATCACTTTAAATGTATAAACAACAATTAATCTTCAATAACCTATTCAATAATTCATTACTTTCACTTAATACAATGTTGCGATCAGTATTCGATCGCACCCATTAAACATATCAATCATTGAAAATGCCTAAACAACAATTAATCTTCAATAACTAATTTAATAAAACATTACTTTGACTTAATACAATGTTGCGATCAACATTCGATCGCAACCTTTAGACATATCCATCATTGTAAATGTGTAAAGAACAATTAATCGTCAATAAAAAATTCAATAATTCATTACTTTAACGTAATACAATATTGCGATCAATTGTCGATTGCACCCTTTAGACATATCAATCACTGAAAATGTGTAAACAACAATTATTCTTCAATAACAAATTCAATAATTCATTACTTTGACTTAATACAATGTTGCGATCAATATTCGATCGCACTCAGTAGACATATCATTCACTGAAAATGTGTAAACAACAATTAATCTTCAATAACTAATTCAATAAATCATTACTTTGACTTAGTACAATGTTGCGATCAATATTCGATCGCACCCTTTAGACATATAAATCATTGTAAATGTGTAAACAACATTTAATCTTCAATAACAAATTCAATAATTCATTATTTTAACTTAATACAATGTTGCGATCAATATTTGATCGCATCGTTTAGACATATGAATCACTGAAAATTTGTAAATAACAATTAATCTTCAATAACCAATGGAATAATTCATTACTTTGACTAAATACAATGTTGCGATCAATTGTAGATCGCACTCTTTAGACATATCAATCCCTGTAAATGTGTAAACAACAATATATCTTCAATACCCAATTCAATAATTCATTACATTAAGTTAATACAATGTTGCGATCAATTGTCGATCGCACTCTTTAGACATATCAATAACTGAAAAATGTGTAAACAATAATTAATCTTCAATAACATATTCAATAATTAATTTCTGTAACTTAATACAATGTTGCGATAAATATTCGATCGCACCTTTTAGACATATCAATCATTGTAAATGTGTAAACAACAATTAATTTTCAATACCCAATTCAATAATTCATTACATTAACTTAATACAATGTTGAGATCAATTGTCGATTGCACCCTTTAGACATATCAATCACTGAAAATGTGTAATTAACAATTAATCTTCAATAGCCAATCTAATAATTCATTACTTTGACTTAATACAATGTTGCGATCAATATTTGATTGCACCCATTTGATATATCAATCACTGAAAATGTGTAAACAACAATTAATATTCAATAACCAATTCAATAATTCATTACTTTAACTTAATACAATGTTGCGATCAATATTCGATGGCACCCGTTAGGCATATCAATAGCTGAAAATGTGTAAACAACAATTAATCTTTAATAACCAATTCAATAATTAATTACTTAAATTAATACAATGTTGCGATCAATATTAGATCGCACCTTTTAGACATATCAATCACTGAAAATGTGTAAACAACTATTAATCTTCAATAGCCAATTCAATAATTCATTACTTTGACTTAATACAATGTTGCGATCAATATTCGATTGCACCCGTTAGACATATCAATAACTGAAAATGTGTAAACAACAATTAATCTTCAATAACCAATTCAATAATTCATTACTTTTACTTAATACAATGTTGCGATCAATTGTCGATCGCACCCTTTAGACATATCAATCACTATAAATGTGTAAATAACAACTAATCTTAAAAAACTAATTAATTAAATCATTACTTTGACTTAATACAATATTGCGATCAATATTCGATCGCACCCTTTAGACATATCAATCATTGTAAATGTGTAAACAACAATTAATCTTCAATAACAATTTCAATAATTAATTACTTTAACTTAATAAATGTTGCGATCAATATTCGGTTGCACGCATTAGACATATCAATCACTGAATATGTGTACATAATAATTAATCTTCAATAACAAGTTCGATAATTCATTACTTTAACTTAATACAATGTTGCGATCAATATTCGATGGCACCGTTTAGACATATCCATAGCTGAAAATGTGTAAACAACAATTAATCTTCAATAACCAATTCAATAATTGATTACTTTGACTTAATACAATGTTGCAATCAATATTCGTTCGTACCCATTAGACATATCAATCACTGAAAATGTGTAAACAACAATTAATTTTCAATAACAATTTCAATAATTCATTACTTTGACTTAGTACAATGTTGCAATAAATTTTCGATCGCACCTTTAGACATATCAATCACTGTAAATGGGTAAATAACAATTAATCTTCAATACCCAATTCAATCATTCATTACTTTAACTTAATACAATAGTGCGATCAATTGTCGATCACACCCTTTAGAGATATCTATAACTGAAAATGTGTAAACAACACTTAATCTTCAATAACCAATTCAATAATTCATTACTTTGACTTAATACAATGTTGCGATCAATTTTCGATCGCACCTTTTAGACATATCAATCACTGTAAATGTGTAACCAACAATTTATCCTCAATGCCAGATTCAATAATTCATTACTTTAACTTAATACAATGTTGCCATCAATTGTCGTTTGCACCCTTTAGACATATCAATCACTGAAAATGTGTAAACAACAATTAATCTTCTATAGCCAATTCAATAATTCATTACTTTGACTTAATATAATGTTGCAATCAATATTCGATCGCACCCTTTAGACATATCAATCACTGAAAATGTGTAAACAACAATTAATCTTCAATAACCAAGTTAATAATTCATTACTTTAACTTAATACAATGTTGCAATCAATATTCGATCGCACCCTTTAGACATATCGATCACTGAAAATGTGTAAACAACAATTAATCTTTGATAACCAATTCAATAATTCATTACTTTTACTTAATACAATATTGAGATCAATTGTCGATAACACCTTATAGACATATCAATCACTGTAAATGTGTAAACAACAACTAATCTTCAATAACTAATTAAATAAATCATTACTTTGACTTAATACAATATTGCGATCGATATTCGATCGCACCCTTTAGACATATCAATCATTGTAAATGTGTAAACAAAAATTAATTTTCAATTACAATTTCAATAATTCATTACATTAAGTTAATACAATGTTGCGGTCAATATTCAATCACACCCTTTAGACATATCAATAAAAGAAAATGTGTAAACAACAATTAATCTTCAAAGACCAAATTAATAATTCATTACTTTGACTTAATACAATGTTTCGATAAATTTTCGATCCCATCTTTTAGACATATCAATCACTGTAAATGGGTAAACAACAATTAATCTTCAATACCCAATTCAATAATTCATTACTTTAACTTAATACAATGTTGCGATCAATTGTCGATTGCATCTTTTAGACATATCAATCACTGAAAATGTGTAAACAATAGTTAATCTTCAATAACCAATTCAATAATTCACTACTTTGACTGAATACAATGTTGCGATCAATATTCGATCGCACCCATTAGACATATTAATCACTGAAAATGTGTAAATAAGAATTAATCTTCAACAACTAATTCAATAAGTCATTACTTTGAATTAATACAATGCTACGATTAATATTCGATCGCACCCTTTTACACATATCAATCATTACAAATGTGTAAACAACAATTAACCTTCAATAACAATTTCAATAATTCATTACTTTAACTTAATACAATGTTGCGATCAATATACTATCATACCTTTTAGACATATCAATAACTGTAAATGTGTAAACAACAATTAATCTTCGAAGACCAATTCAATAATTCATTACTTTCACTTAATACAATGTTGCGATCAATTTTTGATCGCACCTTTTAAACATATCAATCACTGTAAATGTGTAAACAACAATAAATCTTCAACACGCAATTCAATAATTCATTACTTTAACTTTAACCCCAAACAACAATACTTCTACTGTTTCAAAATAGTTGCAACATTTGTTGTTGGCACGCTATCCAATACCTAACTTTAACCCCAAATATCTTTAATAATATATAATTAAAAATTATATAAATTTTATATTTGGAAAAAAGACATCAAGACGAATAAAACAAGACCCCATTTGACCATATTTTTTCTTATATATAAAGAATAACACATGAAATAAGTTTGATTCATGAATAGTGCGTACTATTTAAATGTTGCAACTAAATTGCAACAAAGGAAGTACCATATTATTTCTTATAAAAATAACTGAAACTGTGTAAACAACAATTAATCTTCAATAAAAAATTCAATAATTTATTACTTTGACTTAATACAATGTTGCGTTCAATTGTCGATTGCACCCTTTAGACATATCAATCACTATAAATGTGTAAACAACAATTAATCTTCAATTCCCAATTCAATAATTCATTACTTTAACTTAATACAATGTTGCGATAAATTGTTGATTGCACCCTTTAAACATATGAATCACTGGAAATGTGTAAACAATAAATCTTTAATAACCAATTCAATAATTCATTACTTTGACTAAATACAATGTTGCGATAAATATTCGATCACACCCTTTAGACATATCAATCACTGAAAATGTGTAAACATCAATTAATCTTAAATAACCAATTCAATAAACTTTGACTTATACAATGTTGCGATCAATATTCGATCGAACCCATTAGCCATATCAATCACTTTAAATGTGTTAAAATCAATTAATCTTCAGTAATTAATTCAATAAATCATTACTTTGACATAATACAATGTTGCGATCAATATTCGATCGCACCCTTTAAACATATCAATCACTATAAATATGTAAACAATAATTTATTTTCAATAACCAATTCAACAATTCATTACTTTTACTTAATATAATGTTGCGATAAATATTGGAACGCACCCTTTAGATATATCAATCACTGAAAATGTGTAATCAAAAATTAATCTTCAATAACCAATAAAATAATTCATTACTTTGACTTAATAAAATGTTGCGATCAATATTCGATCGCACCAATTAGACATATCAATCACTGAAAATGTGTAAACAACAATTAATCTTCAATAACAATTTCAATAATTCATTACTTTAACTTAATAGAATGTTGCAATCAAAATTCGATGGGACACTTTAGACATATCAATAACTGAAAATGTGTAATCAACAATTAATCTTCAATAACCAATTCAATAATTCATTACTTTGACTTAATACAATGTTGCGATCAATTTTCGATCGCACCTTTTAGACATATCAATCACTGTAAATGTGTAAACAACAATTAATCTTCAATACCCAATTCAATAATTCATTATCTTAACTTAATAAAATGTTGCGATCAATTGTCGATTGCACCCTTTAGACATATCAATCAATGAAAATGTGTAATCAAAAATTAATCTTCAATAACCAATTAAATAATTCATTACTTTGACTTAATAAAATGTTGCGATCAATATTCGATCGCACCAATTAGACATATCAATCACTGAAAATGTGTAAACAACAATTAATCTTCAATAACAATTTCAATAATTCCTTACTTTAACTTAATAGAATGTTGCAATCAATATTCGATGGGACCCTTTAGACATATCAATAACTGAAAATGTGTAATCAACAATTAATCTTCAATAACCAATTCAATAATTCATTACTTTAACTTAATACAATGTTGCGATCAATTTTCGATCGCATCTTTTAGACATATCAATCACTGTAAATGTGTAAACAACAATTATTCTTCAATACCCAATTCAATAATTCATTATCTTAACTTAATAAAATGTTGCGATCAATTGTCGATTGCACCCTTTAGACATATCAATCACTGAAAATGTGTAATCAAAAATTAATCTTCAATAACCAATTCAATAATTCATTACTTTGACTTAATACAATGTTACGATCAATATTCGATCACACCAATTAGACATCTCAATCACTGAAAATGTGTAAACAACAATTAATCTTCAATAACAATTTCAATAATTCATTACTTTAACTTAATACAATGTTGCAATCAATATTCGATGGGACCCTATAGACATATCAATAACTGAAAATGTGTAAACAACAATTAATCTTCAATAAACAATTCAATAATTCATTACTTTGACTTAATACAATGTTGCGATCGATTTTCGATCGCACCTTTTAGACATATCAATCACTGTAAATGTGTAAACAACAATTAATCTTCAATACCCAATTCAATAATTCATTACCCTAACTTAATAAAATGTTGCAATCAATTAACGATTGCATCCTTTAGACATATCAATCACTGAAAATGTGTAATCAACAATTAATCTTTAATAACCAATTCAATATTTAATTACTTAAACTTAATATAACGTTGCGATCAATATTCGATCGCACCCATTAGACATATGAATCACTGAAAATGTGTAAACAACAATAAATATTCAATAATAATTTCAGTAATTCATTACTTTAACTTAATACAATGTTGCGATCAATATTCGATGGAACCCTTTAGAATATCAATAACTGAAAATGTGTCAACAACAATTAAGCTTCAATAACCGATTCAATAATTCATTACTTTGACTTAATACAATGTTGCGATCAATTTTCGATCGCACCTTTTAGACATATCAATCACTGTAAATGTGTAAAAAGCAATTAATCTTCAATACCCAATTCAATAATTCATTACTTTAATTTAATACAATGTTGCAATCAATTGTCGATTGCACCCTTTAGACATATTAATCACTGAAAATGTGTAAAAAACAATTAATCTTCAATAACCAATTAAATTATTCATTACCTTGACTTAATAAAATGTTGCGATCAATATTCGATCGCACCAATTAGACATATCAATCACTGAAAATGTGTAAACAACAATTAATCTTCAATAACAATTTCAATAATTCATTACTTTGACTTAATACAATGTTGCGATCAATTGTCGATTGCACCCTTTAGACATATCAATCACTGAAAATGTGTAATCAAAAATTAATCTTCAATAACCAATTCAATAATTCATTACTTTGACTTAATACAATGTTGCGATCAATATTCGATCGCACCAATTAGACATCTCAATCACTGAAAATGTGTAAACAACAATTAATCTTCAATAACAATTTCAATAATTCATTACTTTAACTTAATACAATGTTGCAATCAATATTCGATGGGACCCTTTAGACATATCAATAACTGAAAATGTGTAAACAACAATTAATCTTCAATAACCAATTCAATAATTCATTACTTTGACTTAATACAATGTTGCGATCAATTTTCGATCGCATCTTTTAGACATATCAATCAGTGAAAATGTGTAAACAACAATTAATCTTCAATATCAATTTCAATAATTCCTTACTTAAACTTAATACAATGTTGCGATCAATATTCGATCGCACCCTTTAGACATATCAATAAAAGAAAATGTGTAAACAACAAGTAACCTTCAACAACCAATTTAATAATTCAATATTTTGACTTAATACAATGTTGCGATCAATTTTCGATCGCACCTTTTAGACATATCAATCACTGTAAATGTGTTAACAACAATTAATCATCACTAGCCAATTCATTAATTTATTACTTTGACTTAATACAATATTGCGATCAATATTTGATAGAACACTTTAGACATATCAATAAGTAAAAATGTGTAAACAATCATTAATCTTCAATAACAAATTCAATAATTCACTACTTTAACTTAATACAATGTTGCGATCAATATTGGACCGCACCTTTTAGACATATCATTAACTGAAAATGTGTCAACAACAATAAATCTTCAATAACCAATTCAATCATTCATTATTTTGACTTAATTTAATGTTGCGGTCAATTTTCGATCGCACCTTTTAGACATATCAATCACTGTAAATGTGTAAAGAATAATTAATCTTCAATGCCAGATTCAATAATTCATTACTTTAACTTAATACAATGTTGCGATCAAATGTCGATTGCACCCTTTAGACATATCAATCACTGAAAATGTGTAAACAACAATTAATCTTCAATAGTCAATTCAATAATTCATTACTTTGACTTAATACAATATTGCGATCAATATTCGATCGCACCCATTAGACATATTAATCACTGAAAATGTGTAAACAACAATTAATCTTCAATAACCAATTCAATAATTCATTACTTTGACTTAATACAATGTTGCGATCAATATTTGACCACACCCATTAGACATATCAATCACTGAAAATTTGTAAACAACAATTAATCTTCAATAGTCAATTCAATAATTCATTACTTTGACTTAATACAATATTGCGATCAATATTCGATCGCACCCATTAGACATATTAATCACTGAAAATGTGTAAACAACAATTAATCTTCAATATCAATTTCAATTATTCATTACTTTAACTTAATACAATGTTGCGATCATTTGTCGATTGCACCTTTTAGACATATCAAAAACATAAAATGTGTAAACAATAATTAATATTCAATAACCAATTCAATAGATCATTACTTTTACTTAAGACAATGTTGCGATCAATATTCGATTGCACATATTAGACATATCAATCACTGAAAATGTGTAAACAACAATTAATCTTCAATAACCAATTTAATAATTCATTACTTTAACTTTTACAATGTTGCGATCAATATTCGATCGCACCCTTTAGACATATCAATCATTGAAAAAGTGTAAACAACAATTAATCTTCAATAACCAACTCATTAAGTCATTACTTTTCCTTAATACAATGTAGCAAACAATTGTCGATCGCATCCTTTAGACATATCAATCACTGAAAATGTGTTTACAACAATTAATCTTCAATAACTAATTTAATAAATCATTACATTGACTTAATACAATATTGCGATCAATATTTGATCGCACCCTTTAGACATATCAATCATTGTAAATGTGTAAATAATAATTAATCTTCAATTACAATTTCAATACTTCATTACTTTAACTTAATACAATGTTGCGATCAATATTCGATCGTACCCTTTAGACATATCAATAACAGAAAAAGTGTAAACAACAATTAATCTTCAATAACCAATTTAATAATTCATTACTTTGACTTAATACAATGTTGAGATCAATTTTCAATCGCACCTTTTAGACATATCAATCACTGTAAATGTGTTAACAACAATTAATCTTCAATATCCAATTCAATAATTCATTATTTTGACTGAATACAATGTTACGATCAATATTTGATCGCACCCTTTAGACATATCAATCACTAAAAATGTGTAAACAACCATTAATCTTCAATAACAAATTCAATAAGTCACTACTTTGACTTAATACAATGTTGCGATCAATAATGGATCGCACCCTTTAGACATACCAATCCACAATTAATCTTCAATACACAATTCAATAATTAATTACTTTGACTTATTACAATGTTGCGATCAATTTTCGATTGCACCTTTTAGACATATCAATCACTGTAAATGTGCAAAAAGCAATTAATCTTCAATACCCAATTCAATAATTCATTACTTTAATTTAATACAATGTTGCAATCAATTGTCGATTGCACCTTTTAGACATATCAATCACTGAAAATGTGTAAAAAAACAATTAATCTTCTATAGTCAATTCAATAATTCATTACTTTGACTTAATACAATATAGCAATCAACATTCGATCGCACCCATTAGACATATCAATCAGTGAAAATGTGTAAACAACAATTAATCTTCAATATCAATTTCAATAATTTCTTACTTTAACTTAATACAATGTTGCGATCAATATTCGATCGCACCCTTTAGACATATCAATAAAAGAAAATGTGTAAACAACAAGTAACCTTCAACAACCAATTTAATAATTCAATATTTTGACTTAATACAATGTTGCGATCAATTTTCGATCGCACCTTTTAGACATATCAATCACTGTAAATGTGTTAACAACAATTAATCATCAATACCCAATTCAATAATTTATTACTTTGACTTAATACAATGTTGCGATCAATATTTGTTAGAACACTTTAGACATATCAATCACTAAAAATGTGTAAACAACCAATAATCTTCAATAAGAAATTCAGTAATTAACTACTTTAACTTAATACAATGTTGCGATCAATATTGGATCGCACCCTTTAGACATATCAATAACTGAAAATGTGTAAACAACAATTAATCTTCAATAACCAATTCAATCATTCATTACTTTGACTTAATTTAATGTTGCGGTCAATTTTCGATCGCACCTTTTGGACATATCAATCACTGTAAATGTGTAAAGAATAATTAATCTTCAATGCCAGATTCAATAATTCATTACTTTAACTTAATACAATGTTGCGATCAATTGCCGATTCCACCCTTTAGACATATCAATCACTGAAAATGTGTAAACAATAATTAATCTTCAATAGTCAATTCAATAATTCATTACTTTGACTTAATACAATATTGCGATCAATATTCGATCGCACCAATTAGACATATTAATTACTGAAAATGTTTAAACAAAAATTAAACTTCAATATCAATTTCAATAATTCATTACTTTAACTTAATATAATGCTGCGATCAATTGTCGATTGCACCCTTTAGACATATCAATAACATAAAATGTGTAAACAACAATTAATAATCAATAACCAATTCAATAATTCATTACTTTTACTTAAGACAATGTTGCGATCAATGTTCGATTGCACATATTAAACATATCAATCACTGAAAATGTGTAAACAACAATTAATCTTCAATAACCAATTCAATAATTCATTATTTTAACTTTTACAATGTTGCGATCAATATTCGATCACACCCTTTAGACATATCAATCATTGAAAAAGTGTAAACAACAATTAATCTTCAATAACCAACTCATTAAGTCATTACTTTTACTTAATACAATGTAGCAAACAATTGTCGATCGCATCCTTTAGACATATCAATCACTGTAAATGTGTATATAACAATTAATATTCAATAACTAATTTAATAAATCATTACATTGACTTAATACAATTTTGCGATCAATATTTGATCGCACCCTTTAGACATATCAATCATTGTAAATGTGTAAACAATAATTAATCTTCAATTACAATTTCAATACTTCATTACGTTAACTTAATACAATGTTGCGATCAATATTCGATCGTACGCTTTAGACATATCAATAACAGAAAAAGTGTAAACAACAATTAATTTTCAATAACCAATTTTATAATTCATTACTTTGACTTTATACAATGTTGCGATCAATTTTCAATCGCACCTTTTAGACATATCAATCACTGTAAATGTGTTAACAACAATTAATCTTCAATACCCAATTCAATGATTCATTATTTTGACTTAATACAATATTACGATCAATATTTGATCGCACCCTTTAGACATATTAATCACTAAAAATGTGTAAACAACCACTAATCTTCAATAACCAATTCAATAATTCACTACTTTGACTTAATACAATGTTGCGATCAATATTGGATCGCACCCTTTAGACATACCAATCCACAATTAATCTTCTATACACAATTCAATAATTAATTACTTTGACTTATTACATTGTTGCAATCAATTTTCGATCGCACCCTTTAGACATATCAATCACTGAAAATGTGTAAACAACAATTATTCTTAAATAACCAATTTAATAATTCATTAGATTGACTTAATACATTGTTGCAACCAATATTCGATCACACCCTTTAGACATATCAATCACTGCAAATGTTTAAACAACAATTAGACATCAATAACCAATTCAATATTTCATTACTTTGACTTAAGACAATGTTGCGATCAATATTCGATTGCACCCATTAGACATATTAATCACTGATAATGTGTAAACAACAATTAATCTTCAATAACCAATTCAATAATTCATTACTTTAACTTAATACAATGTTGCGATCAATATTCGATCGCACCCTTTAGACATATCTATCATTGAAAAAGTGTAAACAACAATTAATCTTCAATAACCAATGCATTAAGTCATTACTTTTACTTAATACAATGTAGCAAACGATTGTCGATCGCATCCTTTAGACATATCAATCACTGTTAATGTATATACAACAATTAATCTTCAATAACTAATTTAATAAATCATTACATTGACTTAATACAATATTGGGATCAATATTTGATCGCACCCTTTAGACATATATATCATTGTAAATGTGTAAACAATAATTAATCTTCAATTACAATTTCAATACTTCATTACTTTAACTTAATACAATGTTGCGATCAATATTCGATCGTACCCTTTAGACATATCAATAACAGAAAAAGTGTAAACAACAATTAATCTTCAATAACCAATTTAATAATTCATTACTTTGACTTAATACAATGTTGCGAACAATTTTCAATCGCACCCTTTAGACATATCAATCACTGAAAATGTGTAAAGAACAATTATTCTTAAATAACCAATTTAATAATTCATTAGTTTGACTTAATATATTGTTGCGATCAATATTCGATCACACCCTTTAGACATATCAATCACTGAAAATGTTTAAACAACAATTAAACATCAATAACCAATTCAATATTTCATTACTTTGACTTAAGACAATGTTGCGATCAATATTCGATTGCACCCATTAGACATATCAATCACTAAAAATGTGTAAACAATAATTAATCTTCAATAACCAATTCAATAATTCATTACTTTAACTTAATACAATGTTGCGATAAATATTCGATCGCACCGTTTAGACATATCAATCATTGAAAAAGTGTAAACAATAATTAATCTTCAATACCCAATTCAATAATTCATTATTTTGACTTAATACAATGTTACGATCAATATTTGATCGCACCCTTTAGACATATCAATCACTTAAAATGTGTAAACAACCATTAATCTTTAATAAGCAATTCAATAATTCACAACTTTGACTTAATACAATGTTGCGATCAATATTGGATCGCACCATTTAGACAAACCAATCAACAATTAATCTTCAATTTACAATTCAATAATTCATTACTTTGACTTATTACAATGTTGCGATCAATTTTCGATCACACCCTTTAGACATATCAATCACTGAAAATGTGTAAACAACAATTACTCATAAATAACCAATTTAATAATTCATTAGTTTTACTTAATACAATGTTGCGATCAATATTCGATCACACTCTTTAGACATATCAATAACTGAAAATGTTTAAACAACAAATAAACATCAATAACCAATTCAATAATTCATTACTTTAACTTAATACAATGTTACAATCAATTGTCGATCGCACCCTTTAGATATATCAATCTTTGAAAATGTGTAAACACCAATTAATATTCAACACCTTATTCAATATTTCATTACTTTCACTTAATACAATGTTGCGATGATTTGTCGATCGCACCTTTTAGACATATCAATCACTGAAAATGTGTAAACAACAATTAATCTTCAATAACCAATTCAATAATTCATTACTTTGACTTAATACAATGTTGCGATCAATATTCTATTGCACCCATTAGACATATCAATCACTGAAAATGTGTAAACAACAATTAATCTTCAATAACCAACTCAATAATTCATTACTTTGACTTAATACAATGTTGCGATCAATATTTGATCGCACCCTTTAGACATATCAATCATTGTAAATGTGTAAACAATAATTAATCATCAATTACAATTTCAATACTTCATTACTTTAACTTAATACAATGTTGCGATCAATATTCGATTGTACCCTTTAGAAATATCAAATACAGAAAATGTGTAAACAACAATTAATTTTCAATAACGAATTTAATAATTCATTACTTTGACTTAATACAATGTTGCGATCAATTTTCAATCGCACCTTTTAGACATATTAATCATAGAAAATGTGTAAACAACAATTATTCTTAAATAACCAATTTAATAATTCATTAGTTTGACTTAATACATTGTTGCGATCAATATTCGATCACACCCTTTAGACATATCAATCACTGAAAATGTTTAAACAACAAATAAACATCAATAACAAATTCAATATTTCATTACTTTGACTTAAGACAATGTTGCGATCAATATTCGATTGCACCCATTAGACATATCAATCACTGAAAATGTGTAAACAACAATTAATCTTCAATAACTAATTCAGTAATTCATTACTTTAACTTAATACAATGTTGCGATCAATATTCGATCGCACCCTTTAGACATATCAATCATTGAAAAAGTGTAAACAACAATTAATCTTCAATAACCAATTCATTAAGTCATTACTTTTACTTAATACAATGTAGCAAACAATTGTCGTTCGCATCCTTTAGACATATCAATCAGAGTAAATGTGTATACAACAATTAATCTTCAATAACTAATTTAATAAATCATTACATTGACTTAATACAATATTGCGATCAATATTTGATCGCACCCTTTAGACATAACAATCATTGTAAATGTGTAAACAATAATTAATCTTCAATTACAATTTCAATACTTCATTACTTTAACTTAATACAATGTTGCGATCAATATTCGATCGTACCCTTTAGACATATCAATAACAGAAAATGTGTAAACAACAATTAATCTTCAATAACCAATTTAATAATTCATTACTTTGATTTAATACAATGCTGCGATCAATTTTCAATCGCACCTTTTAGACCTATCAATCTTTTAAAATGTGTAAACACCAATTAATCTTCAGTACCTTATTCAATATTTCATTACTTTAACTTAATACAATGTTGCGATCAATTGTCGATCGCACCCTTTAGACATATTAATCACTGAAAATGTGTAAACAACAATTAATCTGCAATACCCAATTCAATAATTCATTATTTTGACTTAATACAATGTTACGATCAATATTTGATCGCACCCTTTAGACATATCAATCACTAAAAATGTGTAAACAACCATTAATCTTCAATAACCAATTCAATAATTCACTACTTTGACTTAATACAATGTTGCGATCAATATTGGATCGCACCCTTTAGACAATCCAATCAACCATTAATCTTCAACATACAATTCAATAATTCATTACTTTGACTTATTACAATGTTGCGATCAATTTTCGATCGCACCCTTTAGACATATCAATCACTGAAAATTTGTAAACAACAATTATTCTTAAATAACCAATTTAATAATTCATTAGTTTGACTTAATACAATGTTGCGATCAATATTCGATCACACCTTTTAGACATATCAATCACTGAAAATGTTTAAACAACAAATAAACATCAATAACCAGTTCAATAATTCATTCCTTTAACTTAATACAATGTTACGATCAATTGTCGATCGCACCCTTTAGACATATCAATCTTTGAAAATGTGTAAACACCAATTAATCTTCAGTACCTTATTCAATATTTCATTACTTTAACTTAATACAATGTTGCGATCAATTGTCGATCGCACCCTTTAGACAAATTAATCATTGAAAATGTGTAAACAACAATTAATCTTCAATAACCAATTCAATAATTCATTACTTTGAATTAATACAATGTTGCGATCAATAACCGATTGCACCCATTAGACATATCAATCACTGAAAATGTGTAAACAACAATTAATCTTCAATAACCAATTCAATAATTCATTACTTTAACTTAATACAATGTTGCGATCACCCTTTAGACATATCAATAATTGAAAAAGTGTAAACAACAATTAATCTTCAATAACCAATTCATTAAGTCATTACTTTTACTTAATACAATGTAGCAAACAATTGTCGATCGCATCATTTAGACATATCAATCAGAGTAAATGTGTATACAACAATTAATCTACAATAACTAATTTAATAAATCATTACATTGACTTAATATAATATTGCGATCAATATTTGATCGCACCCTTTAGACATAACAATCATTGTAAATGTGTAAACAATAATTAATCTTCAATTACAATTTCAATACTTCATTACTTTAACTTAATACAATGTTGCGATCAATATTCGATCGTACCCTTTAGACATATCAATAACAGAAAATGTGTAAACAACAATTAATCTTCAATAACCAATTTAATAATTCATTACTTTGACTTAATACAATGTTGCGATCAATTATGAATCGCACCTTTTAGACATATCAATCACTTTAAATGTGTTAACAACAATTAATCTTCAATACCCAATTCAATAATTCATTATTTTGACTTAATACAATGTTACGATCAATATTTGATCGCACCCTTTAGACATATTAATCACTAAAAATGTGTAAACAACCATTAATCTTCAATAACCAATTCAATAATACACTACTTTGACTTAATACAATATTGCGATCAATATTGGATCGCACCATTTAGACAAACCAATCAACAATTAATCTTCAACATACAATTCAATAATTCATTACTTTGACTTATTACAATGTTGCGATCAATTTTCGATCGCACCCTTTAGACATATCAATCACTGAAAATTTGTAAACAACAATTATTCTTAAATAACCAATTTAATAATTCATTAGTTTGACTTAATACAATGTTGCGATCAATATTCGATCACACCCTTTAGACATATCAATCACTGAAAATGCTTAAACAACAAATAAACATCAATAACCAATTCAATAATTCATTACTTTAACTTAATAAAATGTTTCGATCAATTGTCGATCGCACCCTTTAGACATATCAATCTTTGAAAATGTGTAAACACCAATTAATCTTCAGTACCTTATTCAATATTTCATTACTTTAACTTAATACATTGTTGCGATCAATTGTCGATCGCACCCTTTAGACATATCAATCACTGAAAATGTGTAAACAACAATTAATCTTCAATAACCAATTCAATAATTCATTACTTTGACTTAATACAATGTTGCGATCAATATTCGATTGCACCCATTAGACATATCAATCACTGAAAATGTGTAAACAACAATTAATCTTCACTAACCAATTCAATAATTCATTACTTTAACTTAATACAATGTTGCGATCAATATTCGATCGCACCCTTTAGACATATCAATAATTGAAAAAGTGTAAACAACAATTAATCTTCAATAACCAATTCATTAAGTCATTACTTTTACTTAATACAATGTAGCAAACAATTGTCGATCGCATCCTTTAGACATATCAATCACTGTAAATGTGTATACAACAATTAATCTTCAATAACTAATTTAATAAATCATTACATTGACTTAATACAATATTGCGATCAATATTAGATCGCACCCTTTAGACATATCAATCATTGTAAATGTGTAAACAATAATTAATCTTCAATTACAATTTCAATACTTAACTTAATACAATGTTGCGATCAATATTCGATCGTACCCTTTAGACATATCAATAACAGAAAATGTGTAAACAACAATTAATCTTCAATAACCAATTTAATAATTCATTACTTTGATTTAATATAATGTTGCGATCAATTTTCAATCGCACCTTTTAGACATATCAATCACTGTAAATGTGTTAACAACAATTAATCTTCAATACCCAATTCAATAATTCATTATTTTGACTTGATACAATGTTACGATCAATATTTGATCGCACCCTTTAGACATATCAATCACTAAAAATGTGTAAACAACCATTAATCTTCAATAACCAATTCAATAATTCACTACTTTGACTTAATACAATGTTGCGATCAATATTGGATCGCACCCTTTAGATATACCAATCAACAATTAATCTTCAATACACAATTCAATAATTTATTACTTTGACTTATTAGAATGTTGCGATCAATTTTCGATCGCACCCTTTAGACATATCAATCACTGAAAATGTGTAAACAACAATTATTCTTAAATAACCAATTTAATAATTCATTAGTTTGACTTAATACAATGTTGCGATCAATATTCGATCACACCTTTTAGACATATCAATCACTGAAAATGTTTAAACAACAATTAAACATCAATAACCAATTCAATAATTAATTACTTTAACTTAATACAATGTTACGATCAATTGTCGATCGCACCCTTTAGACATATCAATCTTTGAAAATGTGTAAACACAAATTAATCTTCAATACCTTATTCTATATTTCATTACTTTAACTTAATACAATGTTGCGATCAATTGTCGATCGCACCCTTTAGACATATCAATCACTGAAAATGTGTAAACAACAATTAATCTTCAATAACCTATTCAATAATTCATTACTTTGACTTAATACAATGTTGCGATCAATATTCGGTCGCACCCTGTAGATATATCAATCACTGAAAATGTAACACCTAAACCCCCGCCCCGATGGAATGGGAACGCAGAATCTGGATGCTACGGTTTGGAAGACAAATAACGGATAACGCTTAAACAGATATTGAAATCACTCTCAAACTTGAAAGATAGTTCATTTAAATTCAAATTCAAATAGTTCGAAACGAATCCAAAATCCAATAATTTGAGAATAAATCCTAGATATTCAAAAGTTAATTAATCTGAAACAAATCCAAAAGATAGTGCAGCGGGTTCAAATACAAAAATATGTCTAGCAAAATAAACTGAGGTGAAATCCAAGTATTAAAATGATGTCATGTGAATGCTCGATGCTAGTGATATCCTGCTATCCCACCTGACTGTCTAAACTCAGCAAATTCCATTCCCAAAAAGGGTTCAAAACATACAAAACAAAAATAAAAACAACGAAGGGTCAGACTATCGATGTTTGGTTAGTAAGCCAATGCCCAACAAACACAAGCATATGCGTCTTATTAAACAGAATGATATGTCATGCACCAATGCAGGTTAGTTAACAACCAAAGGGTACAAACAGAAGCAAACGTGTTGATTATCAAATAAAGTTATCCCAAAATTAATCCCCTTATAGTGATCTAGTATAAGTGATTACAGATTATTGCATTTACCGTCTGAAAAAAAAGCTTTACAATTATCAAATTATTTTTTGAAGGAAGAGTGTAACCGAATAGTAGTTTGGTAAGCAGTCCGGCATGTAATTCGGTCAGAGAGCACTATCAGACTTACCGAATAGTATTCCAGAGGGTGATTATCCGAATAGACAGTCTGAAAGGTAGCTCGGTCAGAGAGTATAACTAGAGATACCGAATAGTATTCCGGTAAACAATCCGGTAGATAGCTCGGCCAGAGGGTGATTATACGAATCTAAGGAAGTTCCAAGTAACAGTTCGGTTCCTATTCTGGTATGAAGCTCGGTCAGAGAGTTTCAAGTCTCTCAGACATGAATTGTTATTCGGTACCTAGCTCGGTGAAGAGCTCGGTCAGAGATGTTGAACAGTCTTCTGAGACTCATACCAAACTATAGTTCAATAGCTAATTCGGTAGCTAGTTCGGTCAGAGAGTGATTCTATTTATCTCAAGGCTCACCGAATTGTATTTCGGTAACCAGCTCTGTAAGGAGTTCGGCCAGTGACCATCCTACGTCCAGTTTCCAGTTTTTAAATGACAGTCCGGTATCTAATCCGGTAAACAGTCCGGTTACGGACCTTGGGCACATTTTTAGCCTAATTCAGATTATGTCATTCGCCAATCAAAATCTCACTATCCAAATGGGTCTAATCCTAACACTTACAGCCAATTAGGAGTCACAATATACACTACCCAAGTTAGAACCCAAAAGAAAGCAACTAGTATCAGCAAGAATCAAACCAAAACATATCCAACACATAACCAGAAGCAGAAACATATCATTATCACAGAGTTTCAGATTACCCAATTATTTAGGTGTTTAACTTACCAGGTCTGTCCTTAGTCTAATAACAAAATTGGGAATAGAAATAGACAGATAGGGTTAAACCCTCAGAGATGGATCAAAGATCCCGGAAGTGATGTTGTCGCATCCAGACAGTGAGCAAAGCTCCAAAAGTGAGGCCGTCGCATCTAGAAAGTGGTTGGCAATCAAGGCCAGATACGTTTTCGGGCATCGATGTATACATCTAGTTTTCCCTAACAGCATGCTGGTCTTATCGTATTAACCTTAGGACAGGACTTTAACAGATTACAGAATTCAGATTCCAAATTGCTGACAAACAGCAGATATATATGGACACTAATTCACATGTCCGATCATAAACAGATAATATGGCAAAAATATACCCAAGCAATTTATATCAAATGCAGCAGATTAAGTATTCAATCACAGATTTCAACTTATACTAATTTAACCAATTTGCAGACAATTAAACAAACCAAATCCAGAATAAATCATAAATCCCGAATTCACAATTATTAGGGTTTATACCCAAAAAGCAATAAAAATCAATTGAGACCCAATATAACCCAAATCATGAAATTGTCGCCAAGGGTTTCAAGACCCAAATCATAAGGTACAAGAATCCCAAATCAATTTTAAAAATCAAAGTCCAAATCGATAAACCCTAATTACAATTAAAATCCCCAATTTTAATAGAAATCAATTTAGAGCAAAAAGAGAAGGAATCATTACCTAGAATGTGAAGAAATCAATTCCGCACAAAACCCAAGTGAAATCCTCAACAATTAAAGCATAGAAATTCGTATAGTGGTTTTCTTGATTTGAGAGAAAATAAGAACACGTAACAATCAAGTTTCAAGGTTTTGGTGAGAATGAATTCTAAAAGCTTCTTTTCACATATATACAGGTGGTAAATATCCCCACCAAACCAACCCATATGTTTCATGTGGTTTTAAAAATAATCCCATTTTAGAAATATTTACAAAATTAACTCAAATATCAAATCGTTTTCAAAACCAATCCAAAAGTCAACTTAGTCAAATCATTTGGTCGAACCGAAAAAGTCAACATTTTACAAAAACGCCAATTTTACCATTGAATGATAAATAGACCAAAAATTAAATAGAATTTCAAAATAAGCAGACGAATAGCCCCAGATTATGGACATGACAGAAAATGTGTAAAAAACAAACTATCTTCAATACCCAATTCAATAATTCATTACTTTAACTTAATACAATGTTGCAATCAATTGTCGATCGCACCCTTTAGACATATCAATCACTGAAAATGTGTAAACAACAATTAATCTTCAATAACTAATTTCAGAAATCATTACTTTGACTTAATACAATGTTGCGATCAATATTCGATCGCACCCTTTAGACATATCAATCATTGTAATTGTATAAAAAACAATTAATCTTCAATAACCAATTCAATAATTCATTACTTTAACTTAATACAATGTTGGGATCAATATTCGATCGCACCCTTTAGACATATCAATCACTGAAAATAAACAACAACTAATCTTCAATAACCAAGTCAATAATTCATTAGTTTATCTTCAAACAATGTTGCGATCAATTGTCGATTGCACCCTTTAGACATATCAATCACTGAAAATGTGTAAACAACAATTAATCTTTAATAACAATTTCAATAAATCATTACTTTCACTTAATAGAATGTTGCGATCAATATTCGATCGCACCCATTAGACATATTAGTAACTGAAAATGTCTAAAGAATATTTAATCTTCAATAACAAATTCAATAATTCTATAGTTTGACTTAATACAATGTTTCGAGAAATATTCGATCGCACCCATTAGACATATCAATCACTGAAAATGCGTAAACAGCAATTAATGTTCAATAAGATATTCAAAAATTAATTACTGCAACTTAATACAATGTTGCGATCAATATTCGATCCCATCCTTAAGACATATCAATCACTGTAAATGTGTAAACAACAATTAATCTTCAATACTCAATTCAATAATTCATTACGTTAACTTAATATAATGTTGCGATCAACTGTCAATCGCACCCTTTAGACATATCAATCACTGAAAATGTGTAAACAACAATTAATCTTCAATAACCAATTCAATAATTCATTACTTTAACTTAATACAATGTTGCAATCACTTGTCGATCGCACCCTTTAGAAATATAAATCAGTGAAAATGTGTAAACAATAATTAATCTTCAATAACCTATTCAATAATTCATTACTTTAACTTAATACAATGTTGCGATCAATTGTGGATCGCACCCTTTAGACATATTGATACGGCAAAAACTCAAGAACTAAGCATGAATCACCTCCGAATCAATAGATGTTCCCAAACCTAAATTCAATCAATCTACAAGAACCCTTCACCCCCAAAACAGCAAGGAATTGGTAACAAAGAGTATAGAATGTTTAAGAATTGAATTAACGCCACAAGCCAATACTTACTTGATAAGTTGAATCAATCCTTAAAGTAAAATAGTCTGGAATCAAACCTTTCCACTCTCAAAATAATGTTTTAATCAAGTCTCCCACCAACGCACATAAAGAAGGGTTTAAATCAAAGGCCCTTTACAAATGAAACCCTAAAAATCTTAAAGGCTGGGCTATAAATCAGTGGCCCAACACTAATTAATTCATGCACATGGCTTTTAAGTGAGGCACATGCATATTAAATACAGATCAGAATATTTTAAAGCACAACATTATAAAATAAAAGAAGCCCATATATTCATTTAAAGATAGTTAAGCCTAAGCCCATTTGATTAGACTTCTGCTTCAGATATTTGGCCAAGTGTTTAGCCTTCTGGACTTGGTTCCTCTAATGTGCATAAACACCTCAGCATCTCTTTAAACCACGTTATTTAAACCATTCATAATCTCTTTGTTCTTGTTTGTTCTTATTCTCTCTTAGAATTATTTCCTTCCAGGCTCAATTTCCTTTAAAAAAAAATCGTCCACATACATTTTCTTCATCTCGTATGTGACTAATATTTTGACAGTTTTTTTCTTTTATTTTTTCCGTCTTAACAGTAAATTGCATCTAGTTTTGTGCTTTCTTCATTTCTTTAGGTATTCTTTCTTTCCTTCTATTGAATTGTGTTGCTGTTATGCTTATTGGTTAGTAGTACTCAATCTGGACAAGTAAAACTATGCTTGAATCTAGAGTGGGAAAAGGCAAGAGTAGGTGAGCTCATTGAGGGTAAAAGCCATATTTTTGAGTGAAACACGAGGGTATCCATTCTGACTTGGAGTGAAACACGTGAGGGAGTGTGTGAGGAACTATTCTAATTTTTTTTCCTGCAGGTTTTACATCATGAGTGCTTCAAATGAAGTTAAAAGTAGTGACAAGGAGGAAAAGAATAGTGAGGCTGAGCAAACCACATTCTTTACATTGCAGGCAATGCAACAACAGTTCCAAAGGATTGAGAACATGTTCAGAGATGTTAGTGATAAATTTGATAGGCAAGATCAGGCCATTAGAGAGTTGCAAAGAGAGACTCCAACTAATGGTGCAGTAAGAAGGCGAAATGAACGGGAACTAACTCCAGTGCCTTCAGACTATGAGGATGAATATGAAGATAGGAGGGATGAAGAAGAATGGAATAGGGCTAGATTTGACAGAACGGGAGCAAGAAATGATAGAGGAAGAGGAAGAGGTTATAGGGGCCGAATTAATGCAAGGAGAGAAGATAGAGTTGAACATGTTGATAGAAACTTGGGTAGTATTAAGATGAAAATATCCTCTTTCCAAGGCAAAAATGATCCAGAAACTTATTTGGAATGGGAGAGAATGGTAGAAATGATTTTTGAATGTCATAACTTCTCAGAAGAAAAGAAGGTGAAGCTGGCTGCTGTGGAATTCCATGACTATACACTTGTTTGGTGGGATCAGCTTGTTTTGAATAGAAGAAGGAATGGAGAGGATCCTATTGAGACTTGGGCTGAGATGAAGAGGGTAATGAAGAAAAGATTTGTACCTAGCTTCTTTTATAGGGAGCTACATCAAAAGCTCCAAACTTTGAGACAAGGCACTAGAAGTGTTGAAGAATACCATAAGGAGATGGAGATAGCCATGATTAGGGCGAATGTAGAAGAAGATAGGGAGGCAACCATGGCACGTTTCTTGACTGGTTTAAATAAAGACATAGCAAACGTCATTGAGCTGCACCATTACATTGAATTAGAGGAGATGGTGAACATGGCTATGAAGATAGAGAAGCAGCTCAAGTACAAAGGGCCCAGCAAGACTTCTTATTCGAGCTTTACAGTAAGTTGGAACTCCAAATGGTCCAAGAAAGATGAGAAGTACAAGGATAAGTCAAAAGAAGAGAAGAACAAGACATATCTGAAAGGTACTTTAAAAACTTCTAGTTTTTCTCATTCCAATTCTAAAAAGCATAGATCTATTTAATGCTTTAAATGTCTTGGTGTTGGTCATATTGCTTCTCAATGTCCGAATAAGAAAATAATGATTGTAAGAAGTGGGGAAGTTATTTCAGAAGATGAGGGTAGTGATGAAAATGATTCTGATTCAATGCCTGAATTGGAGGATTATTTAGATGTGGAAGTTGAGGATACACCCAGGGGTGAATTACTTGTTACTAGGCGTGTTTTGAATACACAAGCAAGGGAAGATGGACTTTAGCAAAGAGAAAATATTTTTCACTCTAGGTGCCTAGTGAATGAAAAAATTTGTAGCTTGATAATTGATGGGGGAAGTTGCACTAATG
Source organism: Cardiospermum halicacabum (assembly GCA_031304145.1). Lineage (NCBI taxonomy): Eukaryota > Viridiplantae > Streptophyta > Magnoliopsida > Sapindales > Sapindaceae > Cardiospermum > Cardiospermum halicacabum. The sequence continues at coordinate 10,876,338 of CM062389.1, forward strand.
TAGCTAGCATAATGATGGTAGAAAAACTGGGGTTGGATTGTTTGAGGCATCCAAGACCGTATAGGCTGCAATGGTTGAATGACATGGGAGAAATCAAGGTGAATAAACAAGTTCTTGTGAATTTCTCCATTGGTAAGTATTCTGATCAAGTTCTTTGTGATGTTGTACCTATGCATGCAAGTCATTTATTGCTTGGTAGACCTTGGCAATATGATAGGAGAGTGTTACATGATGGATTTAAGAATAGGTACTCATTTTCCATGGGGGATCAGAAGTTTGTTCTTGCTCCATTGTTACCAAAAGAGGTCTATGAAGACCAAATGCAATTGAAAAGAAGTATGGAAGCAATGCAACAAAGGAAGGCTGAAAAGACTCGAGAAAAACAAGAATTGACGAAAATTGAGGGGAAGGCTGAGAGCCTTGCAAAAGGAGAGCAGAAATTGAAAATAGAAGAAAAGAGAGACGGTGAGACAGAGAATGAGAGAAGAAAAGAGGGGAAAGAGGCCTCAAAAGAAATTCAATTAAAAGGCCCAAATGAGAGAAAAGGCAGAAAAAAAAAACTTCTATGCAAAAATGAGAGATGAAAGGGTTGCTTATAAGGAAAGTCGATGCTTGTTTGTACTCTTGTACAAGGAAGCTTACTTTAATGAATCTGACCTTGACCCAAGTTTGCCTAGTTGTGTTGTTTCTTTGTTGCAGGAATATGGAGACCTTTTTCCTGAGGACCTGCCCAAGGAGTTGCCACCTATTAGGGGAATAGAGCATCAAATTGATTTCATGCCCGGAGCACAAATTCCAAACAGACTAGCTTATAGAGCTAACCCAGAAGAAACTAAGGAAATCCAAAAGCAGGTTCAAGAGTTGCTGCAAAAGGGACACATAAGAGAAAGTTTGAGTCCTTGTGCCGTACCGGTTATACTAGTACCTAAGAAGGATGGGAGTTGGTGCATGTGTGTAGATTGCAGAGCTATTAATAAGATAACGGTAAAGTATCGTCATCCTATACCTAGGTTAGAAGATATGCTTGATGAATTGCATGGTGCTTGTGTATTTACCAAGATTGATTTAATGAGTGGTTACCATCAGATTAGAATGAAAATTGGTGATGACTGGAAAACTGCTTTTAAAACAAAACATGGTTTATATGAGTGGATGGTAATGCCTTTTGGGTTAACTAATGCCCCTAGCACTTTCATGAGATTGATGAATCATGTGTTGAGATCTTTTATTGGTAGATTTGTTATGGTATATTTTGATGACATACTGATTTATAGCAAAAGCATTGATGAACATTTTTGAGCATCTTAAGACTGTGTTAGATGCACTTAAGGTAGAAAAGTTGTATACGAAGTTGAAAAGTGTACATTTTGCATGGATCGTGTTACTTTTCTTGGTTATGTTGTTTCTTCTAATGGGGTTGAGGTGGACCAAGAGAAGGTCAAGGCAATCAAGGAGTGGCCACGACCTACAAGTATTTCTCAGGTAAGATCTTTTCATGGACTTGCTAGTTTTTACAGGAGATTTGTCAAGGATTTTAGCTCTATAGCAGCCCCATTAACAGAGATTGTTAAAAAGGAGGTAGGTTTTATTTGGGGTGAGGCGCAGGAACATGCTTTCAATACTTTGAAAGATAAACTTTGTTATGCTCCTATTTTGAGTTTACCTGATTTTTCTTCTTCTTTTGAAATAGAGTGTGATGCCTCTGGTATAGGTATTGGTGCTGTTTTGTTGCAGGGAAAGCGACCTATTGCTTACTTTAGTGAGAAGTTGAATGGTGCTCAGTTGAATTATTCAACTTATGATAAGGAGTTGTATGCATTGGTGAGAGCTCTATAAACCTGGCAACATTATCTATGGCCTAAGGAATTCGTGATTCACACTGACCATGAAAGTTTGAAGCACTTTAAAGGCCAAGGTAAGTTGAATAAAAGGCATGCTAAGTGGCTGGAGTTCATAGAGACTTTCCCATATGTTGTGCACTACAAACAAGGTAAAGAAAATGTGATTGCTGATGCATTATCTAGAAGGTATGCTCTGATCTCTTCTCTTAGTTCTAAGCTGATTGGATTTGAGTATATAAAAGAATTGTATAAATAAGATTCTTATTTTGCCAATGTGTATGATGCATGCGAAGAAGTTGCCTTTAAGAAGTTTTATAGGAATGATGGGTATTTATTTAGAGATAACAAGCTTTGTATTCCTACATGTTCTATGCGTGAATTGCTTGTTAAGGAGTCTCATAATGGTGGTTTGATGGGACATTTTGGTATTGCTAAAACACTTGATATATTACAAGAGCATTTTTATTGGCCTAACATGAAAAAGGATGTTGAGAGAGTTTGCTCTAGTTGTATAGCATGTAGGCAAGCCAAGTCCAAGGTGAAGCCTCACGGGTTGTACACCCCTCTAACTGTTCCTAATAGTCCTTGGGTTGATATCTCTATGGATTTTGTGTTAGGATTACCTAGGACCAGGAAAGGTTGTGATAGCATATTTGTTGTAGTGGATAGATTTAGTAAAATGGCTCATTTTATTGCATGTCATAAATCTGATGATGCTACACATATTGCTGATTTGTTCTTTAGGGATGTGGTTAGATTGCATGGCATTCCTAAAACAATTGTTTCTGACAGAGATTCTAAATTCTTAAGCCACTTTTGGCGTGTTTTATGGGGTAAATTGGGGACTAAGTTGTTATTTTCTACTACTTGTCATCCTCAAACTGATGGCCAAACTGAAGTGGTTAATCGAACTTTAGGCTCTTTATTACATGCTGTTGTGCGTAAAAATTTTAAAACATGGGAAGATTGTTTACCTCTGATAGAGTTTGTTTACAATAGGAGCATACATTCTTCTACAGGTTATTCTTCATTTGAGATTGTTTATGGTTTTCACCCATTAACTCTATTGGATTTAATGCCTTTACCATTTAATGAGATTGTTAATATAGATGGGCAGCAAAGAGCAGAAGTGGTTAAAACAATACATGAGAAAGCTAGGCAACACATTGAGGACAAGAACAAGAAATATGCTCAAAAGGCCAACAAAGGGCGTAGGGTGATGAAGTTTGAACCAAGAGATTGGGTTTGGGTACATTTCCGGAAGGAAAGATTTCCTAAGCAAAGAAAGTCGAAGCTCGATCCTAGAGGCGATGGTCCTTTCCAAGTACTTGAGCGCATCAATGATAATGCCTATAGGGTGGATTTACCAGGTGAGTATGGTGTTAGTGCTACTTTTAATGTTTCTGATTTGTCTCCTTTTATCAAAGTAGGTTCTGATTCGAGGTCGAATCCTTTTGAAGAGGGAGGGAATGATGCAACTCACCAAAGCAATGATGAAGTCTTGATGATGCCAGCAGGTCCAATTACAAGATCACGCTCTTCTAAACTCAAAGCACGACTTCAGATTTATGTACAAGCATTGATTTTACAAGAACTTCAAGAGGATATGATGATCAAGTTTGGGGAAGAACATCTATTGATTCGGAGGTGATTCATGCTTAGTTCTTATGTTGTTGCCGTATCACATATCAATCACTTAAAATGTGTAAACAACAATTAATCTTCAATAACTAATTCAATAAATCATTACTTTGACTTAATACAATGTTGCGATCAATATTCGATCGCACCCTTTAGACATATCAATCATTGTAAATGTGTAAAAAACAATTAATCTTCAATAACCAATTCAATAATTCATTACTTTAACTTAATACAATGTTGGGATCAATATTCGATCGCACCCTTTAGACATATCAATCACTGAAAATGAACAACAATTAATCTTCAATAACCAATTCATTACTTTATCTTCATACAATGTTGCGATCAATTGTCGATTGCACCCTTTAGACATATCAATCACTGAAAATGTGTAAACAACCATTAATCTTTAATAACAATTTCAATAAATTATTACTTTCACTTAATAGAATGTTGCGATCAATATTCGATCGCACCCATTAGACATATTAGTAACTTAAAATGTCTAAACAATATTTAATCTTCAATAATAAATTCAATAATTCAATAATTCAATACTTTGACTTAATACAATGTTGCGAGCAATATTCGATCGCACCCATTAGACATATCAATCACTGAAAATGCGTAAACAGCAATTCATGTTCAATAAGATATTCAAAAATTAATTACTGTAACTTAATACAATGTTGCGATCAATATTCGATCCCATCCTTAAGACATATCAATCACTGTAAATGTGTAAACAACAATAAATCTTCAATACCCAATTCAATAATTCATTACGTTAACTTAATATAATGTTGCGATCAATTGTCGATCGCACCCTTTAGACATATCAATCACTGAAAATGTGTAAACAACAATTAATCTTCAATAACCAATTCAATAATTCATCACTTTAACTTAATACAATTTTGCAATCAATTGTCGATCGCACTCTTTAGAAATATAAATCACTGAAAATGTGTAAACAATAATTAATTTTCAATAACCAATTCAATAATTCATTACTTTAACTTAATACAATGTTCCGATCAATTGTCGATCGCACCCTTAAGATATATCAATCAGTGAAAATGTGTAAATAACAATTAATCTTCAATAACCAATTCAATAATTCATTACTTTGACTCAATAAAATGTTGCGATCAATATTCGATCTTACACTTTAGGCATATCCATCACTTAAAATGAGTAAACAACAATTAATCTTTAATAACAAATTTAATAATTCACTACTTTGACTTAATACAGTGTTGCGATCAATACCCAATTCAATAATTCATTACTTTAACCTAATACAATTTTGCGATCAATTGTCGATCGCACTCTTTTGACATATCAATCACTGAAAATGTGTATAAACCAATTAATGATCAAATCCCTGTTCAATAATTCATTACTTTAACTTAATACAATGTAGCGATCAATTGTCGATCGCACCCTTTAGACATATCAATCACTGAAAATGTGTAAACAACAATTAATTTTCAATACCCAATTCTATTGACTTTGACTTAATATAATGTTGTGATCAATATTTGATCCCACCCATTAGACATATCTATCACTATAAACATGTTAACAATATTTAATCTTTAATAACCAATTCAATAATTCATTACTTTGACTTAATACAATGTTGCGATCAATATTTGATCGCACCCTTTAAACATATCAATCACTGAAAATGCGTTAACAAAACATCAATAACCAATTCAATAATTCATTACTTTGATGTAATGCAATGTGGCGATCACTATTCGATCGCACCGTTTAGAAATTGCAATCACTATAAATGGGTAAACAACAATTAATCTTCAATAACCAATTCAATAATTCATTACTTTGACTTAAAACATTATTGCGATCAATATTCCATCGCAACGTTTAGACATATCAATCACTGTAAATGGGTAAACAACAATTAATCTTCAATAACCAATTCAATAATTCATTACTTTAACTTAATACAATGTTTCGATCAATTGTCGATCTTACCCTTAAGACATATCAATACCTGAAATGTGTAAACAATAATTAATCTTCAATAACCAATTCAATAATCCATTAGTTTAACTTAATACAATGTTGCTATCAATTGTCGATCGCATCGTTAGACATATCAATCACTGAAAATGTGTAAACAACAAATAAACATCAATGACCAATTCAATAATTCATTACTTTGACGTAAAACAATGTTGCGATCAATATTCGATCGCATTGTTTAGACATAACAATCACTATAAATCGGAAAACAATAATTAATCTTCAATAACCAATTCAATAATTCATTATTTTGACTTAATACAATGCTGCAGTCAATATTCGATCGCATCCTTTAGACATTTCAATCACTGTAAATGTTTAAACAACAATTAATCTTCAAAAACCAATTCAATAATTCATTACTTTGACATAATACAATGTTGCGATCAATTGTCGATCGCACCCTTTAGACATATCCATCACTGTAAATGTGTAAATAACAATTAATCTTCAATAATACAATTAATAATTCATTAATTTGACTTAATAAAATGTTGCGATCAATATTCGATCGCACCGTTTAGATATATCAATCACTGTAAATGGGTAAACAACAATTAATTTTCAATAACCAATTCAATAATTCATTTCTTTAACTTAATACAATGTTGCGATCAGTTGTCGATTGCACCCTTAAGACATATCAATCACTGAAAATGTGTAAACAACAATTAATCTTCAATAACCAATTTAATAATTCATTAATTTGACCTAATACAATGCTTCGATCAATATTCGATCGCACCCTTTAGACATATCAATCACTGAAAATGTGTAAACAAAAATTAATCTTCAATAACCAATTCAATAATACATTACTTAGACTTAATACAGTGTTGCGATCAATATTCGATCGCACCCTCTAGACATATCAATAAATGAAAATGTGTAAACAACAATTAAACATCAATAACCAATTCAATAATTCATTACTTTGACGTATTACAATGTTGCGATCAATTGCCGATCGCACCCTTAAGACATATCAATCACTGAAAATGTGTAAACAACAATTAATCTTCAATAACCAATACAATAATTCATTACTTTGACTTAATACAGTGTTGAGATCAATTGTCGATCGCACCCTTTGGACATATCAATCACTGAAAATGTGTAAACAATAATTAATCTTCAATAACCAATTCAATAATTCATTACTTTGACTTAATACACTGTTGAGATCAATTGTCGATTGCACCCTTTAGACATATCAATCACTGAAAATGTGTAAACAATAATAAATCTTCAATAAACAATTCAATGATTCATTACTTTGACTAAATACAATGTGGCGATCAATATTCGATTGCACCCTTTAGATAATCACAGAAAATGTAAAAACAACAATTAATCTTCAATAACCTATTAAATAATTCATTACATTGACTTAATACAGTATTTCGATCAATACTCGATCGCACCCTTTAGACATAACAATCACTGAAAATGTGTACACAATAATTAATCTTCAATAACCAATTCAATAATTCATTACTTTGACTTAATATAATGATGCGATCAATATTCAATTGCACCCTTTAGACATATCAATCACTGAAAATGTGTAAACAACAATTAAACATCAATAACAAATTCAATAATTTATTACTTTGACGTAATACAATGTTGCGATCAATATTCGATCGCACCGTTTATATGTATCAATAATAGTAAATGGGTGAACAACAATTAATCTTCAATAACCAATTCAATAATTCATTACTTTGACTTAATACACTGTTGCGATCTATAATCAGTCGCACCCTTTAAACATATCAATCACTGAAAATGTGTAAACAACAATTAATCTTCAATAACCAGTTCAATAATTCATTACTTTAACGTAATACAATGTTGCGATCAATATTCGATTGCACCCTTTAGACATTTCAATCACTAAAAATGTGTGAACAACAATTAATCTTCAATAACCAATTCAATAATTCATTACTTTGACTTAATACAATGTTGCGATCCATATTCGATCGCACCCTTTAGACATATCAATCGCTGTAAATGGGTAAACAACAATTAATCTTCAATAACAAATTTAATAATTCATTACTTTGACTTAATACAATGTTGCGATCAATATTCGATCGCACCCTTTACTCACATCAATCACTTTAAATGGGTAAACAACAATTAATTTTCAATAACAAATTCAATAATTCATTACTTTGACTTAATACAATGTTGCGATCAATATTCGATCGCACCCTTTAGACATATTAATCACTGTAAATGTGCAAACAACAATTAATCTTCAATACCCATTTCAATAATTCACTACTTTAACTTAATACAATGTTGCGATCAGTTGTCAATCAGACCCTTTAGACAACAATTAATCTTCAATAACCAATTCAATATTTCATTACTTTAACTTAATTTAATGTTGCGATCAATTGTCGATCGCACCCTTTAGATATACCAATCAATGAAAATGTGTACACAACAATTAATCTTCAATAACCAATTCAAAAATTCATTACTTTGACTTAATACAATGTTGCGATCAATTGTCGATCGCACTCTTTAGACATATCAATCACTGAAAATGTGTAAACAATAATTAATCTTCAATAACCAATTCAATAATTCATTACTTTGACTTAATACAGTGTTGAGATCATTTGTCGATCGCACCCTTTAGACATATCAATCACTGAAAATGTGTAAACAATAATTAATCTTCAATAACCAATTCAATAATTCATGAATTTGACTAAATACAATGTTGCGATCAATATTCGATTGCACCCTTTAGATAATCACTGAAAATGTGAAAACAACAATTAATCTTAAATAACCTATTAAATAATTCTTTACATTGACTTAATACAGTGTTTCGATCAATATTCGATCGCACCCTTTAGACATATCAATCACTGAAAATGTGTAAACAATAATTAATCTTCAATAACCAATTCAATAATTCATTACTTTGACTAAATACAATTTTGCGATCAATATTCGATTGCACCCTTTAGATAATCGCTGAAAATGTGTAAACAATAATTAATCTTCAATAACCAATTCAATAATTCATTACTTTTACTTAATACAATGTTGCGATCAATATTCGATCGCACCCTTTAGACATATCAATCGTTGTAAATGGGTAAATAACAATTAATCTTAAATAACAAATTTAATAATTCATTACTTTGACTTAATACAATGTTGCGATCCATATTCGATCGCACCCTATACTCATATCAATCACTGTAAATGGGTAAACAACAGTTAATCTTCAGTAACAAATTTAATAATTCATTACTTTAACTTAATACAATGTTGCAATCAATATTTGATCGCACCCTTTAGACATATTAATCACTATAAATGTGCAAAAAAAAAAATTAATCTTCAATACCAAATTCAATAATTCACTACTTTAACTGAATACAATTTTGCGATCAATTGTCAATCGGACCCTTAAGACATATCAATCATTGAAAATGTGTACAAAACAATTAATCTTCAATAACCAATTCAATAATTCATTACTTTGACTTAATACAATGTTGCGATCAATATTCAATCGCACCCTTTAGACATATTAATCACTGAAAATGTTTAAACAACAATTAAACATCAATAACAAATTCAATAATTCATTACTTTGACGTAATACAATGTTCGATCAATATTCAATCGCACCGTTTAGACCTATCAATCATTGAAAATGTGTTAACAATAATTAATCTTCAATAACCAGTTTAATAATTCATTACTTTGACGTAATACAATGTTACGATCAATATTCGATCGCACTCTTTAGACATATCAATCACTGAAAATGTGTAAACAATAATTAATCTTCAATAATTAATTACTTTGACTTAATACCGTTTTGCAATCAATATTCGATCGCACCCTTTAGACATATCAATCACTCAAAATGTGTACACAATAATAAATCTTCAATAACCAATTCAAAAATTCATTACTTTGACTTAATATAATGATGCGATCAATATTCAATCGCACCTTTCAGACATATCAATCACTGAAAATGTGTAAACAACAATTAAACATCAATAACCAATTCAATAATTCATTACTTTGTCGTAATACAGTGTTTCGATCAATATTCGATCGCACCCTTTAGACATATCAATCACTGAAAATGTGTAAACAACAATTAAACATCAATAACAAATTCAATAATTCATTACTTTGACGTAATACAATGTTGCGATTAATATTCGATCGCACTGTTTAGATATATCAATAACAGTTAATGGGTGAAAAACAATTAATCTTCAATAACCAATTCAATAATTCATTACTTGACTTAATACACTGTTGCGATCTATAATCAATCGCACCCTTTAGACATATCAATCACTATAAATGTGTGAACAACAATTAATCTTCAATAACAAATTTAATAATTCATTACTTTAACTTAATACAATGTTGCGATCAATATTCGATCGCACCCTTTACTCATATCAATCACTGTAAATGGGAAACAACAATTAATCTTCAATAACCAATTCAATAATAAATTACTTTGACTTAATACAGTGTTGCGATCAATATTCGATCGCACCCTTTAGACATATCAATCGCTTTAAATGGGTAAACAACAATTAATCTTCAATAACAAATTTAATAATTCATTACTTTGACTTAATATAATGTTGCGATCAATATTCGATCGCACCCTTTACTCATATCAATCACTGTAAATGGGAAACAACAATTAATCTTCAATAACAAATTCAATAATTCATTACTTTGACTTAATACAATGTTGCGATCAATATTCGATCGCACCCTTTAGACATATCAATCACTGTAAATGTGCAAACAACAATTAATCTTCAATACCCAATTCAATAATTCACTACTTTAACTTAATACAATGTTGCGATCAATTGTCTATCAGACCCTTTAGACATATCAATCACTGAAAATGTGCAAATAACAATTAATTTTCAATAACCATTTCAAAAATTCATTACTTTAACTTAATACAATGTTGCGATCAATATTCGATCGCACCCTTTAGACATATCAATCACTGTAAATGTGTAAACAATAATTAATCTTCAATAACGAATTCAATAATTCATTACTTTGACTAAATACAATGTTGCGATGAATATTCGATTGCATCTTTAGATAATCACTGGAAATTTGTAACCAACAATTAATCTTCAATAACCTATTAAATAATTCATTACTTTGACTTGATACAGTTTTTCTATCAATATTCGATCGCACCCTTTAGACATTTCAATTACTGAAAATGTGTAAACAATAATTAATCTTCAATAACCAATTCAATAATTCATTAGTTTGACTTAATACAATGTTGCGATCAATATTTGATCGCACCCTTTAGACATATCAATCACTGTAAATGGATAAACAACAATTAATCTTCAATAAAAAATTTAATAATTCATTACTTTGACTTAATACAATGTTGCGATCAATATTCGATCGCACCCTTTAGACATATTAATCACTGTAAATGTGTAAACAACAACAATTAATCTTCAATACCAAATTCAATAATTCATTACTTTAACTTAATACAATGTTGCGATCAATTGACGATCGGACCCTTTAGACATATCAATCACTGAAAATGTGTAAACAAGAATTAATGTTCAATAACCAATTCAATAATTCATTACTTTAACTTAAAACAATGATGCAATCAATTGTCGATCGAACCCTTTAGACATATCAATCACTGGAAATGTGTAAACAACAATTAATCTTAAATAACCAGTTCCATAATTCATTACTTTTACTTAATACAATGTTGCGATCAATATTCGATTGCACCCTTTAGACATATCAATCATTGAAATTGTGTAAAAAACAATTAATCTTCAATAACCAATTCAATAATTCATTACTTTGGCTTAATACAATGTTGCGATCAATTGTCGATCGCACCCTTTAGACATATCAATCACCGAAAATGTGTAAACAATAATTAATCTTCAATAACTAGATCAATAATTCATTACTTTGACTTAATACAATGTTGCTATCAATATTCTATTGCACCCTTTAGACATATCAATCACTGAAAATGTGTAAACAATAATTAATCTTCAATAACCAATTCAATAATTCATTATTTTGACTTAATACAGTGTTGCGATAAATATTCGATCGCACCCTTTATTCATATCAATCACTGTAAATGGGTATACAACAATTAATCTTCAATAACAAATTCAATAATTCATTACGTTAACTTTATACAATGTTGCGATAATTGTCGATCACACCTTTTAGACATATCAATCAGTGAAAATGTGTAAACAACAATTAATCTTCAATACCAAATTCAATAATTCATTACTTTGACTTAATACAAAGTTGCGATAAATATTCAATCGCACCCTTTAGACATATCAATCATTGTATATAGGTAAACGACAATTAATCTACCATAACCAATTCATATATTCATTACTTTAACTTAATACAATGTTGCAATCAATAGTCGATCGCACCCTTTAGACCTATCAATCACTGAAAATGTGTAAACAAAAATTAATCTTCAATAACCAATTCAATAATTGATTACTTTCACTTCATAAAATTTGGCGATCAATTGTCGATCACACCCTTTAGACTTATCAATCACTGAAAATGTGTAAACAACAATTAATCTTCAATAACCAATTAAAAAATTCATTACTTTGACTTAATACAATGTTGCGATCAACATTCAATAGCACCCTTTAGACATATCAATCATTTAAAATGTGTTAGCAACAATTAAACAACAATAACTCATTCAATAATTCATGCCAATAATTTCATACAATGTTGCGATCAATTGTCGATCGCACCGTTTAGACATATCAATAACTATAAATGGGTAAAAAATAATTAATCTTTAATAACCAATTAAAAATTTCATTACTTTGACTTAATGCAATGTTGCAATCAATATTCGATCGCACCCTTTACACATATCAATCACTGAAAATGTGTAAACAACAATTAATCTTTAGTAACCAATTCGATAATTCATTACTTTGACTTAATACAATGTTGCGATCAATATTCCATCGCACTCTTTAGACATATCAATCACTGTAAATATGTAAACAACAATTAATCTTCAAAAACTAATTCAATACTTCATTACTTTGACTTAATACAATGTTGCGATCAATATTCGATCGCACCTTTTAGAAATATCAATCTTTGTCAATGTGAAAACAATAATTAATCTTCAAAAACTACTTCAATAATTCACATATCAATAAGTGTAAATGTGTAAAAAAAACAATTAATCTTCAATAACCAATTCAATAATTCATTACTTTAAGTTAATTTAATGTTGCGATCAATTGTCAATCGCAGCATTTAGACTTATCAATCACTGAAAATGTGTAAACAACAATTAATCTTCAATATCCAATTCAACAATTCATTTCTTTAACTTAATACAATGTTTCGATGAATTATCGATCACACCCTTTAGAAATATCAATCACTGAATATGTGTAAACAATAATTAATATTCAATAATCAATTCAGTAAATAATCACTTTAACTTAATACAATGTTGCGATCAATATTCGATCACTGTTAATGTGTAAACAAACAATTAATCTTCAATAACCAATTCAATAATTTATTATTTTGACTTAATATTATGTTGCAATCAATATTCGATCGCACCCTTTAGACATATCAATCACTGTAAATGTGTAAACAACAAATAATCTTCAAAACCCAATTTAATAATTCATTACTTTAACTTAAAACAATGTTGCGATCAATTGTTGATCGCACCATATAGACATATTAATCATTGAAAATGTGTAAACAACAATTAATATTCTATAACCATTTCAATAATTCATTACTTTCACTTCATAAAATTTGGCGATCAACTGTCGATCGCACCATTTACACTTATCAATCACTAAAAATGGGTAAACAACAATAAATCTTCAATAACCAATTCAATAATTCGTTACTTTAACTTAATACAATGTTGCGATGAACATTCGATCTCACCCTTTAGACATATCAATCATTAAAAATGTGTAAACAACAAGTAAACATCAATAACTAATTCAATAATTCATTACTTTAACTTAATACAATGTCGCAATCAATATTCGGTCGAACCCTTTAGACATATAAATCACTGTTAATGTGTAAACAACAATTAATCTTCAATACCCAATTCAATAATTTATTATTTTAACTTAATACAATGTTGTGATCAACATTCGATCGCACCCGTTAGACATATCAATCATTGAAAATGTGTAAACAAAAATTAAACATCAATAACCAATTCAATAATTCATTATTTTAACTTTATACAAAGTTGCGATTAATTGTCGATCGCACCCTTCAGACATATCAATCATTGAAATAGTGTAAACAACAATGAAACATCAATAACAAATTCAATAATTTATTACTTTGTCGTAGTACAGTGTTTCGATCAATATTCGATCGCACCCTTTAGACATATCAATCTTTGAAAATGTGTAAACAACAATTAAACATTAATAACCAATTCAATAATTCATTACTTTGTCGTAATACAGTGTTTCGATCAATATTCGCCCCTTTAAGTCATATCAATAACTGTAAATGTGTAAACAACAATTAATCTATAATAACCAATTCAAGAATTCATTACTTTGACTTAATACAATGTTGCGATCAATATTTGATCGCACCCTTGAGACAAATCAATCACTGTAAATGTTTAAACAACTATAAATCTTCAAAACCCAATTTAATAATTCATTACTTTAACTTAATACAATGTTGTGATCAATTGTCAATCGCACCCTTTAGACATATCAATCACTTAAAATGTGTAAACAACAATTAAACATCAATAACCAATTTAATAATTCATTACTTTGACTTTATACAATGTTGCGATCAATATTTGATCGCACCCTTTAGAGATATCAATCACTATAAATGTGGAAAAAACAATTAATATTCAATAACCTATTCAATCATTCATTACTTTGACTTAATACAATGTTGCGATCAATATTCGATCGCACCCTTTAGACATATCAATCGCAATAAATGTGTAAATAAACAATTAATCTTCAATACCAATTCAATAATTCATTACTTTAACTTAAAACAATGGTGCGATCAATTTTCGATCGCACCCTTTAGACATATCAATCACTGAAAATCTGTAAACAACAATTAAACATCAATAACCAATTCAGTAATTCATTACTTTGACGTAATACAATGTTGCGATCAATATTCGATCGCACTGTTTACACATACCAATCACTGTAAATGGGTAAACAACAATTAATCTTCATTACACAATTTAATAATTCATTACTTTCACTTAATACAATGTTGCGATCAATTGTCGCTCGCACCCTTTAGACATATCAATCACAGAAAATGTGTAAACAACAATTAATCTTCAATAACCAATTCAATAATTCATTAATTTGACTTAGTACAATATTGCGATCAATAATCGGTCGCACCCTTTAGACATATCAATCACTATAAATGTGTATGCAACAATTAATCTTCAATAACCAATTCAATAATTCATTACTTTGACTAAATACAATGTTGCTATCAATATTCGATGGCACCCTTTAGACATTTCACTGTAAATGTGTAAACAACAGTTAATCTTCAATACCCAATTCAATAATTCATTACTTTGACTTAATACAATGTTGCGATCAATATTCGATCGCACCCTTTAGACATATCCATCACTGAAAATGTGTAAACAACAATTAATCTTCAATAACCAATTTACTAATTCATTAATTTGTCGTAATACAGTGTTGCGATCAATATTCGATCGCACCCTTTAGACATATCAATCATTGAAAATTGGTAAACAACAATTAATCATCAATAGCCAATTCAATAATTCATTACTTTGACATAATACAATGTTGCGGTCAGTATTAGATCGCACTATTTAGACATATCAAACACTGTAAATTGGTGGACAACAATTAATCTTCAATACACAATTCAATAATTCATTACTTTGACTTAATACAATGTTGCGATCAATATTCGATCGCACCCTTTAGACATATCAATCACTGTAAATGGGTAAACAACAATTAATCTTCAATAACTAATTCAATAATTCATTACTTTGACTTAATACAATGTTGGGATAAATATTGGATCGTACCCTTTAGACATATAAATCACTGAAAATGTGTAACAAACAATTAATCTTCAATAACCAATTCAATAATTCGTTACATTAACTTAGTACAATGTTGCGATCAATTGTCGCTCGCATGCTTTAGACATATCAATCACAGAAAATATGTAAACAACAATTAGTCTCAATAAACAATTCAATAATTCATTACTTTGACTAATACAATATTGCGATCAATAATCGGTTGCACCCTTTAGACATATCAATCTCTATAAATGTGTATGCAACAATTAATCTTCAATTACCAATTCAATAAATCATTACTTTGACTTAATACAATACTGCGATCAATAATCGGTCGCACCCTTTAGACATATTAATCACTATAAATGTGTAAACAACAATTAATCTTCAATAACCAATTCACTAATTCATTACTTTGACTTAAAACAATATTGCGATCTATATTCGATCGCACCCTTTAGACATATCAATTACTGAAAATGTAATATAATTCATTACTTTAACTTAATATAATATTGCGATCAACTGTCGATCGCACCCCTTAGACATATCTATCACTCTAAATGTGTAAACAACAATTAGTATTCAATATCAAATTCAATAATTCATTACTTTAACTTAATATAATGTTGCGATCAATTGTCGATCGCACCCTTTGGACATATCTAACTCTTTCAATGTGTAATCAACAATTAATATTGAATAACCAATTCAATAATTCATTACTCAAACTTAATATAATGTTGCGATAGTCGATCGCACCATTTAGACATATCAATCATTGTAAATGTGTAAACAACCATTAATTTTCAATAACCAATTTAATAATTCATTAATTTAACTTAATATAATGTTGCGATCAGCTGTCGGTCACACCCTTTAGACATATCTATCACACTAAATGTGTAAATAACAGTTAATATTCAATACCCAATTCAATAATTCATTAATTAAACATAATATAATGTTGCGATCAATTGTCAATCGCACCCTTTAGACATATCAATCATTGTAAATGTGTAAACAACAATTAATTTTTAATAACAAATTCAATAATTCATTACTTTAACTTAATATAATGTTGCGATCAACTGTCGATCGCACCCTTTAGATATATCTATCACTGTAATTGTGTAAACAATAACAAATATTCAATAACCAATTCAATATTTCATTACTTTTATTTAATGTAATAATGCGATCAATTGTGGATCGCACCCTTTAGACATATCAATCACTATAAATGTGTAAATAACAATTAATTTTCATCAACCATCTAAATAATTCATTACTTTAAATTAATATAATGTTGCTATCAGTTGTCGATCGCACCCTTTAGACATATCAATCACTGAAAATGTATAAATAACAATTAATTTTCAATAACCAATTCAATAATTCATTACTTTAACTAAATATAATGTTGCTATTTATTGTCGATTGCACCCTTTAGACATATCTATCACTGAAAATGTATAAACAACAACTAATCTTCAATAACTAATTCAATAATTTATTACTTTAACTTAACATATTATTGTGATCGCACCCTTTAGACATATCAGTCACTGTAAATGTGTAAACAACAATTAATTTTCAATATCTAATTTAATAATTCATTACTTTAACTTAATATAATGTTGCGAACAACTGTTGATCGCACCCTTTAGACATATCTATCACTCTAAATGTGTAAACAACAATTAATATTCAATATCCAATTCAATAATTCATTACTTTAACTTAATATAATGTTGCGTTCAATTGTCGATCGCACCCTTTAGACATATCAACCATTGTAAATGTGTAAAGAACAATTAATTTTCAATAACAAATTCAGTAATTCTTTACTTTAACTTTATATAATGTTTCGATTAATTGTTGATCGCACCTCTTACACATATCAATCAGTGAAAAATTGCAAACAACAAATAATTTTCAATAACTAATTCAATAATATATTACTTTAACTTAATATAATGTTGCGATCAATTGTCGATTGCACCCTTTAGACATATCAATCATTGTAAATGTGTAAACAAAAATTAATTTTTAATAACAAATTCAATAATTCATTACTTTAACTTAATATAATGTTGTGATCAACTGTCGATCGCACCCTTTAGACATATTTATCACTCTAAATGTGTAAACAACAATTAGTATTCAACATCAAATTCAATAATTCATTACTTTAACTTAATATAATGTTGCGATCAATTGTCAATCGCACCCTTTAGAGATATCTTACTCTGTCAATGTGTAATCAACAATTAATATTGAATAACCAATTCAGTAATTCATTACTCAAACTTAATATAATATTGCGATAGTCGATCGCACCCTTTAGACATATCAATCACTGTAAATGTGTAAACAGCAATTAATTTTCATCAACCATCTTAATTCATTACTTTAACTTAATATAATGTTGCGATCAGTTGTCGATCGCACCCTTTAGACATATCAATCACTGTAATTGTGTAAACAACAACAAATATTCAATAACCAATTCAATATTTCATTACTTTTATTTAATATAATAATGCGATCAATTGTGGATCGCACCCTTTAGACATATCAATCACTATAAATGTGTAAACAACAATTAATTTTCATCAACCATCTAAATAATTCATTACTTTAACTTAATATAATGATGCGATCAGTTGTCGATTGCACCCTTTAGACATATCAATCACTGAAAATGTGTAAATAACAATTAATTTTCAATAACCAATTCAATAATTCATTACTTTAATTAAATATAATGTTGCTATATATTGTCGATTGAACCCTTTAGACATATCTATCAGTGAAAATGTGTAAACAACAACTAATCTTCATTAACGAATTCAATAATTTATTACTTTAAGTTAACGTAATGTTGTGATCGCACCCTTTAGACATATCACTCACTGTAAATGTCTAAACAACAATTAATTTTCAATATCTAATTTAATAATTCATTACTTTAACTTAATATAATGTTGCGAACAACTGTTGATCGCACGTTTTAGACATATCTATCTCTCGAAATGTGTAAACAACAATTAATATTCAATACCCAATTCAATAATTCATTACTTTAACTTAATATAATGTTTTGATCAATTGTAGATCGCACCCTTTAGACATATCTATCATTATAAATGTGTAAACAACAATTAATTTTCAATAACAAATTCAATAATTCTTTACTTTTACTTTATATAATGTTTCGATCAATTGTCGATCGCACCTCTTACACATATCAATTAGTGAAAAATTGCAAACAACAAATAATTTTCAATAACCAATTCAATAATTTATTACTTTAACTTAATATAATGTTGCGATCATTGTCGATTACACCCTTTAGACATATCAATTATTGTAAATGTGTAAACAACAATTAATTTTTAATTACAAATTCAATAATTCATTACTTTAACTTAATATAATGTTGCGATCAACTGTCGATCGCACCATTCAGACATATCTATCACAGTAAATGTGTAAACAACAACTAATCTTCAATAACCATTTCAATTCAACTTAACGTAATGTTGCCATCAATTGTTGATCGCACCCTTTAAACATATCTATCACTATAAATGTGTAAATAATAATTAATATTCAATAAACAATTCAATAATTCATTACTTAAACTTAATATAATGTTGCGATCAATTGTCGATCGCAGCCTTTAGACATATCAATCACTATAAATGTGTAAACAACTATTAATTTCATCAACCAATTCAATAATTCATTACTTTTACTTAATATAATGTTGTGATCAATTGTCAATCACATCCTTTAGACATATATATCATTGTAATTATGTAAACAACAACTAATCTTCAATAACCAATTCAATAATTCATTACTTTAACTTAATGTAATGTTGCGATCCATTGTCGATCGCACCCTTTAGACATATCAATCACCGTAAATGTGTAAACAACAATTAATTTTCATCATTCAATTCAATAATTCATTACTTTAACTTAATATAATGTTGCGATCAACTGTCGATCGCACCCTTTAGACATATTTATCACTCTAAATGTGCATACAACAATTAATATTCAATACCCAATTCAATAATTCAGTACTTTAACTTAATATAATGTTGCGATCAATTGTCGATCGCACCCTTTAGACATATCAATCATTGTAAATGTGTAAACAACAATTAATTTTCAATAACAAATTCAATAATTCTTTACTTAAACTTAATATAATGTCTCGATCAATGGTCGATCGCACCCCTAAGACATATCAATCACTGAAAAATTGTAAACAACAATTAATTTTCAATAACCAATTCAATAATTTATAACTTTTACTAAATATAATGTTGCGATAAACTATATCCGATATTTAGACATATCTATCATTCTAAATGTGTAAACAAAAATTAATATTCAATACCCAATTCAATAAATCATTACTTTAAATTAATATAATGTTGCGATCAATTGTCGATCGCACCCATTAGACATATCAATCAAAGTTATTGTGTAAACAACAATTAATTATCATAAACTAATTCAATATCTCATTACTTTAACTTAATATAATGTTGCGATCAATTGTCGATCACACCCTTTAGACATATCAACCACTGTAAATGTGTAAACAACAATTAATTTTCTTCAACCAATTCAATAATGTATTACTTTAACTTAATATAATATTGCGATCTGTTGTCGATCGCACCCTTTAAACATATTACTCAATTAAAATGTGTAAACAACTACTAATTTTCAATAACAAATTCAATAATTTATTACTTTAACTAAATATAATGTTGTGATTTATTGTCGATTTCCCCCTTTAGACATATCAATCATTGAAAATGTGTAAACAACAACTAATCTTCAATAACCAATTCAATGATTCATTACTTTAACTTAATATAATATTGCGATCAATTCTCGATCGCACCCTCTAGACATATCTATCACTCTAAATGTGTAATCAATAATTAATTTTCAATAACGAATTCAATAATTCATTACTTTAACTTTATATAATGTTGCGATCAATTGTCGATCGCACCCTTTTGACATATCTATCATTGTAATTGTGTAAACAACAACTAATCTTCAATAACCAATTCAATAACTCATTACTTTAACTTAATATAATGTTGCGATCAATTGTCAATCGCATTCTTTAGACATATCAATCAAAGTTAATGTGTAAACAACAATTAATTATCATAAACCAATTCAATAATTCATTATTTTAACCTAATATAATGTTGCGATCAATTGTCGATCATACCCTTTATCAATAACTGTAAATGTGTAAACAACAATTAATTTTCTTCAACCAATTCAATAATATATTACTCTAACTTAATATAATATTGCGATCTATTGTCGATCGCACCCTTTAAGCATATTACTCAATTAAAATGTGTAAACAACTATTAATTTTCAAGAACCAATTCAATAATTTATTACTTTAACTAAATATAATGTTGAGATTTATTATCGATTTCCCCCTGTAGACATATCAATCACTGAAAATATGTAAACAACAACTAATCTTCAATAACCAATCCAATGATTCATTACTATAACTTAATATAATGTTGTTATCAATTGTCAATCTAACCCTCTTGACATATCTATCACTCTAAACGTGTAAACAACAACTAATATTCAATACCTAATTCTATAAATCATTAATTTAACTTAACATAATGTTGTAATCAATTGTCGATCGCACCCCTTACACATTTCAATCACTGAAAATTTGTAAAGAATAATTAATTTTAAATAACCAATTCAATAATTCATTACTTTAATTTAACGTAATGCTGCGATCAATTGTCGATCACACCCTTTAGACATTTCTATAACTGTAAATGTATAAAAACAACTAATTTTCATTAAGCAATTCAATAATTCATTACTTTTACTTAATATAATGTTGCGACCAATCGTCGCTCGCACCATTTAGACATATCAATCACTGTAATTGTGCAAACAACAATTAATTTTCAATAACCAATTCAATAATTCATTACTTTAACTTTATTTGATGTTGCGATCAAATAATTAACCGATACAATAATTCATTACTTTAACTTAATATAATGTTGCAATCAATTGTCGATCGCACCCTTTAAACATAACTATCATTGAAAATGTGTAAACAACAACTAATCTTCAATAACCAATTCAATAATTCATTACTTTAACTCAACGTAATGTTGCGATCAATTGTCGATCGCACATTTTAGACATATCTATCATTGTAAATCTGTAAACAACAATTAATATTCAATAACAAATTAAAAATTAATTACTTTAATTTAATATAATGTTGCGAACATTTGGCGATCGCACACTTTAGACATATCTATCACTCTAAATGCGTACACAACAATTAATATTAATTACCGAATTCAATAATTCATTACTTTAACTTAATATAATATTGCAATCAATTGTCGATCGCACCGTTTAGACACATCAATCACTGTAAATGTGTAAAAAACAATTAATTTTCAATAACCAATTCAACAATTCATTACTTTAACTTAATATATTGTTGCGATCAGTTGTCGATCGCACCCTTTAGACATATCAATCAAAGTAAATGTGTAAACGTCAATTAATTATCATAAACTCATTCAATAATTCAATACTTTAACTTAATATAATTTTTGCAATCAATTGTCGATCGCAGCCTTTAGACATATCTATCTCTCTAAATGCGTAAACAACAATAAATATTCAATATCAAATTCAATAATTCATACTTTAACTTAATATAATGTTGCGATCAATTGTCGATCGCACCGTTTAGACACATCAATCACTGTAAATGTGTAAAAAACAATTAATTTTCAATAACCAATTCAATAATTCAATAATTTAACTTAATATATTATTGCGATCAATTGTCGATCGTACCCCTTAGACATATCAATCACTTAAAATTTGTAAACAATAATAAATTTTCAATAACCAATTCAATAATTCATTACTTTAACTTAATATAATGTTGCGATCAACTGTCGATCGCACCCTTTAGACATATCTATCACTCTAAATGTGTAAACAACAATTAATATTCAATACCCAATTCCAAAATTCATTACTTTAACTTAATATAATGTTGCGATCAATTGTCGATCGCACCCTTTAGACATATCAATCAAAGTAAATGTGTAAACGACAATTAATTATCATAAACCAATTCAATAATTCATTACTTTAACTTAATATAATTTTGCAATCAATTGTCGATCGCAACCTTTAGACATATCTATCACTGTAAATGTAAAAGACAACAACTATTATTCAATATCCAATTCAATAATTCATTACTTTAACTGAACGTAATGTTGCGATCAATTATCGATCGTACCCTTTAGACATATCTATCACTGTAAATGTGTTAACAACAACTAATTTTTATTAAGCAATTCAATAATTCAATACTTTTAATTAATATAATGTTGCGATCAATCGTCGCTCGCACCATTTAGCCATATCAATCACTGTAATTGTATAAACAACAATTAATTTTCAATAACCAATTCAATAATTCATTACTTTAACTTTATTTGATGTTGCGATCAATTGTTGATCGCACCCATTATTAATCTATGTAAATGTATAAACAACAACTAATCATCAGTAATAAATTTAATAATTCATTACTTTAACTTAATGTAATATTGCGATTTATTGTCGATCGCTCCTTTTAGACATATCTATCACTGTAAATGTGTAAACAACAATTAATATTCAATAACCAAATCAATAATTCATTGCTATAACTTAATATAATGTTGCGATCAATTGTCGATCGCACCCTTTAGACATATCTATCATTGTAATTGTGTAAACAACAACTAATATTCAATAACCAATTCAATATTTCATTACTTTAACTTAATATAATGTTGCAATCAGTTGTCAATCGCACCCTTTACACATATCAATCAAAGTTAATGTGTAAACAACAATTAATTATCATAAACCAATTCAATAATTCATTACTTTAACTTAATATAATGTTGCGATCAATTGTCGATCACACCCTTTAAACATATCACTCACTGTAAATGTGTAAACAACAATTAATTTTCTTCAACCAATTCAATAATGTATTACTTTAACTTAATATAATATTGCTATCAATTGTCGATCGCACCTTATAGACATATCTATCATTGTAAATCTGTAAACAACAATTAAAATTCAATAACGAATTAAATAATTAATTACTTCAAGTTAATATAATGTTGCGATCAATTGGCGATCGCACACTTTAGACATATCTATCACTCTAAATGCGTAAACAACAATTAATATTCAATACCGAATTTAATAATTCATTTACTTAACTTAATATAATGTTGCAATCAATTGTCGCTCGCACACTTTAGACATATCTATCTCTCTAAATGCGTAAACAATAATTAATATTCAATACCGAATTCAATAATTCATTACTTTAAGTTAATATAATGTTGCAACCAATTGTCAATCGCACCGTTTAAACACATCAATCACTGTAAATGTGTAAAAAACAACTAATTTTCAATAACTAATTCAATATAATGTTGCAATCAATTGTCGCTCGCACACTTTAGACATATCTATCTCTCTAAATGCGTAAACAATAATTAATATTCAATACCGAATTCAATAATTCATTACTTTAAGTTAATATAATGTTGCAACCAATTGTCAATCGCACCGTTTAAACACATCAATCACTGTAAATGTGTAAAAAACAACTAATTTTCAATAACTAATTCAATATAATGTTGCAATCAATTGTCGCTCGCACACTTTAGACATATCTATCTCTCTAAATGCGTAAACAATAATTAATATTCAATACCGAATTCAATAATTCATTACTTTAAGTTAATATAATGTTGCAACCAATTGTCGATCGCACCGTTTAAACACATCAATCACTGTAAATGTGTAAAAAACAACTAATTTTCAATAACTAATTCAATAATTCATTACTTTAACTTAATATATTGTTGCGATCAATTGTCGATCGTAACCCTTAGACATATCAATCACTTAAAATTTGTAAACAACAATAAATTTTCAATAACCAATTCAATAATTCATTACTTTAACTTAATATAATGTTGCGATCAACTGTCGATCGCACCCTTTAGACATATCTATCACTCTAAATGTGTAAACAACAATTAATATTCAATACCCAATTCCAAAATTCATTAGTTTAACTAAATATAATGTTGCGATCAATTGTCGATCGCACCCTTTAGACATATCAATCAAAGTAAATGTGTAAACGACAATTAATTATCATAAACCAATTCAATAATTCATTACTTTAACTTAATATAATTTTGCAATCAATTGTCGATCGCAACCTTTAGACATATCTATCACTGTAAATGTAAAAGACAACAACTATTATTCAATATCCAATTCAATAATTCATTACTTTAACTAAACGTAATTTTGCGATCAATTATCGATCGCACCCTTTAGACATATCTATCACTGTAAATGTGTTAACAACAACTAATTTTTATTAAGCAATTCAATAATTCATTACTTTTACTTAATATAATGTTGCGATCAATCGTCGCTCGCACCATTTAGACATATCAATCACTGGAATTGTGTAAACAACAATTAATTTTCAATAACCAATTCAATAATTCATTACTTTAACTTTATTTGATGTTGCGATCAATTGTTGATCGAGCCCTTTATTAATCGATGTAAATGTGTAAACAACAACTAATCATCAGTAATAAATTAAATTCATTACTTTAACTTAATGTAATATTGCGATTTATTGTTGATCGCACCTTTTAGACACATCAATTACTGTAAATGTGTAAAAAAACAATTAATTTTCAATAACCAATTCAATAATTCATTACTTTAACTTAATATATTGTTGCGATCAATTGTCGATCTTACCCCTTAGACATATCAATCATTTAAAATTTGTAAACAACAATAAATTTTCAATAACCAATTTAATAATTCATTACTTTAACTTAATATAATGTTGCGATCAACTGTCGATCGCACCCTTAGACATATCTATCACTCTAAATGTGTAAACAACAATTAATATTCAATACCCAATTCTAAAATTCATTACTTTAACTTAATATAATGTTGCGATCAATTGTCGATCGCACCCTTTAGACATATCAATCAAAGTAAATGTGTAAACGACAATTAATTATCATAAACCAATTCAATAATTCATTACTTTAACTTAATATAATTTTGCAATCAATTGTCGATCGCAACCTTTAGACATATCTATCACTGTAAATGTAAAAGACAACAACTATTATTCAATATCCAATTCAATAATTCATTACTTTAACTAAACGTAATTTTGCGATCAATTATCGATCGCACCCTTTAGACATATGTATCACTGTAAATGTGTTAACAACAACTAATTTTTATTAAGCAATTCAATAATTCATTACTTTTACTTAATATAATGTTGCGATCAATCGTCGCTCGCACCATTTAGACATATCAATCACTGGAATTGTGTAAACAACAATTAATTTTCAATAACCAATTCAATAATTCATTACTTTAACTTTATTTGATGTTGCGATCAATTGTTGATCGAGCCCTTTATTAATCGATGTAAATGTGTAAACAACAACTAATCATCAGTAATAAATTAAATTCATTACTTTAACTTAATGTAATATTGCGATTTATTGTTGATCGCACCTTTTAGACACATCAATTACTGTAAATGTGTAAAAAAACAATTAATTTTCAATAACCAATTCAATAATTCATTACTTTAACTTAATATATTGTTGCGATCAATTGTCGATCTTACCCCTTAGACATATCAATCATTTAAAATTTGTAAACAACAATAAATTTTCAATAACCAATTTAATAATTCATTACTTTAACTTAATATAATGTTGCGATCAACTGTCGATCGCACCCTTTAGACATATCTATCACTCTAAATGTGTAAACAACAATTAATATTCAATACCCAATTCTAAAATTCATTACTTTAACTTAATATAATGTTGCGATCAATTGTCGATCGCACCCTTTAGACATATCAATCAAAGTAAATGTGTAAACGACAATTAATTATCATAAACCAATTCAATAATTCATTACTTTAACTTAATATAGTTTTACAATCAATTGTCGATCGCAACCTTTAGACATATCTATCACTGTAAATGTAAAAGACAACAACTATTATTCAATATCCAATTCAATAATTCATTACTTTAACTGAATGTAATGTTGCGATCAATTATCGATCGCACCCTTTAGACATATCTATCACTGTAAATGTGTTAACAACAACTAATATTCATTAAGCAATTCAATAATTCATTACTTTTACTTAATATAATGTTGCGATCAATCGTCGCTCGCACCATTTAGACATATCAATCACTTTTATTGTGTAAACAACAATTAATTTTCAATAACCAATTCAATAATTCATTACTTTAACTTTATTTGATGTTGCGATCAATTGTTGATCGCACCCATTATTAATCTATGTAAATGTGTAAACAACAACTAATCATCAAGAATAAATTTAATAATTCATTACTTTAACTTAATGTAATATTGCGATTTATTGTCGATTGCTCCTTTTAGACATATCTATCACTGTAAATGTGTAAACAACAATTAATGTTCAATAACCAATTCAATAATTCATTACTATAACTTAATATAATGTTGCGATCAATTGTCGATCGCACCCTTTAGACATATCTATCATTGTAATTGTGTAAACAACTAATCTTCAATAACCAATTCAATAATTCATTACTTTAACTTATTATAATGTTGCAATCAATTGTCAATCACACCCTTTAGACATATCAATCAAAGTTAATGTGTAAACAACAATTAATTATCATAAACCAATTCAATAATTCATTACTTTAACTTAATATAATGTTGCGATCAATTGTCGATCACACCCTTTAGACATATCACTCACTGTAAATGTGTAAACAACAATTAATTTTCTTCAACCAATTCAAAAATATATTACTTTAACTTAATATAATATTGCGATCCATTGTCGATCGCAACTTTTAGACATATCTATCATTGTAAATCTGTAAACAACAATTAAAATTCAATATTGAATTAAATAATTAATTACTTTAAGTTAATATAATATTGCGATCAATTGGCGATCGGACACTTTAGACATATCTATCACTCTAAATGGGTAAACAACAATTAATATTCTATACCGAATTTAATAATTCATTTATTTAACTTAATATAATGTTGCAATCAATTGTCGGTCGCACACTTTAGACATATCTATCTCTCTATATGCGTAAACAACAATTAATATTCAATATCGAATTCAATAATTCATTACTTTAACTTAATATAATGTTGCAATCAATTGTTGATCGCACCATTTAGACACATCAATCACTATAAATGCGTAAAAAACAATAAATTTTCAATAACCAATTCAATAATTCATTACATTAACTTAATATATTGTTGCGATCAATTGTCGACCGTACCCCTTAGACATATCAATTACTTAAAATTTGTAAACAACAATTAATTTTCAATAACCAATTCAATAATTCATTACTTTAACTTATTATAATGTTGCGATCATTTGTCGTTCACACCTTTTAGACAAATCTATCACAGTAATTGTGTAAACAACAACTAATCTTCAATAACAAATTCAATAATTCATTACTTTAACTTAATATAATGTTGCAATCAATTGTCGATCGCACCCTTTAGACATATCAATCAAAGTAAATGTGTAAACGACAACTAATTATCATAAACCAATTCAATAATTCATTACTTTAATTAATATAATTCTGCAATCAATTGTCGATCGCACCCTTTAGACATATCAATCACTGTAAATGTAAAAGACAACAACTATTATTCAATATCCAATTCAATAATTCATTACTTTAACTGAACTTACTGTTGCGATCAATTATCGATCGCACCCTTTAGACATATCTATCACTGTAAATGTGTAAACAACAACTATTTTTCATTAAGCTATTCAATAATTCATTACTTTTAAATAATATAATGTTGCGATCAATCGTTTATCGCACCATTTAGACATATCAATCACTTTAATTGTGTAAACAACAATTAATTTTCAATAACCAATTCAATAATTCATTACTTTAACTTTATTTAATGTTGCGATCAATTGTCGATCGCACCCTTTATTAATCAACGTAAATGTGTAAACAACAACTACTCTTTAGTAACAAATTTAATAATTCATTACTTTAACTTAATGTAATGTTGCGATCAATTGTCGATCGCATCCTTTAGACATATCTATCACTGTAAATGTGTAAACAACAATTAATATTCAATAACCAATTCAATAATTCATTGCTATGACTTAATATAATGTTGCGATCAATTGTCAATCTCACCCTTTAGACATATAAATCACTGTAAATGTGTAAACAACAATTAATTTCAATAACCAATTCAATAATTCATTACTTTAACTTAATATATTGTTGCGATCAATTGTCGATCGCACACCTTAGACATATCAATCCCTGAAAATGTGTAAACAACAATTAATTTTCATTAATCAATTTAACAATTCATTACTTTAACTTAATATAATATTGCGATCAATTGCCGATCGCACCCTTTAGACATAGCAATCACTAAAAATGTGTAAACAACAATTAATTTCATTAACCTATTCAATAATTCATTACTTTAACTTAATCTAATGTTGCGATCAATGGTCTATCGCACCCTTTAGACATATTAATCATTGTAAATGTGTAAACAACAATTAATTTTCAATAACCAATTCAATAGTTCATTACTTTAGCTTTATATAATGTTGCGATAAATTGTCGATTGCACCCTTTATTAATCACCGTAAAAGTGTAAACAACAACTAATCTTCAGTAACCAATTTTATAATTCCTTACTTTAACTTAACGTGATGTTGCGATCAAAACAGGCTATTTTCCAGGCGAAAATATGACACTTCACCAAATTTACTTGTTTCTAGGCGAAGAATTTTGGCACAATTAAAATTTCACGCCAGAGAACATACCTATTCGGCGAGATAAAATGACAATAAGTTGAATTCTCGTCTCACTCTACCTGTCACTAGGCGAAATATCAAGGCGAGATTCGTCCTTCCTCGCTTTGCATGAGTAAGATAAGTGAAGTTTTTGGCATGACTCTTCTTTCTCGCCTTCACCTTGGCGACTATGCATGGCGACATCCAATAATTCGCCATCTTCAAAATACTCATTCAGGCGAAATGTAGTTGTTCCTCGCCAATAGATAAACAGCTTTGGCGAGTATTTTGGCGATAAGAATGTCATCTCACCTTCTTTTCTAAACTTCAAGTTCATCTAAAAACTACAATTCTTTTGCAAAACATGAACTTGTTAGTTAAAAACTTACACAATTAATTGATCATAGCATAACTTTCAAAAAAAATAATTGTGTAAGGAGTATGCTTTGTTTAAGGTCGTTAGCATCGATCAAGGTAAGTTTGCTATATTTTCCATTATATCTACAGGATCAGATATGTAAAGGATATCTATTGTCCTGTAGATATCTCCCCCCACATAATGCTTGAGTCTCTGTCCATTCACAACAAAGAAATTAGTAGACTTGTTATCAAACAATTCAATGGCTCCATATGGGGAAACACTCTTTATTCTAAATGGTCCAGACCATCTAGACTTTAGTTTTCATGGAAATAGGCTAAGTATGGTATTGTAGAGCAGTACATATTGTCCAGGTTTGAACACTCGCTTGACAATCTTCTTATCGTGGTAATTTTTCACCTTCTGCTTATACATCTCATGATTCTCATAGGCTTCAAGGCGCCATTCATCCATCTCATCAAGTTGTAGAAGTCTCTGCTTTCCTGCCTTCTAATAGTCTATATTCAGAAGCTTAACAGCCCAATACGACCTTTGTTCCAACTCCACTGGCAAATGACATGCCTTGCCATACACCATTCTAAATGGTGACATTCCAATGGGAGTTTTAAAAGCTGTTCTGTAAGCCCACAGAGCATCATCTAGCTTGAAGCTCTAGTCTTTTCTGGACTCATTTACAGTCTTTTGGAGGATTCTCTTTAACTCTCTGTTTGAAACTTCCACTTGCCCATTTGCTTGTGGATGATAAGCTATGGTCAGTTTATGGATTACTCCAAACTTTTTAAGAACCTTCTCCAATAGCTTATTGCAGAAGTGAGACCCTCCATCACTAATTAGTACCCTTGGTATGCCAAATCTAGTGAAGATATTCTTCTGAAGAAATTTCTCCACTACCTTTCCATCATTTGTAACACAAGCAACAGCCTCTACCCACTTGGATATGTAAACAACTGCTACAAGTATATACTCATAATTGTTTGATGGAGGAAATTGTCCCATGAAATCAATACCCCATGCATCAAATAAATCAACCTCCAGGATATAATTTTGGGCCATTTCTTGCCTCTTAGAAATATTACCCATTCTCTAGCATCTATCACAGCTGGCCACATAAGCATGTGCATCTTTGAATATTGATGGCCAATAGAAACCACATTCCAGAATTCTGGCTGCTGTTCTTGTTCCAGCTAAATGACCTGCATATTCTTATGAATGACAGTGCTTGATGATGTCCAATGTTTCTTCATATGGGATGCAACATCTTAACACTTGATCAGCACATCTCCTAAATAGATAGGGTTCATCCCATATGTACCTCTTAACCTCATGAAGGAACCTTTTCTTCTGATGACTGTTTAAATCTTCAGGTAACACTTTACATGACAAATAGTTTGCATAATCAGCATACCAGGGATAAAATATTACCTCACAAAGGAAAAGTTGCTCATCTGGAAATTGTTCATTGATGTCAACTTGAGTCTCCACATCCTTAATGTGCAGTGTTGAGAGGTGGTCAGCTACTACATTTTCAATGCCCTTTTTGTCTTTGATTTCTATGTCAAACTCCTGCAACAAGAGCACCCATCTTATCAACCTAGGCTTAGACTCCTTCTTAGCAAATAAGTATCTCAATGCTGTATGATCAGTATGTATGAATAATTTTAGATCCTAATATATATGATCTAAACTTGTCCAATGCAAAGACTACTGCTTGTAGTTCTTTTTTCAGTGGTGGTGTAATTTCTCTGAGCCTCCACC
Organism: Cardiospermum halicacabum; assembly: GCA_031304145.1. NCBI lineage: Eukaryota > Viridiplantae > Streptophyta > Magnoliopsida > Sapindales > Sapindaceae > Cardiospermum > Cardiospermum halicacabum. The sequence goes on from CM062389.1 coordinate 10,908,271, forward strand.
AACGATTTACTAGCATAATAAATGACCCTGAATAGCCTCTCATTTCTCTGTCCCAGCACTGCACCTACAGCAAAGTCAGATGCATCACACATGATTTCAAATTCAGATTCCAATCTGGTGGAATTATGAATGGTGCTAAAACAAGCTTTTCTTTAAGCTGCACAAAAGCTTTCAAACATTCATCACTAAAATCAAACTTCTTTTCTTCTTCTAACAAAACACATAAGGGTCTAGCTATCTTTGAAAACTCCTTAATAAAACGCCTATAGAACCCAGCATGTCCTAAAAAACTTCTAATGCCCTTTACATTGGCAGGAGGAGGTAAATTGGCTATCACATCAATTTTTGCTGTCTACTTCTAACACCTTGGCAGACACCTTATGGCCTAAAACAATTCCCTCTCTTACCATAAAATGGCATTTTTCCCAGTTGAGGACTAGGTTAGTTTCCTCACATCTTCTAAACACATTCTCTAGATTATTCAAGCAATCGTTAAAACTATCTCCTATAATGGAAAAAGCATCCATGAAGACCTTTAGAAACTTACCTATGAAATCAGTAAAGATGGCTAGCATATACCTTTGAAATGTTCCTGGTGCATTACATACTCCAAATGGCATCCTATTATAAGCAAAGGTTCCAAAAGGACAAGTAAAAGTTGTTTTATGCTGATCACGAGGAGCAATCGGAATTTGGTTATATCCTGAATAACCATCCAGAAAGCAAAAATAAGGGTGTCCTGCCAGCCTATCTAACATCTCATCTATGAAGGGAAGGGGGAAATGATCCTCTCTAGTGGCATCATTTAAAATTCTGTAATCTATACAAATAGGCCAACCTGTAACAGTTCTAGTAGGGATCAATTAATTCTTTTCATTCTTAATCACAGTAATCCCTCCCTTCTTTGGCACACACTGCACTAGACTAACCCATTCACTATCTGAAATTGGAAAAATAATACCGGCATCAAGGAGTTTCAGTACTTCCTTCTTCACAACCTCCTTCATAGTTGGATTCAATCTTCTCTGAGGTTGGATCTGGGGTGTATGTTTTTCCTCCAAGATGATCTTGTGTGTACAGAAAGTGGGGTTGATTCCTTTAATATCTGCTATCGTCCATGCAATGGCTTGTGTTTTCTCACCACTTAGAGAAGGCTTTCCTCTTGTTCATCTGTTAAATCATTGAAAACCACAGTAGGTAAACTAGAATCCTTAAAGTAAAGGAATGCATACCTGAGATGACTTGGAAGTGCCTTTAGTTCCAACTGTAGTGGTTTTTCAATTGAGGGAAGCATTGGCTCAGCAGATGGTTGTATATCACTAATGTTGAGGACAAAATGAGAAGTCATGCATTCCAACTCACCACTGTGAGCACTCTCCTCCGGTATGTCCATATCCACATCATTAATTAAAATATTGTTTAGTGGATCAGAACTTCTCAATGCAAGAATTTTATCCATCAACTTTGTATCAGCTGCCAATTGTATACTCTTGACTTCATCAAAATCGTATGGAAATTTTAATGACTCCAAAAGACTAAATTTTGCTTCCTCTCCATTAACTCTGAGTGTGAGTTCACCATTTGCCACGTCTATCAATGCTCTTCCAGTTCTCAAAAATGGTCGACCAAGTAGCAAAGGCACATCTTCATCTACCTCCATGTCAAGCACTACAAAATCCACTGTAAACATGAATTTGTTTACTGTGACTATAACATCTTCCACAACTCCCTTAGCATGAGTGAAAGACCTATCAGCAAGTTACAGCAATACATTATCAGGTCTGAAATGCCCTATTCCTAACCTTTCATAAATGGCCAAAGGCATCAAGTTTATACTAGCCCCCAAGTCACAGAGAGCTTTCCTTTAGAATCTATCACTTATGGTCAAAGGTATGGTGAACTTGCCAGGATCCTTCTCTTTCCTAGGAATCTGGTACTTGACAAGTTGGCTCACACTCTCATTCACATTGATGCATCCCACATCAGCTAAATTCCTTCTATTTGAAAACAGCTCATTCATGAATTTAGCATAGACAGACATCTATTTCAATGCTTCAATAAATAGGATATTGACATGGATTTGCTTCATCATGTCTAAAAACTTCTCAAGTTGCTTTTCCAGCTTCTTTCTATTCTCTCTTCGAGGAAAAGGTAAAGCAATCTTCACAGCCTCTTGTTCTTTTGCAACAGTTTTTCTAATTTCTTCATTTTTCGCATGTTGTACAGGAGGTCCATAACTTTTCTTTTCCTTAGAGTTCTCCAGTTGCTTCCCACTTCTCAGTGTAATAGCATGCACTTGTGCTTCCTTCTTGGATTTATCTTTAACCTTAAGGTTTGGCACAGTGTCACTTGGAAGTGCTCCTTGGGGTCTTTGATTAAAAACTTGCATAAGTTGCCCCATCTAAGTTTCCAAATTTTTCATTGAAGTGGTATGGTTGGTAAGAACAGTATCAGTCTTCTCCATGTATTTAATCAGAAGGTCCTCCATACTAGGCTTCTTCTGTCCCATTGGTTGATACTGAGTTTGTCCTTGTTGTTGGTAACCAGGTTGAGGATTTCTTTGGTAATAACCCTGATTTTGATAGGGTTGGTTCCTCTGTTGATAGTATGGCCTCTCCTGGTTCCCACAATTATTATTCACATAATTTACTTGTTTTGACTCCTCTGGCTCATCTTCATCATCAGCAAATGCTGCTTCCTGGGCGTATTCTGCCAGAGTAGTCTATTATTTTTCAACAGAATTAACTGAAGTCTTCTTTGGTTGGCCCTTATTGACTGCCATGTTGTCCATCTTTTTATTCAACAATGCTATCTGAGTAGATAAATCATTGAAGGGCTCCAACTCATAAATTCCAGACTGCTTCTTGTTTGCAGCCTTTTCCCTTTCATTCCATCCAAAATCATTGTTTGCCAGCAATTCAATGAAGTCATGAGCATCATCCGGCTCCTTATCCATTATTGATCCTCCAGCTGAGGAATCAATGTGCATTTTGATCTGAGGAGGCATGGCACTATAAAATGTTATCACAATGCTCCAAGATGAAATGCCATGGTGAGGACATCTTCTGATTAGCTCCTTAAACCTTTCCTAGCTTTCATATAATGAATCTCCATCCACATACTGAAAAGAAGAAATCATATTTCTCAGTTTCACCATCTTCATGGGAGGAAAGTAGCGGGCTAAAAACTTCCTAACTAGGTCTTTCCAGCTACTTATACATCCTGGTGGCAATGAGTATAACTAGGAGTGAGCTATATTACTCAGTGAAAAAGGAAATAAGCGAAGTTTAACAGCATCCTCTAAGACTCCGTTATGTCGAAATGTACTGCACAGATGCAGAAAGGTGTTTAGGTGCTGATTAGGATCCTCAGTAGTTCCTCATCCAAACTTGTTCGGTTGAACCATTTGGATGAGTTCAGATCTCAACTCAGAGTTCTCAGTTGTTATTGCTGGTAAGTTGATGGCCTGTGGCATACCATCAACTGGTGGAATGGGATATTGACGAAGAGTCACCCTCTCAAAATCTCCTCATACATCATTATCATTATTTCTGTTGTAGCGGTCTTCAGACATTATTACTCTTGACTCAGTTCTCGCTGCTGATCTTGTTCTTGATCTGGACTGTCTAACAATTCTTTCTAGTTCAGGATCAAATTGCAAGTCTTGAGTACCTTTAGATCTTGTCTGCATACACTACACACTTGAACAAAAAAAATTATAACTGAAAAAGAATTTAATAAATCATGTTAGCGCAGTTCAAATAAATCGTAATCTTCAAAGAAAACAATCCCCAACAATGGCGCCAAGAAATTGATGCGAAAAATTGTGATGATGATGAGTATATGAAATTCAACTTATATTAGAATTCACGGTATTCAAACAAAATTCCTATCAATGTCTAATGTAATATTTTAGAAATCATCTCCACAGGGATTGTAAGCTAAGAAGCAAAATTGAGACTAAGATTTAACTAAATTGCTGAAAGAATCCTATATACAAATTAAGAATCATAAGAATCATAGAATTAATGTGAAGTCAGAGTTACTAATGACATTCATTCAATTAAAACTCAAGTCAGCACTCTATTCTGCAAGTGAACTTAACAATGAATGAAATGGTTTACTAAATCTATTATCAATTAACTTCTCATGCAAGTTTCACCTTAAATCACAGATTTGCCTCCTAGATCATCATCAGTGATCTGTTAAAAGATCTCTCAATTCAATTTAATAGATCTCAACTATATAGTTGCATATATCTCTATACTACAAACTTTACAATTGATAAGCACAACTTGTAGAAAAACAGATCTGTAGTCTATCTCTAGTACTACGATCCTCTGTTTAATTGTTGTTTACACATTTACAGTGATAGATATGTCTAAAGGGTGCGATCGACAGTTGATCTCAACATTACTTTAAGTTAAAATAATGAATTATTCAATTGGTTATTGAAGTTTAGTTGTTGTTTACACATTTACAGTGATTAATAAAGTGTGCGATTGACAATTGATTGCAACATTATATTAAGTTAAAGTAATGAATTATTGAATTGGTTATTGAAAATTAATTGTTGTTTACACATTTATAGTGATAGATATATCAAAGGGTGCGATCGACCATTCATCGCAACATTATATTAACTTAAAGTAACGAATTATTGAATTGGTTATTGAAAATTAGTTGTTGTTTACACATTTATAATGATAGATATGTCTAAAGGGTTCGATCGACAATTGATCGCAATATTAAATTAAATTAAAGTAATGAATTATTCAATTGGTTATTGAAAATTAATTGTTGTTTACACATTTATAGTGATTGATATGTCTAAAGGGTGCGATCGACAATTGATCGTAACATTAAACTAAGTTAAAGTAATGAATTATTGAATTGGTTATTGAAAACTAATTGTTGTTTACACATTTACAGTGATTGATATTTGTAAAGGGTGCGATCAACAATTGATCGCACCATTATATTAAGTTAAAGTACTGAATTATTGAATTGGATATTCAAGATAAGTTGATGTTTACAAATTTTGATGCGTAAAATTATGATGATGCTGAGTATATGAAAACTTAACTGATATTAGAATTCACGGTATTCAAACAAAATTCCTATCAATGTCGAATGTAGTATTTTAGATATTGTCTCCACCGGGATTGTAAGCTAAGAAGCATGATTGAGACTAAGATTTAACTAAATTGTTGAAAGAATCTTATATACAAATTAATAATCATAAGAATCATAGAATTATTTTGAAGTGAGAGTTACTAATGACATTCATTCAATTAAAACTCAAGTCAGCACTCTATTCTGCAAGTGATCTTAACAATGAATGAATTGGTTTACTAAGTCTGTTATCAATTAACTTCTCATGCAAGTTTCCCCTTAAATCACAGATTTTCCTCCTAGATCATCATCAGTGATCTGTTAAAAGATCTCTCAATTCAATTTAACAGATCTCAACTATATAGTTGCATATATCTCTATACTACAAACTATACAATTGATAAGCAGAATCTGTAGAAAAACAAATCTGTAGTCTATCTCTAGTACTACGATCCTCTGTTCTTAGATCTGAAACCTAATCGCCATCTATGGTCTAAATCAAATCTCAGAATAACAATATTACGTAACTCTCATTCTTGTAATTCAATAAGGTCATGAAATCAAGCAGATCTGGCTATAATTGAACAAGAAATATTGCAACTGAAATGATAATCAAAATCAAGATTCAACAAATCAACAGAGCTTTTAGTTAGCACATCTACTTCAGCATATCCAATCAAGTACAAAAATCATCATCGACATGCTTAAGATCTAAATCTTACCGAGGAAGATTAAAGTTAGACTCTATAAGAGTTGTTGCTTCACAATCTTCAAGCTAATCTCTATGATCAACAGAAACAGAGTACAAAACTTCTTCAAGAAACTTCTCTGGAGATATTGAATAAAGAGTATAAAAGAATCTAGAATTTCTCTCAAAGTATAACAGAATATCAAGAGTAAAAATCAATTATCTTAACTTTTTCTCTCTAAAACTTCACACCTATTACTTTATCTGAGCTCCTATTTATAGAGTTTGGCTCAGTGGCAATTTTGAAATAAAATCAACAAAAACACAAATTGGCGAAGTAATATTTTTCTTCATTTATGTCGCTTGTTCCTTCACCTGAACCAAATGACTTATTCAATTCTCGCTTGTCCTGATCGCCAAGCTAACAAACTTTCGTAGGTGAAATGTTCTCAATATTGCCATAGTACGTCGCCTGATGCTCAGGCGAATTGATATTCTTCGCCAAAAACACTCTCCTAGCTAAAACCTTCTAGGCGATGTCTTATCAAACGTCGCCTGCTATTATCCTTTGACTTGGCGACATCTCTCCTTTATCGCCTCAACTATCGCCTTAAGGCAAGCGAAGTTCAACCTTCATTGCCTAAATTTCTGCCAGAATGGCGACATATGAAGGCGAGGAGTTTCTAATTCACCTTGCATGTTTTAATCTTCGAGGCAAAATCTTTTTTACACCGCCTGCTTCATCGCCCTATGCTCCAAATCGTGGCGATGACTTCAAGCGAATTCGTTTCTTAGCAAAATCATTTCGCCAGTTTGTAGACCTTGGATGAAATTCTGATTTGATCGTTCTTTCTTCCGAATTTACATGTTTTAACTTCTTTTCCACAGCTTTTCATCCAAGTCCCTATCTCAACAATAATAGTTTAGAATTAATAGAAATGTATTCAATATCTCATCATTTAAACTTAATTTCATTACATTCAAGCTCATAAAATATGCTAAAACATAGGTAAATTCTAGACTTATCACATTTACAGTGATTGATATGTCTAAAGGGTACTATCAACAATTGATTGCAACATTATATTAAGTAATGTTGAATTAGTTACTGAAGATTAGTTGTTGTTTACACATTTACAGTGATTGATATAGGGTGCGATGGAGAATTGATTGCAACATTATAGTAAGATAAAGTAATGAATTATTGACATGGTTATTGAAAATTAATTGTTGTTTACAAATTTATAGTGATTGATAAAGGGTGAGATCGACAATTGATCGCAACATTATATTAATAATGTATTGAATTATTGAATAGGTTATTGAAAATAAATTGTTTACACATTTACAGTGATTGATATGCCTAAAGGTGCGATCTACAATTGATCGAAACATTATATTAAGTTAAAGTAATGAATTATTGAAGTGGTTAATGAAAATTAATTTTTGTTTACACATTTACAGTGATATATATGTCTAAAGGGTGCGATCGACTATTGATCGCAACATTACGTTAAGTTAAAGTTGTGAATTATTGAATTGGTTATTGAATATAAGTTTTTAACACATTTACAGTGATAAATACGTCTATAGGGTGCGATCGAAAATTAATCGCAACGTTACGTTAAGGTAAAATAATGAAGTATTGAATGGGATATTGAAGATTAGTTGTTGTTTACACATTTACAGTGATTGATAAAGGGTGCAATCGACAATTGATTGCCACATTATATTTAGTTAAAGTAATGAATAATTGATATGGTTATTGAAAATTAATTATTGTTTACAAATTTCAGTGATTGATATGTCTAAAGGGTGCGATTGACAATTGATCGCAACATTATATTAAGTTAAAGTAATGAATTAGTTAAATGGTTATTGAATATTAATTATTGTTTACACATTTACAGTGATAGATATGTCGAAAGGGTGCAATCGACAATTGATTGCAACATTATATTAAGTTAAAGTAATGAATTATTGAAATGATTAATGAAAATTAATTTTTGTTTACACATTTATAGTGATAGATATATCTAAATGTTGCGATCGACATATGAATGCAACATTATATTAAGTTTAAGTAATGAATTATTGAATTGGTTATTAAAAATTAATTGTTGTTTACACATTTACAGTGATTGATATTTCTAAAGGGTTCGATCCACAATTGCTCGCAACATTAAATTAAGTTAAAGTAATAAATTATTTAATTGGTTATTGAAAATTAATTTTTGTTTACACATTTATAGTGATAGATATATCTAAAAGTTGCGATCGACTTATGATTGCAACATTATATTAAGTTTAAGTAATGAATTATTGAATTGGTTATTGAAAATTAATTGTTGTTTACACATTTACAGTAACTGATATTTTTAAATGGTGCGATCGACAATTGATCGCACCATTATATTAAGTTAAACTAATGAATTATAGAATATTAGTTATTGTTTACACATTTATATTGATAGATATGTCTAAAGGGTGCGATCGACAATTGATCTCATTATTATATTTAGTTAAAGAAATGAATTATCGAATTGGTTATTGTAGTTTAATTGTTGTTTACACATTTACAGTGATTGATAAAGGGTGCGATCGACAATTGATTTCAACATTATATTAAGTTAAAGTAATGAATTATTTAATTGGTTACTGAAAATTAATTGTTGTTTACACATTTGTAGTGATAGATATGTCTAAAGGGTGCGATCGACAATTGATCGCAACATTATATGAAGTTAAAGTAATTATATATTCAATTAGTTGTTGAAAATTAATTGTTGTTTACACATTGACAGTGATTGATATGTCTAAGGGTTCGATCGACAATTGATCGCAACATAAAGTTAAATTAAAGTAATGAATTATTGAATTAATTATTGAAGTTTAGTTGTTGTTTACACAATTACAGCGGTTGATATTTGTAAAGGGTGCAATCGACAATTGATCGCACCATTATATTAAGTTAAAGTATTGAATTATTGTATTGGTTATTAAATATTAATTATTGTTTACATTTACAGTGATAGATATGTCTAAAGGGTGCGATCGACAATTGATAGCAACATTAGGTTAAGTTAAAGTAATGAATTATTGCATTGGATATTGAAGATAAGTTGTTGTTTACACAATTACAGTAATTTATATGTCTAAAGGGTGCGATCAACAATTGTTTGCAACATTATATTAAGTTAGAGCAATAAATTATTGAATTGGTTACTGAAAATTAGTTGTTGTATACACATTTACAGTGATTGATAAAGGGTGCAATCGAGAATTGATTGCAACATTATATTAAGAGAAACTTATGAACTATTGAATTGGTTATTGAAAATTAATTGTTGTTTACACATTTATAGTGATTGATAAAGAGTGCGATCGACAATTGATCGCAACATTATATTAATTAATGTATTGAATTACTGAATTGGTTATTGAAAATATATTGTTTACAGATTCACAGTGATTGATATGTCTAAAGGTGCGATCGACGATTGATCGAAACATTTTATAAAATTAAAGTAATGAATTATTGAATTGGTTAATGAAAATGAATTTTTGTGTACACATTTACAGTGATAGAAATGTTTAAACGGTGCGATCAACTATTGATTGCAACATTACAATAACTTAAAGTAATGAATTATTCAATTGGTTATTGAATATAAGTTGTTTAAACATTTACACTGATAGATATGTCTATAGGGTGCGAACGACAATTTATTGCAATGTTACGTTAAGTTAAAATAATGAATTATTGAATTGGATATTGAAGATTAGTTGTTGTTTACACAATTACAATGATTGATAAAGGGTGCGATCGACAATTGATTGCAACTTTATATACACTTAAAGTAATGAATTATTGAATTGGTTATTTAAAAATTAATTATTGTTTACACATTTACAGTGATTGATATGTCTAAAGGGTGCAATCGACAATTGATTGCAACATTATATTAAGTTAAAGTAATGAATTATTGAATTTGTGATTTAATATTAATTATTGTTTACACATTTACAGTGATAGATCTAAAGGGTGCGGTGCAACATTATATTAAGTTAAAGTAATGAATTATTGAATTGGTTAGTGAAAATTAATTTTTGTTTACACATTTAGAGTGATATATATCTAAAGGTTGCGATCGACATATGATTGCAACATTATATTATGTTAAAGTAATGAATTATTGAATTGCAGATTTGAAGTTAAGTTGTTTGTTACACATTTACAGTGATTGATATGTCTAAAGGGTGTGATCGACATATGATTGCAACATTATATTAAGTTAAAGTAATGAGTTATTAAATTGTTTTTTGAAGAATAGTTGTTGTTTACACATTTACAGTGATAGATATGTTTAGAGGGTGGGATCGACAATTGATCGCAGCATTATATTTAGTTAAAGTAATGAATAATTAAATTAGTTAATGAAAATTAATTGTTTACACATTTATAGTCATAGATATGTGTAAAGGGTGCGATCGACAATTGATCGCATCATTATATTAAGTTAAAGTAATAAATGATTTAATTAGTTATTGAAGATAAGTTGTTGTTTACACATTTACAGTGGTAGATATGTCGAAATGGTGCGATCGACAATTGATGGCAACATTATGATAAGTTGAAATAATGAATTCTTGAATTTGATATTGAAGATTAGTTGTTGTTTACACATTTATATTGATTGATATATCTAAAGGTGCAATCTACAATTGATCGCAACATTATATTAAGTTAAAGTAATGAATTATTGAATTGGTTAATAAATATTAATTGTTGTTTACACATTTACAGTGCTAGATATGCTTAAAGGGTGCGATCGACAATTGATCGCATCTTTATATTAAGTTAAAGTAATGAATTATTGAATTGGTTATTGAAAATTAATTGTTTACACATTTACAGTTATTGATATTTCTATAGGTGCGATCGATAATGGATCGCAACATTATATTAAGTTAAAGTAAAGAATTATTTAATTGGTTAATGAAAATTAATTTTTGTTTACACATTTAAAGTGATAGATATGTCTAAAGGGTGCGATCGACAATTGAACTCAACATTACATTTAATTAAAGTAATGAATTATTGAATTGGTTATTGAATATTAGTTGTTGTTTACACATGTACAGTGATAAATATGTCTAAATGTTGCAATCGACAATTGATCGCAACATTACGTTAAGTTAAAATAATGAATTATTGAATATGATATTGAAGATTAGTAATTGTTTAAACATCTACAGTGATTGATATATCTAAAGGGTGCGATCGACAATTGATCGCAACATTATACTAAGTTAAAGTAATGAATTTTTGAATTGGTTAATGTAAATTAGTTGTTGTTTACACATTTACACTGATAGATATGTTTTAAGGGTGCGATCGACAATTGATCGCATCATTATATTAAATTAAAGTAATGAACTATTGAATTAGTTATTGAAGATTAGTTTTTGTTTACACATTTAAAGTGATAGATATGTCTAAAGGATGGGATCGACAATTGATCGCAACATTAGGTTAAGTTAAAGTAATGAATTATTTATTTGAATATTGAAGTTTAGTTGCTGTTTACACATTTACACTGAAAGATATGTTTAAACGGTGTGATCGTCAATTGATCGGATAATTATATTAAGTTAAAGTAATGAATTATTGAATTGGTTATTGAAGATTGGTTGTTGTTTACACCTTTGCAGTGATAGATATATTTAGAGGGTGCGATCGACAATTGATCGGAACATTATATTAAGTTAAATTAATGAATTATTAAATTGGTTAATGAAAATTAATTATTGTTTACACATTTACAGTGATAGATATGTCTAAAGGGTGCGATCGTCAATTGATCGCAACATTACGTTAAGTTAAAGTAATGAATTATTGAATTGGTTATTGAAGCTTAGTTGTTGTTTTCCCATTTACAGTGATAGATATTTCTAGAGGGTGCAATCAACAATAAATCGCAACATTATATTTAGTTAAAGTAATGAATTATTGAATTGGTTGTTGAAAATTAATTGTTGTTTACAAATTTTCAGTGATTGATATGCCGAAATGGTGCGATCGACAATTGATCACAACTTTATATTAAGTTAAAGTAATGAATTATTGAATTGGTTAATGAAAATTGATTGTTGTTTACACATTTACAGTGATTGATATGTTTCAAGAGTGCGATCGACAATTGATCACATTATTATATTAAGTTAAAGTAATGAATTATTGAATTGGTTATTGAAGATAAGTTGTTGTTTACACATTTACAGTGATAGACATGTCTAAATGGGGTGATCGACAATTGATCGCAACATTACGTTAAGTTAAAATAATGAATTATTGAATTGGATATTGAAGATTAGTTGTTGTTTGCACATTTATAGTGATTGATATATCTAAAGAGTGCGATAGACAATTGATCGCAACATTATATTAAGTTAAAGTAATAAATTTATGAATTGATTAATGAAAATTAATTGTTGTTTACACATTTACAGTGATAGATATGTTTAAAGGGTGCGATCGACAATTGATCGCGTCATTATATTAAGTTAAAGTAATGAATTATTGGATTGGTTAGTGAAGATAAGTTGGTTATTGAAGATAAGTTGTAGTTTACACATTTACAGTGATAGATATGTTTAAAAGGTGCGATGGACAATTGATCGCATCATTATATTAAGTTAAAGTAATGAGTTATTAAATTAGTTATTGAAAATTAATTGTTGTTTACACATTTATAGTCATAAATATGTGTAAAGGGTGCGATCGACAATCGATCGCATCATTATATTAAGTTAAAGTAATGAATTATTTAATTGGTTATTGAAGATAAGTTGTTGTTTACACATTTACAGTGGTAGATATGTCGAAATGGTGCGATCGACAATTGATGGCAACATTATGATAAGTTAAAATAATGAATTCTTGAATTTGATATTGAAGATTAGTTGTTGTTTACACATTTATATTGATTGATATATCTAAAGGTGCAATCTACAATTGATCGCAACATTATATTAAGTTAAAGTAATGAATTATTGAATTGGTTAATAAATATTAATTGTTGTTTACACATTTACAGTGCTAGATATATTTAAAGGGTGCGATCGACAATTGATCGCATCTTTATATTAAGTTAAAGTAATGAATTATTGAATTGGTTATTGAAAATTAATTGTTTACACATTTACAGTGATTGATATTTCTATAGGTGCGATCGATAATTGATCGCAACATTATATTAAGTTAGAGTAAAGAATTATTTAATTGGTTAATGAAAATTAATTTTTGTTTACACATTTAAAGTGATAGATATGTCTAAAGGGTGCGATCGACAATTGAACTCAACATTACATTTAATTAAAGTAATGAATTATTGAATTGGTTATTGAATATTAGTTGTTGTTTACACATGTACAGTGATAAATATGTCTAAATGTTGCAATCGACAATTGATCGCAACATTACGTTAAGTTAAAATAATGAATTATTGAATATGATATTGAAGATTAGTTATTGTTTAAACAGCTACAGTGATTGATATATGTAAAGGGTGCGATTGACAATTGATCGCAACATTATACTAAGTTAAAGTTATGAATTATTGAATTGGTTAATGAAAATTAGTTGTTTTTTACACATTTACACTGATAGATATGTTTTAAGGGTGCGATCGACAATTGATCGCATCATTATATTAAGTTAAAGTAATGAAGTATTGAATTAGTTATTGAAGATTAGTTTTTGTTTACACATTTAAAGTGATAGATATGTCTAAAGGATGGGATCGACAATTGATCGCAACATTAGGTTAAGTTAAAGTAATGAATTATTGATTTGGATATTGAAGTTTAGTTGTTGTTAACACATTTACACTGAAAGATATGTTTAAACGGTGTGATCGACAATTGATCGCAACATTACATTAAGTAAAATTAATGAATTATTAAATTGGTTATTGAAAATAAGTTGTTGTTTACACATTTACAGTGATTGATAAAGGGTGCGATTGACAATTGATTGCAACATTATATAAAGTTAAAGTAATGAATTATTGAATTGGTTATTGAAAACTAATTGTTGTTTACACAGTTACAGTGATTTATATGTCTAAAGGGTGCAATCGATAATTGATCGCAACATTATATTAAGTTTAAGTAATGAATTCTAGAATTGGATATTGTAGATAAGTTGTTGTTTACACATTTTTAGTAATTGGTATTTCCAAAGGGTACGATCGACTATTGATCGAAACTTTATATTAAGTTAATGTAATGAATTATTGAATTGGTTATTGAATATTCATTGTTGTTTTTACATTTACAGTGATTGATATGTCTAAAGGGTGCGATCGACAATTGATCGCAACATTATATTAAGTTAAAGTAATAAATTATTGAATTGGATATTGAAGATTAATTGTCGTTTACATATTTACAGTGATTGATCTGTCGAAAGGGTGCGATCGACAAATGATTGCAACATTATATTAAATTAAAGTAATGAATTATTGAAGATTAGTTGTTGTTTACACATTTACAGTGATTGATATGTCTAAAGGGTGCGATCAACAATTGATCGCAACATTATATTAAGTTAAAGTAATGTATTATTGAACATTAGTTATTGTTTACACATTTACAATGATTGATATGTCTAAAGTGTGTCATCGACAATTGATCGCAACAATATATAATGTTAAAGTAATGAATTATTGAAGATTAGTTATTGTTTACACATTTATAGTGATTGATATGTCTAAAGGATGCGATCGACAATTGATCGCAACATTATATTAAGTTTAAGTAATGAATTATTGAATTGATTATTGAAAATTAATTGCTGTTTACACATTTTCAGTTATGTATATGTCTAAGGGGTGCGATCGATATTTGATCGCAACATTATATTAAGTTAAATTATTGAATTATTAAATTGGTTATTGAAAATTAATTGTCGTTTAAACATTTACAATGGTTGATATGTCTAAAGGGTGCGATCGACAATTTATCGCATCATTAAATTAAGTTAAAGTAATGAATTATTGAATTGGTAATTGAATATTAATTATTGTTTACACATTTACCGTGATTGATATATCTAAAGGGTGCGATAGACAATTGATCGCAACATTACATTCAGTAAAATTAATGAATTATTAAATTGGTTATTGAAGATGAGTTTTTGTTTACACATTTACAGTGATTGATAAAGGGTGCGATTTGACAATTGATTGCAACATTATATAAAGTTAAAGTAATGAATTATTGAATTTGTTATTGAAAACTAATTGTTGTTTACACAGTTACAGTGATTGATATGTCTAAAGGGTGCGATCGATAATTGATCGCAACATTATATTAAGTTTAAGTAATGAATTATTGAATTGGATATTGAATATTCAATGTTGTTTTTACATTAACAGTGATTAATATGTCTAAATGGTGCGATCGACAAATGATCGCAACATTATATTAAATTAAAGTAATGAATTATTGAAGATTAGTTGTTGTTTACACATTTACAGTGATTGATATGTCTAAAGGGTGCGATCGACTAATGATCGCAACAATATATTAAATTAAAGTAATGAATTATTGAAGATTAGTTTTTGTTTACACAGTTACAGTGATTGAAATGTCTAAAGGGTGCGATCAACAATTGATCGCAACATTATATTAAGTTAAAGTAATGTATTATTGAACATTAGTTATTGTTTACACATTTACAATGATTGATATTTTTAAAGGGTGCCATCGACAATTGATCGCAACATTATATAATGTTAAAGTAATGAACTATTGAAGATTAGTTAATGTTTACACATTTACAGTGATTGATATGTCTAAAGGGTGCGATCGACAATTGATTGCAATATTATATAATGTTAAAGTGATGAATTCTTAAATTGGTTATTGAAAATTAATTGTCGTTTACACGTTTTCAGTGATGTATATGTCTATGGGGTGCGATCGACAATTGATCGCAACATTATATTAAAATAAAGTATTGTAATATTTAATTGGTTATTGAAAATTAATTGTTGTTTAAACATTTATAGTGATTGATATGTCTAAAGGGTGCGATCGACAATTGATAGCAACATTATATTAAGTTAAAGTAATCAATTATTAAATTGATTATTGAATTTTAATTATTATCTACACATTTACAGTGATTGATATGTCTAAAGGGTGTGATCAACAATTGATCGCAACATTACATTAAGTTAAAGTAATAAATTATAAAATTAGTTATTAAAGATTAGTTGTTGTTTACACATTTAGAGTAATTGATAAACGGTACGATCGACAATTGATCGCAACATTATATAAAGTTAAAGTAATGAATTATTGAATTGGATATTGAAGATTAGTTGTTGTTTACACATTTAAAGTGATTGATATGTTTAAAGGGTGCGATCGACAATTGATCGCAATATTATATTAACTTAAAGTAATGTATTATTGAAGATTAGTTATTGTTTACACATTTACAATGATTGATATGACTAAAGGGTACGATCGACAATTGATCGCAACATTATATTAAGTTTAAGTAATGAATTATTGAATTTATTATTGTATATTAATTGTTGTTTACACATTTACAGTGATTGATATATCTAAAGGGTGCGATCGACAATTGATCGCAACATTACATTAAGTTAAAGTAATGAATTATTAAATTATTTTTTAAAGATTAGTTGATGTTTACACATTTACAGTAATTGATAAAGGGTGCGATCGATAATTGATTGCAACATTATATAAAGTTAAGTTATGAATTATTGAATAAGTTATTGAAAATTAATTGTTTTTTACACATTTACAGTGATTGATATGTCTCAAGTGTGGAATTGACAATTGATCGTAACATTATATTAATTTTAAGTAATGAATTATATAATTGGATATTGTAGATTAGTTGTTGTTTACAGATTTATAGTGATTGATATTTCTAAATGGTGTGATCGATAATTGATCGCAACTTTACGTTAAGTTAAAGTAATGAATTATTGAATTGGATATTGAAGATTAGTTGTTGTTTACACATTTACAGAGATAGATAAAGACTGCGATGGACAATTGATCGCAACATTATATTTAGTTAAAGTAATGAATTATTTAATTGGTTATTGAAGATTAATTGTTGTTTACACATTTACAGTGATAGATATGTCTAAATGGTGCGATCGTCAAATGATCGCAACATAACTTTAAGTAAAAGTAATGAATTATTAAATTGGTTATTGAAGATTAGTTGTTGTTTACACATTTATTGTAATTGATAAAGCTAAAGGGTGCGATCGACAGTTGATCGCAACATTATATTAAGTTAAAGTAATAAATTATTGAATTGGTTATTGAAAATTAATTGTTGTTTTAAAATTTACTGTGATTCATATGTCTAAAGGGTGCGATCGACAATTGATCGCGATATTATATTAAGTTAAAGTAATGAATTATTGAATTGGTTATTGAAAATTAGTTGTTGTTTACTAATTTACAGTGATTTATATGTCTCAAAGGTGCAATCGACAATTGATCGGAACATTATATTAAGTTAAAGTAATAAATTATTGAATATGTTATTGAATATTATATATTGTTTACACAATCACACTGATAGACAAGTCTAAAGGGTGCGATCATTAATTGATCGCAACATTACGTTAAGTTAAAGTAATGAATTATTGAACTAGATATTGAAGATTAGTTATTGTTTAAACATTTATAGTGATTGATATATCTAAAGGGTGCGATCGCAACATTATATTAAGTTAAAGTAATAAATTGTTGAATTAGTTATTAAAGATTAATTGTTTTTTACACATTTATAGTGATTAATAAATGGTGCGGTCGACAATTGATTGCAACATTATATTAAGTTAAAGTAATGAATTATTGAATTAGTTATTGAAAATTAATTGTTGTTTACATATTTATAGTGATTGATATGTCTAAAGGGTGCGATCGATAATTGATCGCAACATTATATTAAGTTTAAGTATTGAATTATAGATATGGATATTGTAGATTAGTTGTTGTTTACACATTTACAGTGATTCATATTTCCAAAGGGTGCGATCGACAATTGATCGCAACTTTATATTAAGTTAAAGTAATGAATTATTGAATTTGTTATTAAATATTCATTGTTGTTTTTACAATTATAGTGATTGATATGTCTAAAGGGTGAGATCGACAATTGATCGCAACATTATATTAAGTTAAAGTAATGAATTATTGAATTGGATATTGAAGATTAGTTGTCGTTTACAAATTTACAGTGATTGATCTGTCTAAAGGGTGCGATCGACAAATGATCGCAACATTATATTATGTTAAAGTAATGAATTAATGAATTGGTTAATGAAGATTAGTTGTCGTTTACATATTTATAGTGACTGATAAAAGGTGCGATCAACAATTGATTGCAACATTATATTAAGTTAAAGTAATGAAATATTGAATGGGCTATTGAAAATTAATTGTTGTTTATACATTAAGTGATAGATATGTCTAAAGGGTGCAATCGACAATTGATCGCAACATTATATTAAGTTAAAGTTATGAATTATTGAATTGGTTATTGAAAATTAATTATTGTTTACACATTTACAGTGACTGATATGTCCTAAGGGTGCGATCAACAATTGATCGCAACAATATATTAAGTTATAGTAATGAATTATTGAATTGTTTATAGAAGATTATTTGTTGTTTACACATTTTTACAAAGACAGATATGTCTAACGGGTGCGATTGACAATTGATCGCAACATTATGTTAAGTTAAAGTAATGAATTATTGAATTGGATATTGAAATTAGTTGTTGTTTACACATTTTTAGTGATTCATATATCTAGAGGGTGCGATCGACAATAGATCGCAACATTATATAAAGTAAAAGTAATAAATTATTGAATTGGTTGTTTAAAATTAATTGTTGTGTAAACTTATACAGTGATAGATATGTCTATAATGTGTGATCGACAATTGATCGCAACATTATATTAAGTTAAAGTAATGAATTATTGAATTAGTTATTGAAAATTAATTATTGTTTAAACATTTTCAGTGATTGATATGACTAACGGCTGCGATCGACAATTGATCGCAACATTATATTAAGTTAAAGTAATGAATT
This sequence comes from Cardiospermum halicacabum, assembly GCA_031304145.1. Classification (NCBI taxonomy): domain Eukaryota; kingdom Viridiplantae; phylum Streptophyta; class Magnoliopsida; order Sapindales; family Sapindaceae; genus Cardiospermum; species Cardiospermum halicacabum. Next base: position 10,927,245 of record CM062389.1, read on the forward strand.
ATTGAATTGATTATTGAAAATTAATTATTGTTTACACATTTTCAGTGATTGATATGTCTTAGGGGTGCAATCGACAATTGATCGCAACATTATATTAAGTTAAAGTATTAAATTATTGAATGTGTTTTTGAAAATTAATTGTTATTTACACATTTATAGTGATTGATATGTCTAATGGGTGCGATCGACAATTTATCGCAGCATTATATTAAGTTAAAGTAAAGAATTATTGTATTGGATAATGAAGATTAGTTTTTGTTTACACATTTACAGTTATTGATATGTCTAAATGGTGCGATCGACAATTGATCGCAACATTATATTAAGTTAAAGTAATGAATTAATGGTTTGGTTATTAAAGATTAGTTGTTCCTTACACATTTATAGTGACTGATAAAAGGTGCGATCGACAATCGATCACAACACTAGATTAAGTTAAAGTAATGTATTATTGAATTGGTTATTGAAAATTAATTGATGTTCACACATTTACAGTGATTGATATGTCTAAAAATGCGATCAAAAATTGATAGCAACATTATATTAAGTTAAAGTAATGAATTATTGAATTTGATATTGAAAATTAATTGTTGTTTACACATTTACAGTGATTGATATGACTAAAGGGAGCGATCGACAATTGATCGCAACATTACGGTAAGGTAATGTAATGAATTATTGAATTGGATATTGAAGATTAGTTGTTGTTTACACATTTATTTTGATAGATATATCCAAAGGGTGCGATCGAAAATTGATCGCAACATTATATTATGTTATAGTAATGAATTGTTGAATTGATTATTGAAGATTAATTGTTGTTTACACATTTATAGTGATAGATATGTCTAAAGGGTGCGTTTGACAATTGATCGCAACATTACGTTAAGTTAAACTAATGAATTACTGAATTGGTTATTGAAAATTAATAGTTGTTTTACACATTTATAGTCATTGATATGTCTAAAGGATGCGATCGACAATTAATAGCGACATTGTATTAAGTTAAAGTAATGAATTATTGAATAGGTTATAGAAAATTAATTGTTGTTTACACATTTATAGTGATTGATATGTCCAAAGGGTGCGATTGACAATTGATCGCAATATTACGTTAAGTTAAAGTTATAAATTATTGAATTGGTTATTGAAGATTAATTGTTGTTTACGCATTTATAGTGATAGATATGTCAAAGGGTTCGATCGAGAATTAATCGCAATATTATATGAAGTTATAGTAATGAATTATTGAGTTGGTTAATTAAAGATTTTTTGTTGTTTGCACAATTACAGTGATAGATATGTCTAAAGGGTTTGATCGACAATTGATGGCAACATTACATTAATTTAAAGTAATGAATTATTGAATTGGATATTGAAGATTAGTTGTTGCTTGCACTTGTAGTGATAGATATGTCTAAAGGGTTTGATCCACAGTTGATCGCAACATTACGTTAATTTAAAGTATTGAATTATTGAATTGGATATTGAAGATTAGTTGTTATTTACATATTTAGAGTGATTCATATGTCTTAAGGTTCCAATCGACCACTGATAGCAACATTATATTAAGTTAAAGTAATGAATTATTGAATTGGTTATTGAAAATTAATTGTGGTTTACACATTTACAGTGATTGATATGTCTAAATGGTGCGATCGACAATTGATCGCAACATTATATTAAGTGAAAGTAATGAATTATTGAATTGGTTATTTAAGATTAGTTGTTGTTTACACATTTATAGTGACTGATAAAAGGTGCGATCGACAATTGATCGCAACATTAGATTAAGTTAAAGTAATGAATTATTGAATTGGTTATTGAAAATTAATTGATGTTTACACATTTACAGTGATTGATATGTCTAAAAGATGCGATCCAAAATTGATAGCAACATTATATTATGTTAAAGTAATGAATTATTGAATTGGTTATTGAAAATTAATTGTTGTTTACATATTTACAGTGATTGATATGACTAAAGGGAGCGATCGACAATTGATCGCAACATTACGGTAAGTTAACGTAATGAATTATTGAATTGGATATTGAATATTAGTTGTTGTTTACACATTTACAGTGATTCATATGTCTAAAGGGTGCTATCGACAATTGATCGTAACATTATATTACGTTAAAGTAATGAATAATTGAATTGAATATTATTTGTTGTTTACACATTGACAGTGATAGATATGTCTAGAGGGTGCGATCGACAACAAATCGCAACATTATATTAAGTTATAGTAATGTTTATTGAATTGGTTATTGAAGATTAATTGTTGTTTACGCATTTATTGTGATAGATATGTCCGAAGTGTGCGATCAAAAATTGATCGCAACATTATATTAAGTTATAGTAATGAATTGTAGATTTGATTATTGAAGATTATTTGTTGTTTACACATTTATAGTGATAGATATGTCTAAAGGGTGCGATTGACAATTGATCGCAACATTATATTAAGTTAAAGTAATGAATTACTGAATTGGTTATTGAAAATTAATAGTTGTTTACACATTTATAATGATTGACATGTCTAAAGAATGCGATCGACAATTGATAACATCATTATATTAAGTTAAAGTAATGAATTATTGAATTGGTTATTGAAAATTAATTGTTGTTTACACATTTATATTGGTTGATATGTCCAAAGGGTGCGATCAACAATTGATCGCAACATTATATTAAGTTATAGTTATGAATAATTGAATTGGTTATTGAAGATTATTTGTTGTTTACACATTTATAGAGATAGATATGATTAAAGGGTGGGATTGACAATTGATCGCAATATTACGTTAAGTTAAAGTTATGAATTATTGAATTGGTTATTGAAGGTTGATTGTTGTTTACGCATTTATAGTGATAGATATGTCCAAATGGTGCGATCGAGAATTGATCACAACATTATATTAAGTTATAGTAGTGAATTATTGAGTTCGTTATTGAAGATTTTTTGTTGTTTGCACATTTACACTGATAGATATGTCTAAAGGGTTTGATCGACAATTGATTGCAACATTACGTTAATTTAAAGTAATAAATTATTGAATTGGATATTGAAGATTAGTTGTTGTTTACATATTTACAGTAATTCATATGTCTTAAGGTTCCGATCGACAATTGATAGCAACATTATATTAAGTTAAAGTATGAATTATTGAATTGGTTATTGAAAATTAATTGTTGTTTACACATTTACAGTGATAGATATGTCTAAAGGGTGTGATCGACAATTGATCGCAACATTACGTTAAGTTAAAGTAATGAATTATTGAATTGGATATTGAAAATTAGTTGTTGTTTACACATTTACAGTGATTAATATGTCTAAATGGTGCAATCGACAATTGATCGCAACATTATTTTAAGTTATAGTAATGAACTATTGAGTTGGTTATTGATGCGGAAAATTTCGATGATGCTGAGTATATGAAAACTCAAATGATACTAGAATTCACAGTAATCAATCAAAATTCCTATCAATTTCTAATGTAGTATTTTAGATATCGTCTCCACTGGGATTGTAAGCTAACAAGCATGATTTGGACTAAGATTTAAACTGAATTGCTAAAAGAATCTTTATACAAAATGAATCATAAGAATCATGTAATTGATGTGAAGTAAAAGTTACTAATGACATTCATTAAATTAAAACTCAAGTCAGTACTTTATTCTGAAATTGATCTAAAGAATGAATGAGTTGGTTTGCTAAATCTGTTATCAATTAACTTCTCATGCAAGTTTCACCTTAAATCACAGATTTACCTTCTAGATCATCATTAGTGATGTGTTAAAAGATCTCTCAATTCAATTTAACAGATCTCATTTGTATAGTTGCATATATCTCTATGCTACAACCTATACAATTGGTAAGCACAATCTGTAGAAAAACAGATCTATAGTCTATCTCTAGCACTACGATCCTCTGTTCTTAGATCTGAAACCTAATCGCCATCTTTGGTGTAAATCAAATCTCAGAATAACAATATTACGTAACTCTCGTTCTTGTAATTCAATTAGCTCATGAAATCAAGCAGATTTGGCTATAATTGAACAAGAAACATTGCAATTGAAATCATAATCAACATCAAGCTTCAACAAATCAATAGAGCTTTTAGCTAGCACATCTACTTCAGCATATCCAATCAAGTACAAAAATCATTATCGACATGCTTAAGATCTAAATCTTACCAAGGAAGATTGATGCTAGACTCTGTCACAGTTGTTGCTTCACAATATTCAAGCTAATCTCTATGATCAACAGAAACAAAGTACAAGACTTCTTCAAGAAACTTCTCTGAAGATGTTGAATAAAGCGTATAGAAGAATCTAGAATTTCTCTCAAAGTATATCAGAATGTCAAAAGTAAAAATCAATTATCTAAACTTTTTTTTTCTCCCAAAACTTCACACTTATTGCTTCATTTGAACTCCTATTTATAGAGTTTGGCTCAGTGGCAATTTTGAAATAAAATCAACAAAGAAACACAATTTGGCGAAGTAACATTTTTCTTCATTTATGTCGCCTGTTCGTTCGCCTGAACCAAACGAATTCTTCAATTCTCGCTTGTTCTGATTGCCAAGCTAACAATCCTCCTAAGCGAAATGTTCTCAATATTGCCATAGTACGTCGCTTGATGCTCAGGCGAGTTGATATTCTTCGCTAAAAACACTTTTCTAGTTAAAACCTTCTAGGCGATGTCCCATCAAATGTCGCTTGTAATTATCCTTTGACTTGGCGACATCTTTCCTTTATCGCCTCAACTATCGCCTCAAGGCAGGCAAAGTTCAACTTTCATCGCCTAATATTTTCTGCCAGGATGGCGACATATGAAGGCAAGGAGTTTCTGATTCGTCTTGCATGTTTTAATCTTCGAGGAAAAATCTTCTCTATATCGCCTGCATCATCGCCCTCTCCATCAAATCGTGGCAATGTCTTCAAGCAATTTGTTTATTAGCAAAAAATATCATTTCGCCAGTTTGCTGACTTTGGATGAAATTCTGATTTGGCCATTCTTTCTTCCGAATTTACATGTTTTAGCTTCTTTTTCACAACTTTTCATCCAAGTCCCTGCCTCAACAATAATAGCTTAGAATTAATAGAAATATATTCAATATCTCATCATTTAAACTCAATTTCTTACATTCAAGCTCATAAAATATGCTAAAACATAGATAAATTCTAGACTTATCAATTACCCCCAACTTAGCCTTTTACTTTTCCTTAAGCAAACTGACTAAAAATCTACTGAGACAACAATGAGTGCAAACTTATATCATAATTCAAAGCAATCTATCTAATATGTTTTGAAAAATTTCCAAACAGTGACCAGCACTTCTTTCCAAATTTTAAATCAACTAATTCAAAACTGATCATTTTCTTCATGTTGCAAAGTATATGAGAAGATCCAAGTATTTGAGTTTTGAAACTACTTCCTCACAGTAGTCTCTCATAAGTATTTGATCACTCAGAACCCAACCAATGCCCTGTACACTTGAGGAATATATGAGAAATTCAAAGCAAACCTATGAAGGTTCTGATTTCTATAGAAGAAATTATTTTTCAGATAAATGTGTTTAATAAGGAATATAATAAAAAAAATAACCCCTCTCATAAAGAAAAAGGCACAAAATAAAGCTCAAAACCTCACATTCCACCCAAGGTTTTCTCCACTCTTTCCTTATCAAAACTCATCAACTTATTCACAATTCAAAACTAACCAGAATCTTCATCAGTGTTCAAAGAAATTTGTCAAAAATTGCTCATCAAAGTTGTTTGAAAACTCATTTTATGAAAAACTAAATCACTTTGAATTATGAGCAATGTAAGCTCAATCATGCACTCAGACCTAATATCCTAAGAAAATACTAAAACAAAGTCTACAAATAAAATCAAACTATAAAACTAAACAAAAAGAGCAGCAATGTGATTGCTACCCCACCCCCAACTTAAAAGAAAGCAATGTCCTCAATGCGTAGGAGAACATAAACGAATAGTAGGAGAGAAGGGGATGTATAAAATAATGAACCGGAGAGTTAGACAGAATACCTGGATGTCGCCATTAATAGATGATAAGTCGCCCCAATTTAACTCAAGACGAAAATTGGTTAGGCGAAATAAGAATAGACGAGAAATAACATGATCGCTTAACCTTAGGCGAAATACCCAGGCGAAATATAAGAGTTCCCATATTAGAGTGACATTGGAATAATATGTCATGGCGAAATACAGATCCTGCAGGGGAAGTATTAGATAAGATAGAAATGTCACCAAAAAGAAAATCAAAAAGTAGGCGAAATGAAAGATGTATCGCCCCAATCATTCGCCTATATGATATTAAAGGACTTACCAGTCAAGCGAAAAATAAAAGTTTCGCCTTAGTCACTCAATTGGTAATCAGCATGCTTTCACAATCCATATGTCCCTGAGGTTGTGAGTTCGAGTGCTGGTGGAGGCGAAAGAAAGTGGGTGGGATCCACGATATCCGATTGTGTAACGATTGCATCGGTATTGATTGGTGTACGATTCGGGTTTAATCGGGTGTGCACAATGTACGATTCGGGTTTATCCGGGTGTGCACAGTAGCGAACTGGGCCCCGGCCCAGGACGTTACATTAAAATGCGCCTTTTAATGTAACGTCCGATCCGGGGCCCAGTTCGCTACTATGCACACCCGGATAAACCCGAATCGTACATTTATCAATAGTGATGCAATCGTTACACAATCAGATATCGTGGATCTCACCCACTTTCTTTCGCCTCTACCAGCACTCGAACTCACAACCTCAGGGATATATGGATTGTGAAAGCATGCTGGTGGAGGCGAAAGAAAGTGGGTGGGATGCACGATATCCGATTCTGTAAAAATTGTATCGGTATTGATTGGTGTACGATTCGGGTTTAACTAAGCGTGCACAGTGTACGATTCGGGTTTATCCGGGTGTGCACAGTAGCGAACTGGGCCCGGCCCAGGACGTTACAATTACCGTTAAAAAATGCTCTATTAATACCCTAACAATCTGGATTAACATATCAACACATATAAGCAAAAGATGACTAACAGCTTGCAACAAACTAAGAGAGAAAGAAAAGAAACATACCTTGTTTGGTTACTGTGATGAAAGTTGATTCAGAGAGCAAGGTAATAGTAACGGAAAAATCGAATTAGGTTTATAAAGATATCAGAAAATAGGCGCAATGATGAAAGAACTAGGTAGAAGGTGTAAAGATCTTGCCTCGCCCCGTGTCATACAACGGTAATAATTGTGTGCGCCTATGTATCACCAAATTATTTCGCCACGTCATGAAATGCAAGCGATATAAGTGGCGAAGTATTTTATGTCGCCAACAGTATAGGTGTGATAAATTTCAGAACTGGGCGAGAAAGAATAAACTCTCCTTAATTTACCTAACTGGCGATATAAAGTGGCGACATATCTATAACTTCGCCTTCACAAAGAATTTTAGGCGAAAGAATGAGGCGAAAAGAGACTACCTCGCCAAAAATATATTTTCAAAACAAGCGATTTTCCAGGCGAAAAATCACACTTTGCCAAATTTAATTTGTTTCCAGGCGAAGAGATTTGGCACAATTAAAACTTAGAGCCAGAAAACATACCTGTTCGGAGAGATAAAATGACAATGTGTTGAAATCTCGCCTCACTCTACTTGTCACTAGGCGATATAACAAGGCGAGATTCGTTCTTCCTCGCCTTTGCAAGGGTAAGATAGGCGAAGTTTTTGGCATGACTATTCTTTCTCGTCTTCACCCAGGCGACTATGCATGGCGACATCCCATAATTCGCCATCTTCAAAATATTCATATTTACGAAATAAAGTTTTTCCTTGCCAATTGATAAATAGCTTTGGCGAGTATTTTGGCAATAAGAATGACATCTCGCCTTCTTCTCTAATCTTTCAAGTTCATATGAAAACAACAATTCTTCTGCAAAACATGAACTTGGTTAGTTAAAAACTTACACAATTAATTGATCATAACATAATTCTCAAAAAAAGAATACTTGTGTAAAGAGTATGCTTTGTTTAAGGTCGTTAGCATCGACCAAGGTAAGTTTGTTATTGATTTTCCATTATATCTACATGATCTGAGATGTAAAGGATATCTCTTGTCCTGTAGATATCTCCCCCCACATAATGCTTGAGTCTCTGTCCATTCACAATAAAGGAATCAGTATACTTGTTATCAAACAATTCAATAGCTCCATATGGGGAAACACTCTTTATTCTAAATGGTCCACACCATCTAGACTTTAGTTTTCCTGGAAAGAAGCTAAGTTTTTTATTGTAGAGCAATACATATTATCCAGGTTTGAACTCTTGCTTGACAATCTTCTTATCGTTGTAATTTTTCACCTTCTGCTTATACATCTCATGATTTTCATAAGCTTCAAGGCGCCATTCATCCATCTCATCAAGTTGTAGAAGTCTCTGCTTTCCTGCTTTTTCATAGTCCATATTCAGAAGTTTTACAGCCTAATACGACCTGTGTTCCAACTCCACTGGCAAATGACATGCCTTGCCATACACCATTCTAAATGGTGACATTCCAATAGGAGTTTTAAAAGCTGTTTTGTAAGCCCACAGAGCATCATCTAGCTTGAAGCTCCAGTCTTTTTTGGACTCATTTACAGTCTTTTGCAGGATTCTCTTTAACTCTCTGTTTAAAACTTCCACTTGCCCATTCGCTTGTGGATGATAAGTTGTGGTCACTTTATGGATTACTCCATATTTCTTAAGAACCTTCTCCAACAGCTTATTGCAGAAGTGAGACCCTCCATCACTAATTAGTACCCTTGGTATGCCAAATCTAGTGAAGATATTCTTCTAAAAGAAATTTCTCCACTACCTTCCAATCATTTGTAACACAAGCAACAGCCTCTACCCACTTGCATACATAATCAACTGCTACAAGTATATACTCATACTTGTTTGATGGAGGAAATGGTCCCATGAAATCAATACCCCAGACATCAAATAACTCAACTTCCAGGATATAATTTTGGGCCATTTCTTGCCTCTTAGAAATATTACCCATTCTCTGGCATATATAACAGCTGGCCACATAAGCATGTGCGTCTTTGAATATTGATGGTCAAGAGAAACCACATTCCAGAATTCAGGATACTGTTCTTGTTCTAGCAAAATGACCAGCATATTCTGATGAATGACAGTGCTTGATGATGTCAAATGTTTCTTCATATGGGATGTAACGTCTTAACACTTGATCGGCACATCTCCTAAATAGATAGGGTTCATCCCATATGTACCTTTTAACCTCATGAAGGAACCTTTTCTTCTGATGACTATTTTAATCTTCAGGTAACACTTTACATGACAAATAGTTTGCATAATCAGCATACCAGGGATAAAATGTTACCTCACAAAGGAAAAGTTGCTCATCTAGAAATTGTTCATTGATGTCAACTTGAGCCTCCATATCCTTAATGTGTAGTCTTGAGAGGGGGTCAGCTACTACATTTTCAGTGCCCTTTTTGTCTTTCATTTCTATGTCAAACTCCTGCAGGAAGAGCACCCATCTTATCAACCTAGGCTTAGACTAGCAAATAAGTATCTCAATGCTGCATGATCAGTATGGATGATAATTTTAGACCCTAATTGTAATGTCTTGGGCCGGGGCCCAGTTCGCTACTGTGCACACCCGGTTAAACCCGAATCGTACACTGTGCACACCCGGATAAACCTGAATCGTATACCAATAAATACCGATGCAATCGTTACACAATCGGATATCGTGGGTGGGATCCACGATATCCGATTGTGTAACGATTGCATCGGTATTGATTGGTGTACGATTCAAGTTTATCCGGGTGTGCACAGTAGCGAACTTGGCCCCGGCCCAGGACGTTACACTAATATGTATGATCTAAACTTATCTAATGCAAAGACTACTGCTAGCAGTTCTTTTTCAGTGGTGGTGTAATTTCTCTAAGCCTCCACGAACGTTTTACTAGCATAATAAATGACCCTGAATAGCCTCTCCTTTCTCTGTCCCAGCACTGCACCTACAGCAAAGTCAGATGCATCACAGATGATTTCAAATTCAGAATTCCAATCTGGTGGAATTATGACTGTTGCTGAAACAAGCTTTTCTTTAAGCTGCACAAAAGCTTTAAAACACTCATCAGTAAAATCAAACTTCCTTTCTTTTTCTAACAAAACACACATGGGGTGTAGCTATCTTTGAAAAATCCTTAATAAAGTGCCTGTAGAACCCAACATGTCCTAAGAAGCTTCTAAGGCCCTTTACATTGGCAGGAGGAGGTAAATTGGCTATCACATCAATTTTTGCTCTGTCTACTTCTAATCCCTTAGCAGACACCTTATGGCCTAAAACAATACCCTCTCTTACCATAAAATGGCATTTTTCCCAGTTGAGGACTAGGTTAGTTTCCTCACATCTTCTAAGCACTTTCTCTAGATTATTCAAGCAATCGTTAAAACTGTCTCCTATAATGAAAAAATCATCCATGAAGACCTCTAGAAACTTACCTAGGAAATCAGTAAAGATGGCTAGCATACACCTTTGAAACGTTCCCGGTGCATTACATAGTCCAAATGGCATCCTATTATAAGCAAAGGTTCCAAAAGGACAAGTAAAAGTTGTTTTATGCTGATCACCAGGAGCAATCGGAATTTGGTTATATCCAGAATAACCATCTAGAAAGCAAAAATAAGGGTGTCCTGCCAGCCTATCTAACATCTCATCTATGAACGGGAGGGGGAAATGATCCTCTCTAGTGGCATCATTTAAAATTCTGTAATCTATATAAATACGCCAACCTGTAACAGTTCTAGTAGGGATCAATTAATTCTTTTCATTCTTAATCACAGTAATCCCTCCCTTCTTTGGCACACACTGCACTGGACTAACACGTTCACTATCTAAAATTGGAAAAATAATACCTGCATCAAGGAGTTTCAGTACTTCCTTCTTCACAACCTCCTTCATAGTTGGATTCAATCTTCTCCGAGGTTGGGTCTTGGGTGTATGTTTATCCTCCAAGATGATCTTGTGTGTATAGAAAGTGGGGTTGATTCCTTTAATATCTGCTATCGTCCATGCAATGGCTTTCTTGTGTTTCCTCACCAGAAGGCTTTCCTCTTGTTCATCTGTTAAGTCATTGGAAACCACAATAGGTAAACTTGAATCCTTAGAGTTGAGGAATGCATACCTGAGATGACTTAGAAGTGCCTTTAGTTCCAACTGTGGTGGTTTTTCAGTTGAGGGAAGCATTGGCTCAGCAGATGGTTGTATATCACTAATGTTGAGGAAAAAATGATAAGTCATGCATTCCAGCTCACCATTGTAAGCACTCTCCTCCGGAATATCCATATCCATATCATTAATTAATACATTGTTCAGTGGATCAGAACTTCTTAATGCGAGAATTTTATCCATCAACTCTGTATTAGCTGCCAATTGTATACTCTTGACTTCATCAAAATCGTATGAAAATTTTAATGACTCCAAAAGACTAAATTTTGCTTCCTCTCCATTAACTCTGAGTGTGAGTTCACCATTTTCCACGTCTATCATTGCTCTTCCAGTTCTCAAAAATGGTCGACCAAGTAGCAAAGGTACATCTTCATCTACCTCCATGTCAAGCACTACAAAATCCACTATAAACATGAATTGTTTACTGTGACTATCACATCTTCCACAACTCCCTTAGCATGAGTGAAAGACCTATCAGCAAGTTGCATTAAGACATTATCAGGTCTGAAATGCCCTATTCCTAACCTTTCATAGACGGCCAAAGGCATCAAGTTTATAATAGCTCCCAAGTCACTAAGAGCTCTTCAAGAATTTAGCATAGACACGCATCTGTTTCAATGCTTTGATGAATGAGATGTTGACATGGATTTGCTTAATCATGTCTAAAAACTTCTCAAGCTGATTATCTAGCTTTTTTCTATTCTCTCTTTAAGGAAAAGGTAAGGCAATCTTCACAGCCTCCTGTTCTTTTGCAAAAGGTTTACTGATTTCTTCATTTTCCTTATGTTGTACAGGAGGTTCATAACTTTTATTTTCCTTAGAGTTCTCCAGTTGCTTCCCACTTCTCAGTGTAATAGCATGCACTTGTGCTTCCTCATTGGATTTATCTTTAACCTTTGGGTTTGGCACAGTGTCACTTGGAAGTGCTCCTTGGGGTCTTTGATTCAAAACTTGCATAAGTTGCCCCATCTGAGTTTCCAAATTTTTGATTGAAGTGGTATGGTTGGTAAGAACAGCATCAGTCTTCTCCATGTATTTTGATACTAAGTTTATCCTTGTTGTTGGTAACCAGGTTGAGGATTTCTTTGGTAATAACCCTAATTTTGATAGGGTTGGTTCCTCTATTAATAGTATGGCCTCTGCTAGTTCCCATAATTATTATTCACATAATTTAATTGTTCTGACTCCTCTGGCTCATCTTCGTCATCAGAAAATGTTGCTTCTTGAGCATAATCTGCTAGAGTAGTCTTCTATTTTTCAACAGAATTAACTGAGCAGATAATGCATTGAAAGACTCCAACTCATAAATTCCAGACTGCTTCTTGTTTGCAGCCTTTTCCCTTTCATTCCATCCAAAATCATTATTTGCCAGTAATTCAATGAAGTCATGAGCATCATCTGGCTCCTTATCCATTATTGATCCTCCAGCTGAGGAATCAATGTGCATTTTGATCTGAGGAGGCATGGCATTATAAAATGTCATCACAATGCTCCAAGATGCTATGCCATGGTGAGGACATCTTCTGATCAGCTCCTTAAACCTTTCCCAGCTTTCATATAATGACTCTCCATCCACATACTGAAAAGAAGAAATCATATTTCTCAGTTTCACCATCTTCATGGAAGGAAAGTGGCGGGCTAAAAACTTCCTAACTAGGTCTTCTCAGCTATTTATACATCCTGGTGGCAATGAGTATAGCCAGGAGTGAGCTTTATTACTCAGTGAAAAGGGAAATAAGCGAAGTTTAACTACATCCTCTGAGACTCCATTATGTCGAAATGTATTGCACAGATGCAGAAAGGTGTTTAGATGCTGATTAGGATCCTCAGTAGTTCCTCCTCCAAACTTGTTCTGTTGGACCATTTGGATGAGTCTAGATCTCAACTCAAAGTTTTCAGTTGTTATTGCTGGTAAGTTGATAACCTGCGGCATGCCATCAACAGGTGGAATGGAATATTGACGAAGAGTCATCCTCTCAGGATCTCCTCGTACATCATTATCATTATTTCTGTTGTAGCGGTCTCCAGACATTATTACTCTTGACTCAGTTCTCGCTTCTGATCTTGTTCGTGATCTGGATTGTCTAACAATTCTCTCTGGTTCAGGATCAAACTGCAAGTCTTGAGTACCTTTAGATCTTGTCTACATACACTACACACTTGAACAATTAAATTTACAACTGAAAAAGAATTTAATAAATTATGTTAGCGCAGTTCAAATAAATCTTAATCTTCAAAGAACAATCCCCGGCAACGGCGCCAAGAAATTGATGCAGAAAATTTTGATGATGCTGAGTATATGATAACTCAACTGGTATTAGAATTCACAGTAATCAATCAAAATTCCTATTAATGTCTAATGTAGTATTTTAGATATCGTCTCTACAGGGATTGTAAGCTAAGAAGCATGAATGAGACTAAGATTTAAACTGAATTGCTAAAAGAATCTTTATACAAAATGAATCATAAGAATCATGGAATTGATGTGAAGTAAAAGTTACTAATGACATTCATTCAATTAAAACTCAAGTCAGCACTCTATTATGCAATTGATCTAAACATTGAATGAGTTTGTTTGCTAAATCTGTTATCAATTAACTTCTCATGCAAGTTTCACCTTAAATCTCAGATTTACCTTCTAGATCATCATTAGTGATGTAACGCCCAACCCCCGGTCACGGCGGAGCCGCGAACGGAAACGAGAACGCCACATTAACAATCCATTACATTACAATCATTCATTTAAGTGCGGAAAACATTTTATAATAGCTAAAGGAATATGAATTCAATATCCTATTTCGAAAGCAGTGTGATAATAAACAATCATTTGATAATAACTTGTCCTGAAACCAAAATATATAATATTCAAAATATTGTTTTACGATCTCATTTAAATCGTTTAAACCAAATAAGTACAAATAACAAAATAAATAGTTTACAATCCTCCTTAAACATCAAATTCGAAAACAACATATGAGTTCAGTTTAAAAGTTCTAAATGTAGAAAAAGATCAATATGCTTCAATGGGGAATGCTCGAAACTCTAATCTGCTCGATCACCTGTTTCACATTTCAATAGATAGACAAGAAAAATGGAAGAAAACAACGTCAAACTATCGATGTCTGGTTAGCAAGTCATACTCCAACAAACACACACAATGCTTCTTTTAATATACAATGATGAGGAGGCACACATCTGCACCTAAATCAAGCAATCAATGGAAGAGAATACAATCCCACCCAAGTCTAAAGCCATTTCGGTTCAATAAAGTGAGATAGTCCACTAAAACTAATTATATTCATTAGGTGTGCTCAATATTATCAAAGTCCAATTATGATCCCAAACTTCGTTTAGGAATCCCCCAATCCATCATCTAATCACTAGCAATCATCACACAATATCAATCAATTTATATTTCAAGTTTTTAGTTGACTGCCACTAATCTAGGATCAATAATGAAACGGGGCCAATTAGGCCAAAGCCACCAATATGGTCCGAAGACCGAGATTGGTAGAGTCGTTTATTCCCCCTCGGGATGAACTACTACCTTAGAATCCCATCAATTAGGTCCGAAGACTACCAATAACAATATGCCCGCAGGCAGTGGTGCCGTCACACCCAATAGGAGTCGTCACTCAATTTTTCAATGTGTTTAGCTAAACCAAAGGTCCTATTTTTCTCAATAGGTTGAGATATCTCGGGCACCCCTAATGACATGTCACTCTATCATTACTTTCAACCATAGCTAGGGCAATCATTATTCCGTAGTTAAGTGACCAAACACACAATTCTTCCTTTAACAATTGAACAATCTCATTATTACAATCCATTGGCTTTCAATCAATATGTGAGAGGTACTTTACTAGTGCCTTATCCAATTCTTTCCAGCTCTAGCTAATCAAAACCTAAGTCTAACATGCAATAGATTCACTAATAGTTCTATATTAGCAATAACCAGCAATATGGCAAATAATATCATTCTGTCATTTACTATCCAATCCTATCCAATTGTCAATTCAAGTGATTATCTTATTAACTAGTTTAATGCACAATTTGTAAAACAAACAACATCCAATATGGAGTTCAAGACGACGTTGCTAACCTTTCTTCGGACGATAATTAGTTAGGCGTCACTGGTATGTTCTACAGCACCTTCCGCTTCACTCAACAAGGATCAAGAAACGATAACTCGATTAGGCAATCGATCGAATACGTAGGACGCGATAATCGAAACCTATTCTAATCGCAAAGAGACGCTAAATGAACGAGCAATAAATGGTGACGATAACACGAATACACTAAAACCTAATCCAATCATCAACAATATACCATCCAAATCAATTATCCCCAAATCCTAGGGTTTCTAACAAACCCTAACCAATCCATCATTAGAGACGCTAACGATTACACTATAATCCAACATCAATCATGCTTATACTAATAGCGTAGAAGATAAAGGTCGATTGAAGACTTACCGGAGACAATCAAACAAAGAGATGGCGAGGAAACAGAGAAAACAATCACTTGCGAGACGAGAGAATTTGAGAGAGAGATTGCGAATGAAGAAGATTCGACCAATTTAGGTTTTAAAAACTCGATTTCGATGGTTGGCGACAAGGCAGGCGACATAGGCCTTATGTCGCCAAAGCACACTGAAAGAACACTTCGATTTTTGCAGAATTCACTCGCTGGCGACAAGGCTGACGACATAGCCCCTTGTCGCCAGCGCTGGCGACAAGCCTAACAACATAAAGCTTATGTAGCCAGCACGGCCAGTGCTGCGCACTTCCCTTCTTTCTTTCGTTCCGCTTTGATTTCATTTCAGTTTTCAAAATACAAACATTACAATACCATTAAACATTAATAGAGCAATCCAAAGATGAAGAATACCAATTCAATATTCAAGAACTTTCAAAACTTACAAGAAAGGATTCAATATTTTGAAAATCAACTTTAATCTAAAAGCTATAAAACGTTCAGCCCCAAAATTGGGACGTTACAAGTGATCTGTTAAAATACATCTCAATTCAATTTAACAGATCTCAATTGTATAGTTTCATATATCTCTATAATACAACCTATACAATTGGAAAGCACAATCTGTAGAAAAACAGATCTGTAGTCTATCTCTAGCACTACGATCCTTTGTTCTTAGATCTGAAACCTAATCGCCATCTCTGGTCTAAATCAAATCTCAGAATAACAATATTACGTAACTCTCATTCTTGTAATTCAATTAGCTCATGAAATCAAGCAGATCTGTCTATAATTGAACAAGAAACATTGCAATTGAAATGATAATCAACATCAAGATTCAACAAATCAATAGAGCTTTTAGCTAGCACATCTACTTCAGCATATCCAATCAAGTACAAAAATCATCATCGACATGCTTAAGATCAAAATCTTACCAAGGAAGATTGATGCTAGACTCTGTCACAGTTGTTGCTTCACAATCTTCAAGCTAATCTCTATGATCAACAGAAACAGAGTACAAGACTTCTTCAAGAAACTTCTCTGAAGATGTTGAATAAAGCGTATAGAAGAATCTAGAATTTCTCTCAAAGTATATCAGAATGAAAAAAGTAAAAATCAATTATCTAAACTTTTTTTTCTCTCCCAAAACTTCACACTTATTGCTTCATTTGAACTCCTATTTATAGAGTTTGGCTCAGTGGCAATTTTGAAATAAAATCAACAAAGAAACACAATTTGGAGAAGTAACATTTTTCTTCATTTATGTCGCATGTTCCTTCGCCTGAACCAAACGACTTCTTCAATTCTCGCTTGTTCTTATTGTCAAGCTAACAATCCTCCTAGGCGAAATGTTCTCAATATTGCCATAGTACGTCGCGTGATGCTCAGGCGAGTTGATATTCTTCGCCAAAAACACTTTTCTAGTTAAACCTTCTAGGCGATGTCTCATCAAATGTCGCCTGTAATTATCCTTTGACTTCGCGACATCTTTCCTTTATCACATCTACTATCGCCTCAAGGCAGGCAAAGTTCAACCTTCATCGCCTAATATTTTCTGCAAGGATGGCGACATATGAATGTAAGGAGTTTCTGATTTGCCTCGCATGTTTTAATCTTCGAGGCGAAATCTTCTTTATATCGCCTGCTTCATCGACCTCTCCATCAAATCGTGGCGATGTCTTCAGGCGAATTCGTTTATTAGCAAAAAATATCATTTCGCCAGTTTGCTGACTTTGGATGAAATTCTGATTTGGCCATTCTTTCTTCCGAATTTACATGTTTTAGCTTCTTTTACACAACTTTTCATCCAAGTCCCTATCTCAACAATAATAGCCTAGAATTAATAGAAATGTATTCAATATCTCATCATTTAAACTCAATTTCATTACATTCAAGCTCATAAAATATGCTAAAACATAGATAAATTCTAGACTTATCAGTTATGGAAGATTTTTTATTTTTTGCACATTTAAAGTAATAGATATGTCTATAGGGTTTGATCAACAATTGATCGCAACATTAGTTAAGTTAAAGTAATGAATTATTGAATTGGATATTGAAGATTAGTTATTGTTTACACATTTACAGTGACTCATATGTCTAAAGGATGCGATCGAAAATTGATCGCAATATTATATTACATTAAAGTAATGAATTATTGAATTGGTTATTAAAGATTAGTTGTTGTTTACACATTTACACTGATAGATATATCTAGAGGGTGCGATCGACAACTGATCGCAATATTACATTAAGTTAAAGTAATGAATTATTGAATTGGTTACTGAAGATTAATTATTGTTTACGCATTTATAGTTATAGATATGTCTAAAGGGTGCGATCGAGAATTGATCACAACATTATATTAAGTTAGTAATTAATTACTGAGTTGGTTATTGAAGATTTTTTGTTGTTTGCACATTTAAAGTGATAGATATGTCTAAAGGGTTTGATCGACAATTGATCGCAACATTACGTTAAGCTAAAGTAATGAATTATTAAATTGGATATTGAAGATAAGTTGTTATTTACATATTTACAGTGATTCATATGTCTTAAGGTTCCGATCGACAATAGATCGCAAGATTATATTAAGTTAAAGTAATGAATTATTGAAAAAGTTGTTGAAAATATATTGTTGTGTATACATTTACTATGATAGATTTGTCTAAAGGGTGCGATCAATAATTGATCGCAATATTATATTAAATTAAAATAATTAATTGTTAAATTGGTTATTGAAGATTAGTTGTTGCTTACACAT
Source organism: Cardiospermum halicacabum (assembly GCA_031304145.1). Taxonomy (NCBI): domain Eukaryota; kingdom Viridiplantae; phylum Streptophyta; class Magnoliopsida; order Sapindales; family Sapindaceae; genus Cardiospermum; species Cardiospermum halicacabum. The sequence goes on from CM062389.1 coordinate 10,945,755, forward strand.
TTAGAGTTATAGATATGTCTAAAGGGTGTGATCGACAATTGCTCGCAACATTATATTAAGTTATAGTAATGAATTACTGAATTGGTTGTTGAAAATTAATTATTGTGTATATAGTTACTCTGATAGATATGTCTAAAGGGCGCGATCGACAATTGATCGCAACATTATATAAAGTCAAAGTAATGAATTATTGAATTGGTCATTGAAGATTAATTGTTGTTTACATATTTACAGTGATAGATATTTCTAGAGTGTGCGATCGACAATTGATTGCAACATTATATTACGTTAAAGTAATGAATTATTGAATTGGTTTTTACACATTAATTGTTGTTTACACATTTACAGTGATATATATGTCCAAAGGTTGCGATCGACAATTGATCGCAACATTATATTTAGTTATAGTAATGAATAATTGAATTGAAGATTATTTGTTGTTTACACATTTACAGTGATACATATGTATAAAGGGTGCGATCGACAATTGATCGCAACATTACGTTAAGCTAAAGTAATGAATTATTGATTTGGATATTGAAGATTAGTTGTTGTTTACACATTTACAGTGATTCATATGTCTTAAGGGTGCGATCGACAATTGATCGCAACATAATATTAAGTTAAAGTAATGAATTATTGAATTGGTTGTTTAAAATATATTGTTGTGTACACATTTAGAGTGATAGATATGTCTAAAGGATGCGATCGACAATTGATCTCAACATTGTATTAAGTTATAGTAATGAATTATTGAGTTGGTTATTGAAGATTATTTGTCGTTTGCACATTTACACTAATATATATGTCTAAAGGGTTTGATCGACAATTGATCGCAAAATTACGTTAAGTTAAAGTAATGAGTTATTGAATTGGATATTGAAGATTAGTTGCTGTTTACACATTTACATTGATTCATATGTCATAAGGGTGCGATCGACAATTGATCGCAACATTATATTAAGTTAAAATAATGAATTGTTGAATTGGTTATTCAAGATAAATTGTTGTTTACACATTTACAGTGATAGATATGTCTAAAGGTTGCGATCGACAATGGATCGCAACATTGTATTAAGTTATAGTAATGAATTATTGAGTTGGTTATTGAAGATTATTTGTTGTTTTCACATTTACAGTTATATATATGTCTAAAAGGTGCGATCGACAATTAATCGAAATATAATATTAAAAGTTAGGGTAATGAATTATTGAATTTGTTATTGAATATTAATTATTGTTTACATATTTACAATGATAGATATGTCTAAAGAGTGCGATCGACAATTGATCGCAACATTACGTTAAGTTAAAGTAATGAATTATTAAATTGGATATTGAAGATTAGTTGTTTATACATTTACAGTGATGGATATGTCTAAAGGGTGCGATCGACAATTGATCGCAACATTATATTAAGTTAAAGTAAGGAATTATTGAATTGGTTGTTGAAAATTAATTGTTGTGTACACATTTACAGTGACTGATATGTCTAAAGGCTGCAATCCATAATTGATCGCAACATTATATTAAGTTAAATTAAAAAATTAGTTATTGAAGATGAATTGTTGTTTACACATTTACAGTGATAGATATGTCTAAAGGGTGCGATCGACAATTGATCGAAACATTACGTTATGTTAAAGTAATAAATTTTTGAATTGGATATTGAAGATTAGTTGTTGTTTACACATTTACAGTGTTTGATATGTCTAAAGGGTGTGATCGACAATTAATCGCAACATTATTTTAACTTATAGTAATGAATTATTGAGTTGGTTATTGAATCTTATTTGACGTTTGCACATTTACAGTGATAGATATGTCTAAAGGGTGTGATCTATAATTAAGCTCAACATTACGTTAAGTAAAAGTAATGAATTATTGAATTGGATATTGAAGATTAGTTGTTGTTTACACATTTATAGTGATTGATATGTCTAAAAGGTGCGATCGACAATTGATCATAACATTATATTAAGTTAGAGTAATGTATTATTGAATTGGCTATTGAATATTAATTAGTGTTTACACATTTACAATGATAGATATGTATAAACAATGCGATCGACAGTTGATCGCAACATTACGTTAAGTTAAAGTAATGAATTATTGAATTGGATATTGAAGATTAGTTGTTGTTTACACTTTTACAGTGATTGATATGTCTAAAGGATGCGATGGACAATTGATCGCAACATTATATTAAGTTAAAGTAATCGATTATTGAATTAATTATTGAATATTAATTATTGTTTACACATTTACACTGACAGATATGTCTAAAGGGTGCGATCGAGAATTGATCGCAACGTTACGTAAGTTAAAGTAATAAATTATTTAACTGGATATTGAAGATTAGTTGTTGTTTACACATTTACCATGATTGATATGTCTAATAGGTGCGATCGACAATTGATCGTAACATTATATTAAGTTAAAGTACTGAATTATTGAATTGGTTGTTGAAAATTAATTGTTGTTAACACATTTACAATGATTGATAAAAGGTACGATCAACAATTGATCGCAATATTATATTAAGTTAAATTGAATTATTGAATTGGTTACTGAAGGTTAATTGTTGTTTACACATTTACAATGATAGATATTTCTAAAGGGTGCGATCGACATTTGATCGCCACATTATGTTAAGTTAAAGTAATGAATTATTGAATTGGTTATTGAAGATTAGTTGTTGTTTACACATTTACAGTGATTGATAAAAGGTGCGAACGACAATTGATTGGAACATTATATTAAGTTAAAGTAATGACTAATTGAATTTGTTACTGAAAATTAATTGTTGTTTACACATTTACAGTGATTAATATGTCTAAAGGATGCAATCGACAACTGATCGCAACATTACGTTAATTTAAAGTATTGAAATATTGAATTGGTTATTGAAGACTAATTGTTGTTTACACATTTACAATGAGAGATATGTCCAAATGGTTTGATTGAAAACTAATCGTAACATTATATTAAGTTATAGTAATGAATTATTGAATTGGTTATTGAAGATTATTTATTGTTTACACATTTAGAGTGATAGATTTGTCTAAAGGGTGTGATTGAAAATTGATCGCAACATTACGTTAAGCTAAGATAATTAATTTTTGAATTGGATATTGAATATTAGTTGTTGTTTACACATTTTAAGTGATTTATATGTCTAAAGTGTGCGATCGACAATTGTTTGCAACATTATATAAAGTTATAGTAATGAATTATTGAGTTGGTTATTGAAAATTATTTGTTGTTTGCATATTTATAATGATAGATATGTCTAAAGGGTGTGATCGACAATTGATCGTAACATTACTTTAGGTTAAAGTAATGAATTATTAAATTGGATATTGAAGATTAGTTGTTTTTTACATATTTGCAGTGATTCATATGTCTTAACGGTGCGATGGACAATTGATTGGAACATTATATTAAGTTAGAGTAATGAATTATTGAATTGGTTATTGAATATTAATCATTATTTACACATTTACAGTGATAGATATGTCTAAAGAGTGCGATCGACAATTGATCGCATCATTACATTAAGTTAAAGTAATGAATTATTGAATTGGATATTGAAGATTAGTTGTTGTTTACACATTTACAGTGAGAGATATTTCTAAAGGGTGCGATCGACATTGATCAAAACATTATTTTAAGTTAAAGTAATGAAATTTTGATCGCAACATTATATATAGCTATTAGCTCGATTGGTAATCAGCATGCTTTCACAATCCATATATTCCTGAGGTTGTGAGTTCGAGTGCTGGTGGAGGCGAAAGAAAGTGGGTGGGATCCACGATATCTGATTATGTAATGATTGTATCGCTATTGATTGGTGTACGATTCGGGTTTAACCGGGTGTGCACAGTGTACGATTCGGGTTTATCCGGGTGTACACAGTAACCAACGAGGCCCCGGCCCAGGACGTTAGATATTGAATTGGTTATTGAAAATTAATTATTGTTTACATATTTACAGAGATTGATATGTCTAAAGGGTGCGATCGACAATTGATCGCAACATAACATTAAGTTAAAGTAATGAAATATTGAATTGGTTATTGAAGACTAATTGTTTTTTACACATTTACAGTGATTGATAAAAGGTGCGATCGACAATTGATCGTAATATTATATTATGTTAAAGTAATGAAATATTGAATTGGTTATTGAAGACTAATTGTTTTTTACACATTTACAGTGATTGATATGTCTAAAGGGTGCGATCGACAATTGATCGCAACATTATATATAGTTAAAGTAAGGAATTATTGAATTTGTTGTTAGAACTTAATTGTTGTTTACACATTTCAAGTGATTGATAAAGGGTGCGATCGATAATTGATCGCTACATTATATTAAGTTAAAGTAATGAATTATTGAATTGGATATTAAAAATTAATTGTTGTTTACACATTTACAGTGATTGATATGTCTAAAGGGTGCGATCGACAGTTGATCGCAACATTATATTTAGTTAAAGTAATGAATTATAAATTAGTTATTGAAAGATAATTGTTGTTTAAACATTTACCGTGATTGATATTTCTAAAAGGTGCGATCGACAATTGATCGGAACATTATATTAAGTTAGAGTAATGAATTATTGAATTGGATATTGAAGATTAGTTGTTGTTTACACATTTACAGTGATTGATATGTCTAAAAGGTGTGATCAATAATTGATCGGAACATTACGTTAAGTTAAAGAAATGAATTATTGAATTGAATATTAAAGGTTAGTTGTTGTTTACATATTTACAGTGATTCATATGTCTTACCTGTGCGATCAACAATTGATCGCAACATTATATTAAGTTAAAGTAATGAATTATTGAATTGTTTGTTGAAAATTAATTGTTGTGTACAGATTTACAGTGATAGATATGTCTAAATAGTGCGATCAACAACTGATAGCAACATTACATTACGTTAAAGTAAAGAATTATTGAATTGGACATTGAAGATTAGTTGTTATTTACACATTTACAATGATTGATATGTATAAAATGTGCGATCGACAATTGATTGGAACATTATATTAAGTTAGAGTAATGAATTATAGAATTGGTTATTGAATATTAATCATTATTTACACATTTAAAGTGATAGATATGTCTAAAGAGTGCGATCGACAATTGATCGCAACATTACATTAAGTTAAAGTAATGAATTATTGAATTGGATATTGAAGATTAGTTGTTGTTTACACATTTACAGTGATAGAAATTTCTAAAGGGTGCGATCGACATTGATCGTAACATTATGTTAAGTTAAAGTAATGAAATTTTGAATTTGTTGTTGAAGATCAGTTGTTTTTACACATTTACAGTTATTGATAAAAGGTGCGAACGACAATTGATCGCAACATTATACTAAGGTAAAGTAATGAATTATTGAATTGGTTATTGAAGAATAATTGTTGTTTACACATTTACAGTGAGAGATATGTCTAAAGGGTGCGATCGACATTGATCGCAACATTACGTTAAGTTAAAGTAATGAATTATTGAATTAGTTATTGAAGATTAATTGTTGTTTACACATTTACCGTGATTGATAAAAGGTGCGAACGACAAATGGTCACAACATTATATTAAGTTAAGGTAATGAATTATTGAATTGGATATTTAAGATTTGTTGTTGTTTATATATTTAAAATGATTGATATGTCTAAAGGGTGCGATCGACAATTGATCGCAATAATACATTATGTTAAAGATATGAAATATTGAATTGGTTATTGAAAATTAATTGTTGTTTCACATTTATAGTGATTGATATGTCTAAAGGATGCGATCGACAATTGATCGCGACAGTACGTTAAGTAAAAGTAATGAATTATTTAATTGGATATTGAAGATTAGTTGTTGTTTACACATTTATAGTGATTTATTTGTCTAAAAGGTGCGATCGAACATTGATTGGACATTATATTAAGTTAGAGTAATGAATTATTGAATTGGTTATTGAATATTAATTATTGTTTACACATATACAGTGATAGATATGTCTAAAGAATGCGATCGACAATTGATCGCAACATTACATTAAGTTAAAGTAATGAATTGTTGAATTGGATATTGCATATTAGTTGTTGTTTACACATTTACAGTGATTGATATGTCTAAAGAGTGTGATCGACAATTGATCGCAACATTATATTAAGTTAAAGTAATGAATTATTCAATTGATTCTTGAAAATTAATTGTTGTTTACACATTTACAACGATTGATAAAGGGTGTGATCAACAATTGATCGTATCATTATATTATGTTAAAGTAATGAATTATTGAGTTGGTTATTGAAAATTAATTGTTTTTTACACATTAGTAGTGATTGATATGTCTAAAGGGTGCGATCAACAATTGAACGCAAAATTATATTACGTTAAAGTAATGAATTATTGAATTAGTTATTGAAGATTAATTTTTGTTTAAACATTTACAGTGATTTATATGTCTAAAGGGTGCGATCGACAACTTATTGCAATATTATATTAAGTTAAAGTAATGAATAATAGAATTGATTTTTGAATATTAATTATTGTTTACATATTACAGTGATAGATATGTCTAAAGGGTGCGATCGACAAATGATCGCAACGTTACTTTAAGTTAAAGTAATGAATTATTGAACTTGATATCGAAGATTAGTTGTTATTTACACATTTACTGTGTTGATATATCTAAAGGGTGCGATCGACAATTTATCACAACACTATATTAAGATAAAGAAATAAATTATTGAATTGGTAATTGAAGATTAGTTGTTGTTTACACATTTACAATGATTGATAAAGGGTGCGATCGACAATTGATCGCAACATTATATTAAGTTAAAGTAATGAATTATTTAACTGGTTATTGAAGATTAATTGTTGTTTACACATTTATAGTGATAGATATGTCTAAAGGGTGCGATTGACAATTGATTGCAACATTATATTTAGTTAAATTAATGAATTATTGAATTGGTTATTGAAGATTATTTGTTGTTTACACATTTACAGTGATAAATAAGTCTAAAGGGTGCGATCGACATTTGATCGCAACATTACGTTAAGTTAAAGTAAGAATTATGGAATTGGTTATTGAAGATTAGTTGTTGTTAACACATTTACAGTTATTGATAAAAGGTGCGAACGACAAATGGTCGCAACAATATATTAAGTTAAAGTAATGAATTATTGATTTGGTTATTGAAAATTAATTGTTGTTTTTACATTTATAGTGATTGATATGTTTAAAGCGTGCGATCGAATATTGATCGCAACATTACATTAAGTTAAAGATATGAATTATTGAATTGGTTATTAAAAATAAATTGTTGTTTACACATTTACAGTGATCGATATGTCTAAAGGGTGCGACCCAAAATTGATCGCAACATTATATTAAGTTATAGTAATGAATTATTGAATTGGTTATTGGTTGTTTTATATAATTACAGTGATAGATATGTCTAAAGGCTGCGATCGACAACTGATCGCAAAGTTACGTTAAGTTAAAGTAATGAATTATTGAACTGGATATTGATGATTAGTTGTTGTTTACACATTTACCGTCATTGATATGTCTAAAGGGTGCAATCGACAATTGATCGCAACATTATATTAAGATAAAGTAATAAATTATTGAATTGGTTATTGAAGATAACTTGTTGTTTACACATTTACAGTGAGTGATAAATGGTGCGATCGACAATTGATCGCAACATTATTGATGGGATGGATCTCGACTGATATTTATATTCACAGTACTCAATCGAAATTTCCTATCAACGTCTGATAGTAGTATTTTAGATATCGTCTCCACAAGAATTGTAAGCTAAGAAGCATGTTTGAGACTAAGATTTAACTGAATTGCTAAAAGATTCTATATACAGAATAAATCATAGAATCTTAAAATCATAGAGTCGATAGAGTTGTTGTGGAGTAAAAGTATCTCATGACATTCATTCAATGAAAACTCAAGTCAGCACTCTATTGTGCAATTGATCTTAACATTTGATAATCTGATTTGCTAGATCTGAATTCAATTAACTTCTCATGCAAGTTTCATCTTAAATCTCAGATTTACCTTCGAGATCATCATCAGTGATCTGTTCAAAGATCTCTGGATTCAATTTAACAGATCTCCATCATATAGTTGCATATATCTCTATACTACAACCTATACAACTGATAAGCACAATCTGTTGAAAAATAGATCTGTAGTCTATCTCTAGTACTACGATCCTCTGTTCTCAGTTCTGAAACCTAATCGCCATCTCTGGTCTAAATCAAGTCTCAGAATAACAATATTACGTAACTCTCATCCTTGTAATTCAATTAGCTCATGAAATCCAGTAGATCTGGCTATAATTGAACACGAAACTTTGCAATTGAAATGATAATCATCATCAAGATTCAACGAATCAACAGAGCTTTTAGCTAGCACATCTACTTCAGCATATTCAATCAAGTACAGGAAATCATCATCGACATGCTCAAGATCTAAATCTTACCGAGGAAGATTGATGCTAGACTCTGTCACAGTTCTTACTTCACAATCTTCAAGCTAAATCTCAATGATCAACAGAAACAGAGCACAAAACTTCTTCAAGAAACTTCTCTGAAGATGTTGAATAAAGTGTATAGAAGAATCTAGAATTTCTCTTAAAGTATAACAGAATGTCAAGAGTGAAAATCAAACGTCTAGAATTGTTTTTCTCTAAAAAACTTCACACTCATTGCTTCATCTGAGTTCCTATTTATAGAGTTTGGCTCAGTGGCAGTTTCAAAATAAAATCAACAATGAAACACCAATTGGCGATGTAACTTTTTTCTCCATTTATGTCGCCAGTTCCTTCGCCTGAACTAAACGACTTCTTCACATCTCGCTTGGCTTGATCGCCAAGCTGCAACTCTTTCTAGGCGAAATATCCTCAATGTAGCCATAATATGTCGCCTGATGCTTAGGCGAGCTGACATATGTCGCCAAAATATCCTTCCATTTCAGATATTCCTAGGCGACGTCTCATCAAATGTCGCCTGTGATAATCCTTAACTTTGGCGACTTCTCTCTTTTATCGCCTCAAACATCGCCTAAAGGTGGGCGAAACTTCATCTTCATCGCCTAATTTACTGTCGAGAAGGCGATATGCAAAGGCAAGGAATCTTTGAGTCGCCTTTCAAGCTTTACTCTTTGAGGCGAAAATGTCTTTATGTCGCCTGCTTCATCGCCCTTCATTCCAAGTCATGGTGAGGTTGTCAGGCGAAATTTCTTCTTAGCAGCATCATTTCGCCAGTTTGCTGACTTTGGATGAAATTTCGATTTGGTCCTTCTTTCTTCTGAATTTGCATGTTATTTTTCACAGCTTTTCATCCAAGTTCCTGTCTCTGCAATAATAGTCTAGAATTAGTAGAAATGCATTCAATATCTCATCATTTAATCTCAATTTCATTATATTTATACTCATAAAAGATGCCAAAACATAGGTAAATTCTAGACTTATCAATTACCCCCAACTTAGCCTTTTGCTTGTCCTCAAGCAAACTGACTAAAAATCTACTGGGACAGCAATCAGTGCAAACTTAGATCATAATTCAAAGCAATTTATTAAATATAGTTTTAAAAGATTTCCCAACAATGACCAGCTCTTCTTTCAAAATTTCAAATCAACTAATTCAAAACTGGTCATTTTCTTCATGTTGCAAAGTATCTGAGAAGATCCAAGTATTAGAGTTTTGAAACTACTTCCTCACAGTAGTCTTTCATAGGTGTTTGATCTCTCAGAATCCTAAAGGTTACTCACTCAATACACTAGTCACTTTAAGAATCAGAGTTACGTACCAAAGCAAATATGATTCTAGTGTTTTACAAGCACGTATGAAGAAAATTTTAAGAACAACACAAACATTGAACTTCACTCATACACTGTACAGCACTTAGAGGTTCCTAAGTTCAGTACTGCCTCTTTATCTGCCTTAGAATCTCTGATTTGTATATATAGGGAAAATGGGGTCAAGTTAGCTTATGAAAGAAAGGAATTTCTTTAAGGAATCAAAATTGGACATACCACCAAATTCCTCTCAATCCCTTAATTCTTCACTCTTTAGTGTTCCCCACTCTTATGATACTTTATTCACATACTACTTTATTTATAAACACGGTACATTTCACTTGATTGTGTCTTTTCTTTTCTTTTCTTTTCATTCTCTTTTTTTTTTCTTTTTTTGAAAATTCTGCTTTTAGCAGCTTTAGAAACACTCTCTTTTTGATACAATCCTCACTTCCCATCTTTTCAATCCCAAACTTAATGGTAAGTCCAAAGGGTAGGATTGAGATTATATCTCTATCTTTATGGTTTGGACTGGATTGGGGACCAAAGAAAAGATTTTAATGAGAATGGAAACAAAATGGTTTACCTCACAGGATATCAAGGTCTGGTTATATCAAGTAGGCAAAGGCTATTTAGTAGTTTCACTCATTCTCTCAAATCAGATCATTTCCCTTGGCAAATTAAAGACACACTTTACCCGACCAATGCCCTGTACACTTGAGGAATGTATGGGAAATTCAAAGCAAACCTATGAAGGTTCTGATTTCAAGAATTAAAATTTTTTCAGATAAATGTGTTTGATAAGGAAAGGAATAAAATTGACCCCTCTCATGAAGAAAAAGGCACAAAATAAAGCTCAAAACCTCACATTCCACCCAAGGTTTTCTCCACTCTTTCCTTATCAAAACTCATCAACTTATTCACAATTCAAAACTAACCAGAATCTTCATCAGTGTTCAAAGAAATTTATCAAAAATTGCTCAGCAAAACTGCTTGTTTTGAACACTTGTTTTACTGTTTGAAAACTCATTTTATGAAAAACTAAATCACTTTGAATTATGAGCAATGTAAGCTCAATCAAGCACTCAGACCTAATATCCTAAGAAAATAAAATCTACAAATAAAATCAAACTATAAAACTAAACAAAAAGAAAAGCAATAAAATCAAAGTACAAAACTAAGCAAAACTAACAGCAATGTGATTGCTACCCCACCCCCAACTTAAAAGAAAGTAGTGTCCTCAATGCTTAAGAGAACAAAAATGAATAGAAGGAGATAAGGAAAAGGATAAACTAGAGAGTTAGGCAAAGTACCTGAATGTCGCCATTATCAGAGGATAAGTCGCCTCAATTAAGTTCAAAAAGAAAATTTGTTAGGCGAAATAAGAATAGACAAGAAAGAAAGTGATCACTAACCCTAGGCAAAATACCCACGCGAAATATAAAAGTCGCCATATTAGAGTGACAATGTCATAAAATGTTATGGCGAGATACAGATCCTGCAGGCGAAATATTAGACAAGATAGAAACCTCGCCAAAAACGAAATTTAAAAGTATGCGAAATAAAGGATGTGTCGCCCCAATCAGTCGCCTGTATTATACTAAAGAACTTACCAACCAGGCGAGAAATAGAAATCTCGCCTTAGTCAAGGCGAAACTGCTGGCGACTAGAGTTCTACCTCGCCTCAACATACTGTTGCATTAAAATCCTTGTAGAGTGATCTGTAAACTGTAAAATCTAAAGTGAGAAGTTATTACACAACAATATTTCTTCCTAAAAACACAAGTCACTTTGTTTGGGGAAAAGAACCCCCAACTTAAAGTTTGGAAAACTCTCTGTAACAGTTAAAATCAACAATCACATTACTCTTTTCAGCTTAAACAAAACAAAGACACAAAAGTCATTCACATTACTGTTATATTAAAAATGAAAAAGAAATAAAAACAAAAAGACTCAAATAATCACATTACTCTTTTAACCAACATTAAAAAGAGAAAACAACTTCACATTACTCTTTCGAATGACAGAACAAAAATCAATCCTTAATATTATAAAAGAAACAAAAATATATAACAAATAAAAGCTAGAAATCATCTAAGGAATCATCAGAATAATTTGACTGTTGAGAAGATTTAGAGGTCAGTCTCCTCTTCTTGGGCTTTGGAATTAACTTCTTCATTCTTGGACGAGAAGATGCTGGAGATGAACTGGGAAGTATATTAGTACCAGGAGATGGTACCCTCAAATTTAAGTGCTCTACAACAGAAACTCAAACTTCGGCTTTAGTGTCAGCAGCAGCTCTAGTGGTCATTGCTCTAGTCACTCTCTGAGAAGATCTCTCCAGACTTGTCTTCTGCTTTCTCTTATATTGCTTAAGAATAGATGGATTTCCCGCAACAGCTGGCATGAGGTCTTCATTGTCACTGGCTTCCTTAGATTCCAAAGCAAGAATCTTCCTTTTTCCTCACAGTGTAGGAGGATTCACTGGAATATAAGTTCTATTGATGAATTCTCTAATCTGCAAGAAAAATTCAGTTCTGAATTTATTTGGAATCACTAAAGCAGAATCCTTGTCCCATGAAGATCTATTAGACTTCCAATCCCAAAACAAAAACAGAACTAATCTATATTTTGGAGTTCTGAAGATCCAATGGTACTGCAGTTGATATATCTTCCAAGACAGAGCAGCCCTCTTCATCAATGTCATCTCTAATAAAGACAGGAGCTAGAAAATGCTACCATTTCCTACTATTTCTCGCAGCAATCTCTTGAGTATATTCTTCATCTATAATGAGATTGTCTTCACTTCCCAAAGAACCACAAGCAGAAACTTCATCAGATTCGACTTCAGAATCATTTTCATTATCTTCAATGCCTTGACTGCTGGACTCAATAGGACAGAAAGGTACAATGGCCATAGAATCATCAGATTGATCCATAGGTTGGCTCAGAGAGAAAATTCCCATTCTTGACATATTCACCAACCTCTGAACCTCAGGATGCAAAATGTAAAGTCTTGGAATATAGTCATCAGCGAGCTGTGGTAAACTCTCAGTTGTACAACTCAAAAGCTTGAAATTATCAGGAGTCTAACAAGTTGAAACGCATAAAACTTGAGTTGTATGATCTGCATTCATCTTTAACAGATTTTCTCACTCTGGTGATCATCAACTTGTAATTGAGAACTTGATCCTTCACCATCTTCATGACTGGATACTCGTACACCTGCAGCTTCAGCATAATAAGCCAGTAAGTGACTTTGCTCTTCGATTGCTGCAGTATCGATCTCTTCACAATCTGAAGATCATCATCACCAATTATAGATTCCACTATAATGGATTTTCCTCTATCTGTATGTTGTTCATCAGCCTCAACAATTTGATGCACTAGCATATTTGATGCTAAGTCCAGTTGCTCAATTAAACTTTGTTGACAAACAACAACTTCCTCAAATGTCTCTGCAGGCACTTCAGGTTGATTATCTTATGGATCTTCTTGCTCTAACTATAAATTCTCTTGATTGTCCATAGGTTCCTCTACTCTTGTTGGTTCCTTAATGAAATTATTGTCCGAGAATCTAGCAAAACCCATTGGAGAAAAGTTTTCCTTAGCCCTGTGCTTCTTCCACATTCGGATAAAATCTTGTGGAGTGGAAATTGATTTGAATAATTCAGCAATTTTTTCTTCAATCTTCTTGTTTATCATCTCAAATATTGAATCATCAAACTGCTCTCTTGATGAAGGCTCAGCTGCCCTTCCACTTTTCTCTCTGATGCTATGAGTAGGAGCTGAAAATGGTCTCTGAACTGGCGCTCCCAATGTAGTAGGAGACAAAAGATTATTTTTCTGAATGCTTGACTTCTTGGTCTCCCTCAAAGCCTTCAATTCCCTCACTTTATCCACTGCCTCAGTGCAAGTAGTATCTTTTCCACCCTTACTTTCCCAAAGTCTCAATTCTAATCCATTAGTGTGTGGTCTAGAATCAGCCAACCATACAACTTTCTTCCAACTCTTTACCCCATATCTATCTAGTAAACCATTGATTAAGGAAGGAAAGTAGAGGGTTCTTTGTCTTGACTTTTCCTTCTTCAGACTGCACACTCTCCTTTGCAGTTTTGAGAAAATCAGCTGACCAAGATGAATGAATTTGTCTTGGTTGAAATCCCTCAAGAACCTCTTTTCATCAGCAGTAAAACGGCTTCCCTTGTTCCTGGGCATGACATTGTCTCGCAACCAAGTTAAACAGATGGCATTGTGAATGTCCAATTCACTTGCCAAAACATCTTGATTAGAGCCTTGGTTTGGATGCTGAAATCTTCTTAAACCTCTAAGATCTTCAACAGTAAGAGCTGAAGCATCCATCCCTCGGTCTCCTTGGTGGTCAGGTTCCATTAAATCTTAGTACCTGCAGATGGATTCTGGTGAAATATCTACTTGTTGACCCCTGATGTCGAATAGAGTGTCCAACTCCTCTAGAGCCTTATTATAAAACTCCTCCACCAGAGTGGCATTCACCTTTTTGGGCTGTGTTACTAGCTTCTTCATTGACCAACACCATAGATAATGCTCAAATCTTCTATCTTGCATCTCATTCAACAAAACTCCCTTCTCTTGCCAAAATTGTAAGTTGTCCTTTTTAGAAGGGCTTTTGAGTTTGGACTTATCCTTAGAAACTTTTGGTGAATCAAATGTCACCTTCTCCACAACTGTTGCCTGCTTTTTAGCCAATGTAGATTTTCCAACAAACACACCCCCATTTTCAGCATTTGGTGTAGAGGGGGTTTTTGGTGTGCTTTCCACACTTCTCTTCTTACTGGAGCCAATCTGCAGCCCTTTTTGCTTGGGTGACTTAGAAGAAAATGGAAGAATCACACTGACTTGATAATTTTTCTCATCAAAGATCTTCAGCTTGGCCGAAGTCTTGGATTTCTTGCCCTTCTTAGATGGGCTGGGAGTGTGTCACTCTTTCTTTTTGCCATTATCTGCAATTTGAAACCACATTTCAATAGTTATAATCAGATATCAAATTGACAGAATTGAAACTTCAGCAAAACAATAGCATTATCAACACGAAACAGTTTGACAGTATGTAGCAACATGGATTCAGCATTTATAAAGCACTTTAAACAATTAAAGCTTTAAACCATGTTTTACAGCTTACAGTTAACAACAACTGTCAACAATGCAATCAATTAACTTCACAGGAATAAAACACTCAACTAAAATCGCTCAAGTTCATTGTAAAACCCACAGAGTTTCGATTCTATTACCATTAAATAATTGATCTATTAACACCCAAACAGTCTCGACTAACATCACAACACAGATAAACCTAACACAGCTATCAGCTTGCATAAAACAGAGAGAGAAGAAATGAAACGTACCTTGTTGGTTTATTGCGATGGAAATCGATCGAAAAGCAAAAATGAATGAGAGATTCGCGACTTAGGGTTTGCGAACAATTGAAATCTCCTAGTACAAAGTAATGGCAACGGTAAAATCGAATTAGGTTTTATGAAATATCAGAAAATAGGTGCAATGATGAAAGAACTACGCAGAAGGCGTAAAGTTTTTGCCTCGCCCCGTGTCACCCAACGGTAATGATTTCAATGCACCTATGTAAGTGGCGAAATAATGTACGCCTAAAATGTAGGTGTTATAAAGTTCAGAACTGGGCGAGAAAGAATGAATTCGCCTAAACTAACTTAATGGCGATATAAAGTAGCGACATATTGATTATTCCACCTTTAAAAGAGTTTCTGGCGAATTAAATGAGGCGAAAAGAAGTTATTTCGCCAAAAAATTTTCAAAAACAGGCGATATTTCAGGCGAAATAAATGACACTTCGCCAAAGTCAACTTGTAGCCAAGCGAAGAATCTTGGCACAATTAAAATTTAACGCCTGAAAACATACCTGGTGGCGAGATAAAATGGCAATCTAATGAATTCTCGCCTCACTCTTCTTGTCACTGGGCGGCATCACAAAGCGAGGCTCCACATTCTTCGCCCTGTCTAGGACATACTAGGCAAAATGTTTGGCGTGATTAACCAGTCTCGCCACTACCCAGGCAATCAAATATGGTGAAATCCCTTAATTCGCCATCTTCAGAATACTCATTCAGGCGAAATGAAGTTGATCCTCGCCAATTGATACACAGCTCTGGCGAGTATTTTGGCGATAAAAATGACATCTCGCCTTCTTCTTCAAGCTTCAAGTTCATCTGAAAACAACAATTCTTCTACAAAACATGAACTTGATTAGTTAAAAACTTACACAATTAATTGATCATAGCATAATTCTCAAAAAGAATAATTTTGTAAGGAGTATGCTTTGTTTAAGGTCGTTAGTATCGACCAAGGTAAGTTTGCTATTGATTTTCCATTATATCTACAGGATCTAAGATGTAAAGCATATCATTTGTCCTGTAGATATCTCCCCCCACATAATGCTTAAGTCTCTGTCCATTCACAACAAAAGAGTCAGTAGATTTATTATCAAACAATTCAATAGCTCCATATGGGGAAACACTCTTTATTCTAAATGGTCCAGACCATCTAGATTTTAGTTTTCCTGGAAAGAAGCTAAGCTTGGTATTGTGGAGCAATACATAATGTCCACGTTTGAACTCTCGCTTGACAATCTTCTTATCATGGTAATTTTTCGCCTTCAGCTTATATATCTCATGATTTTCATACGCTTCAAGGCGTCATTCATCCATCTCATCTAGTTGTAGAAGCCTCTGTTTTCCTGCTTTTTCATAGTCCATATTCAACAGTTTTACAGCCCAATATGACTTATGCTCTAACTCCACTGGCAGATGACATGACTTACCATACACCATTCTAAATGGTGACTTTCCAATAGGAGTTTTAAAAGTTGTTCTATAAGACCACTTAGCATCATCAAGCTTGAAGCTCCTTCTTTTCTGGACTCATTTACAGTCTTTTTCAGGATTCTCTTTAACTCTCTGTTTGAAACTTCTACTTGACCATTTGCTTGTGGATGATAAGCTGTGGTAACTTTATGGATTACTCTATACTTTTTTAGAACTTTCTCCAACAGCTTATTGCAAAAGTGAGACCCTCCATCAATAATTAGTACCCTGTGTATGCCAAATCTAGTGAAGATATTCTTCTGAAGAAATTTCTCCACTACCTTTCCATCATTTGTAATACAGGCAACAACCTCTACCCACTTGGACACATAGTCAACTGCTACGAGAATATACTCATACTTGTTTGATGGAGAAAATGGTCCCATGAAATCAATACCCCAGACATCAAATAACTCCACCTTTAGGATTTAATTTTGGGCCTTTTCTTGCCTCTTGGAAATATTACCCATCCTCTGGCATCTATCACAACTGGCCACAAAAGCATGTGCATCTTTGAATATTGATGGCCAATAGAAATAACATTCCAGAATTCTGGCTGCTATTCTTGTTCCAGCAAAATGCCCAGCATATTCTGAAGAATGACAGTGCTTAATGATGTCCAATATTTCTTCATATGGGATGCAACGTCTTAACACTTGATCAGCACATCTCCTAAACAGATAAGGTTCATCCCATATGTACCTCTTAACCTCATGAAGAAACCTTTTCTTCTGATTATTGTTTAAATCTTCTGGTAACACTTTACACGACAAATAATTTGCATAATCAGCATACCAGGGATAAAATGTTACCTCACAAAGGAAAAGTTGCTCATCTGGAATTTGTTCATTGATGTCAACTTGAGCCTCCATATCCTTGATGTGCAGTCTTGAGAGGTGGTCAGCTACTACATTTTCAGTGCCCTTTTTGTCTTTGATTTCTATGTCAAACTCCTGCAACAAGAGAACCCAGCTTATCAGCCTAGGTTAAGATTCATTTTTAGCAAATAAGTATCTCAATGCTGCATGATCAGTATGAATGATAATTTTAGACCCTAAAATATATGATCTAAACTTATCCAATGCAAAGACTACTACTAGTAATTCTTTCTCAGTAGTGGTGTAATTTCTCTCAGCTTCCACCAACGATTTACTAGCATAATAAATGACTCTGAATAGCCTCTCCCTTCTCTGTCCCAGCACTGCACCAACAGAAAAGTCAGATGCATCACATATGATTTCAAATTCCGAATTCCAATTTGGTGGAATTATGACTGGTGCTGAAACAAACTTTTCTTTTAGCTGCACAAAAGATTTCAAACACTCATCAGAAAAATCAAACTTCATTTCCTTTTCTAACAGAACACACAGGGGTCTAGCTATCTTTGAAAAATCCTTAATAAAACGCCTATAGAACCCAGCATATCCTAAGAAACTTCTAATGCCTTTTACATTGGTAGGAGGAGGTAAATTGCTTATCACATCAATTTTTGCTCTGTCTACTTCTAATCCCTTAGCAGACACCTTATGGCCTAAAACAATACCCTCTCTTACCATAAAATGACATTTTTCCCAGTTGAGGACTAGGTTAATTTCCTCACATCTTCTAAGCACTTTCTCAAGATTATTCAAGCAATCGTTAAAACTGTCTCCTATAGTGGAAAAATATCCATGAAGACCTCTAGAAACTTACCTATGAAATCAGTAAAGATGGCTAGCATACACTTTTGAAATATTCCTGGTGCATTACATAGTTCAAATGGCATCCTATTATAATCAAAGGTTCTAAAAGGACAGGTAAAAGTTGTTTTGTGTTGATCACCAGATGCTATGGGGATTTGGTTATATCCAGAATAACCATCCAAAAAGCAAAAATAAGGGTGTCCTGCCAGCCTATCTAACATCTCATCTATCAAGGGAAGAGGAAAATGATCTTTTCTAGAGGCATCGTTTAAAATTCTATAATCTATACACATACGCCAACCTGTAACAGTTCTAGTAGGGATCAATTCATTCTTTTCATTCTTAATCACAGTAATCCCTCCCTTCTTTCGCACACATTGCACTGGACTAACCCATTCACTATCTTAAATTGGAAAAATAATACCTGCATCAAGGAGTTTCAATATTTCCTTCTTCACAACCTCCTTCATAGTGGGATTCAATCTTCTCTGAGGTTGGATCTTGGGTGTATGTTTTTCTTCCAAGATGATCTTGTGAGTACAGAAAGTGGGGTTGATTCCTTTAATATCTACTGTTGTCCATGCAATGGCCTTCTTGTGTTTCCTCACCACTTGGAGAAGGCTTTCCTCTTGTTCATCTGTTAAGTCAGTGGAAACCACAATAGGTAAACTAGAATCCCTAGGGTTTAGGAGTGCATACCTGAGATGGTTTGGAAGTGCCTTAAGTTCCAACTGTGGTGGTTTTTCAATTGAGGGAAGCATTGGCTCAGCAGATGGCTATATATCACTAATGTTGAGGACAAAATGAGAAGTCATGCATTCCAGCTCACCACTATAAGCACTCTCCTCCGGAATATCCATATCCACATAATTAATTAAAACATTGTTCAGTAGATCTGAACTTCTCAATGCAAGAATTTTATCCATCAACTCTGTATCAGCTGCCAATTGTATACTCTTGACTTCATCAAAATCGAATGGAAATTTTAATGACTCTAAAAGACTAAATTTTGCTTCCTCTCCATTAACTTGGAGTGTGAGTTCACCATTTGCTACGTCTATCAACGCTCTTCCAGTTCTCAGAAATGGTCGACATAGTAGCAAAGGTACATCTTCATTTACTTCCATGTCAAGCACTACAAAATCCACTATAAACATGAATTTGTTTACTGTGACTATAACATCTTCCACAACTCCCTTTGCATGAGTGAAAGATCTATCAGCAAGTTGCAACAAGAGATTATCAGGTCTGAAATGCCCTATTCCCAACCTTTCATAGATGGCCAAAGGCATCAAGTTTATGCTAGCTCCCAAGTCACAGAGAGCTCTCCCTTTAAATCTTTCGCCTATGGTCAAAGGTATGGTAAACTTGCCACACTCTCATTCACATTAATGCATCCCACATCAGCTAAATTCCTTCTATTTGACAACAGCTCTTTCATGAATTTAGCATAAACAGACATCTGTTTCAATGCTTCAATAAATGGGATTTTGAGATGGATTTGCTTCATCATGTCTAAAAACTTTTCAAGCTGCTTATCCAGCTTCTTTCTATTATCTCTTTGAGGAAAAGGTAAGGCAATCTTCACAGCCTCCTGTTCTCTAACAACAGATTTGCTAATTTCTTCATTTTCCTTATTCTGTACAGGAGGTTCATAACTTTTCTTTTCCTTAGAGTTCTCCTATTGTTTCCCACTTCTCAATGTATTAGCATGCACTTGTGCTTCCTCCTTGGATTTATCTTTAACCTTTGGGTTAGGCACAGTGTCACTTGGAAGTGCTCCTTCGGGTCTTTGGTTCTGAACTTGCATAAGCTGCCCCATCTGAGTTTTCAAATTCTTAATTGAAGTGGTATGATTGGTAAGAACAGCATCAGTCTTCTCCATATATTTAATCAGAAGATCCTCCATACTAGGTTTCTTCTGTCCCATTTGATACTGAGTCTGTCGTTGCTGTTGGTAACCAGGTTGAGGATTTCTTTGGTAATAACCCTGATTTTGATAGGGTTGGTTCCTCTGTTGATAGTATGGCCTCTGCTGGTTCCCATAATTATTATTCAGAAAATTTACTTGTTCTGATTCCTCTGGTTCATCTTCATCATCAGAAAATGCTGCTTCCTGAGCATATTCTGCCAGGATACTAGACTTCTCGGATAGATCCGTTCGCAAGAGTTTCTCGACCTCCTCGTTAATGACTTTGATTCTTTCGGGAGTGAACCTTCTTTGTTTTTGTTTGACTGGTTTGCGCCTTCCTTCACATTTAGCTTGTGGGTTATGATTGTTGGGTCGAGTCAAGTCATATCCTTGTGTGACCAGGCGAAGCAGTCTTGGTTGGCTCTGAGGAAGCTTATCAGCTTATCCCGTTCCAGGCCCTCTATCGTGGCTCCAATTTGCACCATTTTTACCCCTTCTTGATCTAGGGGAACTTCGTCTACTTTGTCTTCGGCCGGATTTTGGGGCGTTTTTGGCCGAGATAGTGATTGCTATTCTTCAGCCCCTTTTTGCTTTAGACAGTTAGCGTAGCATTCCTTGGAGGAATTTTGCTCGCCTTTTATTTGTTTGATCCCTTGCGGGGTTGGAAATTTGATGAGTTGGTTATATATGGATGGGATTGCTTTCATCCCATGGATCCAGGGCCTTCCAAGTATCACGTTGTATATAGATCTTGAACTTATCACTAGGAAGGTAGTGTGAAGATTGATTCCTTCCGTGAATACTGGCAGTTCGATTTCTCCAATGGTGGAAGTGGTTTTTCCATCGAAGCCAATAAAGGATACGACCTTCCTACGCATCATCCTCTCATCCAGTTGCATATTTTTTAACGTCTCGAGGAATAGTATGTTGGCCGAACTGCCGTTATCTACCAGCACTCTCTTCACCGTTAGATTCGCTATTGATATTTTGATCACCAATGCGTCATGGTGCGGCGCATTGACCTCTCTGGCCTCTTCTTCGGTGAAGGTGATGGAATAGTTGTCGTTAGTGGGTCAGTTCCTGATGTTGTAAATACTGAGAAAGTCCCATCAGCTTCCTTTTTGCCGCAGAGCTAGTTAATCCACACACTTCTGATCCCCCTGCGATCACGTTGATCACCATTTCTTCTTCTACGTTTGCAATTGGGGCCGCTTTTGGTGATCGCCGATTCTTGTCAGCTTCGGCTGCTATTTCTCACCCTTTTCGAATATGTATTCCCGTAAGTGTCCTGCCTTTATTAATTCGGCAACTTGTCTCTTAAGAGTCCAACAATCGTCGGTATTATGACCGTGGTCTCCATGAAACTGGCAGATCGGGATTTTTCTTTCCAGGTTCCCGCGGGGTTCATCGGCTTGTCGGGCTATCTGACTCTGTCCTCAATTCCTTTGAGGATCGCAAGGGTCTCTCTTGTGTGAATGGTAAGCGGGTAAGGTAGTAGCTCCTTTCGTCTTCGACCATGATTGGTGTAATCTGGCCTTGATGAGCTACTATGGCCGGACTCTTTTGGGCTGTTCCTCGGTCCTTCAAATCGACCGATATTGCTAGCAGTGTTTCGGTTATGGGAGTTCGATTCACTTTGGGAGCTTTTATAATTTCTTTGTTGGAGCTCTTCCTCGTATTCCATAGCATCTTCGGCCCTTTCCAAAACGTCTTCGAAAGTACAAGGTTTGATTAACTTCAGACTTTCATAGAATTCGGAGGTCTTTTATAGCCCTTTGATGAAGGCTTTGGTGGCGCTCTTGTCCCGGCAATCTGGAATGGCCATCTTTGTTTCCTTGAACCTCCTAGCGTATTGTCTAGGACTCTTATTGTTCCCTTGTTTTAGGTCGTACAGATCGTCCACATCTTTTTCTTTCTTTCTGCTGTCCGAGAAGTGATTCACAAATTTGGTGACCAAGGAAGAATATGACCTGATGCTTTTCTCTAGGAGGGCTGAATACCATCTTTGGGCGATCCCTTCTAAGGTAGAGCCGAAACTCTTACACATAATTGCCTCTGTATCTTCTTCCGGGATATTGCAGGTTCCCATTCAATTTTTGTATCCCGTGATATGATCTTCGGAATCTGTTGTTCCGTCATAAGGTTTCATGCTAGGAATCGAGAACCTCTTGGGCATTTTTGTTTCCATGATCCATGATGCAAAGGGTATGTCGGAATATCGCGTTGTTGACAACCTCATTGTGACCCTCTTCCCCGAGGTTCTTTGTACCAGATCGTTAAGTTCTTTAATCTCCCGATCGCGACGTCTTTCGCGATCCTTACGGGTTGATTTAGGACCTTTCATTCCGTCATCGAAACTACTTGAATCGTGGCTTTCTGTTGACCCGTCACTTTCTCCTGATGTTTCTTTGCCGGAATCTTCCTCGAAATTGAGTTTGTGTATCCGAATGGGAGAATATTTTCGGCTTGATCGTCGAGGTTTTTCCCTGGAGAGGACCGTCGACTTCTTTCTGGATTCTACCTCTTTTCTCCATTGCTCTTTCTCTTTTTCGGCTTTTTTCAGCATCTCTGTCAAGATTGCTAGCTTTTCTTCTGGTGTCTTTGGAATTTGGTCTTCAATGTTGACGGTATTGGGATTCATCAGAGCCATAACTGATGAGAATCAGACAAAAAATTTGTGAAGACTGTTGGAGATGGAATTCGATATTTCAAGAAATCTCAACCTTGTGTGTGAGGTTTGTCGCCCCACGGTGAGCGCCAAACTGTGGTGCCAAATAAACCACAGTCAATTATAAGGCTAAGATTGGTTGAGAAAATAGCTTAAAAGCTTACAACAGTGATTGAACAAAATCTGCTCTTGAGAAAAATAAGAATCGTATCCCTTTACAATTATCCCCACCTCCTATTTATAGGGGTTGTCAGTCTCTTTTCTAAAAGGATTAGGACTTCTCTTTTTCTTTAGGGCTCGATATTTCTCTTTCAAGGAGAAAAGTCTTCATTTGTTGATTGGGCTTCTGGAATCCTTGATTCAATGGGATTAGTCATCTTTTATTAATTGGGCTTCAGGAGTCCTTATTCAGTTAGGTCATAGCTTGGTGGGCTGGTGTGCTCTGGTTTGCCGAAGGCTTAGTGAATTTGATACAAGGTTGAACTGGGTTTTCTTTGGGCCTCACTGAACTCGGCCGAGTTGATCCATCTTTGGTCCTTTGGCCATTTCGGCCGAGCCTAGTCTCCCGGTCCCTCATGGCCACCTTCGGTCGAGCCGTCCTCGGCCGAGTTTAGTTATGGACTCTGGCCCATTTGTCTATTTCAACCTTCACTTCTGATGCCTTATGGTTATCTTCCCACCACAATTGTCTAGCTGGAAAGGCGACTAGAAAACCTTTTGGAAAGGCAACTAGGGCCACTTTTCCTTTAGAAATAGTTCATTCAAATATATGTGGACCTATGAATGTTAGAGCTAGAAGTGGTGCATCATATTTCATTACCTTCATAGATGACTTCACTCATTTCGGTATAGTCTATCTAATCTCCCATAAGTCTGAAGCTTTAGATTGCTTTGGAAAATTTTTGGCTATTGTGGAGAATCAACTAGATAGGACTGTCAAAGTGCTACGCACTGACCGAGGCCGAGAATCAATTTAAGACGTTGTGTCAGGAGAAAGGTATAGTGAGACAATTGACTATTCCTAGGACCCCTCAGCAAAACGGAGTTGTCGAGAGGAGGAATAGAACATTGTTAGAAATTGTACAATCGATGATGGCACAAGCAAATCTCCCAATTTGGGGAGATGCACTTCTGACAGCGACGCACATATTGAATAAGATTCCAACGAAATCAGTGACAGCTACTCCCTATGAGTTATGGACAGGTAGAAAACTTGACCTCTCTTATATGCGACCTTGGGGGTGCGCGTGTTATGTACATGATCTTTCTAGCCCATGTGGGAAGTTAGGTGCAAGGGGTAAGAGATGTATTTTCATCAGATATCCCGAGCAATCCAAAGGATATGTACTAATAGGAGAAAATTCAGATGGTACCATTTCTGAATTAGAGTCATGTGATGTTGTGTTCCTAGAGAATGAATTAGAGTCACGTGAGGGGTGAAATAGAAAGAGAGACTTCCTTCTTTGAATAAAACGAATCAGAGGACTTAATTCCTTCACAGATGGATATCCATCCTAATGGGAGTGAACAAGTGCCTGAAGAATCAGCTCTACTGGTACATAACAGTGAGAGCACACAGATTCCTGATCCTTCGATGCCTGAGTCATCGACTAGAAGAAGTAGAAGAGTCCCCATTCCCCGACGATGTTATAAGATTGAAGGGCAAACGTTCATGATGGCTTCACACAATGGTGATGAACCAAAGAACGTGAAAGAAGCTCTCAATTCACCCGCCAAGGCTCTATGGATGAAAGCCATGGAAGAGGAAATAAAATCGATGAAAAGTAACCATGTCTGAGACTTGGTTGACTTACAGCCAGAACATAGAGCCATCGGAAATAAATTGGCCATTCGCGTTAAACGAAAGGCTGATGGTTTGATCGAGAGATACAAGGCAAGATTTGTGGCAAAAGGCTATACGCAACAAGATGGCATAGATTATGAGGAGACGTTCTCACCTTTTGTGAGATTTGCTTCAATTCGCCTAATCTTGGCCTTAGTCGCACACATGGACTTGGAATTGCATCAAATGGATGTCAAGACCGCTTTCCTCGATGGATGACTAGAGGAAGAGATTTACATGGAACAGCCTGAGGATTTTATAACTAATGGCAAAGAAAAGAATGGGTGTAAACTCTTGAGGTCCATTTATAGACTCAAACAATCCTCCAGGTAATGGTACCTGAGATTTCATGACTCGGTAATGTCATATGGTTTCTAAATAACACAAGAAGACCATTGCATTTATGTGAAGAAGTCCAGTGACGGTTTTGTGTTACTATCATTATATGTAGACAACATTCTCTTGGCTTGCAACAACAAGGACATTCTATTGTCAACGAAGAACTGATTGTCGAGAACTTTTGAGATGAAGGATATGGGTGAGGCTGCCTATATATTAGGAGTCAAGATTTCAAGGGATCAAAGTAAGAGGGTATTGGCTTTATCGCAAGAGCTCTACATTCAAAAAATCCTTGAACATTTCCATATGGCTAATTCCAAGCCTATGGACACACCCATTGCAAAAGGGCAGACTTTGAGTCTTGAGATGTGCCTTAAAACTCCGCAATAGCGTGAGAAGATGCAGAAAGTTCCATACGCAAATGCCATCAGCAGCCTGATGTATGCTATGTTGTGTACAATACCCGATATCTGTTATGCAGTAGGACTGGTAAGCAGATACCAGTCTAATCCAAGACAAAAATATTTGATTGCTGTGAAACGTATTCTAGCATATCTAAAAGGAACCTCGGATTATGCTCTTTGTTACCTAGGTGGTGAAAGCCATCTAATGGGTTACACTGACGCTTATTGGGGGTGGCGACTTAGATGAGAGGAAGTCAACTTCCGGTTATGCCTTCATTCTGAGTCATGGAGCAATCTCTTGGAGTAGCAAGAAGAAGACTTGCATAGCGTTGTCCACCATGGAAGCAGAATTTGTAACTTGCTCGGTGGCTGTGCAGGAAGCTGTTTGGCTCAAAAGGTTTATGATGACCTTAACCTAGCTGAGAGTGAGCCAAAGCCAGTCACTGTATATTGTGATAGTCAGGCACTTATTGTCTACACTAAGGATGCAAAATATGACATTAAGTCTAAGCACATAGAGACTAAGTACAACTTTGTCAGGGATATAGTGACAAAGAAGCATGTAACAGTCAGATATATATCTACACATGATATGGTAGCAGACCCATTTACAAAGGCTGTAACTAGAGATGTTTTTGTCAAGCATTCTAGGTCTTTGGGTCTATGTAGATTGTAATGTCTTGGATTGTTATGTCTATGTTTTAATGATAATTGTTTATCTTCATGTTTCTAGCATATAGAGAGTTGATTCATCCGAGAGTATGTCGTCAGGTTTGAGAGACTTGCGCACTTGCACGCGCAGTTGGCTTGATTATCCAATGATAATGCAAGATGAGATCTATACACTTATGTTCTGAATAAGAGTTTCATGAACTAAGAGGGGTGTATAAAATGATCGCCTTGACGTGTCGTCAGGATGAGATTCTCTAAAATTAGATTGAGAATCGCTCATGAGAACCACAATCATGAGACCTGACCAGCCGAACTAGACTTTTGAGTCATCACACTTGGAAAGTGGGAGTGATCAAGTCTGAGGAATAGCCTTGTGCTATCGTCCGGAGAATGAACTATTATAATAGATATACGCGCCTAATGTAGATGCAAGGTTCATTGTCGCACATGCTTTTATACCGTGCAAGCTATAAGTGAACCCTATGGGAGATAAGTATGAGACATTGTCCCTACTCCTTATCGTGCAAAGTCCCATATTTATTTATCCTTAGTACAATCACTTTTGTATTCGGAGTGTTGGGGTAATGACTGTGTCATTGGCGTGTCTTTCTATGGCTACGGAAAATTCGGCCTATGTGACATGACTGTGATGTCGGTTACTTTCATCGACTTTTGGGACAATAGCGAATTGGAAGACTCTGATTGTTTTCACACCATTTAAATCACACGCTAGCGGACTGTGGTTCTTGGGAACACAATAGTGATTAGAAGTACTTCGAAGTTTTCAGAACATTGGTTCGTTTGAGACCGAACATGTCTGAATTGAATTCAAATCATTGTAGTCTAGGATATGAAGTAAATTTCGAGTTTATTCTTCTTTATTGAAGAAACAAGTTCATTTGGTCACACCGGTTATTTGCCGTATAAAACTAATTGATTGATCGACGCGTGTTTTCTCTGTTTAAGTCTTGACGGTCCTTAATGAGCTGTATCTCTCTTGTGTGAGTGGGAAAATGTTGGACTTGGGACTTATAATAGATTGGCCCAAGCCTTATATTGAAGTGGGCTTGGGGCCATTGGGCCTAGGTGATTGGTCCACCCAACAAAGGCCCAGCCCAAGTCTCTTACTTGTCCATTAAGTAATGGATAGGTAAGATTGTTATCTGATAAGAATTCCTATTTGAATTCAAATAAGTTCTAGTTCAAGTGAACTAGCTATGGACTACTATAAATAGAGTCCTCCTCTCATTCTTCAATCATCCCAAAATCTCAGAATCTCAGTACATTCTGAAACATCGTTAAATCACAAACAGTGTTTGCAAAGTGAAACATATTGAAAGGTTTCCAAGAGGAGAAGAGAAGTAGTTTCTGCGTTCGTTCTCGTTGGGGTTCTTAACCGGTGACTTAAGTGGTGTTTTCAAGAGATTCCCGCCGACCGATTGACAGTAATTTTTCCGTTTCCTTATTTCCGCTTATTTTATGCATGTTGATTGCTTAATATGCCTATTAGAATCAACAAGATTAAAATAGAATATAAAATAAAATAAGATTATAAATACACCATAAATGGATAGAAGAGAAGATTAGATTAGATTTGATTTTAAGTCAAAATTAAAATATGATTTAGAATCTGAAATAAAATTGTAAAATTGTTGTCAGGGGTAAAATAGTTTACAGTAATATGAAAAAACAACAAATGAATTTCTATTTTGAATGTTACAGGATCCATCTGAAAAAACATTAAAAGACCCCATTCGTTTATTCTGTGCTACTCCATCTTCGATTCTTGTCTAATTTTAAGTTTATTTTGTGTGGGCTAATTATACCCAAGTAGACAAGTGCTAAGTATTAAATATATCACTTAAGGACTCTTGTACTTTACATTAGTAAAAAAAATATTGGTAAAATAATTTTTATCAACCCTATTGGACCAGAAATAAATAATAGATGAAAAATAAAATTATAAATTATAAATAAGTATACAGTTCACATGACAGAAACACACTATACTATAGATTTTATACTTAAATTACTATTTTTATATATAGTTTTATATTTTATATTTTTTTTATTTGACACAAATTATATTCAATAATTTATAATATACAACAATATCAATTTTAAATAAATTATTTTATTTTAATAATTTAATAGATTTTAATTATATTATTTCTTCATTTATTACTTACATATGAATATACAACATAGTTAATGGAAAGTTGAGGGAATAGGAAAAAAAAAATTCTCAAAGTTTATTTTTTTCAAAGTGTGAAAACAACAAGATGTAATATTGTAGTGATTTATTTTTTTCAACGAATAAAAAATAATAATGTTAACAAAATATCTGAAGAACCTACTCAATAGAGTAGAGAAGATAACGATGGATATACAATGCAAGCACAAGCAGATGCGACAGAGAAGAGAAAATGGAGACGACGTAAACAATTCTAAATCAATAAAGTTAAGTCAAGTTTTGAATTTATTACGAAGTAGATACTAAAAAAATAAATCATTTTAATTTTTAAAAAATAATTAAAATTAATCAAATGGTAATATTATATAAAATATTTTTTAAAAAATATTATGTGGTAAAGTTCAAGGAAAAGAAAACAAAAACAACATAAATTATATAATTAGTTGTAGTGGGAAAATAATCTACGACCTTTAAGGGTCAAAGGTAAGGTTGTAATAACCCAAAAAGATTTCAGAATTCCACAAGAAAAATGGGTCAGAGCACAAGACCAAGTCAATTCGGCCGAAACCACCTTCGACCATAACTATTTCGGCCAAAATAGACGCACCAGGACCAGGCCCAACAGGCCTTCGGCCGAAGCAAACTTAAAAGGCCCAACTACCATTTTCGGCCAAAGGAAGACGACACGAACCCAACAGGCTTCTAGACAATATAAAAGGGCCCAAGCCCAATCTGCTTCACATACGGTTTCCTGAATCAATTTGAACTGTGATATCCTTCTTTAAATACAATAAGGAGACCGAGTTCAAGAAGGATGAGGAGTCTCAATCCATAAAGAAATAGGACCCAAATACCTCCTATAAATAGAGGTAGGGATGATTGTAAAAGGATCCGATTTTAGGAGGCTATGGGCGAAAAATTGCCAAAGGGCAACCCGAAAAAATTGCCAAAGGGCAAGCCTCTGGTAAATCCAGAAGGTCTCGGGCGAAGACACATTGCCAAAAGGCAACCCGAAAAAGTTGTCGAAGGGCAAGCTTCTGGTAAATTCAGAAGGTCTCGGGCGAAGACATATTGCCAAAGGGCAACCCGAAAAAATTGCCAAAGGGAAAGCCTCTGGTAAATCCAAAAGGTCTCGGGCAAAAACACATTGCCAAAGAGCAACCCGAAAAAATTGCCAAATGGCAAGCCTTTGGTAAATCCAGAAGGTCTCGGGCGAAGACACATTGCCAATGGGCAACCCGAAAAAATTTCCAAATGGCAAACCTCTGGTAAATCCAGAAGGTCTCGGGCGAGACACTTTGCCAAAGGGCAACTCCAAAAATTGTCAAAAGGCAACCCGTAAATTGCCAAAGGGCAAACCTCTAGTAAATCCAGAAGGTTTCGGGCAAAGAAGAATTGCCAAAGGGCAACCAACAAAATTGCCCAAGGGCAACCCAAAAACTGCCATAGGGTGAATCTCTGATGAATTTAGTAGACTACGGACAAAAGACGACAAAAACGTGATCAAAACCCTGGAAGATGCAGGCGAGAGAATTTTCAGAGTATAGCAGGCGAAACCTACTAAGACGTACTTCGGTCGAAGCAGTCAGAGAACCCAATGTGGCCACGCTCAGTCGAAGCAAACACAATAAACCCTCAAAAATCAGTTCAGAACCAACAGAACTCCCCAAGGCAATGGAGGATTGAACCGGTCCAAAGCTAAAAGCACAAGAAATGATCTCCTCAGCCGAAGACAGAAACTGGGGGATTGATCCCAAATCTTTCTACCGACAACAATTGATGAAAACAAGGAAAGGTAAAGTACTAAAGGCAAAATACTACCTTATGCGGGTCCAAAGGAGTTAACCATAGACTCATCCTAAACATTGATCGAAATCACAAAGATAAAATACAATCGAATTGCAAAGAGAGATGAATGGTCGGGGATTAACCTCACATCTTGGGGATTGGTTATAAATTTCGACCAAAGTTATCAAAGTCAAAAGCGACTGAAAGTAGCCCTAAAGGCGATAGAGACTTACCCCATATTTTGGCCAAAATCAACGCAGCTGAAATGTGAAATTATTAAACTAGACACATCATATTTTCGACCGGGATTCTTCAACCGACCGCATTTGAGAGAATAACAAGCAGGAATAAGTACCCTAAGGGAGCGAGATTATTTCGAACAAAATCCTCGATATGGATATGATCTATTCGGAAGAAAACTTCCACCCATTTACATTGCCATACTCGAAAGGTTCAAGTAATGATAATGGGGGGTTACTGTAGTGGGAAAATAACCTACGACCTTTAAGGGTCAAAGGTAAGGTTGTAATAACCCAAAAAGATTTCAGAATTCCACAAGAAAAATGGGCCAGAGCCCAAGACCAAGTCAATTCGGCCGAAACCACCTTCGGCCATAACTATTTTGGCCGAAATAGATGCACCAGGACCAGGCCCAACAGGCCTTCAGCCGAAGCAGACTCAAAAGGCCCAACTACCATTTTCGGCCAAAAAAA
Source organism: Cardiospermum halicacabum (assembly GCA_031304145.1). NCBI lineage: Eukaryota > Viridiplantae > Streptophyta > Magnoliopsida > Sapindales > Sapindaceae > Cardiospermum > Cardiospermum halicacabum. The sequence continues at coordinate 10,976,688 of CM062389.1, forward strand.
AAATGACACGAACCCAACAGCCTTCTAGACAATAGGCCCAAGCCCAATCCGCTTCACATACGGTTTCCTGAATCAATTCCAACTGTGATATCCTTCTTTAAATACAATAAGGAGACCGATTTCAAGAAGCATGAGAAGTCTCAATCCATATAGAAATAGGACCCAAATACCTCCTATAAATAGGGGGTAAGGATGATTGTAAAAGGATCCGATTTTTATTCATTAGAGTTAAACTCTGTGAGATTATCTTTGTAAGCTTTTAACTATTTTCTCAAGTAATCTTAGCGTAATATTTGGCTGTGGTTTATTTGGCACTACATTAGTGAAATCTAAATTTGGAAAAATTCCTATGAACTAAATTTAGAAAAGAAATTAGGAAGATATTAATTTTAAATCTTTGTGCAAGGATTACCTTGGAGATTTAGAAGTTACCAACCCAGTTTATTATAGAAGATCACATCCAAGCCAAATATATTATTATGGGGAATCTCTACGATATCAAAAACACTCATTACGCCCTACAAAATGGAAAGAAAATAAGTTAAATCTGGTCAAACAAATCAAAGAGAAATCAACTGAAGTTAAACTAAAAAAATATAGAGATTTGTATGACCTTAAAATAATTCAAATAATTTAGATAATAAATTCATGACACATATACTATAATTATTTTGCAATAAACCATAAATATTTAATTACTTATTTCATACGGTGGAATAAAGGATAATTTAGTTTGTCTACTTATCATTGTTAGAAAGGAAAAAAAAATTAAAAAAAGCTGTAATTTAATTTTTATTTTAAAAAAAAAAATATGTTAAAAGCATATATTGCAGTAAATCCAAAGAAAGAATTCATAATAAATAAATAAATGATAAAACAAAGTAATAACTTACACAAATTAATTTGATGGTTGAAGAAATGCAGATAATTGCAGATTAACAGCACAAGCAAATGAGAGAAGGAAGAGAAGAAGAAATGGTATGTGTGAAGTTATAATGATGGTATCTGACAGTGCTTTCTTTCCAACACTATCATGTATTTTTCCAAAACTAATTAGGGGTACGGTACGGGACATCCCGAAATACCAAACCGATTCCGAAATTTCGATACGGTACGTACCAAATTTTTATAATATAGGCCGGTATTCGGTACGATTAAATTTGGAATTTCGGTATTCGGTACGGTACGGGACGGTTTTCGGTGTTTCAGTACCGTCCCGAAATACTGAATTTAACCTATTATATATAATATAATTAAATATTTTAATTTATTTATACACATCAACCCCAAATAATAATCTACATATCAATATAATTAACGATAAATAAAAACTAGTAACTAATTCAAAAATAAACTAATAAACTCATCGAATAATAAGTTGGAAAAATAAAATTATTTTTTAATTTTTAATTTTTTTCTACTAATTCGGTATTACGATACTGTCCCATAATGAACCGAAATATTACAGTACGTTCCGAACCGAACTTTTTATTTCGGTACAGTATTCGGTACTTAAAATTTTTCTACCGAATATCGAATGTCCCGAAATTACGGTACGGTACGGGACGTCCCGAATGCACACCCTGAAACTAATAATAGCCTAATTAGATAATTCTTAATTATATCAAAAGAAATAACCAAAAGTTGTCAGAGATAGAACCCTTCTTTAAGCCACCCTTTATGCCGACAGTGGTGCTAGTGGTGCTACATGTATCAGGTGGTAAAATAATAGACAAGGTCATTTACTTGTTCAAAGTAAATTAGGGTTTTAGGGATGTTCATTCGGTCCGGTCCGAATTGGACCGGACCGTATCGAAATTTCGGTATTTCGTTCTAGGATTATGGGGATCGAATACCTAACCGAAATTTAAAATTCGATTTAGTCCGGATCAAAATATTTTGGTTTAGTTCGGGATAGAGACTGAAGACCGAAATATATATATTTTTAAAAAAAATTGTATGTTATTTTAATAATATGAAAATAATTTGGTGAAATTGTAATTTATGTGGTGATGTTCGCTCGATATTTAGCAAAACTCTTTTAATTTTCACAAATTTATTGACTTGTCTAATAAATATATAAATAAATTGAATTAAATTATTCAAAAAAATAATCAAACTACTAATTCGGTAATTTGGTCCGAACCGAAAAATTTCGGTACTGTCCCGAATCAAATCGAAGACCGAATTTTCTCAAATGTGTGGACCGAATACCGAACCAAATTAAAAAATTCGGTTTAGTCCGAACCGAAATTTCGGTATTCAGTTTTGTCTTCGGTCCGGACCAAATTGTGCACACCCTATAGGGCTTTCTCTTCTAGATCTATCCTGGATAGTTGGGATATGGTGAACAGTTTTATGCTTCCAAGGGTTTTATCTACTCATACTACAACATTAGTAAATGTTGTGAGGTGCAATTTAAGTTCAAGACTAAGACCTTTCCATTTTTAAATTCCTAGTGTCTTCAAGGTAATTTTTTGCCGCTAGTTAGAAGGTTGTAAGTGTTTCAGCCTATGTTCGAGGATCTTATTTTTAATTTCACTATAAGGTCAAGTATGGATTGAAGGGATGTAATAAATTTATTATCGGGGATATCTTTTGGAGTTTGATTCAAAATTTGATCCAATAAGACTTTATGAGATATTTGATTTTATTTTAAATTTTTACGTGATGAGATATAGAGCAGATCTTGCTCAACGTTTCATATTTCTATGCCTATAAAAGACATTCATATCTGATTGTTATATATCCGAATTTATACCAATCCTCAATAAATTAGAGTTTTATACATTCGTGGTTCTTTGTTTTATTTTTATTTCATTATCTATCAATCACATATCTACAAAAATACAACATGGTATCAGAGCATACTTATCCTAATGATGATGAGAAGATAACCCAGATATGAAGATAAAGAAAAGAAGATTTTCATGCCCATATAAAAAACTATGTCCCACATCTTTAACCATATAACTATGCCCAAAACCAAAACCATACATACATACATACATCTATAATGTATTCCAAACCATGCCAATGTAACCTTGGTAAAATATACCTACAACCAATGCCTATGCCTACAACCAAGGCTCATGGCTAGAACAATACTTACAACCAAAACTCATGCTTACAATCAAATTCATATATCTAGAATTGAAAGAAAATTTGAATAAAAGGAGGATGTTGAATTTAGATTCAAAATTTGATCCAATAAAATTTTATGAGATATTTAATTTTATTTTAAATTTTTACGTGATGAGATATTGAGCAGATTTTGCTCAACGTTTCATATTTCTATGCCTATAAAAGTGTTGGGCAAACAAGGCTTGTTTTGATATCACTTGTTGAACAAGTCGGTAATCCATTTCAGCGGAGACGAGTATTGGTAATACAAAGTAAAACAACATACACAAGGTAAGAAAATAAAGATAGAAAATAAGACACAAGGTTTTTACGTGGAAACCCAAAGTGGGAAAAAACCACGGCCATCAGAACGACGAGAGACTAATTCACTATGTAACAATAAAGTAATAGTTACAACCAGAATACCACACACTCTCTCCCTAACCCAATTACATTGGTCACAGTCTTACATACAAGCTCTCGTCATATGGCTCTCACAGAATAACAAGACTAGATCCTAAAACTCAAGATCTCCCTAGTCTCCATGGTTCCTAGACCCTCATCGGGCATCTCCCAAACCTAACCAACTAGATCTACATTGTTCTCTCAGGATATCTAATAATAGTACAAGCACCATATTTATAGTATTAGATTACATAATCACGAAGTAATCCTAAACCATTAAAAAAACATTTTCCTAATTAGGATTCTCAAGGATCTCCTTCGTAATTAGAACTTACTTTAGGAAATACCATTCCTAATCAAATATGACACTTTCAAAACAATCTTCGAATATTTTCCTAATTACAAACCAATTCTGGATACCGGAGTATACCCGAATTCTCGTCATAATCCTAATAAAAAGACGTTCATATCTGATTGTTACAAAATCCCAAATTATATCAATCCTAACTAAATTAGAGTTTTATACATTCATGGTTCTTTGTTTTATTTTTATTTCATTATCTATCAATCACATATCTACAAAAATACAACACTATTATGTATAATTTTAAGAGGGCTATGACTAAATTTATTGAGGTTCAAAATACGAGTATTTTTGAGAATTTTGTTGAGCAAGTGATTCCTTTAGAATGTCATCAAAGGAATAAATTAGAGCATGCTATCAAATATGAATATTTGAAGCACCAAATGGTGATAGGAATTCAAAATTTCTTCATGCTCATATGAATAATAGGAAAGTTGTTGCGCCTCTAGCTTCCTTGATGTGCAGTGGTCATCTTCAAGTTGATCCTTGCATTATTTAAGCTCACATTATAGATTTCTATTCAATATTTTTTTTTTAGCAAATATCAATTAATGAAAAGTGCTAAAGATATTATATCTGACGTTATTTCTAATATGGTCAGTTTAGATAACAACTACATGTTTACTAAAACTCATAGAGAGGATGAGATTAGAAGAATAGTTTTTGAGCTTAAGGGAGATAATGCTCTTGATCCTGTAGAATCACTGTGATGTTCTTTACTACTATCTAGGTTGTGGTTCAAAATTTCTTTCATTCAGGACGTATAAAAGACAATATTAACTCAAATCTCATGACTTTATTGTATAAAAGAATATGTTGTTCATTTAGAAGACCACGGACCATTAATGTTGGGGATTTTTTTTTTAAATAATATAAAAGTGATTGCTACAAAAGTAGGCAACATTCTTTTGTCTATAACTCAAAATTGGGTTTGCTAAAGGAAGACGTTTTTAAGCGGAATTAACAACTTGGACAAGAAAAGTCTGAAGAATTATATGGTTTTGAAGATCGAAATCAAGAAATCAGTTAACTTTATGAACTAGAATTTCATGATTTATGTTATGCATAATTTTGTATTTTTTTCTAAATTTATTAATTGGATATCTAAAATTTTGAAATTTTGAAGGATTTCTATTCTTTATAATAGGCCTCCTAAAGTTTTTTTCTATAGTCACACAAGCGTTAGGTGATTGACGATTTCCTGAGTCAAAAATACCACACAAGCATAGGTTATGTTGCTCTTCCTTAATAAAGAATAATCCTATAATATTTCATGTCCTTGATGGAGATGATATTATCATTTTTTGTGAAGCAGCAAAGGATAGTGTAAGGATCATTTCAGATTTCTTTTAATTCTATAGTAGAATTTCTAGGAATCATGTAAATAAGGCAAAGTTCAAAATAGTTTTTAGCAAGCCCACCCTCATTTATGTCCGGATGAATATTGTCAAAGTTCATGGTATGAGAATTGCTTAAACTTCTATTGTTAGTTAAGAGCCCCTCCCTTTATTGGCAAGTGAAAAAAAAAAAAAAAGTTATCTTAAAAGTCTCTCTCTTGTTGGCAAGTAAAAAAAGAAAAAAAAAATCACCTTCAAACTATCCATGATAAAATCATTTTCTAATTAACTAATTGGTAGGGGAAAATGTTAGCCATCAAAGTTTAATTCGGTAGATCTTTCTTATTCTTTTCTAATTACAAGAAACTTCTAAACTTAATAATGTTTACGGGGCAATACTATAACCATAGTAAAAAAATCTCTAATTAATATATATATATATATATATATATATTTTTTTTTTACAGCTCCTGCATCATGCATGATGACTTTGCTTTTTTCACGGTAAACATGATGATGTCCGCGATACGAATTCATTGGTTCACATTCCTTTACACACTCTATTTAATTTTCAAATCTAAAATCATTTTAATAATTTTTTTCTCTTTTTCCAATCCACCTTACTTAACAATACATCCATAGATATAGTTTACTTACATGGATTAAATTGGGAGATTAGTTTGATATTATTTGAAACTAAGAAATTTAAAACAACTTTTAGAACTTGACTTTTAGTAATGTAAAAAAAAACGCTAATTTTTTTTAAAAAAAGTAATTATTTTATGAATTTTGTAGGAGTTGAACTGATTGTTAAAGTTACGTGGCTAGAGATTTATTCGAGTCGAGCCGAGTCCGAGCTCGTATAGGCTCGGGCTTGACCCCTTTACCAAAAGATCGGGTTCAAACTCAATCCGAAGTTCGTCAAGCTTTCAATATCCAAATTCGGATTCGGACTCGTGAGTTTATATACAAGTTCGAGCTCGACTCGTTTAAATATATTAAATAATATATTATTTTAATATAAATTTTATAAAAAAAATATAATAATATATAATATACTAAGATCGTATAGGTTCGTCAAACTCGCGAGTTTGTAATTTTAAGGTTTCAAAGTTTGGCTCGTTTAAGTTTGGACTCAGGCTCGACTCACTAAAAACTTGTTTAAAACCCAGTCAAACTTTAACGGGCTAGAACTGTTCGCACGCCGACTCTACTCATCTCCACCGTATATGTAGCTTTGGATAGCATTTTATTGAACCTCCTGTAAGCAACCCCAAATTTTCTCTTTTAAGAAAATATTTCAAAATAAAGGTGTAACTATTCATCCTAATAGTGGAAAATCTCTTATATTTTTTTAAATAACAATATAATAATAAATAAATAAATAATAAATAATGGATTGCGTGTTAAACAGGTCAATCTGTACTTTTTTTTTTTTTGTCTAAGTTAATTTTAGACGACCTAACTCGACCTAACTCGTCCCGCACATATGGCGGGCTAAAGGAATTGCTGTGCAATTCGTTTTTTTTTTTTAAATAAAATATTTAAGAATAATTTATAAATTTATAATTATTAATAAATTTTTAATTTGTATTTTTATATTAAAATTTTATAAATTTTATTTTATCATTGAAATAAAATTTAATTTATTATTTTATTAATTTGATAATTAATAAATAAATTAATATTGTAATTTTAAATTTTATTTTATAAATTATACTATGAAAATATTATCATATGAAAATTTACGTAAAAAAATAAAATTTAAATTGTATAAATTTATTAATTTATTATAAATTTAAAGAGTGTGAAGGAGTTGATCTACAAGAGGGGATATGGAAAGCTCGATGAGCAGAGAATTTCTCTGACCGACAACTCCATAATCGAATAGGTTTGTATTTTGTTTATGTTGTCACTTTATCATTATGTTATAGAGACCCTTTCCCTGCTAACATTGAGTGGTTTACCAAGCTCTGGGCAAGTATGAATCATCTTTGTCGAAGACCTGATCCACGAGATCATGACATGATCGTTGGCCCCATTTCAAGGAAGCCAACAACTTCATGTGGCCATTCAAGCCGAAAGCTCTTCTTGGTGGTTTGAAGAAGAGGATGAACCGTGCTGAAGGAGGTGATGCAGGAAACCGTGAGAATTACATCAATAAACTTATCAGAAGAATCAATTAGGCTGTTATTCATAGGGTTGATTTCTATTTGGTGGAAATTTACTATTAGTCTTATTAATGGTTTTTTATTTTCTTTTGAAGGTTTGTTTAAAAACGATTATAATGCCGGAAAATTAACTAAATAGTTTCAATTTTGGACTCAGTATTTCAAATCCATGTCCACAGTCTTGATGTTTTGTTGGATTTTGTTGCTATTTTAATTATATATTGTTTGTAACTATTACTATTATACCTTTTGAGGAATGACTCTTTGGGTATTGAGCGTATTCATTCATATAGTCCTCCAATTGGTCTGCTTTGGTTAATCAATTATTTCCAAGAATCCAAAATAATACTGTTTTCTATGCTAGATGCTCGACAAAATTCCTCAAAGAGATGGAATTGATGAATTATAAATGCTCTTTTGATGAAAAGGGGGCTAAATTATTTTTAAAAGTGGGCAATTTTTAATTATTTATAAAAAAATGGATGGAAAAATAAAATACCCTTACCAACGCCTGTATCAACACAATCTATGACATAAATTACTTGAACCATAACAAGCATCACCCAGCAACTTGAAAAACACAACCATAACCGAACTATATAACTCCTTTTACAAAGAAGAGTGAGAGAAAGAGAGTGATATCTGAGAACTCATTTTCAATGAATGAACTGGAATAAGACGTCTAGAGCGAAAGCTGCAGATTTTAACTAAAGAGATGGCTCGATTAAGAGGCAAAGGCTGTGGTTCCAGAGTCTATATGGAAGAAGAGGAAAAGAGAGGAGGAATGGGCCCTTGCAAAGAACCTGACTTTTTAGATACCCAAATTTGAAGAGTGTTAAGGAGTTGATCTATGACGGGGGGATATGGAAAGCTTGACAAGCAGAGAATTGCTTTGACTAATAACTCCATCATAAAAAAGGTTTGTATTTTTTTTTATGTTGTCACTTTATCATTTGTTATAGAGACCCTTTCCCTGCTAACATTGAGTGGTTTATCATCGAAAAGGTTTGAATCATCTCCTTCGAAGACCCGATCCACGAGATTATGACCGTGGACTCCCATTTCAAGGAAGCCAGCAACTTATTCTGGCCATTCAAGCTGAAAGCTCCTCTGTAGTTTGAAGAGGAAGAGAACCAACTATGTTGAAGGAGGTGATGCATGAAACTGTGAGAATTATATCAATGAACTTATTAGAAGAATGAATTAGACTGTTACTCATAGGGTTGATTTCTATTTGGTGGAACTTTACTACTAGTCTTTGAATTTCTTTTGAAGGTTTGTGTAAAAAAGATTATAATGCTGGAAAATTTACTTGAAAGTTTCAATTTTGGACTTAGCATTTCTAAAGCACCGTGTCCACTATTTTAAAGCCTAGTTTGGTTTTGTTGTTATTCCGTTATAGATTGGTTATAGCTGTCATTGTTCATTTGCTTTGGTATTTTGGACAAAATTCATGAAAGTGATGGAATTGATGAATTATAAATGCTCTTTTGGGTGGAGTTGCCTTTTCTGCTTACCTTCATTGGTGTTTGTACATCGACAAAAGAATAAGAAAACAGATAAGTATTGAAGTCTTATACATCGAATATTTATTCGATGAATAGCAATCCTTAAATAGGCAAATATAAACTTTAATATAGGCATAAAATCAGCCTTTCTGATAACCATAACATACCATTATCATATTACCAAAACTAATCAAAATCTACCTATTCTTTAGGAACAAAATCAGTGGAGAATCTTTGAGTAGAAACAAATACGTGAAAAATCAAATCTCCATCAACCACTCCCTTAAACTAAAAGTTTTCAACCACTCCCTTAAACTAAAAGTTTTCAAACTTCAGTTTACTGTTAACTCTTCTGCGGCAGTTCTTCCATTGTTCCAATACCAATTAAGCCTATTAGTTTTTGAAAAGGAGAAAACCTAAGAGGTTTAGTAAAGATGTCTGCTAGCTGTTCTTCACTTCTGCAGTACTCTAACTGTATCACTCTTTCATTGTGAAGTTCTTGTAGAAAATAATACTACACATCTGTATGCTTGCTTCGACCGTGTAATACAGGGTTCTTTGATAATTTGATGGCTGAGTTGTTATCATAGTAAATTGTAGTTGCTTCTTTCTGCTCGAAATGCAGCTATCCAAGAAGTCTCCTAATCCACATAGCTTTACAAGTGCAAGTTGTAGGAGTAACAAATTCAGCTTCCGTGCTTGACAACGTGACTATAGATTGTTTCTTGGAAGACCAAGAAATTGCGCATGTACCTAGCTTGAAAACATAACCAAATGTACTTTTTCTATCATCTTGATCTCTTGCAAAATCGCTATCAGTGAAGCCAATCAAATTTGACATTGTACCCATCTTGTAAAAAATTCCAAAATCTCTGGTTCCTTGTAAGTAACGAAGAATCCATTTAGCAGCCAACAAGTACATTTCGGTGGGATTTTCCATATACCTGCTAATAATACCAATAGAAAACATAATATCACGTCTTTTACCAGCTAAATACATCAAACACCCCACAATTTGTTTGTATAAAGTACTGTCTACCCTTTTTCTGTCCCTTACTTAACTTCAAATCATCATCCATTGGAGTATTAGATGAGTTGCAATTATTCATATTGAACGTTTCTAATATCTCTCCTACATACTTCTTTTGGCAAATAAAAATTCCAGGATCAGATTATACTACCTCCAAACCAAGAAAGTAATGCCATTTTCCAAGATCAGTCATTTCAAACTCATCCATCATGGATTTCTTAAACACATCAAACATCACAGTATCATTTCCAGTGAAAATGAGATTATCAACATATAAGCACACAATCAATATTTTTCCATAATCTCCCAGTTTAATAAAAAGCGTAGGTTTATATGGACACTTTTGAAATCCCATTTTCAAAAACCATGTTTCAATACGACTATACTAAGCCCTCGGAGCTTATTTCAAACTATAAAGAGCTTTTTTCAGTTTGTAAACCTTTTGTTCCCTTCCAATCTTAATATAACCAAAGGGTTATTCAACAAATACCTTTTCTTCCAAGTGTCAATGCAAGAATGTGGATTTGACATCAAGTTGAAAGATGGACCAAGAATTACGCAATCACCATTCTAATTGTATCGTGTTGAGCTACTGGAGAGAAAACTCCAGTGTAGTCAACCCTATATTCCTGCTTGTATCCCTTGGCTACTAGGCGAGCTTTAAACTTGTCAATTTCACCATTCTCCTTCAACTTCGTCTTATACAACCACTTAACTTCAATAGTTTTATGCCCTTCTGGAAGATCAACAAGCTCCCATGTATTTTCTTTTCAATGGCTTCTATTTCAGCATCTATGGCATTCTTCCATTTTTCATCTTTGATAGCTCTTTCAAAATCTGTTGGACCACAATCTGCAAACAATGCAAATTGAGAAATTTCATCATCATTTGATCCAATTCCACTAACCTCATAATCTTGCATCCATACAGGCCTTCGTCGCACACGATGATTTGCTTTAGATACATCTTCTCCAAATGTAGTCAGAATATCAGAAATTGGTGAAGTTTCCTTTTCTTGATCAGTTTGCTCTTCTTCATCAAGTATGATTTGAATGAGCTGCTGCTCACTCCAATTCCAAGTGTTGTTTTCGTCAAATATGACATCTCGCCTGACTACAATTTTTTGTGTTGAAGGATTAAATAATTTGTATGCATTTGATGTCTCACTGATACCAAGAAAAACACATTTCTCACCTTTAGCATCAAGGTTTTTTCTTCTAACATCTAGGACATGTGTAAAGGCAACACATCCAAAAATTCTAAAATGCACAACATTTGGTTTTCTTTTGCTCCACACCTCCTCAGGTGTTGTATTTCGAACAACATGTGTTGGGCATCTATTCAAAATGTTTATGCTCCAATTTACAGCTTCAGGCCAGAATGTTTTCGGTATGTTTCCTCTAGCCATCAAGCTTCGAACCATATTGAGAATGGTACTATTTTTCCTCTCTGATAGACTATTTTGTTGTGGAATATAAGCAGCAGTGAGTTCTTTTCGGATGCCATATGAATTGTATAGCTCTTTGAACTCTTTAGAACAATACTCACCTCCACGATCAGTTCGAATAGATTTAATAGTTGTTCCTCGCTCATTTTCTACTTGAGCTTTGAAGCTTTGAAATTTGTTGAAGGCCTTAGATTTTTCCTATAAAAAGTATGCCCAGGTTTTTCTAGAAAAATCTTAGTAAAGATTATAAAGTACCTTTTACCTCCATTAGATGTTGGATTTATTGGCCCACAGATGTTCAAGTGAACCAACTCTAATACCTTTTTTGCTCTCTATGATTTTTCAATAGGTAATGGTGATCGATGATGTTTTCCAACTATACACTCTTCACAGATTTAAGAGGGTATGGTGATTTCCAGAAGGCCATTCACCATATTTTTGCTTTGTTAGATCTTCAGACCACCAAAGTGTAAGTAACCATACTGAAAATGTCACAACCATGTAGGATCTTCTATGTTTGTCATCAAACAAGATTCAACACTCTCTATCTTCAGGGGATTCGCGATGCCATCTGTATGGTCTTGCTGCTGTTGATGGTACCTCACAATGGGACAAAGGAAACAATCTATTCTTACTTTACACATGCTACAACACCTTTTGAAGGATCAACAATTTCACAAACATCATCCTTTAAAGTAATAACATATCCTTTTTCTAACAATTGTCCAACACTCAACAAACTGTTTTTCAAAGCAGGAACATAAAATACATTGGATATTGTTTCTACAGCACCATTTCTAGTTTTAATATTTATATGTCCTTTCCCTACAGTAGACCTATCTCCAAAACTGACACTATAACGAAAATCTTCATTTAAATAAGAAAAAGAAGACTTACTTCCACTCATATTGTAACGTCCGCAAATTGGGCCTAGAAGTTAGGGCCAATTTGAAATTTTTACAGGTTTGATTTTCGATATATTCCACTTCGGAATAAGTCGAAATACTATAAAGGGCAATGATGAGATTAGAAAAATTATTTTGAAAAGAAAATACCAGGATCAAAAAACCTTTATTTAATTTGAAATTAAATATTCAAAAACGGACTTTGAAATCAGAATTGGGCTTTTAGGATAAAACTTGATTCAATTGGAAGCATGGAGTCAAAATTATTTTTGGACTTAGAAAAATATGAATTTTGAATCTAAACGTCAAATTTTGGCAAAATTACAATTTTGCCCCTCTTAGCGGAAAAATTTGAAATTTTGAAATCGATGGTGATTTTTAATTCAAATCTTGAAAATAAATTTTTAGAAAAGTACAGAAATGTCGGAATTGATTTTTGGTGGAAAACGGGCTCGGAATTGGATTGGGCCTAAACTTGGCCCAATCTAAAACTAAAGCCCACATGTGTGTGTATAAGAATACACACCCACCACCACACTCACTCATTCTCCCCTATTCTTCTTCTTCCCCCTTCTCATACGTATCCTTTTATTCTCCATAGCCAAAACCCTAGCTTTTATTTCTCTCATTTAATCACTCCAACCACCATCAATTTTCCCATTAGTTTCATCAACAACATTCAAGGAGGTCATTGAATGCTATTTGGAAGTTTTGAAAGCTATATTTTTCATGGGTAAAAATCTTTTCTCTCTCTACACTTGATGGTTTTTGAATTAATGGTATGAGTTTTGTTTCATGATGCTTATAAATTGTTTTTGAGTTGATTTTAAGTGTTAAACATATGTCCTAGCTTCCATTAGAGTTTAGATGTTAAAAGCCCTAATTTTCACTATTGTTGTTTTGTTATTGCTTGAGGAGAAATGATTTTTGTTGGATAAATATTGTTAAATAATGATCCTAGGTTGTTAATAAATGATTTTGGATTTTTTCCAACCCATTTGGAGAACCCTTATCTCATCTATTTGTGTTAATGCCCTTAATAGCTATGTTATGTGATGATTGAATTGTGTTAGAGTCTTGTGATTATGATTGTGATGATATTATGGTTGTAGTGTGATAGTTGTATATTGGTGATGGCTTAGAACAAGTGGAAACCCTCACGGGAGCGGCTTTCTAACTTGTGGATCGACGGATGGGAGGTTCGTATTTCCTTTTTTAGCCCTACACACTTGTTTGTTATTGGTTGATGCATTGAATATTTGTTTACTTGTAATTATGCCATGAAATTGGTTAAATAAGATAACCATCCAAAAGTTGATATGAGGAGCATACTTGCATGTTAAGACGCTAGAGCATGTATGTAATGCATGTAGAATCATGCTAGGCACTGCTTTGGGAATTGAAGTTTTGGGTGGACCGAGTCCACATTGCTTGCGGATATTGAAGGGCATAGGTTAGAGACTTATATTTCCGCTCTTGATTATGGATGCTTGAAATGGTGTTGACATGTGTTTGGTAAGACATGTTTGTTGTATACATGACTTGATAATTATGAACATATTGCATTTATGACTATGTGAAAGTGCATGTGTTTGCCTTGTGGCTAAACGATTTCAAATGACAATGTTGTCTTGGTACCTCTAAGAGGTCAAATGTGCAAACGAAAGTTATAAAAGAAATGATAAATGTGTGATTGTGGTTGAATCACTAAAACGGATAATTGCCCTTATTATAGCTAGTTAGCGAATGTAGTGGCATGCCATAGGGAAAAATGAGAATTCTCAACATGTGTATACATGAACGATAAATTGGCATTGGGACCAAGAACGAACGAATTGAGTGACGACTCCTAACGGGTGTGACGGCACCACAGCCTTTTTGGCCTAACGAACGAATCCAAAGGTAGATGACCGACTCGAGGGAGAGTAAATCGGCTCTACGGATTATTGGTCTTCGGACCCCAACGAGAGCTTGGCTCTAAAACGATGGCTTCGGCCCTAACGTCCCGTTTTCACTAATCAAGCTAGAATTAAGGGCGATTGCTTAAAAATGGAGTAATGCGTCTATTGAACTTGATTGTTGAGTATTTGAAATTGGTTGGTCATATATTATGGAAACTTAACTTGTCAAATGTTTTTGAACTAGAAATATTTCGACTTGGATTGTTTGAACTTGAATGTTGAACTTCAAATGTTTCGGAGCTTGAATTGTTTAGAACTTGCAATATTTTAAACTTGCTTCATATTGAACTTGAAATGTCATTGATGATGATCTTGATGATGTATTGATATTGTCTTGCTAATGAACTTGAAAAGGTTCTTAAACTTGAACCTGAACTTGATGATAACTTGATGAGGAAATTGGTTAGGTAGTAGGAAAGACTTCTTAATGAACTTCATAACAAAATGACATTGTTATGGATATTGGAAATTTGGAATTGATATGAACATGCTTGGTAATTAAGATGACTAATGAACTTGACTAAGAGATCATGACATGTCTTGTGCATAATCTTGATGCTTTGGAATGTTCGTTTAGTGAGCTAACCCTTAGTCCAATACTCTTGTCTAGTGGTGTGATCCTAATATGTTTTTGTCAAGTTTAAATGGGTCATTCGCTGCCAGTTTTCCTTCATCCGCTGCCAGCCAACGCTACCCGCGGATGGACTCCTGGAGCGCCACAATATTACCTTTCCAACTTGTCGGTCTTCGTTCTCCCTCATCTAAACTTCGATTTAGGTGCTGTTTGTGGCTATGAATTCGTCTTTAAGTCTTTTTTCCACTTATGTCTTCAGATTTTGAAAACATGATCATATTTATATCCAGATTTTAAATCTCCTTCAAGTGTTCAAATTTCAGGTTTTGGAAAAATACGTGTAACTAGTATAAGTTTTGTATCCGGACTCCAAATTGAGTCCCGTTTGTTGCTATGAATTTGTGATGACGTCCTTTAATTGCTATATATTTTGAAATTATAGAAATAAATCAATGATATTGCAAGGATTTCAATCTTCTTTAAATGTACGAAACATCCTATATTTAGGAATCGAAATTCTTGAATTAAAAACCTCTTGATTGAATCGTTTCCAAAACTTTTTGAATCTTTCATGAGTATATTTAACTACTAGTAAGCTCACCTATTGTGACCATTTTTGAAAAGTTATTTTGTTATCAAATATCTTGTCGACGAAGTATCTTTAAAGATATTTAAAAACCATAAAGTCTTGTAACATGAGAACTTGCAATGTGGTCAATTTGTTGATTGCTTCTTGTTCAAGAAATGACCTTGTATCTTTTAATTGTTATTTGATACTGAACTGTAATTCGGTGTCTAGTTCGGTATCGAATTCGGTTAGAGAGCATATTTGTCATCTTCATGGGTTACCGAATTATAATTTCGTAGGGAGCTCGGTATGTAGCTCGGTCAGAGGGTTTGTCTTTAAATTGTGTGTTACCGAATTGTAATTCTGTATATAATTTGTTAGTGAGCTTAGACAGAGGCGTTTTGAGTCATGCATTAGAGTCACTGAATTGTAATTCGGCATACAGCTCGGTATTGAATTCGGTCAGGGGCGTACTATTGCATTTCATGTGTTTCCGAATTGTAATTCGATATATAAATCGGTAGGCAATTTGACATAGTTTGGTAATGTGTTTAAGTCCTGAAAATTGAATATAATCGTGGCTTGGTTAAACCCCATTGATTAAAGATTGAAATCTTCGATTGTTGGATTGATTGGTGATTTCCTTAAGCCAAGTTGTTTGGACTAAGCGAAGTTTGGCTCATAAGTCTTTTGTAATGATTGGTCGTCATGAGGTAATTGTATTGATTCACTTAATCAAATTGATCGTCTTGATGACTTAATTGAAATGATTGTCTTGATTGACTCGATTATCTTGATTGTCGTATTGATCGCATTATTGATTGATGGATACATATGGTTAACGTTAAGGAGAAATGAGATTAATCTTAATGATTGGTAAACCATAGAATGAGCATGAATGTGTGACATAGCATGCCTCGAATGATACACTAGCATGAATGATTGCTAGGAATTGGTTGTGTTTGACTTCTATGAGTTAAGGTGAGCTTAGAGATGCTCACATTAGAATTGTATTGTGTGTTAAAGCATTGCATATTGACAGAAAGGTAAGAGCATTTGCGTGTGCTTGTTTGGGACATGGGATGCGAACCAGGCGTGTGCCTGACCCTTTCTTCTTTTTCTTTTTCTCCGTAAATTGTGTTATCAGGTTCGATCGAGCACGGCATGTGGTATTTGAGCTCTCATGGTGAAGTTCACTAATGTTGTAATCACCCATACATGTATTTTAGAATTTTGTCATATTTGTAAATGAGCTTATAATATATTTGAAGTATAGTTGTAAAAGATGTTTTATTCATTTGGAATTTCTAAATATCATCTATGTATGATTTAAACAACGTATCATATCTTCAAGAAAGTAACATCTTTATTCGTTTTTCGCACAAATATCATATAAAGTGATAGACTTTTGAAATGTTTCTAAATGGTAAATCGCAACTGCATCGTTAATGTGGCGGTTCGGGCACCCGCTACGTTCTCAACCGGGGCGGGGGGTTCGACGCTACACATATGATTGTTGCAGCTCGTATCCACATACCACTCATCTTGATCAGGATCTGTATTATCCATAGCCATGAGCAAGGTCTCTCATTCCTTGCATTAAACAAAATTAGATTTCTCTTCTCTTTTGTTAGGCAACTTTGTGTAACACTCTAAACGAAAATGTCCAAACTTGTGACAGCGAAAGCATTCTATCTTATATTTATCAAAATCCTTTACCTTGTCGTGACCCTTGTTTTCCGAGTTTTTATTCTCATCTTTATTACCTCGATCACCTCTGCCTCCCGCTCCATTTCTACCCTTGCCTCTTCCCTTACCTCTGCCTCAAGATTGAGTGAAATGAGGAGGAGTGGATGCTTATAATGCCCGATCCTCCGTTGTTGTAGTGGTTGAACTACAGTTCATTTTCTGTTCATACACCAAGAAAGAACTTTGCAATTCATCTAAGGAAAGTGAATCAATATCATTTAACTCCTCAATGGAGCAAACAGCGTAATCAAATTTCGGCGACATAGAACGTAATATTTTCTCCATGATAGTAATATCACCCATCTTTTCCCCATGGATATGCATCTTGTTGCAAATCTCCATTATTCTTGAACAATAAGAGTCTACAGATTCTTCAGACTTCATCTATAGAGTTTCAAAATCCCTCCATAAAGCTTGAAGTTGAGCACGTTTTACTCGAGCAGAGCCTTGATACTTCTTCTTTATGGAATCCCATATGTCCTTTGAGGTGTCTTTACAAAGGATGGTTTCTAATATGGGACACTTAATAGCTTGAAAGAGATAATTCTTTGCCTTCATATCTCTCAATTTTCTGACTTAAAATTCTGTTCTTTGAGCATTCGTCAAAATGACCCCTTTGCAGGTGCATCGATACCATTCTCTACTACAGACTAAAACTCCTTCGATCGTAGAAAACTTTCCATCAACATACTCCAATGGTCATAGTGGCTATCGAAACGGGGACTAACTGGTTGAATAAAGTTAGGGTTATTTTTTGCGGTCATTTTCAGGTTGTGTGGTGTTTACACTCGCACTAATTGTGTTTACACTCTCACTTACTATGATTTGAACCCTCACTCTGATACCACCGACAAAAGAAATAAGAAAACAGAGAAGTATTAAAGTCTTGTATGTTGATTATTTATTCGATGAATAGCAATCCTTAAATAGGCAAATACAAACTTTAATATAGACATAAAATCAGCCTTTCTGATAATCATAACACATCATTATCATATTATCAAAACTAATACAAATCTACCTATTCTTTAAGAACAAAATCAGTGGACAATCTTTTGACTAGAAACAAACACATGAAAAATCATATCTCCAACGCATATGCATGTATACATAAGGACATATACGTAGAGAGCCATTCTTCTAAGTGAATGACTGAGAGATTGAAAAATTTATACCTTCATTGGTAGTGTCGATGAACTTGAGCTTAATGTTACTTGAATTGCTTGACTACTTTGCTGATGTATTTACACTTTCCTTTGAATACTATATTTTATTTTTGCGAATTTATTGAGTGGGGTGACTTTCTTACCCAAATGGAGGCCGGATATGTTAAGACGCAACAGAGCTAATGGCACGAGATTGACTACTTTGCTCCAGTGCCGTTATGTTTCCATCTTTTTAAATACTTAGATTTAGAGTGTGGTTATCCAGAGTTTATATTCATCTAGGTTTAATGACAACCATCATCTTTGCTTATTTGAAAAAATAAATTGTAGTGTTACAATATTAATATATATATATATATATATATATTTAGACTTGCATTACTATGATTTTAATTGGATTTTATTTTTTAAAAGTACTTTAATAAAATTTAATGTAAAAATAAAATATTTTATATATAAAAATAAAACTAATATATAATTCCGTGCGAAAAGTATGGTAGTAATTTTGATTTTAAAATAATAATAACAAAATATTATATATTTTACACAAAATCTTCCAAGATCGAATCCGATCGAATTGAACCGGATTTGAATGTCATATATACATCACTTATCATATAGATAATGATTATCTATAACTTATATTACACTTTATATTAATATTAAATATTTTACTATAGGTGTAATTATAAAAATATATTATTACAATTTGTTGTGTGCCACTTTCAATCGTTTAGGGTTAATGTTCGCTTCTCTATTAAGAGATATGATCATTTTCAATTCATATTTAGTTTTAAGGTTATTAATATTGAAACCAAATACTTAAACTTGTAATTTTATATCCATAAAATAATTTTATTTTTATTTTAAAATCAAACGGATTTTATTTTTATATCAAGTAGATATTAGCTAATTGTAAAGAGTTTTATGCCTTAATTTTTTATATTAAGAGTCTATTTATTAAAAAATATTTTCAATTAAATATTAGCATTTTTAGAAATTTTAGAGGTCTTACTAAAATTAAACATCTATTTGTGAAAAATAGTTAGTTTTGTTAATAGCAAATTCAACGTGACTTATTCCGAACACTAATTTCTAAAACACCGGTGGTAGGAGCATTTTAAAGTATTTGAAAATAGAGATTTTAAATAAAAAAAATTATTCTACTTTTATTTAGAATTATATTAATTACATGTTATAAAATAAGCAAAATCTATCATTACAATATGAGAAAATTACATAAAATTGACCAAACAAAGTTTAAAGATTTAAGCTAAACCAACAAAACTTTATTTATATTTTTTAGTCATCCAAACTTTGATTTTAAAAAATAAACCTTCTCACCTTCACAAGTTATCTTCACATATCACCTTCAGATCTTTTTCATATAAGGGTAAAATGGTCAATTTGGTTCATTTGAAAGATTATTATCTTTGTAAAATTTTTAAAATTGGACTATATAATGTAAATAAAAGCTATAAAATAACAATAATTAAAATAACCCTTATAATATTTAATACTTCTAATATAATTTTTATTATTATAAATATTTTGTGATAAGTTTTTAGTGTTGTAGTATACATATTACTTTTTTATATTAATTTAATTAATAGTTAATATAATAATATACTAAAATAGTAAATATTATTAAAATGAATAATTATTCATATTATTAATGATATAATACCAAATATTTAAATATTTAATATACTAGATTATACGTTTGAAAGTGATAGTGCAATATATACGTTACAAAAAGTAAAAGAATAATTATTTTAATGAATGCTATTTTATATGATTTTATAATTGAAGTGCTAATAGTTTTATATTAAACGACTAATTACAAAATATTATGTCATTAATCTGCTAGCAGCTATTAATTGGTCAAACTGTTAATGTTATCTCCCACTGCTAGGCACTGACAGGTAATTACCAAAGAGTTCCTAATTCAAGTAAAGTACCATCTCAAAATTATACCGTGCTAAATTTTTGAATTCTAATGATGGATTATGAAGCATGAGTTAAAGGAATTATGGAGATAATTAGACAATTTAAAGTTTAAAGTACTTTGTAAACCAAGATTTCATAATATTCTATTTCAAATTTGTTACAAGTAGGGGTGGGCACGTTTCGGTTTAGTTTGGTTCGGTTTTTGGGCGAACCAAAAAAATTTCGGTTTTGGTTTTGGAAAACCGAACTGAGGTTTAAAACCGAACTGAACTGCAATTAATCAGTTCGGTTTGGTTCGGTTCAAAACCAAAAAAACCAAATTAATTTAGCTTAGTTTTTTGGTTCAGATCAAAACCAAACCAAACCGAATAAAAAAATAATCGGTTTTCTACCATCAAAATCGAACCGAACTAAATTTAATAAAAATCAAACGAAACCGAACCGAACACGCCGGTTCGATTCGGTTTAATTCGGTTTTGATTTTTTTGCCCACCCCTAGTTGCAAGTACTTGTTCCATGGGAAAAAATAATTCACTATTTTTTTTTATAGGTAGCTAAATATTATTTTGTTTGTGTGTATTATATTTTAAATTCATTGAACATATCCTTTTTATTTCATACATGTTGATTCACTTTAGTTTTGACTCTACCTGTATGCAGTATAACAATAGAATGAACATTTTCACCGATAAAACTTATCAATATATCACTGTAGTATAACAATAGAATGAACATTTTCACCGATAAAACTTATCAATATATCACTTCAGAATAAGATGGAGAGTGAACCTATAACAAATTCAATATTGCCTACATGGAGAGATAGATTGTAAAAACTATTGATTTTTTTTTAAAAAAACCATAATTGATCAAACATTATAAACTTATATTTAAACATGGGATGGTAAGTATTTTTTTAATATTAAAAAAGTATCCATGTTTTAAAGATTGATATAAAAACCATTTTAACGAATATTATATTATATTATATTATATTATATTATATTATATTATATTATATTATATTATATTATATTATATTTATTTATATTATATTATATTATATTATATTATATTATATTATATTCTATTCTATTACTATTACTAGAGAAGATGTTCACTGAGTTAAATTCTGAATATAATATAAAAATGTAATATAAAAAATTTATTGGAAGATGATATATAGCTTAAAGAATAATAAATTCTATTTAGTTAAAAATGTTTTAAAATTATATATACAACGTTCAATATGTTTAATTTTTCATTCTATCATAAATTAAGGTGGTTTATTTTTTTCGTTCACTTAAAATTTAATAGAACATAATTTAAATGTCAAGTTAAAAAAATTTTTATGTATTAAGAAATATATTAATGCAATTTGTTTTTAAGTTGTATATATATTGTAATAAAAGTTTTGGTTTTTCAATCGACATTTTTTTCTTCAATTTTTATAATAATTTTAATGCATTAAAATATTTTATTAGTTTATTTTTAGATGGTAACCCTAGTAAAATAAATGACAATTTTGTCATTTTACAATTTTATATTCTTTTAATCCTTTTTATTTTTATATTAATTTTGTAATATTGATATTTAAATGGATTTAATTTTTAATTTTAAGATTAAATATAATTTACTATAATCAATATACATATATATATATTAATATATTTATAATTTATGTACTTAATTTTAGAGAATAATTAAATATCAATAATAATAATCATTTTAGTATATATAAAATGAATATTTGATTCTTGGTAATTAATGTGATGTTATAAAATAGAATAAAATATATAACTAAATATTTATCATCATCTAGAAAATAGACACTTATATTTTGAAATTCTAAATATTTATTATTTTTAGTAAAATTGGAAACCACCACATGTTTAGATGAATTGTAAATCAATTTATTTTTTATTTTTTCAAAAATCAATATTGTTCAAACTTTTATGGAAATTTTAGAATGAACCATAAAAAAAAATTCTATATATCTTTTTATTCATAAATGCTAAATAATTCCAAACAAATGGCATTTTTTTTTCCTTTTTAACTAGTACACTATAAATCTATTTATATTTATTACTTTTATTACTTTTTAAAATTCAATTTATTTATTACTTTTTAAAATTTCAAAACACAATATATTTAAAATTTCAAAAACAAATATTGAATAAATCGAGATTGAAATAAATGTGGCATTTATTGTGGGTAATAATTATTTAATTAATTTATTTAGTTTTAAAAAATAAATATATAATTTTTGTATTAAAATTTATAAAATAATAAGTTATTATACTTATAAGTTTCTAATTTAAGGATAAAAAATTATAGTGAACTTTATTATATATTTGAAAATATTAATGAAATAAATTAAAATTCAAATATCTAAATCATCATATCCTTTCCATCATAACATATATTTTGCAAGTAATAATGTTTTTACATTACTTATTTATTAAAAAATTAAAAATTAAATATTTATAAAACTTTATTGAATATATTATAATATGAATTTATTTAATAAAATAGATGTACAATTTTACTATTATTATTACTTGTTTTTATGATATGTAAATTTTAATATAAACAATAATTACATAATAGTATAACTTTAATTAATAAATAAGGACAAAAATTAAATAAATTACCATAAAATAAAAAAATAAAATTGGAAAATTCAATAAATTAAAAATCATCATTGTCCAATACATTTTCACACGCTTAACTTCAAAGTAAGTACATAATAAATAGGGTCTTTTGCACTATTGGGCCAACCAATTAAATTCATTATACTTTTAAACTAAAAATTAAAATTTCTGAAAAACTAAACAATTTAAAAAATAATTTGCACCCAATGAACCAAGAGTACCATAATATCACTTCCAATAAAAAGATCATTTTAAAATATATTTATTTGTTTTAAAGAAACGTAAGGTCTATTATGCCTTTCAATTTAAAATTTTGAATTCAAAAATAATATTCAAATATTGGCCCCCACCATATTTAATAAAAGCCCCCAACAAATTTGTTAATGGTCCCCGTACAATAGGAAAAATAATTTCCAATTGTATTGAAACCCTAACTTTTACAATCTCAATTCCACACATTGTTGGAACATCAAATTCAACTGTGTTTGTCCCTTAACAATTCATAAGCATGTCTGCACATATCTCTCCACTATATTTCTAAAAATACGTCTTCCATCACAACTCAAAGGTATGTTTTAAAGTTTTTTCATTCTTGAGCATGGTAGAGTTTATGTTATGGTATAAGGGTGTAGGGGTCTTGAATATGTGGTTTTAGAGTTCATGGTAACGTAAATATAAATATTGGATAGTGTTTGGAGTCAATTGTATTGTAAAGGACCGCAATTTTACGAGTTAGGGTTGAAATTTCCGATTTTACGTTTTCTAGCGATTTCCTAGGTTCCATACCTGGAAACTATCAATAATTACACCATTTTCCAATGTCCTTGCATGGAAACAGACCTGCATTTTTTATCAATGATTTTCTGGTATCGACACCGGGAAATAGGCCAAATGAGCTCCTATTTCTTGGTGTTCATACCGAGAAATTACTTTGATGCATTATTTTTTACTGCGTTTAAATAACTCATGTTTTGTTTGTTTAGAAAATGGGTTTGAAAAAGACACTAATCTACTTCAATGTGAATTGGGTTTAAGGCGGATATAAGGTCAGAGAAATAGTCGTTATGCTTCTCGGTAACAATATTTTCCTCTCCCAATTGGTAGCAAAATTTTATTTAACATACTATTTGCACATGCCCAAACAAACATATTGAAGTTCCAGATTTCGAGGAATCACCGCATAATGAAGATTTGTCAAAAGCGGTGAGCCCTATAGTTGAAAGCTCCTCCAGGGATATATCATTTCATCTGGAAGCTAACTCGCCTGAGTCTTCTTTACTTTAGATACAT
The DNA here is from genome assembly GCA_031304145.1 of Cardiospermum halicacabum. Lineage (NCBI taxonomy): Eukaryota > Viridiplantae > Streptophyta > Magnoliopsida > Sapindales > Sapindaceae > Cardiospermum > Cardiospermum halicacabum. The sequence continues at coordinate 11,000,890 of CM062389.1, forward strand.
CACTTTTGTTATGAGTTTGTTTGAACATTGTTTATCATATGATCTTTGTCGATCATGGTTTGGTTGTTGAATATGGTTTAGCTATAATTATGATTTTGAATGCAGAAATGGATTGCGGAAAAATGAAATTTTAATGAAACATGTTATTCCCTCTTTTAATACATGAAACTAGAGTATTTTTTTATATTATTCCCGGTGTTCATACTGTGAAACAGATTAACTAGTAATCATTTTCGAGCACGACAATATGGAAACATGATGACATTTAGTCTATTTCCCAGTATTGATACAGGGACACTGATTGACAAAATTCTTAATGTTTTTCAAGTTTCATGGGTGGGATATGGGCCAATACGATAGCCATTTTCCGGTCCTAAGGGAGGGAAATGGGCCGAGATTTTGCCAAATTATTTCTTGGTGTGACAACTTGAAAAAACTATTTTTTGGTTTGTATCCTGATATCCATACAGTGAAACAATTTGACCAGTGATTATTTCCTGGTACGAGTGCATGGAAACATATTGATATTTGGTCCATTTTTTAGTGTTCATACAGAGAAACGGTTTATCAAAAATAGTAGTGATTTTCATGTTTTGTGGCCGGGATATGAGCCAATACGACAACTTCTTTCGGTACAAAAGGAGGGAAATGACCGGGATCTGGAAACTAGTTTATTAAATGTTGGCTTCCATGTATTGGGAGTGGGACACTAAAGCCATTTATTACTGTATCCTAGTGTTAAATTTAGAAAACTGAGGGCCTCATTTCCAGGCTTCGAGACCGGGACATGATACAATTTATGACACATTTCTAGGTATGAACACCTGGAAACTTTGATTTTCCCCCATTGAATAAAGTCTTTTTCAACTCCATTCAACTTTTTCCGCCTAGTAATAGTATAAAGATTATTGTTTGGTCGCTTCCCTTAACCCCAGCCTATTGTGGCACACAAGAATGGATTGGTATATCAATATAATTGGTTTAAAGTGAATTTTAGATACCTTCTAATGACTAAAAGTGGATGATTACCCCTACTTACACATAGTGGAACTTAAATGTATAAAAAAATTTCATAATTGAAATAGTTGAAAAATATGTTGTTTTGCATGGCCTACGTAGGAGTACATTGTCCATCATGTATAACTCTTACATGACAAGTGGAGTAAAGATAAAAACACCTAATTCCTAATAACTTGTGTTGGATTCCTTTATTGCAAGTATGGATAATCATCAACCTTTAGCCATTAGAAAATACCTAAAACCGAATTTAAACCTATTACATTCATAAACCAATCCATCCTAGTGTGTCATAACTTGATGGTGTTGAAGAAGGCAACCAATAAATCATCCAAGTGCTATTACTAAGTGTTTTAAGATATTTGTAGTTGAAGATGATGCAATAAAATGTGAAAATTTGAAGTTTCCAGGACTAGACACTAGGAAACAAGGCCCAAACTAAGCCATGTCCCGGCCCCGAAATATGGAAACTACCCCATTAGTTTCCTAAATCCCATAGCTGGATATATTGGAAATTGGGACCCTTGTATCGGTGTTGACACCCGGAAATGAATACCATGACACATGCCAAAAAATATTAAGTTTCCATGACATCGAACAAGAAAATAATTTGGCAAAATCTCAGGTCATTTCCCTCCCTCAAGACCGAGAAATGTCTGTCAGATTGGCCCATTTTTGTCCCTCGGAACCAAGAAACAACTAGGAACTTTACCAATCCATTTCCCTATATCAATACTAGGAATCAGACCAAATATCATCATCTTTCTATGTTTTCTTACGTGAAAATTATTGCTGGTAAGTCAATTTCACAGTGTGAATACCGAGAAATAGTACAAAAATGTCCAAATTTCATGTGTTAAAAGAGGGAAATAACCTATTTCATTGTAATTTTATTTTTTCGAAATAAATTTCTACATTCAAAATCATACTTATAGCCAAACCAAATTCAACAACTAAACCATATTTGACAATAAGCATTTGATAAACGATGCTCAAACAAACTCATAACAAAAGTGATATATCTAAATTAAAGGAGACAGGGATGAGTTGGCTTCTAGATGGAATGGTATATCCATAGAAGAGCTTTCAACTGGAGGGTTTGCTGCTTCTGTCAAATCTTCATTCTATGGTGATTCCTCTAAATCAGGAACTTCAATATATTTGTTTGGGCATATGCGAATGGTATGCCTTAACTCTTTACACTTTCCACAACGAATTTGAAGTACTAGTGTCTTTTTCAAACCCATTTTTGAAAAAAAGAAAACATAAATTATTTAAATACAGGAAAAAATAATGCATTAATACAGTTTTCCGGTATGGACACCTGGAAATAGGAGCACTTTTGACTTATTTTCCGGTATTGATACCAGGAAATCACTGACAAAAAATGCAGGTCTGTATCAAAACACCATTTCCATGCATGGATACTAAGAAATGGTATAATTTGTGTCTGTTTTCAAGTATGAAAACCGGAAAATGGCTGAAAAAGTAACAATCGGAATTGCAGAAGTAGGCTTGTGTCATTTTAAAACCCATTTTTGAACGAAGAAAACATGAATTATTTAAACGCATTAAAAAATAATGCATCAAAGTAGTTTCCCGATATGGAAACTCAGAAATAGGAGCTCATTTGGCCTATTTCCCGGTGTCCATACCAGGGAATCACTGAGAAAATTGTAGTTCTGTTTCAATGCATGGACACTGGAAAATGGTATAATTCTTGAAATTTTCCAAATATGGAACTCAAGAAATCGCTGGAAAACGTAAAATCGGAAATTTCAACCCTAACTCGTAAAATTGCATTCATATACCATATAATTGACTCGAAACACTATCCAATATCCATATTAACGTTACCATGAACTCTAAAAGTATATATTCAAGACCCCTACACCATAACATTAACACTACCATGCTGAAGAATGAAAAAACTTTAAAAAAACATACCTTTAAGTTGTGATGGAATATGAATTTTCAGAAATATATTGGAGAGACATGTGCAGACATACTTATGGATTGCTAAGGGAAAAATAAGGTTGAATTTGGTGTTCCAAGAACGTGGGGAATTAGGATTATAAAAGTTAGGGTTCTAATACAATTGGGGATTATTTTTCCTATTGTGTGATGACCATTAATAAATTTATCTTCTGACGGAATTGGAGAGGAAGTTTGTGGAAATGGAATATTATACTGAGTGAAAGTTGATGATGAAGTCTCCGTCGGAGAAGAAAAGACTGGAGAGGAGGAGAGACCGGATGCCGGATGCTAGAGTAGTGAATGTTGAATGTGAAGAGGGAGGAGAAATAGTTTTTGATTCAAATAGTTAACATAGGGATAGATTAGGAATTCTGATTTATTTTTATTTTTTCTATTTTTTGGATTTTATTTTATTTTATTTTTAATTATAAGGGTAAAATAGTAAACTTGGTTCATTTGTTGCAAAAAAAATATTTATAATTTTTTAGTTTTGAAAAAATTCTAATGTTGGACTAAAACAAAAGATTTTGATTTTAGATTGGCCTAAAAGTGAAAATTATCACTAATAAATAAATAAATAAATAAAATAGAAACTAAAAGTTAAATAAAAAAAGTAAAGATTTGGAGGCTTTTGCTTTTTTTTTTTTTTATATCTATGGGTCGCATACATGGTAGGCGGTCGCATAAAGGGAAATTTTTTTTTAATTACGTTAAAATATCAATAAAATATAATAATCACATTAATTAAAGAGATATTTGAAAATAATAAAATTGAGAAAAAAAAATGAACAAAGAAGAATAAAACATAAAATTGTGACAAAAAGAATTTTCAATAGAAACAAAAATGTTTAAAAAGAATAAAACCAACTAAAAATAAAAATAATGTAGGCAAAAAAATAATAGAAATATAACAAAAAGGATACTTCAACAAAATACTTACCAAAGAGATGTTCAAAAGGAATAAAATCTACTGAAAAACAATATAGAAGAGAAAAACAACGGAAATATGAAAAATAAATACAATAAATAAAACTTTTAAAAAAAATACTTACATGAAACCAAAAATATGTGTGAAAGAAGGAGAGACGTCTTGGAACAATAACAAAATAAAATAAACTTATTCTCTTTATATAATGATATGGAAAACATAAAAAAAATCCTTAATGTAATATTAGAATACTTTAAAATGTTAATAGATATTTTAAATTCGTAAATGTGGTGCCAAATAAACCACAGGCAAATATATGGCTAAGATTGCTTGAATATGATAGCCCAAAAGCTTATAGATACAATCTCACAGAATATAGTTCTAATAAGTGAAAATCGGATCCTTTACAATTGTTTCTACCCCCTATTTATAGGCGTGATCAGTCTCTTTTCTAGAAGGATTGTGACTTTTCTTTTCTTTCCCTTCGGACTTGGTCTCTTTCTTTCAATGAGGTTGGTCTTCCTTTATCAATCGGGCTTTAGGAATCCTTGATCTAGTGAGATAGGTTTTCCTTTATCAATCGGGCTTTAGGAATCCTTGGTCCGATAAGATAAGTCTTTATTTTCCGATTGGGCTTCGGGAATCCTTATTTGGTTAGGCAATAATTCGGTGGGCTGGTGTGCTTTGGATTGGACTCTGTTGGGCTCGGCCGAGTTGGACTGTTTTGGACTTTTGGCCATTTCAATCGAGCCTGGCTCTTGGACATTTCCTGGGCCTTTGGCCCTTTTCGGCCGAGAATAGCCTTTGGATACCTCTTCTGGGTTTTTGATCGTTTCGGCCGAGTTGTCTTCGGCCGAGCATGGTTATGGACTTCAACTCCCTTTACCTGTTCTGACCTTCGACTATGATGCCTTATGGTAATTTTCCCACCAAAGTAATCCCCCATTGCCATGGCTTGAAACTTTCAAGCATGGCAATATATGATATTTTTTCGGTCGAGTTTGGGCTGTGTATGGTTTTTGTTTTCGGCCGAGATTTCTCTAGTTTCTTTGGTGGCCATGTCAGCCCAAGCTATCTTGTCTCAATTAGATTTGGTGGCTCCTCAATTGCTGTGCCCTAGATTTGCCATCATGGCGGCTCCTCGACTGCCGTGCCCGAGATTTGCCATCATGGCGGCTGGCCTATATATAGGTTTGTGGTCTGCTTCTCTCTCTTTACTTCTCAAACTTCATTTTCAAATCTTCTCTTCTTTCTCTCTCTTTATTTCCGAAGACCGTCCGCCTCTCCTGCCGATTTCGACTTTCCGGTGACGTTCCGAAGTCTTTTTTCTCAACTTCCGGTTAAGGTTAGCCTCCCTTGCTTAGATCTTTGTCGTTGTTGGTTTGTTTTACTTGCATTCTGGTTTTTGGTGGGTTTTTGGGTTTGAATCTGCGTTTGTGTTCTTGTGCCCGTTCGTCTGCTCAGTTGGTTTTTCTTTTTTTTTTTTGATCTCTTTTGTTTGCCTTCGTTTTCTATCTTTCTGTTTGTACTAATTTCGGTCGAGTGTCTCTAACCTGCTGTTTATTCTCGGTCGATTGTAGATGTCTACTGACTCTTTGGGCACGTCTTCTTTTGGTGGTTTAACTTCTGAATTCTCGATCGCGGAGGATGTGGGCGAGGAGTGTTCATCGGTTCGCAACTCCCCGGCCGAGTCTAGTCCCCAGGGCATTTTGCCTCCTTTCTTCAACGTTAGGAGCACTATGACCATGGATGAGTTGGAGTCGGCCTTCTTCGCCTATAAATTTCCAGGTTAGATTCGGGCTAGGTTGCCCGAGCCTGAAGAGAAGGTGGATGATATGTTGGCGGATGGTTGGGTACCTTTTTATCTGCGTCATTTCAAGATTAGTCTCAAGTTCCCAATCATGGGCCTGGTCGAGGAGTTGTGCACTTTGTGCCAAATTCATCCGAGTAAGTTGACTCCTATGGCCATCAGGCTTATTCTCTGTGTCGATCGTCTGAAAGAGAAGCACAATCTGGAGTTTTCGGCCGAGGATTTCTTTTACTCGTACTTCGTGAAGCGTGAGAACCCAGAATTTTAGGATCAACTGTGTGTTGGGGTTTAGCTCTGATACAAATGATGCGGAAACCCCAGGTTTATAGAGAAACCGAAACCCCAACACACAGTTGTTCCCAAAGATAAACACAAGATTAAAACCCTCCCTATTGCACCCCTAAGAAACCTGTCCTTAGAAACACAAGTGATTGGGATAAGAAAGTACAAGAACTTGGAATCAAGACACACAAGACAGAATTACCTTGATAATTAGATCCAACTTCTTGGTTCAACAAGAAAAGCAGTCACAACCTCACTTGCACATAATATACGGCTCTTCAAAAGAACTCTTTTTAATTTTCCCCAAAATAAACTGATTACAAAAGCTGTCTTGTTCCTTTATATAGGGAACAAATATTATAAACCCTAATTAATTCCTAAAAATAAGGAAATAAATAAATGACATTAAAAATAGCCAAATTCTGACTTGCAAGATAAAAAGAAAAGGAAACAAATCTCGTGACAGCCAAAGATGATTAGTCAATCCTGCCTAAATCTTTTCTTCCAGCTTCCAGATGCAATAACTTGAGCTATACCAATCCAATTAAGTTGATTCTTGATGTGTTGAAAAGCTTAAGATGTCCTCTTTAACTTTGATATCATTTGATGATAGAATCAGTGTTATATTTGCCCATCAATGTAGAAAAATCCTTCTGCCATATTTTGAGAAGGTGAACTTCTTATCATTCCCTCAAATGCTGCAGGCCAAACACAAGTGTACAGGCTGCATTTTTGTGATTCTTGCCTCCATTGTTTTTCTACCTTCTTCCTTGATAATTTCTTAATTCATTCGTTCAACATAAGCATTAGCTAAGTTCCCAAATTCAGCTTGTAGCTTCCTTGCTTTTGAACGTGTGATTGGACCTTCTGCTATGCTTGTATCAAATGATATATGATTCCATCTCTGATTACTATGTTGTACATTTGGAGGTTTCGAAAGACAGTGCTTTTCCACAAAACTTCTGTTGTTGCATCTAGAATACGTCCATGTAAAGTAGTTAGTCGGTACAAATGCTTCAATTCTTTAGCTTCAAGTTTAGTATCATTCACGTACAATTCTTCCAGTTAAGTTAACCTTAAAATAGTGAATGCACTCCCCATCAAATCCAAAAATCTTAGTCAACTCAAGTTGCCTACCTTTTCCGAAAATATCATCATTTCTTTAGATTCAGAGAATTGGGAACATGAGAGAATTAAAACTTCTAGATTCTTAAATCACCAACTTCTGAGATATCACCTAATTTGTAGTGTTTCACTCACAATACTCTAAGTTCTTCCAAAGAAATAATTGACTTTGGTAACTTCTTTAAATTCAGTCCTTTCATATATAAAATCTCAAGTTTAGGCAACCCGCTGAAAAAGTTATATGACATTGATAATCCCGTTTTTGTTTTCAGATAAAGAAATTTTCGCTGAGGACAATTCAACTTATTAGGAAGTTCTATTATATCCGCCAAGAAAATCCATGTAAGTTTATCAAAACAATTCCCATTCAGATGCAAAGTATCATTCATGCAGATAAAACATTCCATTTAAGGAGCGATGATTCTAGTACCAACATCACGAACCACATTGTGAATTGCAAAATTCTAATCATCAAAAGTTTCAAGTAACATAAAGCAGTTCTTGAGCTTTCAAATGGATGAGTATATGTTGGTTCGTTGATGTTCTATTGACTCGTATGACTTGAACAAATTCAATCTCATACTATATCTAAACAATTTCTCAACAAAAGGCTTTGAGATCAGGGATATTATAGAACAAATTAAAAATCTTGATTTAAGAGTTTCTCAATTTAGATACTCGTAACTCAACCGAATACATAAATATGCCTTTTCCATCTCATCCTCTGAACATACTTCAAGTCTTTGTGATGCATGATTCCATTCCGCTAGTGGTTGATCTTTTAAAGCCTTTACGATGGTAAAAATAGCTATAGGCAATCCTCCACACCTCTGGACCACTTGGTTGGCTATAGATTCTATATTACCCTACTTTAGAGCACGAGTACCGACTGTCCTCTTAAAGAGATCCCAGGAGTCCATTTCATTCAGACTGTTGATAGGAAATTTATGCTGACAATTCATATCCAACAGGATGTGTGTTTCTCTGGTAGTCAAAAGCAACGGACACCCTTTGTCACAATCACTCAACGGAATACAAATTGTTTGCAAGTCAACAGTATTCCAAACCTAACCAATCAGATCCATATTATTCTCTCAAGATTTAGATACAAGCATGATACTTAAGTACTAGGTTACTTAGTCACAAACTAATCCTAAACTATTAAGAAAATTTTTTCCTATCTAGAACTCTCAAGTATCTCTTTCTTCATTAAATCCACTTTACAAAATATCATTCCTAATAGTTTATAGTGCTTCCAAAGTAGTCTTCAAGTCTTTTTCAAATTACCAAATAATTGGATTTGGAGATATTTGTGAAATCAAGTGTAACATGGATTGCCAGATCTTGTTGTCAATGGAACGTGCAGGGGGAGATACGGACGCAACCCAACTATGATCACCATGAGCTATATGACATTGGATTTATATTGAAATAAGCTTTCTAACTATATGTGGCTCGTCAAAATCAAAGTTTGTTTCCCAGTTCAATCGACCAAAAAAGTTCTAAATACTTTAGTATGTCCGAATTCTCATCATAATTCCAATAAACTACCCCATGATGAGAATACTCTCTATTCACTTTCGATAATCATGACTCAAGACAGAGCCATCATACTCTTCCATGACGGTGCACCAACTCAAGTACTATCCATCCCTAGATTAAGCACTTAGGCACTATCAACCCAAGATTTTCTTTTCACGCTACATATCGAAACACTTGTTAAATAAATCATGGTGCATTTTCCTTCATCAGCTTTAAGAAACTCCTCATCCATCAACATACTTTCCACCACACCTACATCCATGCTAACCTGATGTCTATGCAATTATGGACAATCTAGAATTATTTCATCCTTGATCATACCAACCTTGGTGGTTAATAACATGCCATAAGGACACATATCTAGCATATAGTCGGAGTCTTTACTAAACTGCTCCTCACAATCCTTTCTTATTCGAGTTCACTAGCCAATTAATCAAAATTACTAGCCCACAAAGATCATAATAATATCACTATTCCAACCCTCAATTTAATTAAGACTATTTGACTTAACTTGAATCTTTGACCATCAATTTTGATCTTTACTTGCATTAACAAAAAACCACAGAGTCTTAAAGCTTCCTTACCATTATAGTCATACGTGTTTTGACTTTTTTTTCTTATGCAATCAACTCCAAACTAGATTGCAGAAACCAAACTATCTTGTCAGAACTATTACAGCCTCCGAAAAATTAATTCATCCTTCAAAATATTTCGCTTTCATCTTACCTTAACCAATGTTTTTCTTTATCAAACCACAACTCATGGATCACACAAACGATAGCTCACAAACCAATGGCTCTTACACCAGTTGTTGGAGCCTCCTAGATCCGCTACTCAACTTCTACAACAGTGTGATATTATCCATCTTGGATCAAAGTCGAGCCCGCATTGATTTATTCTTAAGTACTACCACACAAAATGTCTCATAGAATAAAGTTCTATGGGTCTATTTAAACAAGACATTATTCTCTTTTTATTATCGATCTGGTATTAAGTTCAATATCCCAATAGATACTTTAGTACATAATACCAATATAAAAATATGCCCAAGAGTGATATGGCAACAACTCAAGAACTAAGCATGAATCACCTTCGAATCAATAGATGTTCCCAAACCTAAATTCAATCAATCTAAAAGAACCATTCACCACCAAAACAGCAAGGAATTGGTAACAAAGAGTATAAGATGTGAAAGAATTGAATTAACGCCACAAGTCAATACTTACTTGATAAGTTGAATCAATCCTTAAAGTAAAATAGTCTGGAATCAGATCTTTCTACTCTCAAAAATATTTTCCTAATCAGGACTGCCGCCAATGCACATAAAGAAGGGTTTAAATACCCTTTACAAATCAAACCCTAAAAAAAACCTAAAAATCTTAAAGGCTGGGCTATTAATCAGAGGCTCAACACTAATTAATTCATGCACATGACTTTTAAGTGAGGCACATGCATATTAAATACAAATCAGAATATTTTAAAGCCCAACATAATAAAATAAAAGAAGCCTAGATATTCACTTTAAAGATAGCTAAGCCTAAGCCCATTTGATTAGACTTGTGCTTCAGATATTTGGCCAAGTGTTTAGCCTTCTGGACTTGGTTCCTCTAATGTGCATAAATACATCGGCATCTCTTTAAGTTCTTCCCTAAGCTTGATCATCATATCCTCTTGAAGTTCTTGTGAAATCAATCTACTACAAAAATTTTAAATCACATCAGTTTTTTTACTTACTTTATATCGGTTTTTACAATTTTAAAAACCGTTCTCTATTTGAGTGATGTAAAAAAATAATTTATATCACATCGGTTTTTAACTGATATTTTTTCATATAAAAGACATCAATTTTATGATTAACTGATATTTTTAAATAAATATTTGGAGATTATTTAAATAAAAAATATAGTTATAAAAACAAAACGACATCAGTTTTTAAAAAACCGATTTATTTTTTTTTTATTTTTAAAAATATAATATACAATAAAAAATTATATTAAAAAATTAATGCAATAAATTGATATTTTTATAATAAATAACAAATTAACATTTAAATTTCTTCAAAATAATATTTATATAATTTAAAGTGAATTGTAATATACACTGATAAATATCATAATAGCTTTTTCAATAAATATCATAATAGCTTTTTCAAGATAACACATCTTTCAACTAAAAAAACAAATTTTCAAATTACATAATCCTATCAAAAGTAAATTAAGGCATATTCTTCTCATTCAACTATATCAAATTGATCTCTCAAGTGCAAGTAACCTATATAGCTCATCAAATGAAGAAACAAGGACATACATTGATAGCAACAACGCTTGGGAGCGTTAGGGTAAAACTGAGGTTACAATCTTCACTAGCTTCAAATTGAAAGAGAACTTTGGTGAAGTTGAATTTGTTCCCAAAAAAAATCTGGAGGACCTTATCAACACGGAACTTAGTAGGCCTCTTTTTCAAGTGTCAGCCTTGATTCAGCTGAGCTATAAAACCATATTGACCACGAATCACCTAAACCATCACTAAAAAAAAGAAACATCTCAACTCAATCCCAGATCAAAACTTACAATTGAACAACATACTACTTACAAATCAGAGAAAAATATAAAAAGAACCCACGAAACAGAACTTGGTTTCACAAGCAGAGTCATCTTTGCACCGATCCTCCCACTACAAAACCAAACCAGAAACTAACTCAACATCAATAGCAAATAAATACAATCAATGAATCCATTCATAAACCGACAAAGCATAACTCTCCAAGGAGGAGTCCTCTTTGCATCCGATCCTCCCATTGCAAAACCAAACCAGAAATTAACTCTACATCAACTGCAAACAAATACAACCAGTGACTCCATTCATAAACCACTCAACAAAGCATACCTCTCCGTGGAGGAGTTCATCAATAAACTCAACAGAAGCTTCCTTTACCTCATCATGTCCAAATACATCCTGTCAGTTTCAGCTTTGTTCACCTTCTTGAAAGCACAAAAAGGAAGTTTTGCACCTAAAATCCAACATAACCATTCCATAAACAATAAACCACAAAACACACATAATAAAATCACATAAAAGGATAATAAAACCAATAAAATCATACTTTGAATGCAACATTTATCGAGGCAATTCCTTCCACAACCAGTTGCACAAGAAGCCGCTTCAGATTTCTATTTCTGATTATTCGAAACGACAGTCCTCTTAATCCTCAACATCTTCTTCAAACACTTCTCAAACCAAAAATAATAGGGTGGTTTGCATAAATGAGCCTTGAATTAAAAACTTTAAATTTTTAACTCAATATTAAATTTTCTTCAAAACTAAACAAATCACAAAAGTTTTTACATCCATTAGACCAAATTGACAATAGTGTCCTTTCATATAAAAATAAATGGATTTAAATAATTTTATAAATTTTTAAAATTTGTATAAATTCTCATATGCGCTTATATTTAAATTTTGAATTCAAATAATATATTTACAAAATGACCCCATCAAATTAAAAAAAGATCCCCACCAAAGTAGATAACTAAAACACAAAAGTGATAATTTCCAAATTGAAAGAACCCTAATTTTGCATGAAACTCAAAACCTACAAACCTTAAATTCATTCTACCAAACTAAATGAACCTTAATAATAATTGCAGACTTCCTTCCAGCAAATAACTCAAAAATCTTCTTCAATTGAGTTTAAAATGTATGTTTTTAAGCTATTAAGGTTTTGGGCATGGTAGAAATTGTATCGTGTTGTGTACGCACATTTAATTATATACTATATGCATTTTTTTTTTATTAGTTTAGGATCCTCATGTATAGATTGGTTGTTATTTGTAATCAATTTTTTGTGTATGGGTGTGTTGAAATGAATTTTCGGTTGGGGAGAGTTTTCTTTTTCCAGGTGCTTCCCGGTCCCGATAACCGGGAAGTAGTGTAACAACTTCTATGCTTCCCGGTCTATGACACCGGGAAGCCGATTTCGTCCTTCCTGGTTTCAATACCAGGAAGCAGGCTAATTTTTGTACTGCTTCCTGGTCAGTAGGACCGAGAAGCCACTGGGCACTCTTTTGCTTCCCGGCTTTGCAGACCAGGAAGCAAAAGATGATTATGCTTGGTTCCCAGTATTTGGAGCCGGGAAGCGGAATATTTTTCATGCTTCCCGGTTTAATAACCGGGAAGCAAATCCAAATTATAACAACTTCCCGGTCTGTAACACCGGGAAGCTATTTTTTTAAAATAAAAAATCCAGTTGCCTAGTTTGTTGAATACTTTTAACATTTGTTTCATTTATTCAGGCATGCAATGAAAAAAACATTGGTGAGTCCAAGACAAAATGGGTTGATAACAAATACAAGGGTGGTGAAAATGTTCGTTTTTCAACATGATCCGAATATTCATATTCCTAGTTAGTAGAGAAACTATATGCAAAACTTAATATACTATATACTTTGGATTTGACCATACATGCTCTGTCAATAGATTATACGAGACAGCGGTATCAACTTGCAGACAATGAAAATTTTAATTTTGTGAAGGAGGATCATGGAGAACACATGTATTTATTTATTGATACTATCGTGAAAGGTAAGGAACATAATGTATAAGTTAATTAAAATGAGTATTCTATTTTGAAAGATCAAAATTGTGTTGTAAATATATTGAAACAGAGTGGGATTTTGCAATACAGGATTTAAGTTCACAGCACGATACAAACGAAACCCACTTCTTGGAAGCTTTATGATATATATGCTTCCCGACCTTCATGATCAGGAATTTCTAAAACACATTTTCCAATTTTAATCAATCATCAAAACAGCTTCATGGTCTTCCAAACCGGGAAGCAAGGGGCCTAATTTGCCTGCTTCCCGGTCTGAAACACCAAGAAGCTGCTTCTTGGTCTTGCTGACCGGGAAGCAGGAAAAATAGGCCCTCTGCTTCCCGGTATAGCAGACCAGGAAGCAGGTTTTGCTATCCATTTAGTGAGTGCTAGACATCCTCAACATCAAGAAATACCTAAATGAATCCATTAAAAGTTATAAAACTGATTGCTCACTCCATTTAAAAATTAAAATACGCGGAATGTGTTTTCGTTATGAAATTGTCTCCGATCGAGGGGGTTCGTATTGACTTATAGTTCTTAAATATATGAATTTAATATGCTAACAACCTAATACACAAGTTAAGATCATATCTTCAGAGCATATGAAAATTTGAAAAACAAATGTTTCCTTGGCCTACGTAGGATTATACTTACTGGGATATGTAATCCCCGCATATCCAAAGGCAATACAAAACTGAACTATGGAACCCTAATGACAAATAGTCATTTACTATAAAATATGGAACTTCTTAAATACATTTTCCAATTTTAATCAATCACCAAAAACAACTTCCTGGTCTGCCATACCGGGAAGTAGGGGGCCTAATTTGTCTGCTTACGGGTTCGAAACACCAGGAAGCATGTGACCATGCTTTCTGGTCTTGCTAACCGGGAAGTAGGCAAAATAGGCCCCATGCTTCCCGGTGTGGTAGACGAGGAAGCAGGTTTTGCTATCCATTTAGTGAGTGCTAGACATCTTCAATATTAAGGAATACCTAAATGAGTCCACTGAAAGTTATAAAGCTAATTGTTCACTCCATTCATTTGAGGTCACTTTTCTACCACATACTACAATCTTAGCGCAATTATACTTGTGAAAGAGGCCTAATATACATTGTTTTAATTGGTTAAGGTCGATACAATCGTCTAAAACGTATCACTTATGCATGTTAATAATCGATTAATCATTAATAAACCATATTGACATTGCATAAGAAAAATTTTTGAACATGATGTTTTGTTGTCCTACATTACATTGCCTAGAACATGATACTGTCGAATGCTATACGGTAGGACCCTATTTATTTTAGACACAACTTACGATAAAGGTTAATGAATACACAATAACAAGACATTAGATGGCCAATTGGAAGCTTTGCAATTACAAAAACCAGCTTCCCGATCAAATAGACCGGGAAGTCGGGCCCTTTTTTGCCTGCTTCCCGGTTCTCAAGACCAGGAAGCTGAGTGATCTACTTCCTGGTCTTGACCACCGGGAAGTGGGCAAAATAAGGTCCCGTTTCCTGGTAGTAGAGACCGGGAAGCTGGTTTTTTTTATTGCAAAGCTCTTAAAAAATTATGGAACTTCATCCATGTATTGAATTTAGTCGTCTTTACTTTTGGGGTCACTTTTCTACCACATACTACAATCTTAGCGCAATTATACTTGTGAAAGAGACCTAGTATACATTGTTTTGATTCGTTAAGGTCAATACAATCGTCTAAAACGTATCACTTACACATGTTAACAATCGGTTAATCATTAATAAACCATATTGACATCGCATAAGAAAAAATTTTGAACATGATATTTTGTTGTCCTACGTAAGAGTACATTGTCTAGAACATGATACTTACAAATGCTATAAGATAGGACGTTTTTTATTTTAGAAACCATTTACTATAAGGATTAATAAATATACCATTGCAAAACATAATGTGGCAAATTGAAAGCTTTTACCTTAAGTAAATAAGCTTCCTGGTCTGTATTACCAGTAAGCATGGCCCTATTTTGCCTACTTCCCGGTAATGAAGACCAGGAAGTGGTCTTCAACCCCCGGGAAGCCGGCAAAATCATGGTGGTATAGACTGGGAAGCTTGTTTTTAAAATTTCAATGCTCTTAAAAAATATGGAACTTCATCCGTGCATTAAATTTTCTTTTCTGAATCTAATGGGGTCATTTGGAAGCATTTACTTTAAGTAAACATGCTTCCTAGTGTTAAACACCAGGAAGCAAGGTGTTGTTTTTGCCTGCTTCCCGGTCTCAAGACCAGGAAGCAGAGTAACTTGCTTCCTTGTCCTGAGCACCGGGAAGTAGGCAAAAAAAGGCCTTGCTTCCTGGTCTTATACACCGGGAAGCATGTTTTCAGTACCTTGGAATCTTTCTTTCAAACCTGCTTAATGCAAAATCTATAAAATAATGATACATTTTCTATGAAAATGTTACCAGAGTTAATTATAATTAAAACAATAGTTCAAAAGTAATAAACATTATAACTTTAACATAATTTAACTAAGAAATTCTAGATGACTCTATCTCTACTGAGTGCTCATATATTGTGTAAGCAATTTCTCGCCTAATTCTTCTAGCCTCATCCATAGTTTTAACAAAGGACTAAGCAGGTTGTCTTGTCCAAAGATCACGAATGTATAAGCAGACGTACGCACCACATTAGGTACTGCGATAAAAAAAAATGGTACATTAATAATATGATCAACATCAATAATATTAATAATAGGAAGAAAATAAGTTATAACATGGTGATATTTAAACATAGATTAAAGGTGTTATACAAATGATGGTGTTTAGATGAAAATTAACTTACATGATCAACCTCGCTCCATGGCTTATTCATTTCAGAGCTATCCACACCTCTGGCAATATCCATAAAGAAAGGTCGGATGTCTTCTTCGTTTCTGTTCTGCTGCTCTCCCTTCATATATGACTAAATGACGAAATAATTATTAAAAATTAATAATTAATTATGTATCAAAAATAATGAATTTGACATAAACAATGTGGATATAAAAAACAGCAGCAGGACTTACAAATACACTTGCACTCAAAATGGTTACATCCTTTTTCTTCCCCAAAACATGCTCATACAAATAGCTAATCCACTTATTGATTTCTATCGTACTAAACCATGAATCTGGGTCTACAGTTGTTTTAGAGAGTGCTAGGTGATATGTAACCTTCTACTTACAGATGGTTGAAATCAGGGAAGGAGGGGCTGGCAGGTGCAAATATTTTAAACTTCTTCAATGTGCAGATAGAAGTAAGAAATGACGAAGTAGATGAGAGAATATTGAACAAATTTGGAAAAGCAGTTACGAAAGCTAGTATCTTACCGAAAATCAAGAGAAGAAGATTCTTCGAGAGTAATCAGGAGAAGAAGAATGTGATAGTCAGATCATGGAACAAAACTCAAGACTAAAGAGAAACAATTGGATCCCTCGAAAAATTGATTTAGGGCACTAATTTGAGTTTCAAGATAAATCAACTTTGTTTTGAGATTAAGATAGGTTCATATATTTCGAATAGGAATATTTTCACCTGTCTCGACATTATTAATCTCTCAAAATAGCCACGTCATACAACATGTATTCCACGCTCTGCACATTATTCATTAGATTAGCTCCAAGTTCCTACCATTTGTATTTTTTGCAACTTAAGGAAGTCAGGTGAAAACTCCTAAAATTAAAGTAGCTACCTAAGAAAGTGTGACAACTTGAGGGAGTTATGACCTATTTTTCCCTCATATATTTAAACGAATCAAATTCGAATCAAGCTTTCGAACCGAACTCCAAATTGAATATCAAAAATTTAGATAGCTTTAAGCCAAGTTCGAATCCGAACTTTAGTAAACAAACATCTGATTCGGGCTTGACTCGAATAAACCCTGTTTTAGTAGATCGAAAATCATAATTCACACCACATACGAGGAAACTATACTTAGTCGATCCCCACCAAAACGGAGCAACTCAAAACCAGATTCTCCTTTGCTAGCCTAGACACATAGCAAGTCCAAAACTATACTTAGTACTGAGAAATCTTGATCTCAAAATTTCCAAAATCTAACTATATATATATATATATATTTATTTATTTATTTGGTTTGGTTAACTCACCAAACTTGCGATTTGTAATTTACAGGCTCCAACTCTTTTAAATTCAGGTTCGAACTCGACTCGTGGAAAATTGTTTGAAGAATGTTTAGACTTACCGAACTTTAGACGAACCGTCCGAATTAATATATATATATACATATATATATATGTATATAGTGTTATTATCCATCTAAATTTCAAATAACCATGGTTAAAAGTAGGATTTTTAAGACACTTATCTAAGTGTATTTTTGTGGAAATTATACGCAGAAGAAAATGTGCAGTTCTTGAAATGCTTCTGCTTGTTTTACCAATGGAAAGTGGATAATACTACATGGACTACTGTAGCTAATCAATACTTTACTGGTGCATTTCGTTTTGTTTTTGTTAAAGAAGCCTATTGTTTATATTTTGGGCCAAAGCCCACATAGTCCATTTGTAAATTCTCCGACATCATATTGTTTTGCTGAATGTTCAAAGCTTAAAAGAGCAGCTTCTTTGATAGATAGGCTGTAGTTAATTTAATGTCGGTGCTATACTTATATATAATATCGGATATTTATAATGTTTTTTTAAATAAGTTTAAATTAATATTTATTTTCAAATATTTTATTTAAATATAAATATAAATAATATATATATATATATATGTATATATGACAATAAAAATAAAATTTATATTTGTGTTTTGGTATATATAATATCAAATAATAATTTAGATAAATTTGTATATTTATTTTGATTAATGTAAATTAAGCAAATAATATTATAAAATTATAATTTTTAAAATATATATATTATAGTTATTTTTATTATGATTTAATTTATTATTTTAATTTGTTTTTTGTTTTTTTAATTTTTTTTTTATTATTTGCCAAAATCTCATGTCTTTAAAGCCTTACATATCGTGAACTTCTTATTTATTCTACACACATTTTCCCTTCAATTATTTATATATATATATATAATCACTTTTGAAATTTAATTGAATGAAAAGAATTCATCCGTTCTTGGAATTTAATCAACGAAAAAAAATTGACTCTTAATAAAAAAAAAAAAAAATTGGATTCGGAACAAACTCTACTTCCACTCGAGGGAGGAAGAATATATATATATATATATATATATTCATATTGAGACCATAAAATTAAATTTATATTTGTATTTTGATATATAATCAAATTGTTTAGATAATTTTATATATTTATTTTGATTAATCTAAATTTAGCTTATAAAATATTTTAAAATTATAATTTTTTAAATAAAATTATTATAATTTATTTTTCTTATAATTTAATTTATTATTTCATTTCTTTAAATTACAAAATAAATATAATATAATTCAAAAAATAATGATATAATTAATTATAAAAAGATTAATAAAATAAATTACTATTAAGTAAGAAATTATTTTTTTATAATTTCACAAATTTCAAACGCCTGTTATTAAATATACGCTTTTTTTTTAAAAGTTATTTTAGAATATAAATACTATAAAAACATTGAAACACATATTTATAAAAATCATCTAATTAACTCTGATAAAAGAAAAAAAGTTGTCAGCTAAGAGAGTTATTTAATTGTAAATGAAAGTATGAGTTATTCTTCTATTTGCCTATTGGGTTTCTGATGTATTTTAAAGAATATTCAATATTTTATATTTTTGATATTGGAAAAAATAGAGGATAATTATAAAGTCAAAATCAAGTTGGCCCAATCTGATTTAGACATTCTCTTAAGGTCTCAAAATTTAACGCACGGCTGTAGTAATTTGGAAGTCTATTCCCCAAAGAAGAAAAGAATAAGGTTGTGACTGGAACTACTGGAGATGAGTGAACTTCGGAACTTGAGAACATTGTCTTCCCATACTTAATTGAATTCTAGACGGAAAGGTAAATAGAATAGTTTCGGTCTTTTTTTTTTTTTTTTTCCTAGATTAAATACTTTTAGCAATACAATATTATTGATTCAGTAAAATCAATATTGTGGCTCATAGTATTTCATGCCTAGATATAATTTGATGAGGATTCTGCTCCTAATTTAAAAATATTGAAATTAGGAGTTAAAGTTGAAGTGTTGGCACATGAATATACAAAAAGAAGAAGGAATTTAGTACTTTGATAATTTGTGAAGAATGATATAAAACAATTTTTAATAAAATGATTTTAAAACCTCGGAGTATCTATAATCGCCTATATTTTTAACGAATACGTATATATGGAGTTAAAGTTCGATAAAAACATAGGTAATGTAGTGGTCAAGAAAAAAATGAGAATGGAAAAATTGACTACAGGCTTTAAAAATACGAGTAATGCTGAGAGCACGCGATTGCATGGGATCCTAACAGCACTACGATTGCACGATCTCTAAACTTCATCGCGAACACAAGAGTCCTCGACGAGAATGCGATCGCGGAAGGTTCCATTGGATCTACGGTCATCCAAGTCCAGAACGAGTTTCAATCTTAGAATCTATTGACGAGACTGCGATCATAGGAGATTCCAATGGATCTGCGATCGCTAGAGGCCCAAAACAAGTTGCGGTCGTATAAGCGCAAAATAGGAAAGCGACCGCATAATACCTCAGCAAGGTATCGGCCGCATGAAGCCCAATATTATGGAGGACCTGATCATGTCCGATCGCTCAGATATAAGCCACGTAAAGGGTCGAGGGGGCCCTCAAAGTTAAAGAGGAAAAAATACCTATTTAAAATTACGATAATACCCTTCGTGATAAAATCAAAATAAAAATAAATAAGGAGATAAAGTCAGATAAAGATAGGGAAACTTAATAGAATTAAAATTACGAGGAAACCTAATGGACTAGAATTCCACCACTTAAGATCCGATAAATAACACAATTGACAAAGAGAAAAATCCTAGTTAAATCTATGTAAAAGTTGAAAGAGACCTCGAACCTCAGGAAGTACTACATTACAAAGAAGAAGATTCGGATAATAGAATTTTCTGACGTGGAATGTAACAATGTAATATAAGCTTGATCCGTATGGACTCTGTGACCGTGCAAGTCGAACGCAAGCTGCCTTGGGACACATCTATAATTTATTCATTTAAAAAATTAGTAAAACATATATTTTATATAGAATTATAACTAACCTATGAATAATTAACAAATAGTTTATATATATTTAATATATTTTATGTACCATTTATGTAATTAATATTTAACATATACCTACATCACATATACAAATAGTTTATATATATTTAACATCCATATCGCTTGTGATGTACATCTAGGTTAGGCACGGTCCGGATCGGTTCAGTTTTGAGTAAAAGACTCACAACCAAAATAAAACTAAATTATTCGTTTTTTTCATATTTAGGATTGGACCGATTTAAATAGATGGGTAAAACCAACCATTTGTGCTTTTGTCGGATCGATCCGGGTTGTTCTGATTTTATTTGGTTTGAGGGTTTGAAATTTTTATTGAATTTAATATTTTGGTTATGTTTTATTTAGAATTAGATCGGTATTTTAAATTAGTATTGTATATACTATTCAATTTATATGATATTATTATTACAGTATACCGATAGCAATGATGCTATCCTTGTATCATATCATATTAATTTAAAATTAATTTATCAATTTACAACTGAAAAATCATTTTACAAATAAATTTATTAAAAAACCATTTAGTTTTTAAAAAGAATATTTCTTTTTTTTTAAATATATTTTTTTTTTTAAAAAAAAGTATAAATATTACAACATAATAACCGTATCAAAGTAGAATATTAGAACACAATACCCAAAACCAATTACAATAAATATTTATTTATTTATTTGGATAATAATAATAATAATAATATTACAACAAAAAACAATTTTCTTTTTAACTAAATAATTTAGAATTATTATTTTTAATTTAATTGGAATTGCTTATTCGGGTTGGATCGGTTTTGGAAGGATAAAATAGAACCGAGATCGAATGATTCGGTTTTATATTTAATAAAAATGAACCAACCAAAATAAATCCAAAAATCAACTTACTTGATCCGGATCGATCTGATTTGGTTAAAAACCGAAAATCATGTCCACCTCTATCTACATCCATCGAGTTAGTGGCCTGAGGAAATGAATTAAATTCTTGATTAGTAGCTTTTTCTTCTAGAAGACTCAATAATATAGGCCAAAACAATTGAGGCACATCATAGTGGCGGTAATGCATCTCTAAATAAATAAATAAGAATAGTAATACTATAGATATTTATGATAAATAATTATATAAATATAACAAAATAGATAAAATTTCACTACTTCAATTGACAAAAAAATTTCGTCACTAGTATCTTGCGTTTAATAAGAGCAGATGTATTGGCAATTGGTTTAAAAAAGGATTCAAGTTTGCAATACGAAAAATGAAATCAGTATGGAAAATAAAGCTAATAAACCGATATCATCAACTGAAGTGACATACCTTCCTGTGATGATTTGTACATATTTATGCTAAAATTATATCTGAACTTTCTCCTTTGAAGCACTTATAGCTGCAATTAAGACCCGTAAAAGAATAACCGGAAACATTTAATTTCAAACCCAAAGTGATTATTAATTAGGAAAGAGCAAACATGATGCAACTAGTAAGTACTGACGGTTTAGAATTACATAAAAGGAAATTAAAGCAACATGCTAGAAACTAACACTAATTCAGAATGAAAGCTGCAGCATTGATGATTCAAAATATAACAGTCAAAACTAGAGCAGTTGGACAAGTTTGATAGCAACTAATAGAAATTTAGGAAGAAAAAATTAAACACAATTATATTCAATCCTCATATTTTCTTTTTATCCATTCATTTCTTTTCCCAAATTCCAATTTTTTTATCTAACTTGAATTGTAACCATGAATAGGATAATAAAAATTGTATTATTGGGTATACACAAAGTAGAAGAGACAGAGAAGAAGATGAGGTATTATTACAGGTTAGAAGACACCACTTTCCTACATTGAAAGTATGGGCTCTGGAAGTCACATGATTATGTCTAAATAATAAATTAAAATCTAATAGCAGAGATCAGTGTCACCATCTTTACCTCTCCTATCTATTGATCAATAAAATGGTATAAAATGGTAAACTATGGTAAACTCAAATGGTAGGACCCAAAAGCACCTTAAAAGCAGTGGCAAATTGAAAACAAAAATACAATAGAGAATCAAGTGATTGTCAGTCTTTGTTCATGTAATAAAATGTTCAGTAATATATACTATGTTAACATACATGTATGTATATTGCTTTATATATAAGAGGCTCCACCAATCTTATTTAGCTTTGTTTTTTACCAACACACCATTTTCCTAGATTCAACACACCATTTTCCTAGATTCAATTTTTGTGGTTATTTATACCAATACATACCAGCTTATACCAACAAAAGCTGGTGAAATTTCCAAAGCTTTAGTTATGTTCTCTGCGACACAATTAACAGTACTTGAGAAACAAAATTTGGAAGTTATGAATTTCTCCACCATATATTCCATTAACTTACTCAATTAACTCTAATCTATATACCTATATCAGAGAAAAAAATTTGGAAGAGCATCAATCAAGTTGATGACACTAGTGAAAAAAATCGAGTCGATGACACTAGTGAAAAAGCCTGTGACAGAGACTACATTGAATATGTTATACAAAGCCACATGCTCCCTGCTCCCTGATGAGATCCAAATATAGAAAGAAGTTATAGAAAGAGTGAAAGAATTTGTAGGAGGAGGGAGTTCTGCAATTTCATTCATAATTCCCAGATATGATGGCAGTTACATATATATTCTGCATCACTAAGCCTCCTATCTTTCAGGAAAATATAAAACACAACTGAACACACACAACTGCACGAAAATAACAAGCCAAACATGACACACAACTGCACGAAAAGAAGAAGCCAAACATATTAGTAATATAATACTTAATAGATATAATCTGGTGTCTATCATTCCCTCCTCCTAATAGATAATCTGGTGTCTTACCACAAGGACGAAATTGCGGATAAGAGTTGAAGAAGCGTCGACTATTCTCCCAAGAAGCATCAGAGGCAGGCGTGCCCACCCATTGAACCAAGACTTCATCGCGAGGACGGTAACGACCTTTATGGATCACACGATGGTCTAAGATACGATCGGGTTGCGGAAGGACAATATGCTCATTGGATATAGGCGGCAGTGTAGGTGTTTCTGTTGGTGGAACCCCAATATGACGCTTCAGCTGACTCACATGAAACACATTATGTATTGCAGATCCTTCAGGTAGTTGAAGACGGTAAGCCACATGACCAATTTGAGCAATAATGCGGTAGGGACCAAAGAAATGTGGAGCTAATTTTAGGGAGCTACGAAATACCACCGAATTTTGTGTATAAGGCTGCAACTTAAGATAAACCATGTCACCTTCTTCGAATTGAATTTCACGCCGATGTTGATTAGCTTGAACTTGCATCCTATTCCTAGCAACATTCAGATGATACTTTAGATGCTTTAGTATTGCATCTCGATCTTTCAAAGCAGTATCCACAAACTGCACCCATGACGTGCCTGGGGTGTAGTGTAAGACCGAAGGAGGAGGCACACCATAGATAGCCTTAAATGGGGTTTAATTAATAGAGGAATGGTGAGATGTGTTATAACTGAACTCAGTCCAAGCCAACCAATCAACCCATTGTTTAGGTCTATTGTGCACGAAGCATCGAAGATATTGTTCAAGTACTCTGTTGACAATTTCCGTCTGTCCATCAGTTTGTGGGTGATAGCTGCTACTAAATCAGAGAGTGGCTCCCTACAATCGAAAAAGTGATTGCCAAATATTACTCATGAAAACTCGATCACGGTCGCTTACAATTGATTTGGGAAATCCATGAAGACGAACAATGTTCTGAATAAAGGCTTTGGCAACTGAAGATGCTGTATAAGGATGACGAAGAGCAATGAAATGACTATATTTGGATAGTCGATCAACAACCACCAATATGACTGAATACCCTTGAGATAAAGGTAATCTGTCAATAAAATCCATAGATACATCCGTCCATATCTTCTCTGGGATCTCCAAAGGTTGTAACAAACCTGCAGGTTGAAGTGTGTCTGTCTTACATCTCTGACAAATCTCACATGAACGAATGAATTGCTTTACAATTCCTTTCGTTCCAGGCCAGACGAACATCCGACGAATTCGTTGAATGGTTTTTTCAAACCCAAAATGGCCAGCTTCAGCTGTAGCATGATGTTCATGAAGAAGAGTTGGTATTAGCTGCGAATTCGAAGAAAGAAAAATACGCCCTCGTTTAAACCATAGCCCCTGACGAAATTCATAAAGATTGGAATTCTTCTGCAGGCGAGATTTTATAGAAGTAAAGAATGGGTCTATTGCAATCTCTTTGTCCAACTGATCACGCCAATCTATCACCACAGAAGAGATAGAATGAAATTCAAATTCTGTTATTCTAGATAGGGCATCAGCTCCTTGATTTTCTACTCCTCGCTTGTACGGGATAGTGTAATCATAATCCATAAAATTTGGCAGCCAACGAAGTTGCATAGGAGTAGTGATCTTTTGCTCCAAGAGATATTTCAAACTACGATGGTCTGTGCGAACTATAAAAGTGCACCCAATCAAATAAGCACGCCATTTACGAATTGTTTTCACAATCGCGAACATCTCTTTATCATAAATTGATAAAGATAAAGGAGTTACCTTTAAACCTTCACTGTAAAAAGCAATCGGATGATTATTTTGAGAAAGGATTGCTCAAATTCCCACCCCACAAGCATCGGCCTCGACTACAAATTGTTGAGAGAAATTTGGCAAACACAACACAGGAGCTGTCATGAGTGCAGCTTTGAGATTGGTAAAAGCAAGTTCTCCAGCATCATCCCAAATAAAATCTACGTTTGCTCTGAGACGTGTGAGAGGGTATGCAATGGAACCAAATCCTCGGATGAATTTTCTATAATATCCTGCTAAACCCAAGAATCCTCTCAAAGCTTTTACCGTAGTTGGACGAGGCCAATTCTGAATCACATCCACCTTCTTAGGATCTACCGAGACACCCTTTGCAGATATTACATGTCCCAAGTATTCTATCTGTGATGAAGCAAAATGACATTTGGATTGTTTTGCCTTTAACTGATTATCTGAGAGCACCTGCAAAACTGTCATAAGATGTGTCATATGAGCATCCCAACTCTTACTGTAGACTAGAATATCATTAAAGAAAACCAATACAAATTTTCGGAGATATGACCTGAAGATATCATTCATAATTCCTTGGAATGTTGCAGGAGCATTTGTGAGCCCAAAAGGCATTACAACAAATTCATAATGCCCGTCATGTGTCCGAAATGCTGTCTTATGAATGTCTAACTCTTTGACTCGTATTTGGTGATATCCGGCTCGAAGATCCAATTTTGAAAAATACACAGCACCATGTAACTCATCGAGAAGTTCATCAATAATTGGAATCGAATGTTTATCTTTCACCGTTACTGCATTATGTTCTCGATAGTCAATACAGAAACGCCATGTTCCATCACTTTTTTTAACCAATAACACTGGTGAAGAAAATGGACTAGAGCTGAGATGAATAATTCCAGAAGCAAGATATTCCTGTACCATTCTCTCAATTTCAGCCTTTTGATATTGAGGATAACGGTACGGCCGTGCACTTACTGGTTCACAACCGGGTTTCAGGACAATTTGATGGTCTCGGGACCGCTGAGGAGGTTACTGGTGAGGCTCTGCAAACACATCTGAATATTGATGCAAGAGTTGTTGCACATCACTCTGCAAGATTGTTAAGTCAAATGCTTCCTCTTTGTCTAGCAATGCACATACATGTAAGAAAACACCACTTCCAGTCAATTGATGCAACTCTGAAGATGAAACATGCTCAAGAGTTGGTCGTCAAATGCTTCCTCTTTGTCTAGCAATGCACATACATGTAAGAAAACACCACTTCCAGTCAATTGATGCAACTCTGAAGATGAAACATGCTCAAGAGTTGGTCGTGATATGCCTTCTATCTTACAACGTTGACCATTATAATGAAAAGACATGGTGAGATTTTTGTAATCCAATTCCACCGGGCCTAAAGTCTGAAGCCACTGAACCCCTAACACCACTGGACATGAAGACTCAGGCAACACATATAAATCAACAGTTACCTCACAAGATTGTAAAACAATTTTTTGTTGTAGACAACGTCCACAGCTGCGGATTTGTTCTCCATTCCCTATCATATTTTGTAGAGGATGATCATCAACCATTGGTAATCTTAAACGGTCCACAGTTTCCTTGTCGACAAAGTTATGAGTACTTTCACCATCAATCAAAATCACCATAGATTGTCCTTTAATTCAACCTTTGACATGTAGGGTCTGTGGATGAAGAGTCCCTGCCATAGCATGGAAGGAGATTTCTGGAACATCCTTTACATAATTCTTTGAAATTGGATTGTCATTTTCAATATCACAACCATCCCAGGGCCCTTGTTCACTGGCTTCCTTGACCTCCTCAATATTGAATAATTTAGGTTTGACACAACGATGACTTGGGATGAATTTCTCATCACAATAATAACATAAACCCTTATCTCGTCGTTCTTTTGCTTGTTGTGCTGTAAGCCGGTGGGTTGAAACACCACCTTGCACAAGAGCAGGGCCCAACAGACCCGGTGCGGAACTAGATTGTGGAGAACTATGATACGATTTGTTTGTAAATCAAGATCCTGGTGCACGACTGCCTTGATAGCCAGATCCAACTCCCTTCTTATTTAGAAGACCATTCTTTTCCTCTACTAATCGAGCGACCCCAATCGCAACTGCTAATGAACTTGGCTGCTTGATCTTCACTTCCAACCGTATTTCATCTTTAAGACCAGTAATAAAACTTCCCACCAAAAAGGATTCTGGAAGATCATTAACTCGATTGGATAATCGTTCGAACTGCTCCTGGTATTGGGCAACTGTTGAAGTTTGTTTTAAATGGGCTAATGCTTCAGATGGATCATCAAAATCTATCGGACCAAATCTTACTAGCAGAGCAGTAGTAAATTCATTCCATGAGAGTGGGCCACGCAACCTCGTAAACCATCTATACCACTGCAAGGCAACGCCTTCCAAATGAATAGAAGCCAAGTAGACTTGTTGATCCGGCGGCACCTCCTTGAACTCAAAAAATTGTTCAGCCCGAAAAACCCACCCCTGTGGATCTTTACCATTGAAATTTGGAAATTGGATTCTAACACCTTGTTGCACTCCGAAATCCAAAATCTGACGTTGGACCTGTGGAGAGCCTCCCATCCTTAGAGCTTGGAGTTCAGTTAATACTTGTTGCATAGTGGTATGCATTTCCTCTATGCTATTCTCATGTCTATCCAAGATCTCCTGTGTTTCATTACGGAATTCAGCATTGGATTTTTGTCGGGTTCCCATTGATATCAAAACCAGGCTGTGATACCAAATGATGAGATCCAAACATAGAAAGAAGTTATAGAAAGAGTGAAAGAATTTGTAGGAGGAAGGAGTTCTGCAATTTCATTCATAATTCCCAGATATGATAGCAGTTACATATATATTCTGCATCACTAAACCTCCTATCTTTCAGGAAAATATAAAACACAACTGAACACACACAACTGCACGAAAATAACAAGTTAAACATAACACACAACTGCACGAAAAGAAGAAGCCAAACATATTAGTAATATAATACTTAATAGATATAATCTGGTGTCTATCACTCCCTGTTTTACCATACACAAATATTCTAGTCTTCTTCATCATTAGTCATATACGGTCCCAAGATTTGTATATATGCAAGATTTTAACTGCAACAAATTAATCAAATAATGTATATTCTGATTAACCAACAAATGAAGGGACTGTCAAGTGAGCACCAGATAAATGTCAGTGTCTAATGATAAAAGACAACACAGTTATATAGATTTCTTTACTTAAACTTAAACCTAACAACAATATCCAAAACTTAAACCTAAACAACAACATCAAAATCGAGAAGACTGCAAGACCCAGTAAATAAACAAATTATCAAAAACGAATAATACAACATATTAGAGTCCCAACCTTTCGACAGATAATGAGAATTAGCAGATTTGAGAACTAATTCTCATTATCAAAAACGAATAATACAACATATGCGGGGACGACCTGGGAAGTTTCACAAGTGAGAAGAAACAAACTAACTCACGGTGAGGAGAGAGAGGATTCGGCAGATCTAGGAAGTTACGATTATATTTCTCGATCTTCAATTTCACAATCGTCAATTTCACTATTTCGCAATCGTCAATTCCACAATTATATTTCTTGATTGTCAATTATTTTTTTTTAATTTCAGAGTCAATTTAAGAGTGTTTAACGTCTTTTATTTAAAAAAAAAAACTATTTGTTACTATATTATTTTTTTTTATAGTTTTAGCAAATAAAATTTTAATAACTATTAAATACTAACTAGTATATTTTTATATATTAATATTATTTTTTATAAATTAACATGGGTGTATCCAATCATGCTGACTTTTGATGTTTTTCATAAATTTTGAATGTCATTAAAAATCTACAAGTATCTAATCATGACTTTTATAGACTTATAAAATGTTTTGGAAAGTCATGAGGTATCTAATCAAAACTTATATAGACTTTTAAAAAGTCTTTAAAAGTTTTGGAGTATCTAATCATGACTTTTATTTAATTAAGAAAATTTAAAGTTAAAAAAATTGTCACATCCTTTCCTCACAAACTTCGAATAACTTTTAAAGACTTTAAAATATTAAGAAGTAAAAACCCAGTTTCAACCTCATTAGTTATTCTTTTATTTATTTATTTTTTACTTTAATTATGATTGTAGTATTTTTTGGAATCATCTATGTATATTTTTTTATAATTTTTTTTTTACTTTTATCAAGTGAATTTTATTGAAACAATAGTTTTATTTCTATCGTATATTTATATTAAAAAAAGTTAGATTGTCTCATTCTATCAATTACATTGAACAAATAATTAAAGAATGAGTAAGAAAGTGTAAAAATAATAATAATAATTTACTCGATAAATTTATAAAGTGAAAAAAAATATACAACCACCGAAAGAAATTTATAAAGTGAAAAAAATTAATTGATGTAAATAAATTTTGATGGATTTGTGATGGTATTCATAATTAAAAATAAACTTTTTTATATTTTAATGTAGTAGAATTTTTATAATTATTAAATAGTAATTATTATATTTTATATTTAATATTATTTTTTATAAATAAAAAATTAATTAATGTAAATAATTCTTGATGGATTTGTGATGATATTAAAAATTTTAAAAATTTTGAGACAAAATTGAGACGATACATATTTGATGGTAAAATTTTTTCTTACAAATTCATCATTAACTATGATTATGAATAACGCATCATAAATCTTTCTTAAATTTATGATGATTTTGTGACAAATATATGCGTAACAAATTTTTCTCTTATAAATCTGTTACAAATTTGAAAAAAAAAAATTTTAATATATTTTTTTCATCCATATTTTCTCACAAATTCGTCACATATAGTGATGAAAAAACCCATTAGAACAGATCCGTCACAGATACCTAACTTTCTTGAAGTGTTTTAATTACATTCAATCATCTATATAATTGCAATTTAAATAGAAAATTAGATATAAAATTTTTCCTCTATAATAATTTACTAAAATATAATATTTTTTATAAAATAAAATATAAAATAATATAAAATTTAAATAATTATTATTAAAAATTAAAAATTTAAAAATATTCTGAATTTAAAGATTAAAAGAATTTATAAAATTTTATAAAGAGAAAGAAAATATTTGAAAGTGACTATTTATTAAATCTTTTCTACTCTAATATTATAAATGAGTAAAAGACTTAAAATATATAAAACTATAATTATAAATTTAGTTTACACGTCAGTATTAGAAAGAATCTAATGCTTGGATAATTTACAACATATGTATTATTTTTCCGTTAGTACTAAGTGTAAGGGTATTTTTTTTTTAAATTTTTAAATCTCATAAAATAAAATCAAATATGTTAAATCCTGCACCTTATTATGATAAACACAACACTTTTTTCAATTATGTCCTTAGTAAATATATTAATTAATTTTTTATTTTTTTTCAATTTTTTTTAAATTATTTTAAATTCATATATTGTTATCTATTTTTTTTAATTGTTTCTTTTTATTTATATCGCTTCATGGTGTTATAAATTTTTAAAAAATATTAAATTTTATTTAAAATTTTTCATAATTATTTAAATATAAATATAAAATAAAATGACTAAAAAAATTATTAATTTAAAACGATAAGAAAAGTTTAAGTTGAGTAATGTTTCAATCAAAGAAAGATATTCAAACCAAAAAATAAAAAGTTTTTTTTTTAATTATTTTAATTTTTTTTTAATTTTTGTAATGTAATATTAATTTATTATATTTAAAATTTTAATATATTAGAACAATATTTAAAATAATAGATTTTACATATTAATGTGATAACGTAGGGTTGGAACCGTAAAATTTTATTTTATGCAAATTAAGAAGAATTTTCAAAATTAAAAAAAAAAACACATATTATTAAAAAGGGTAGAATTGATATTTTCATTAGCGTATATAACATTTTTGTTGTGAAATTTACCAATGCCAAATAAAATTTAAGTGATAAAAGTATGTTACGATATCAAATAATTTTCAATTTTTTTATTTAATACTTTAGAATTGGCATAAGGGCCTCAGAAGCCCCCAAACTTGGCCTTAACTTTCAATGTAGCCCTTGAACTATGTGTTGGATCGAATAAGCCCCTCAACTATGATTTAAAGGGTCAAACAAGCCCCTAAAAACACTTCCCCAGTCGAGTCCAAGCGCGTGTTGTACAATCTCAGTATAATAGACGCTGAGTCAGATATATTAAGCATGTTGAATTGCCACGTCAGATTTTTTACAAATGACGTTAGGTTACCGTCAATTAGAATTTTAGAAGTTCAAATGCACCTTTAATCTTATTCAGGTAAGATTTATCGACAATACACTCATACATTCTCTGTCAAACAATTGATAGGGATTCGACGGGGATTTGACCGGATTTTGACGGGATTCCAATACGGCTTTGACGACATCAGTTTCATAATCACCGACAACAAATCCAATATAGAAGTCCTGTAATCTGGGTATATTCGTCGTTTTAGTTAGGATTCTAACAGCGAGGTTATCGGCTCGTCGCTTCAGTTAGGGTTTCAACGACAAGTTAGTAGAACTCTCTCCATTTTCCCAATGTCCGTTCACGAAACGAACCCCCTCCTTCAATCGGCCACTGTTGTCACTCATCTCACATATCTCTCTCAAATCGATCGAGTTAATTTTACCCAGAATAATGTGAAAACCGAATCCCCAATTTATGTTTAACAAACGGGAACAAACGATCTCCTTGCCACGTATCACGTAAAACGTCCAGGTGTGCAGAAAAATAGGTCAAACGCGCTCTAAAAATAAAAGTTGTCATCTCATCCTCCACATCAGCTTTAGGGGCTTGTTTGACCATTTAAATCATAGTTGAGGGGCTTATTTGACCCAACGCATAGTTACATTGAAAGTTAAGGCCAAGTTTGGGGGCTTCTGAGGCCCTTATTCCTTTAGAATTTTATTTTATAGGTGTAGAAGTTAGTATTCATTTGTAGTGTAGGTATAAAAAAGTGATAATTTCCACTTTTTGGCCAATCTAAAATTAAAATTTTTATTTTAACCCAGCATTAGAAATCTTTCAAAAGTAAATAATTATAAATATTTTTTACAATAAATGAACCAAGTTTATTATTTTACTCTTGGCATTAAATTTTTTTTTTAAAAAATCCAAAAACAAGAAAAAATAAAAACAAATTAGAATTCCCAATTTACCCCGATGTTAACTGTTTGAATCCAAAATCATAGCTCCTCCCTCATCACATTCAACGTTCATTACTTCGACATCCGGTCTCTCATCCTCTCCACTCTCTACTTCTGTAGCAGAGACCCCATCTTCAACTTTCACTCCGTACAACGCCCTAATTCCGCAAATTTCCTCTCCAATTCTGCCAAAAATAAATTTAATAATGGTCCTCACATAATAGGAAAAGTAATCCTCAATTGTATTGGAACCCTAACTTTTACAATCCTAATTCATCACGTTCTTGGAACATGAAATTCAACCTTGTTTGTCCCTTAACAATGCACTAGCATGTCAACACGTGTCTCTCCAATATATTTTTGAAAATTCATCTTCCATCACAACTCAAAGGTATGTTTTTAAATTTTTTTTCATTCTTGAGCATGGTAGTGTTAATGTTATGGTGTAAGGGTGTTGGGGTCTTGAATATATGATTTTAGAGTTCACGGTAACGTCAATATTGATATTGGATAGTGTTTGGAGTCAATTTTATGGTATAGGACCGCAATTTTATGAGATAGGGTTGAAATTCCCGATTTTACGTTTTCCAGCGATTTCCTGGGTTCCATACCTGGAAACTGTCCAAAATTATACCATTTCCTAGTGCCTATGCATGGAAACAGACCTACATTTTTTGTTAGTGATTTCCTGATATTGACATCGGGAAATAGGCCAAATGAGTTCCTATTTTCGGATGTCCATACCGGGAAGCTGCTTTAATGCATTATTTTTTCCTGCATTTAAATAATTTGTATTTTCTTTTTCCAGAAATGTGTTTGAAAAAGACACTAGTGTACTTCAAGTTCGTTGTGGAGAGTGTTAAGATTTAAGACATACATTTCGCACGTGCCCAAACAAACAAATCGAAGTTCCGAATTTAGAGGAATCACCATAGAATGAAGATTTGATACAAGCAACGAACCCCCCCTCCCCTGGTTGAAAGCTCCTCCAGGGATATACCATTCCATCCGGAAGCTAACTCACCATTATTCTCCTTTACTTTAGATATATCACTTTTGTTATGAGTTTGTTTGAGCATCGTTTATTAAATGCTTTTTGTTGAATATGGTTTGGTTGTTGAATTTGCTTTGGCTGTAAGTATGATTTTTAATGTAGAAATTTATTTCAGAAAAATGAAATTATGATGAAACAGTTTGTTTCCCTCTTTTAAAATATGGAATCTAGACATTTTTGTACTATTTCTCGATATTCACACCATGAAATTGACTGACCAGCAATAATTTTCAGGTTTGGAAACATAGAAACATGATGATATTTGGTCTGATTCCCGGTATTGATACAGGGACATGGATTGACAGAGTTTTCAGTTATTTTCTGGTTCCAAGGGCCGGAAATGGGCCACTCTGACAGACATTTCCCAATCTTGAGGGAGCGAAATGACCTGAGATTTTACCAAATTATTTCCTGGTTCGATATCATGGAAACTTAATATTTTTTGGCCTGTGTCCCGGTATTCATTTTCTGGTGTTGACACTGGTACAAGGGTCCCAGTTTCCAATATGTCCAGCTATGGGATTTAGGAAACTAATAGGTTAGTTTCAATATTTCTGGGCTAGGACATGGCTTAAATTAGGCCTTGTTTCCCGGTGTCTAGACCTGGAAACTTCAAATTCTCACATTTTATTGCATCATCTTCAACTTAAAAAATCTTAAAACACTTATTAATAACACTTGGATGATTTATTGGTTACCTCATTTAACTCCATTAAGTTATGACACACTAGGATTGGTTTAACTCCAAAATTACCTATTTCCTTGTGTTAAGGCATGGAAATAAGTCATTGGTTTTCTAAGTTCTAGACCGGAAAACAGTTCATTTAGAGCAATGTTTTCCGGTATGAGACCATGAGAATTACCATTGTCAGATTAATTTAAGACCCTTACAAGCTAAAATACACTTGGGACTACTAAGGAGTCCAACATAAATAATTTGTAACTTGGATTTTTAATATTCATTCCAATGGACATATAAGAGTAGCACATGATGAACTATATACTACTATGTAAGTCATGCAGAACACCTTATTTTTCGACTTTTCCAATGACAATATTCTATGATACAATTATCATCCATAGGTAGTAGTTTAAAGCCACTAAACATCGAAATTAAGCAACTTATATAAATAAACCAGGTCATAAAAGCGTGCATTGGTATCTGAGAGTTGGGTTAAACCACAAAAAATGCTCCCTAATGTTAGTAGTGGGTGTGGTAGGTTGTTTAGAGTTAGAATGGATGTCATTTAATGTCGGAAAACTTAGTTTCCAGGTCAACATACTGGGAAACTAAACCCAAATCTACCTATTTCCCAGTGTGTATGCATAGAAACAAGGCATGTATTTCCTAAGATATATACAGCGGTAACAGTTCATTTTGAGCATTGTTTTCCGGTGTTTAGGTATGGAAACAAGTCATTGGTTTCCTAAGATCTAGACTGGAAAACAGTTCATTTTGAGCAATGTTTCTCAGTATGAGACCATGGAAATGGGCATGTTAATATGTTATCCAGCTCTTAGCACCGAGAAACGAAACAAAATTGACATACCTCCCAGTGTTGAGGCATGGCATGACAATGGGTTTTCTAGATACAGACCGGGACACAATTCCTTGTGAAAATGGTTTCCTTGTTTCCATGGTAAGATACCGAGATGTAGTAAATAATTAAACTATTTCCATGGTTTAGAACTAGGAAATGGTGAAAATATTTACATATTTTTGAGTTTCGAAAGAGGGAAACTACCCGTTTCATTTATATTTTCAAAAAATCAAAACCCAAAAATGAGTATAAAGCTCAGGTAATTTCCTTCCATGAATACCGAAAAAACGGATGTAAGATTGGGCTGTTTGCGACCCTTAACACCGGAAAATCAATCAAAACTTTTATAAACCCGTAACATTCTGTTTCACCGCTTGCATACCGGGATATAGGCAAACAATAGTTTCCTTAATAAGAAACCAAAAAATATATTGGCCTATTTCCAACCCTCCATACCAGGAAATGTATGTCAAATTGGCCTATTTTCTGCCCTTAATATCGGGATGTCATTGGGAACTTTTACAATCTTTAACATTCTGTTTCACTTATTGTATACTGGGATATAGGCAAAAATAACAATAGTTTTCGTCAATTGGAACAAGGAAATATATTGGCCTATTTTCAGCCCTCCACACCGGGAAATATATTTTCTACCCTTAAGACCGGGAAATCACTATGAAATTACAAATTATTTCAATGTGTTAAAAGAGAGACACAACTTATTTCAATACAATTATTATTATTTCGAAATAAATTGTTGCAATCAAAATCATACTTATAGTTATATACCTATTTCAACAAGTAACCCAAAATTGACAAAAAAAAAATGATAAACGATGCTTAAACCAAAATCATAACAAAAGTTATATATCTAAAGTAAAAAAGACTGAGGTGAATCAAAAACTTTGATGTGTTTGTTTGGGCACCTGCGAATGGTATGTCCTAACTCGTTACACTCTCCACACCAAACTTGTCGGCATCGCTTCCGAGGAGTATCCGTAGTTTCTGTGACACTGTCACCTGCCCACCATTAGTTGCATCATGAGTACCTGTATTATCTGTACCTCCATTGCGCGCAATTCGCCTTGAAGTACACTAGTGTCTTTTTCAAGCCTATTTCTAAAAAAGGAAAAGATAAATTATTTAAAGGCAGGAAAAATCAATGCATCGACACCGTTTCCCGGTCTAGAGACCTGGAAATAGAAGTAAATTTTTCTTATTTTTCGGTGTAAACACCAGAAAATCACTGACAAAAAATTCAAGTATGTTTCCATGCATAAAGGGAAGGAAACATTCAAAATGAGCCCTTATATCCCATTATGGAGGCCGGTAAATAGTTTCCCTCTTAAGAAGGCTGAAAACCGGCCTTTTAAAAGACTATTTCTCGGGCTTCAACAATAGAAATCACTGATAGATATTATTCTTTCTATATCCTGGCACTATGACCGAAAAATAGGTAAAAAAAATCACCTATGTCCCGGTATGGATGTCTGGAAACCAAAAAATTATTTACCAGCATGTATCACTGTATCAATATACGAAAATTAAATTGAACCATTTCCAGCCATGGACACTGGGAAATGGTGTTAATCTGGGACAGTTTTCTGGCATGGACACCGGAAAACAGTTGAAAAACTACATTCGGAAATTTCAACCCTAACTCGTCAAATTGCATTCCAACACCATACAATTAACACGAAACACTATCCAATATCTATAATGATGTTACAGCTAACTCTAAAATCATTAATTCAATACCCATAAACCCTAGACCATAACATTAACTCTATAGTGCTCAGGAATGAAAAAACTTTAAAAACATACTTTTGAGTTATGATGGAAGATGAAGTTTCAGATACGTAGTGGATAATTATGTGCTGACATTCCTATGGATTGTTAAGGGACAAATAGGGATGAATTTGCTGTGAATTTGGTGTCCCAAGGATGTGGGGAATTGGGATTGTGACAGTTAGATTTCCAATAAAATTGGAGATTATTTTTCCTAATGTGTAGGGATCATAAGCAAATTTCGTGAGATATGGTGGGGGTTTATATGTAAATATTATTTTTGAATTCAAATATTTAAATTGAAGGGCTTAATAGACCTTCCATATCTTTAAAATAAATAAATATAATTTAAATTGATGGGCATAATAGACCTTCCATATCTTTAAAATCAATAAATATAATTTAATTGATTTTAAATTATATTTTTTAATGGGAGGGATACAAAGGTTATCTTGGTTCATTTGTTGAAAAAAAAAGGTTAATTAGATTATTTAGTATGGTAGTAATTTTAATTTTGATTTAAAACTATAATAAATTTAATTTTTTTAACCATTTATGCAAATCACCGCATAAAATATTCATATAATATTATATGGCCTTATATTGTTACTTTACTAGTGATGGTTTATTTCAATTAATTATGAGGAAGGTTGGTTAAGAAAATGCTGTTAAATACCTCTGATGAGGAAATAAAAGAAAATATTCGCAAATTAAGAATTAGAGGATGATGTTTGGTACTCCACTCACTAATAAAGTTGCGAATTTTAGATTAAATTTTTCCATCAACTGAAGAGGTAGGGTAGTTTTTTCTTTTCGTTGAGTCACTTATGTGAAAAATAAAAATAGTGTATGCTTATATATCAAAATTTGAGGTTTCTTGCTCACTTCAGAAATATGTTGTCAAAATTAGTATGGGAAATATATATATGGGTGTCAATTCGGGTTAGCGAATCAGATTTGACTGAACTCGATACGATTTAATTACATTTATATTACATTTATATGTAACTCGACTCGATATGTTTAATAAACGAGTTACAATTTTTCAACTTGACATGAATTCGTTTAATACGCGTGTTATTATGTGCACACGATTAATTTGATTAAATAACTCAAAGTTTGTAATCGTGCAACTCGATTATCCGTTTAACTTGTTTATCTATTAACTTACTGAACATGTTTGTTCATTAACTGATTTAACCTTTTTATGCGTTAAACTGTTTAACCTATTTATGTGTTAACTTATTTAACCTGTTTATGTATTAACCTATTTGACTTGTTTATCCATTAACCCGTTTAACCTATTCAATCAAACCCTATACACTTTCACTTGCAAATTTGATTAAAATCAATAAAAGTCAAGAACAATATATCAAATCGAAGAGAAACACTGTCTCCTAAGCTACAAATAAAAGAATTGAGTTTTAGACTATAAATGTTAGGAAAAACACACCACACGAGAAACTGACGACAGGTGTTATTGACAATGCCAATGATAGATAGCTATCGAGAAGAGTTTTATTTAAGAAAAACCACGAAGAGGGAGCTGCAAAGATGATATTTGAGTGATGGTTGGTTGATGGCGAAACATGAGGTAGAGGAGAGGAAGTTGTGCTAGATAGTTAAAGGCGAGAGAGGAAGCAGAGAGATGGAATAACTTCTAATTTTCTAAAAAGTTAGGAGTTTTTTTATATTGATAATATATATTATAAAAATTATTATTTAATCATTCGAAATTATAAAATTTTATTTTGATTATGCGGGTCGACACGTTAACCTGCTAGTCAAACCCGACTGAACTCATGTATAAGCAGGTTAAATATGTCGTGTCATAAACAGGTTAAAATCCATTTAGTTTAAATTTAACCCACTTATTTTTTTAAGGTTCGTATTAACCCATTGAATCATGACCTATTTTTACACACCCCTATATATATATATATATATATATATATATATATATATATATATATTTAAAGTTGGCATTATTGAATTCCTTCAAAAAGTTTACGTAATGAAATTATCTAAGTATTAAATTCATTTTCTTTCTCTATATATTCATATCTCTGATAATATAATACTAGGGGAAGGGGAAATACTTACAAATAAAAATAAAAGAACAGAATAAAAAATATATATAATGCTTCGTTTAATGCTCAAATTCAATTACAAAATATCGATCTCGTACTATGTAATTATAAGCATAGCATCATGGAAAGTTGACTGAAGCGTTAATTCACACGTGTGTATATCGCCACACGTGTGTATTTGCACAACTGAGATGCATCTTTACAACAAAGTTATATTTAAGACAGTATTTTAGTTGTGTATTAAAACGTTTTCAATACTATGTTTTCTGTAAACGTTCGTCTTTGTCCTCTATCTACTCTAAATCAATTTTCACATCCGATGAATTTCAAACACTATTGGTATTTTACTAAATCAAAATGGTCACATTATTGGCTTTAATTTCTACCTCTGGTTAGTGTAGAGGCCCAAATATCTAAGCATGGTTCGAATTCAAAGACCCAAGCCCAATACTTTCGACAGACTATAGTTCAGGCCCAAGTCCAATCATTCCGAGAGACTAAGCCCGTGATTTTCCGAGAAGCCCATTGGCCCAACACTGTCCGAGGGCAGTCAAAGCTGACCAAGCTGCCTGCACACCGAAATCCCGGATCCCGCGGAGATCCTTCTACGAGGATCTCGGTAGGATCAACCAACGGTTCATCAGTCCTATATAAATAGAGGATCATTCTTTGAAGAAGGGGACACTCTCTTCTTTACTGAAACTCTACTAAAATTAACATTCATAAGCACTCTCAAGTCTCTCGTGTTCAATCACCCTTGATAATTTTCTGGCGAGCTATTATTGACTTTGGTCAACATCTTGATCCTAATCGGGCAAGCCCAAGACTCCTTCAAGTGTTTGTCACTTTCGAGTTACACCCTTCCGACTGGAACGATTGTCAACAGGAAGTCATTACTTTCTTTGCTATTTCCTTTATTTCATTCTTTAAAGTTTAAAGCTGACTTAAGCGTCGGAGTGCCTATGGCAGACACCACACCGGTGTC
Organism: Cardiospermum halicacabum; assembly: GCA_031304145.1. Taxonomy (NCBI): domain Eukaryota; kingdom Viridiplantae; phylum Streptophyta; class Magnoliopsida; order Sapindales; family Sapindaceae; genus Cardiospermum; species Cardiospermum halicacabum. The sequence goes on from CM062389.1 coordinate 11,040,659, forward strand.
CCCAAGTCCGCTCGGACGTTTGTCTATTCTTTTGCAGGATCCCTTAACACTTGGAATCGGTTTTCACGAAACTCTGAACCATCCGGTCCAGACAATCCGGATCAACTGTTGTTCCCAACCACTACAGTTTGGTGCCCACTGTCGGGCCGACGATATCCGGCAAAACTGACCTCTTTCGCTTTCTAAATTCAATATCTTTTCCTATGGTTAATGATTTGACTATGGAGCAGTAGATGCAAGTCATGATGGAGCGCATGCGCCAACTTGAGGAGGAGAATGTCAGAACCAGGGCTGCAAACCAGGTACTCACTCAACGCGTGAACAATATGACTCCCAATGGCACTACTTCCATGGTAAATGGGGAAAATCCTGATAATACATAGGCTAATAGACTCCTCTTGTCAGAGATCCAAGAGATCAAAAGAGGAATGACGAAAGAAGCTGAGAACTTCCAAGCGGTCATCAAGACTATTCCTAGTATTCTGGCTCCCTTCGAACGCTCTAGTGCGGACACCCACATCCTCTCCCCGTTTGTGGATAGGATCGCTACAGTAGAAATGCCTAAGAGGAGTATCCTTATGACCTTCCACAAGTTCCGAGGGGATTCGGATCCGGGAGTGCATGTGGCCGAGTACCGCCAGGAGATGTCCCCTGATCAACCTTCCGAGCGACACTCGCAAACCAATAACTTGCAAGACATTCGGCAGTAGTTTGGGTGGTCTCGCCCTAACTTGGTTCCTTAACCCTCAAAATAATTCAATTCATTCATTTTCTTAGCTTGTTGACGATTTTGTTGTCAAATTATCTAGCCGCAGGCATTTCAAGTTAACAACGGATCACCTGTTTTCCGTGGCAAAGAACGAAAGTGAAAGCCTCCGAAGTACATCTCTCGCTCCACCAACGAATACATCAAAATTTCAGATGTCGTTGAATCGACTTCTGCAACCGCATTCCGCAATGGCCTGCCCCCATTCTCTCGTCTCTACGAATAGTTGATGGAATGTAAACCTCGGACACAGGGGTCATCCCTCGCAATTGCAACTCGGCAAATCAAATTAGAAGAAGATCCTGCAAAGGCTACCATTGCCAAAAATAGGGCCAACGACAAGTCTGAGCAGCGTGGTAACAAGCCTCGTAGGGGAAGTTTGAGCCATACAAAAGTCACGACCCTCGCCCTCATTCAGGCCCGTCCGGAACTTCAAGTAGGAATGACAAAAACAAACCAAAACGGCAGGTCCCGGCCTATGATTTAATCATAGAGCCAAAAGCCCTAGTCGCAATAATGAAGGACATGGGGTCCTCTGTTAAATGGCCCGAACAAATGCAGACCCCCGCACACCAAAGAGATAAAAAAAAGTTTTGTCAATTTCACAATGACCATGGCCATAGAACGGAGGACTGCGTGGCATTACGGTTTGAGGTAGCCTCCCTACTAAAGAAGGGACGCCTACGCAAGTTCTTGTCCGAGAAAGGGAAGCAAACTCTCGAAAAGTCTGAAGAGAAACATCATGAATCAAAAGCAATCGAAATGCCAAATGAAGCCCCAGAAGTCGAAGTATAGTTAGAGTTATTCATGGAGACTCAGTGGTGAGCGGAATAACCCAAAGTTCCGCAAAAAGACATGCTCGGGAGCCCGTCAGCATCAATGAAGCTTCTGTCCGGCCAGCTAAAACCCCTCTTACTTATGAGCTATCATTTTCTAACCAAGACATGTAGGGACTTATAGATCCGAATCACGATGCGCTAGTCATTACTCAGCAAATCGCAAACTGCAAGGTAAAGAGGGTTCTCATTGACAACGGAAGCTCCGCAAATATCATGTTCCTTCCGCCATTCAAGAAGATGCATTTGGACGAGTCACTTATCGTCTGAGACACCACAACACTCACTAGATTCAGCGGAGAGTCAAAGCAAACCATAGGTGAGGTCGTTTTGCCTGTCTTTGCAGGTGGCGTCAATCTCGTGATCAGGTTTCTCCTAGTGGACGCACAATCATCTTATAATTTAATCATAGGAAGACCTTCGATCCACGAGATGAAAGCAGTACCTTCAAGCTACCATCAAACCCTTCGATTCCCTACCAAATGGGGGATCAAGGAAATAAAAGCTGACCAGAAGGTCTCAAGGGAGTGCTACCACACAAGCTTCAATAAAGCGTCTGTAGCATAGCAATTACAGAAAAGGGCCCACGCCAAAGGCTGAATGGAAGTTCCAGTGCCAGAACCAGTGGAAAAAGTTTCGATTGACCCGGAGCATTCCGACAGGAAAGTTTAGATTGGTTCCACACTTGACCTAGAACTTAGAGGTAAACTCCTAGCCCTAATTTCAGCTAACCTCGACTGTTTTGCTTTGTCACATGTAGGCATGACAGGGATCGACATAGGCATCATCGCCCATAAACTCAGAGTCGATCCTAAGGCTAAGCCCATTAAGCAAAAGAGAAGAAAGTTTGCTTCCGAGAGGAACCAAATCATCAGTGAAGAGGTCCAGAATCTTCTAAAAAATGGTATGGTCCGCGAAGTAAAATATCCACACTGATTGGCAAACGTCGTAGTTGTTAGAAAGAAGAATAAAAAATAGCGAGTGTGTGTGGATTATTCTGACCTGAATAAATCCTGTTCAAAAGAACTGTTCCCACTTCCTCACATCGACACAACGGTAGACGCAACTGCTGGTCATGAACTCCTGAGTTTCATGGATGCATTCTCGGGTTACAATCAGATTACGATGGACCCAGCCGATCAAGAAAAAACGGCCTTCAAAATCGAAAGGGGAACTTACTGCTATAACGTAATGCCATTCGGACTAAAAAACGCAGGTGCAACATACCAACGATTGGTCAACCAAATGTTCTCTGATCAAATCGGAAAAATAATTGAGGTGTATGTAGACGATATGCTTGTAAAGTCACTAAAAGCTGAATAGCATTTCGAGCATCTAGAGGAAGCCTTCCAAATTCTAAGAAAATACAACATGAAGCTAAACCCTGCTAAGTGCTCAGTTTGGGTTGGCTCCGGCCAATTCCTCGGGTTCATGGTAACAAAATGGGGGATAGAAGCTAATCCGAGCCAATTGGATTGTGTCGTCAAGATTTCGATCCCGTAAAACAAAAAAGACATCCAGCATTTGATCGGAAGAATCGCTGCTCTAAATCGATTTCTTCCGAGGTCATCAGAATATCTTAAACCCCTCTTCCAGTTACTCCAGAAAGGCACAAGCTTTGATTGGTCACAGTCATGCGACGAGGCCTTGTGAAAGGTTCAAATTCATTTGACAAAAGCACTAGTTTTGGCAAAACCAAAACTTGGAGAAACGTTATATGTCTATCTAACTGTCTCAGAAGCAGCAGTCAGCGCTGTATTGGTCCGAGAGGAAGGAAAAACTCAACAACCCATCTACTACACAGCAAATCCCTCGCAAATACCGAGACAAGGTATAGCACTATGGAAAAGCCTGTCTTAGCCTTGGTGTCCGCCTCTCGGAAACTGAGACTGTATTTCCAAGCCCATCCGATAACCATAATATAATCCTACCCAATCAGGGCCATATTGCACAAACCTAAAGTGTCCATCCGGATAATGAAATGGGCAGTGGATTTGAGTCAATTTGACATCAGCTATAAACCCCATACTGCTATAAAAATCCCAAGCACTGACGGACTTCGTGGCGGATTTAGTAATTCCACCCCAAAATATCCTTACCACGGAAAAGAAGCCTGACCAGTGGTTCTAGAAGTCGATGGAGCAAGTAACTTACGAGGAGGCGGTGTGGGTATAGTACTGAAATCTCCAAGTAGACAATTACAGAAGCATTCACTGCATTGCGACTTCCAGGTCACCAACAATGAGGCAGAGTACGAAGCATTAATTGCTGGGTTGAAATTCAGAGTCTGCACATCTCGAATCTGCTAGTCAGATGTGATTCACAATTGATCGTAAATCAAATAACTGGGACTTACCAGGCTAAGGATGAAAGGATCAAGGCCTACTTTGAATTGGTTCAAACCCTTCAAAAATCGATTTCGAAGATAACGTTTGAACAAATTCCAAGGAAGAAAATAGTTGTGCGGATGCCCTCGCCTCCTATGGTTCAGCAGTCAAGGACCTAGGCAATAAATACATTCTCTACGAGCATATTGAAACATCCGCCATATCGGAGCAATCATCCGATCCTGAAATACTCCCGGTCAACCAATAAGAAAGATAGATCAAACCAATCTTGGAATACATTCAGTTCGGACTCCTATGAAAGGTGTCTGCTCGGAAAGTGCGGACTTCAGCCGCCAGATTCGCAATAATCGAATAAGTACTTTATAGAAGATCCCTCAGCGGGCCCCACCAGTTATGTCTCGACAAAATCAATGCCAAACGAGTCCTCCGAGAACTTCACAATGGTCAAGCCGGAAATCATTCCGGGGGAAGAAACTTGGAATTTTAGATATTTACGAGCAGGTTACTATTCGCCCACCATAAAGACAGATGCTAGAGAATTAGCCAAAATATGCGAAAACTGCCAGAGGTACAGAAATTACATTTATGCTCTAGCAGAACTTCTACACAGAATTTCCTCTCCATGGTCGTTCTCTAAATGGGGAGTGGATATAGTCGGACCGCTTCCACCCATTCATGGGAAACGTGAAAGGTTCATCCTCCTTGTCACTGATTACTATACCACGTGGATAGAAGCCGAGACATTCACTAATGTTACCAACCTAGCCGTCAAAAACTTTGTGTGGAAGCACATTCTTTGCTGATTTGGAGTTCCGAATGAGATTGTTACAGATAATGGCTCACAATTCATATTTAAGATATTTAAAAATTTCTGCATCGCTTGGAACATTAAATTCAATTTCTCTACCCCTAGATATCCGAAAGCAAATGGTCAGGTCGAAGCGACAAACAAGACTTTGATGGACATCCTCAAGAAAAGACTGGGGAAACATAAAGGTTCATGGGTTCAAAAATTGCCGGGTGCTTTATGGTCCTACACAATAACTCCAAGGGTTCCGACCGGTCAAACTCCTTTCTCTCTAGTTTTCGAGGTTGAAGCAGTACTTCCTTCCGATGTGGGATTCAGATAGTACCCATTTCATGATCAGAACCAAGTCATGTAAGATTTTGATCTTGCTACAATCGAAGAATTGCGGGAAAGTTTCAAAGTGAAAATAGAAAAATATAAAAGGACCATCGAAAAAGCTTATAACAAATCGGTCGAATAAAAACATTTTCCGTAGGAGATTGGGTACTAAGAAAAAATTTCAATGCAAACAAATTGGACGAGTCTTGGGAAGGTCCGTATTAGATCACTTAAATAGTAGGGAAATGAGCATATCAACTTTAGGATGAAGCTGGTAGAGCAATCTAAAACACGTGGAATGCGGCCCACTTAAAAAAATTCCAGTTTTGGCTGAATAATTCCCCGTGCTTTCCGGGGAACTAGGTTCCGACCCCTTAACTAATGCTTTTACATTTGAGTAAAATTTCAACCCTTTTCTTGCTTTCTAGTCAGAAGCCAACGTCCGTCTGGACCATAGTCCCCATAAAGGGATCCAAATTTTTCTAAAAATCCTTCTTTAATACCCGCATTTCAATTTCGATTTTCCTTCTGAATCGATTACTGACTTAAGCATCGGAGGGTCCTCAATACATTGAGGACCTCCCTCACCTCGTATTTAAATGTCAGGCAGTACGGAACTAAAGGTGTTAAGCCTAAATCAATTCCGAAAAGGAATATCAAACCAAATTAAGTTCCGGAGTAAGAAATTCAAATATCCGTACTACTTCCAAATTATTCTCTAACCCTAAATGATTGTTTTGCGAGGTGCCCGCACCAAAACACAAAACAAGAGCATGAAGATCTATCAAGACGAAGAACATACAACAAACTGAGCTCAGATAAAAACAATCATGAAGATTCCGCTCGGGCACAGAATAAGACCCCACAAAGCGATCCTCCTAGTTAATACTTATACAAAGTTGATTAATTTACATATTGTATACACAATCTTCCGAAAGGATAACTAAAGAATTTGTAAAACGTCTGACGGGACATCACTCCTATTATCCAAAAAGGATCCAAATGTTACATCCGAAAGGACTATCCTCATTAAATCAATAAAAACCGAGTCTCACCTCAGAATGATTATTTAATTATCCTTTCGACCTTTACTTATTAGCTAAATGCCTTACATCTTTAGTAATTCTCCATCTCAAGATGTTTCTATTTCAATACTTAGAATATTCATGGAAAAAGAATCGGAAAGCTGAGTAAAAGTCTGAAAATTTCATTGATATGGAACAAAAAAAGGTACAAGTATAAGGAACAGAGAAGCCTAAATTGCTAAATCATCAAGGGCCAGTTCGGCCTCGACGTCCTGGTCCATAGTAGAAGCCTCTGTAGAGGGATAGAAAATTGAGATTGGCTCCACCTCTACCGCTGCGGAAACCTCCTCCTCGGCTCCTTTCTTGAGGTAGCAGTATCTTCCCCGTCTTTCCTTCCTTCTGCTACTCCTTCTTCTTCTACTTCCCTTGCCTCAAATCCACATCTTCATATTTTTCGAGTCGCTGTCTTCGGAAGGACTTGGAATCTAGGCAATAGTAGCCTCCGCAAGTTGAAGCCAATAGCCGTATCTTCTCCTGGCCACGACTTTGGATAAAGTACCCGCTAAGAACTTCTGGTATACTCTACCTTTGGCCTCGACCTCCGCCTTATCTTCAATCTGCTTGGCCTTCTCCATCCCCTCAGAAAGACCAATCTCCATCTCGGACATCCGAGAAGTCAATGACTCAACTATCCCCTTCATTATAGAAGCCTCTTCCAGAGCCTTCTTGGTCTTCTCTTTCTCGGCGGCAAACTCCTTCTCCTTATCCTGAGCTATCAGCCTCAGGTTTCCCAGCTAGGAAACAGCAGAGTCGAGCTTCAGTTGGGCATCTTCCTTGTCCTTCCTTGAAGAATCCCGATCAGCACGGGCCTTCTTGATAATGAAAACATGTCGGTCCCATTCTTGGTTAAAAGCATGACCGATCTGAACAAACTGAAAATCCAAACAGAGTAAGAGTCAATTCTGAACAGAAAAATCAACATATTAAGAGATCGAATGCAGAAGATGCCTTGTGGCTCGCCAGAAGAAGCTCCTCGACAAGGTGGTTACGCCTGTCATAAAGGAACTTCTGGTCTCCCTCCAAGACCATCCCTTTTAAAGTCTCAAGAGCCGCATTCGGCTTCCTAAAGAATAAAGTGTCAGCAGACACAGTTAACGACTGAGTCACAAGCTTAGAATCCTTCTTAATAATTTAGATTTCGGGGGAGGAACCTTTCTGCTTCTTAGACGAATGATGATCAGCATCATCCTCCTCCCGATATCACGCCAACACAATCCCTTTATCCTTATTCGGCTTCCGAGCCAAAGTCGGCGCAGATTTCTCCTTCTCTTTCCCCTTGTCCTTTCTCACCTCGAAGGAACCGCCAATCGTGACACCCTTCTAGCGTTGGCCCACCTATTACTAAAGGGTCGCAGCTCCCTTTGAGCCTTTCTTCCCCTTGTTTTTCCGAGGATCTTGAACAGTCATCTTCAGACCTTGGCCTTTTTAGAAGGATCAGGTAGAGTGGAGACCAAAAATTGAAAATCTCTGATCTCCTGATCGAGCCTTAAAATCTTATCGATAACAGTCTCGCTGTTCAGTCCGCACAGAGAGTTGTTCTTCCCTAATTCCACTACAAGGAACAAATAAACATTTAACTCAATTTTTGGAAACAATAGCAAAAAAAAATACAATAAAAAGAAACTTTTCAAACTCCGAGCCATCTGGTTGCACTCATACATGGCTCAAGAGTCCACCAGAATAGGATATCTCCGTCTTCATCTTCTTTCTACTGGCCGGAGATAAAAAAGTATCGTTCCTTCCCCATTTATCACATGTAGAAGGATTCAAAATTACCCAGGCTTGATCCAAGTGACACCAAAGATTCACCCGGCGTGGATCACCGTTGACCTTTTGAATGGAATACACAGAATACACATCCACAACCTCATGGTGTATTCATTTCTCCTCGGCCATTTCATAAAATGACCGTAAAATTCTTATCATATTGGGGTTAACTTGGCTCGGAGCAATTCGAAGCCGTTTGCAAAGTCTTCGATGCATTCCTCCGATCAAGAATCTAAGCCCCATACTTAGCAAGATGGTGTACATCAGGGTCCACCCGTCCACGACCCAGTCTAACCTCTCGTCATTCTTGCGGGCTCGAATTTCCATATCGTCCGAAAACTTAAGTCAATGTGTCATTTATCCCTTTTAGCATAGAAGCCTCTTCCAGAGCCTTCTTGGACTTTTCCCTCTCGGCGGCAAGCTCCTTCTTCTTATCCTAAGCTATCAACCTCAGGTTGCATGGCTCGGAAACAGCAAAGTCGAGCTTCAATTGGACATCTTCCTTGTCCTTCCTTGAAGAATCCCGGTCTGCACGGGCTTTCTTGACAATGGAAACATGTTAGTCCCATTCTTGGTTAAAAGCATGACCAATCTGAACCAACTGAAAATCAAAACAGAGTTAGAGTCAAATTCCGAACAGAAAAATTAACATATTAAGAGATCGAATGAAGAAGATACCTTGTGGCTCGCAAGAAGAAGCTCCTCGACAAGGTGGTTACGCCTGTTATAAAGGAACTTCTGGTCTCCCTCCAAGACCATCCCTTTAAAAGTCTCAAGAGCCGCCTTCGGCTCCCTAAAGAATCAAGTGCCAGCAGGCACAGTTAACGTCTGAGTTGCAAGCTCGGAATCCTTCTCAATAGTTTGGATTTCGGGGGAGAAACCCTTCTGCTTCATAGACGAAGGATGATCAGCATCATCCTCCTCCCGATATCGTGCCAACAAAATCTCTTTATCCTTATTCGGCTTCCGAGCCGAAGTCGGCGTAACTTTCTCATTCTCTTTCTCCTTTTCCTTCCTCACCTCAAAGGAACTGCCAATCTTGACACCCTTCGGGCGTTGGCCCACCAAGTACTGAAGCGTCGCGGCTCCCTTTAAGCCTTTATTCCTCTTGTTTTTCCGAGGATCTTGACCACTCATCTTCGGACCTTGGCCTTTCTTGGTAGGATCAGGTAAAGTGGGGACCAAAAATTGAAGATCTCTGATCTCCTAATCGAGCCTTAAAATCTTATCGATAACAGTCTCGTTGTTTAGTCCACACGGAGAGTTGCTCTTCCCTAATTCCACTGCAACGAACAAATAAACATTTAAGTCAATTTTCGGAAACAATAGAACAAAAAAAATATAATAGAAAGAAACATTTTAAACTCCGAGCCATCTAGTTACACTCATACATGGCTCAGGAGTCCACCAGAATGGGATATCTCCATCTTCATCTTCTCTCGAGTGACCGGAGACAAAAAGTATCATTCCTTCCCGCCTTTATCAAATGTAGAAGGATTCAAAATTACCCGGGCTTGATCCGAGTGACACTGAAGATTCACCCAGCCTGGATCACTATTGACCATTTGAATGGAATACGCCAAATACACATCCGCAACCTCACGGTGTATTCCTTTCTCCTCGGCCATTTCATCAAATGACCGTAAAATTCTCATTGTATTGGGTTTAACTTGGCTCGGTGCAATTCGAAGTCGTTTGCAAAGTCTTCGAAGCATTCCTCTGATCGGGAATCTTAGCCCCATACTTAGCAAGATGGTGTACATCGGGGTCCACCCGTGCACAACCCAGTCTAACCTCTCGTCATTCTTGGCGGCTCGGATTTCCACATCGTCTGAAATCTTATAAGCCTCCCTAATGGCTTCCATTTGTTCCGGACGGATTATTGAGAGACAGTCTTTCTTCTGGATCCCCTGAGGACCGAAAGCTGAAGGAAAAATGACCTCTCAGCCAATTACTTTGTCAACTACATCGACTTTTATCCCGGCCGACCTTGGTTGCATCGAACTTTCCCTTTTAAATTCAGATCGAAATTTACGGAGGGTTCTCGGACTCAAATCTAAACTATTTGATCCGCGTATGGATCCAAAAGTCGAGGTACTATCTTTACTTCCGGACAGACCCTCGCCCATAATCCTTCGGATATCTAACTCTGTTGACTCCCTCGACATACCTAATCGAAAAGTTCAACAGTAAGATCAAAGAACTTTTCTGCTAACCCGGAAAAACCAATTTGGGTCCAAATGTCACCATAGAACAATAAAAAATGCAGAAAAATTTGCCAAAGGCTAAAAAATACAGAAAACCACACTTAATCTCTCAATCCAACCACACACAGCCCCAAAACTCTTCGTTTTCACCGACGAACACAAAATCGAGAATGGCAAAATAAACGAGAAAAGAAAGTTGCCAGAAGGTTTTACCTTGACGCGAAGTTGAGAAGTCGGTGTCGGTGGTCTGAAAATTTCCAACGTCTCTCTAAAAAACTAGCTCTAGATCTCGAATTTTAGAGAGGGATAAGCGAGAGAAAGTAAAATAGTGAACTGAGACAATCAGACCTATTTATAGGAGTAGGTAGGTGAAAATGTGAAGCTTCCGTAGGAAGCTTCCAAACATGTCACTCTCCTAATGGAGAGTTTCCTATGATGCGACGTATTTGACAGCTTACATGACCTAGTGGATCCCAACCGATTCGCATTCTCGTTTCAAACATCCGCTCGGAACCATCTTTACGAATGAATGGGGGAATCTGTAGAGGCCCAAATCTCTAAGCCCGGTTCGAATTCAAAGGCTTAAGCCCAATACTTTTGATAGGCTATAGTCTAGGCCCAAGCAGGCTATAGTCCAGGCCCAAGCCCAATCATTCCGAGGGGCTAAGCCCATGATCTTCCGAGAAGCCCATTGGCCCAAAATCTTCCGAGGGCAGTCAAAGCTGACCAAGCTGCTTGCTCACCGAAATTTTGGATCCTGCGGAGATCCTTCCGCGAGCATCTCGGCAGGATCCACTCAACGGTTCATCAGTCCTCTATAAATAGAGGATCATTATTTGAAGAATGGGACACTCTTTTCTTTACTGAAACTCTGCTAAAATCAACATTCATAGGCATTCTCAAGTCTCTCGTGTTCAATCACCCCTGATTATTCTCCGGCGAGCTATTGTTGACTTCGGTCACCATCTTGATGCTAATCAAGCGAGCCCAAAACTCCTTCAGGTGTCTGTCACTTCAGAGTTACACCCTTCTGACAGGAACGATTGTCAACAAGAAGTCATTACTTTCTTTGCTATTTCCTTTATTTCATTCTTTAAAGTTCAAAGCTGACTTGAGCGTGGAGTGCCTATGGCAAACACCACACCGGTGTCCGCAGGTCCGCTCGGGCGTTTGTCTATTCTTTAGCAAGATCCTTTAACACTTGGAATCTGTTTTCACGAAGCTAAGAACCATCCGGTCCAGACAGTCTAGATCAACTGTAGTTCCGAACCACTATAGTTAGTGGTGGCAACTTCATGTACTTATGGGTGAAGATAACAATTACTTTCAAATATCAACTGATAAGCACTTGTTGATAGGAAAGATTACTAAGACCGTCCACCTATTATTATTTAGGCTCAATCATATACACAAATGGTCCAAGTTAAAATAATATTAAAATTTCCTTTTATTGAAAAGGCATGACTGTTAGGATGAAGAGTTACAGATGTGTCTTTACATGAAAAGATATAACATTTCAAATCATTGTTACTGTTCAGAGCAAATGTCATTTTCCTATAAATAGGTAAAGAATTTCATAATTGAATAATAGAAAATATTATAGATATCACGTAGTTCTTGGATTAAGTGTGTAGAGAGAGATTCACAAAAGTTTAATTCGCTATTTCTGAGGATTTGAAGTGTTATTATTCTCGGAATGAAGTGGTTGTAGCTTAGAAAATTGTCTTAATGTCAAAGAATCAAATTTTTTTCATCACTCAAATAATTAGTTTTTCTTTCATCCCTAACTTAAAATAGAAAATATACCCTATTTATCATCACAATTTTAAGATAACTTTTTTTTGTTTGTTTTTTACTATTTGTATGCTCTGTATAAATAAATCAAACTCATCAAGTTGATCCCCTATCTTCCATTTATCTTTACTTTTTTTTTCCTCTTTTACACCTTGTGTTGCTCCATAATAAATTGGTGTGTTTGCTTATATTTTTGGAATCATAAAGTAAAGTAAGGTCGTAAAAAAGAATAAATAAAAGACCTAGAGAGATCAATGATGGTAATTAATAGATATAATTAAATACTAGAAAACCCTCCTCTCTCTTTCACTCAAAAGAGGGGTAGACACTAGAGTGATAGGGGTAGATGTTAGAGTGATCTTCAAGAGTACTGAAATCCTTCTTTTCGCTCTGCAACGTCATTTTGCGCTAATAAATAAGTCAATTATCAACTATTATTTTCTCACTTTTTCCAAATTTCTTATGTATGAACTCTTTTTTTTATTTTTAAGAACATGGTTACAATTTCAACAAATCACATGTATGTGTAGGGATGACAATTTGTGCCCTGACCCGCCGACCTGCCCTCCCTTAATGTGCCTTGACCTTACCCGACTTGCCCCGTACGTAAAATGGGTCATATACAAGCCGTCCTGCCCTACCCCGCATGCAAGGTAAGATAAGTCCAAATCTGGTTCGTGCTCTGTCTTGCCCCACCCTAGCCCGCGATCGCATGCCGTGCTAATTATTTTCTTAAATTTTTATTTCAATTATTTATTTTTCATCTTTAATTTATTTAAATAATTTTAATTTACTATCAATATAAGATCATATACTATAAAGATCTAAACAAATAAATTTTTTTAGCATCAAAATAATATTAAAAATTAATTATTTTCATTAACATTGATAATATTTAAGTAATTTTATTAAATAAAAATTAATAAATATTAAATTAATAATTATTATTAAATTATTTTTAAAAAACTCAAATATCATTGTAAATTTAAAAATATAATTTTTGAGAAGTAGAAAGCAACATTAAAATATAATTTATATATATATATATGTTTTAGAATAGAATAAAGCAAGTCCCTGCGGGGCAAGGCAGGTCCCCGCGGGGCAGGTCACAAGTCCAAATATCTTGCTCCGCACCACAGGACTGGGCGGGGTAGGTCAAACCAGTCGGCAAGCAGGGCAAGTCCAACATTCTAGTGACTTGCCCCGACCTGCCCCATTGTCATCCCTAGGTATGTGCTTATGTTTTAAAATTAGTAAAAAAATAATAATAAAATAAGATCAGGAAAACACAACTCTCTGGATTTTCTCCACTTCCTCTCATCTTTCTCTAAGTTCATCTATGTTGGATTTAGGCGGGAGTGAGGAGGCGTTTTTAGGAGAATAGAGGTCACTTATGATTCTACACATTAGTTGTTGGACTTGGGGCTTATATGGATTGGCCCAAGCCTCATATTGATGTGGGCTTGGGGCCATTGGGCCTGGGTGATCGGGGTGGGAATAAGCCTGACGGCCTTTCAGAGGCCTACGGCCTGACCTATATAGGGCCTAGCCTGGCCTATTAAATAGGCTGAATTCGAACTTTTTCTAAAGCCTATTTAGTTAAATAGGCTTGACTTAGACTTTGGTAAAAGCCTTCAAAATTAAACAGGCTGGCCCATATATTATTAATATATACTTTTATTTATTAAATTTATTAGTAAGTTTATTTATAAACCTAAAGCCCAATAGGTTGTTTATAAATATAAAGCCCATTATTTTTTTATTAATACAAATAACTATTAACAGGCTTTTAAATAGGCTTTCAGGCCTAACAGGCCTTTAAATAGATTAGGGCAGGCCTATAATATAAGCCTATAATAAACTTGTAGGCCAGGCTCAGGCCGGACTATTAGAATACAGGCTGGGCCTATTTAACCAAAAGTCTGGCCTGGCCTGACATATTCTCACCCCTACTGGGTGATTGGTCCACCCAACAAAGGCCCAGCCCAAGTCACTTACTTGTGCATTAAGAAATGGATAGTAAGATAACAATCTGATAAGAATTCATATTTGAATTCAAATGAATTCTAGTTCAAGTAAACTAGCCAAGGACTACTATAAATAGAGTCCTCCTCTCATTCATTCAATCATCCCAAAAAATTCACATCTCAGAGCGTTATCTGAAACGTGAATTGCAAACAGTGTTTGCAAAGTGAAACCTACTCCAAGGTTTCCAAGAGTTTAAGTTTTGAAGAGATTCCGCGTTCCTGTTCTAGAAGAGCAATTGGGGTTCTTAGCCGGTGAACTGAACGGTATTTCTAGGAGATTTATCGTCGACCAATTGACAGGAAAATTTTCTTTCCTTTTCCGCTTATTGTTTGTATGTTGATTGCGTAGTATGCATATAGGATCAACATTGGTATTAGAGCCTGTTTATATTACTATTGTTGGTCGTAATAATTATGCTGTCGTTATTTTTGCTTGAATAAAATATAAACTAAGTGCTGGAAATAGTATTTTGCATGTGATTTTCGTGACCTTGTTTGAGATTTAATTTATTGCACGAATTTCTCCAATATGCAAATTATATATCGTTGGATTCGACTTCGAATAACGAATCCGTCGATATATTATATGAATTTTTTCGACGAGAAACGAAGGAGTTATGACCTTCCGAAGTTTGGGGACAGATTCGAACGAATCAGACCCAAACAGCACAATGTTTTAAATGTTGAGCAACTTTGACCAGTCACAGCTTCGGAGAGTGCAGTCCACCGCCTCGACGCACCACGTGTTACCGGCGCGTGCAGCACCCTCCCGGCACTAATCGGCGCGTCGCCGGTCAACCGCTGACCTCCGGAGACGTGTGACTGCCACGCGCCACCGCCGGCGACCGGAAAATCTTTTCAAAAAAAAATCCAATTTTTTTGGTTTCTAATTTTATTTGAAACCTAACCTTTTTATGCCAATTTTTGAATATTATGAGCATGCAATTTCGTGCAAATTTTTTTGAAATATTATTTTCTATTTACTATGGCATTTAATTATTTTTAATAATTTACTAATGTCGTTTGCATGCTTATGGCATATGCAAATTTTGTTTTGCACAGATTATGGTTCATAGATATGGTTATGTTGTGGACAACGACTTCTGGGTCCCCGCTGAGAGGGCTGCTCAGTATCCAAATAGGCACCTTGCACCGGCTCTCGTCTATATATTTCCTCCGAATCTTCCTCAAATGATGGTGCCACCTCCCTTTGGACCTGCTTACCCAGTCCAGCAGCAGCATCCGGCTGCTCCACCACCTCCACTTCCACATCAATCGATGGATTTTAGATGGGCACATCCTTTTCCCCATCCACACCCCCCGGTGGGACATTATTTCGGTCCACCGCCTCCTCAGCATCCACCGATGGTTCCACCACCGGCCAAAATGTATCCTGAGCATCATCCGGTTGCTCAAGCTTTTGTTCCTCCTCCTCCTGAGCAACACCCGGTTGCTCAAGCTCATGCACCTCCACCGTTTCCGCATGTGCATGGAGCTTATGTACCTGGAGAGAACATCAACTTCATGGATGACATACTAGCAGAGCAACAAGCGGCTGCTGAAGCTGAGTTGCAGCAGCAAAATGAGGCAGATGATGAGTTCGAAGATGAGCTCGAACCTCTGGAAGATGAGCTCGCCCAATGGGCTGGTGAACGAGAGATCCCAGAGTAGGTTGATGAAGAAGAGTACGAAGCCCAAGGGGCTGGAGAGGAGGAGGAGGTCGCCGAGTGGAATGACGACGAAGAGATTGAAGCCATCGATTTGGACGGCGACGAACCTGAGATACGTGACGAGGCTCAGGATGGTGATAGTGTGATTACTGAGCCCAAGTACACCCCTCTCACACCTTCCGATTGGGACCCAGAGGACTATCCATAGACCATATATCTTTTTTAAAGATTATTCATGTTTTGTTTAGAACTTTTTAGTATGCAGTTTTTTATTTAATATATTATAGATATATATATTTTTTATATAGCATGAATTATTTATGATTATTCCTTGGTTGCTGAATAATTTAGTGGATGTTCTAGGCTTGCATGCTTAGACTTGTTTGCACATTGCATGATTAACAAGTTGATGAAGTTTGAGGACAAGGATGGTGATTGGGTAGATTACCTATCTTCTCCGATTCCCCCTCAGATTGATTCGATGAGTTTTTGATTGTTTTAACTAGTGCATTTATATTAGTATCGGATGATTATGCTAGATTAAACATAGATGGTCTTATGTATCTTTTTGGTGCTTGTCAGTGATGGCCTCTGCTACTAAGTCTATTGTCGGTGAGCTGAACAAGGGTGACAAACTCAATGGAGACAACTACGATATCTGGCATCGCAAGATCCAGTATATCCTCGAGGAGCAAGAAGCTCTCGAGACTCTTTCAAACCCGATGGTTGAACCAGCGCATGGTTCCACTACACAAGCGAGGCGTGATATGGATGCCTATTTGTCCTGGAAGCGCAAGAATAGCATTGCGCGCATCACCAAATTATCGAGCATGGCTGATGATTTGATGTGTGCTTTTGAGGATTACCACACTGCACAGGCTATGTGGGTAGCACTGAAGGACAGATATGGTGGGACTTCAACCACCAAGCTCCGACGGCTGACGATTAAGTTTGATACTTATCGCAAGCGCGGTGATCATACTATACGCCAACATCTTCGTGAGATGGCTAACATGATCCGCGAGTTGAAATCAGCTGGTCATGTCCTAACGGGCGAGCAACAAGTGCAGGCAGTGATAAGGTCCCTCCCAAATAATTAGGAAAACATGAAGAGAAACATGACCCATAATGATAACATCAAAACGTTTGATGATATCTCCCGTCATGTGGAACTTGAGGACGAGCGCTTAGAGGCGGCAAAATCCTCTTGTCAGCTTTACATGGCTGATTCAAATGTGCGTAGGGGCAGTAATGCTAAATGCAAGAGGGGTAATAAGGGCAGTAAGAAAGATAAGGATTCGAGGAATCCTACTAAGCCCGGGACCAAAAACCCTCAAAAGAAGGCCAGACGTGGAAAGGGGCAGAAAAGAGACATGGGAAAGATCAAGTGTTACAATTGTAACAAGATGGGACACTTCGCTCGTGATTGTTCCGAGCCGAAAAAGGAGGTATCCTATTCTGATATTAATATGTCTAATGTTTTTGTTTCTAGCACCGTTTTGCTTGCCGAGTCTTATTCTATGTGGATTGTAGACTCAGGGGCAACCGACCATGTAGCTAGAGACAGAGGAGCGTTCGTAGAGTACCGACGCATACCGCATGGTACTAGATGGATATATGTGGGGAACAACTCTTGAGTTGAAGTAAAAGGGATCGGCACTTGCAAACTGAGGATGCAAAGTGGCCACGTTTTACTACTACATGATGTCCTCTACGCTCCTGAGATTAGACGTAGTCTCATTTCAGTCTCTGTTTTGATGACTTTTGGATATAAACTTGTGTTTGAATCGAAAGTTTTGAGTTTGTATGATGACTCTGTTTTTATTGGTTCTGGACGAATGGCTGATGGATTTATTTATCTTTGCATTGACGATTATGTGAACCCTTCTTATGTCGATAGTGATACTAGCTTTACGCTTGTTGCATCTTGTGATATTGATATTGTAAGGTCCACAATTATAGGCTAGAATTTTTCGATAAAATTTTTATTCCTTTATTAGAATAGTAAATAGGTTATTAGAGATAATTTAGAACCATAAGACGTGCATCTTGGGTACTAGTGGCATTATAGTAAATATTAGGAACATCCAAGGGCATTTTGGTCATTTTTTCACCTAAGAGGTGATAGAATACATATAAGGAGCTATAGAAAGATTTGGTTATTTCCTTTAATTTCCAAGTTCAAGTGGGTTCAAAGGTTAATTTTAAATTAATCTAGGGAAAGGTCAAAGATGGTCAAAGGACCTAAATGAAAAGAAATGAAAAGCCTTCATTAAAATGTAAATAGAATAAAGTTGGTAGTCATGAAATAAAATTATTAGAAAGTCAAAGGACCACTTAGCAATCATTGGAACGATGAAGGACCATGTGGCAATTACCCAAATGAAGACTAGTATATAAGTGGAAGGGATCTAGAAAATTCACCATAATTCTTCACTCTTCAAGAAAGCTTCATCTTCTCCTCTCTAGCAAGCTTGGCCAACCACCCTAAGGAGCACCATAACTCCATTTTTCTTCTTCTACTTCTACCAACTAACTTCCAAATTCCCTTCTCTACCTTCTTCACATCCTAGAAACACCATTCAAGTAAAGAAAACAAGCATAAACAACAAGATTTGGCAAGAATCAAGGTAAGACTATCAAACCCTAGTTTTCATTCATGGGTGATTTGAACTTAGCTTAGCATGGTAATGAGGTCTTGAGGTTAAGGAGATGATTTTAATGGTTAAAAAGCCCTTGGTTATGTTCTTAGTTTTATAGTTATGGTATTAGAAAGAGAAGTACCCAAGTTAGCATGTAAAGTTGATATTAGTGTTGTTTATGGTTGAATCTTGTGAAGATGAATGCTAAAATCTTGTTTTCATGGTTAGTAGAACCAAAGGAAGATCATAAGGAGCAAGAACAAGCCTAGAAGGAAACTCTCAAGTGAGGTTTGTACCCTAAGCCCTAAAGGTTTTGTTGTTGGTTTCATGTTTGATATGATTTGCATGCTAAAATGGTTTCTATGGTGATGTATATAATTGTTTGTTGGTTTAAAAATTTTGATCAATATTTTTGGAAGCATGGACACATGCTATAAAGTTAGTAGAGACTTATTTGAAGTATTTGGCTCTAAGAAATAATAGATTTGTGATGGTTGATGTTTGTTTGAATAAAATGATATGGTTTTGAAAACAATTCCAGCCTACTCCAGAAAATACTGAAACTGTCCTCTAATTTGTTTGAATTTTTAGAAATAGTTAGAAATATAACTAGACCAAGACCTACCGAAATGAAATGTTCCTTTATAAGTCTAGTATGAACGAGTAAAATTTGGTGCTGAGATAATTCCATTTAATACCCTAATTGATGTCAAGAAGGCCATACATGCAGACTGTCCTGAAACAGGGCATGTCTAAAACTTGATACAAACGTGAAAAATAGCTAGAGGCCTATTTGGAAAAAGTTGTTTAAGTGAAAAATGTTGGTTTACATGTGTATTAGTAGACTGGAAAATTTGAAAGTGAAATAAGTTCATTTGATAAGCCTTTTAATGATAAGAGTCCAATACATACAAACTGTCCCTAACAGGGCAGTTTGGTAACCTAATTTTGTGGCTGACTAAAACCTAAGCTAAAAGACTCAAAATGTACTGAAATTTAAACAGTAGAAAGTTAAGACCTCAAATAAGACTCACACCAAAAATCATGATAATTGGAATTGATTTGATAAGGTTTTAAGTAAAGTGAAATCAGCTCTGTAACACTGTCCCAGATTCCAGTGAATCTGGAATGGTGAAAATGAGATGATTAAAAATATTTTGACCTTGAATTAATGACAAGTGAAGCCATCATAACATATAAGGATGAGTTACGAAAATGATAGAAGTGGTTTGAAGTTAATTAAATACCTATAGAATAAATTATGCCAAATCGAATTCGAACTACTCAGTTTGTTTGAAAACTGGAATTGTTACCACTAGATAATAAACTTTTATAACAACACTTTTACTTGATGTTTAGCATAGCATACTTGTATAATGTGAGATAATTTATACATAAATGTAAAGATGACATAAATAGAGATCTTGTAAAAGAATATTTGAAAGAAATGTTTAATTTATGGATGATATTGGATGCTTATGCATCCTATTGGAAATAGAAGTAATGTGATTATTAGCATCGAATTGAATGATGATGGTATCGTTAGTACTTAATAAAAGAATGGTTTAATAGTATAAACATATGAAAGATAAATTGAAGCGATAGCCTTTGTAGAATACCGTTAGAGGATGAAAGGCATGCCTTAGGAACTAGAAGTGCACTTCACCCTGAAAGTTGAATGAAATGAGACGATGATGATGATGATTCGGCCTTCGGGTCTATCGGCGGCCCTCGGGTCTATCGGCGGCTCTCGGGCCAAAACAGTTCCGTTTCCTCCATAGGTTATTCTAAGAGGGCTATCAATAATAAGAAAATGAATAACTAACATAAGTTGTGTTTAAATCTCAAATGATTAAAGGTATAAGGCTAAATGAAATCTTATTGAATAATAGAATATATGAAAATAAATGGATTCCTATATAACTTACTAACCACATGTAAGTTAAACTAACATGAAAATTTACATTATTTGGATTCTTGGAAACTCTAATGAATTTGCCTTTGTAATGATGTTTGGAAACATTTTATGGATTGATCGATCTTGGGTGTACTTGTTTGAATTAATGATTTGTATTGAAAATGAAGGTAAGCATTTGTGTTGCATGCCCCGGGCACGGGGTACAAACCAGGCATTGTTGCCTGACGTTTTATTTTCTATGTTTTCTTTTTCCTTTATTTAATAACAATCCAGGAAAGGCAATCGGGGGAAAACATCAAGGACCACTCTAAGTATGAAGATATGATTTCAGGAAAAGACTAGGGCAGGTTACCATGTGAAGCAAATGAAATTTTTAAGAGAAGGAATGATGATAAGTAAAATGCATGGTGACATGTACAGTTATATGCATAATCTGAATGCGTACTTGTATATTAAAGAAAAGTTTGATGAACTGATGAAGATTTGGCCTACGGGCTAAAGTGTAACTTGTTATATGGATACTTGATATGTAAATTAAATACTTGTATTGTATAAAGAATGTTACTAGTATGTACATATAATTAATGTTTTGATGTATGATTCGAATAACAGATTATTAATATATGACATTAGTAAATGGTTAATTAATTGATAAATATAATTCGATAAGGTGACGTTGGTCTCTTATCGGGTTAATAATCGGGTAAGGGTCCGACGTCACATGTTTTGTTTTGGTATCAGAGCAGGGTCTAGGACACTTTTGTTTGTGCTTGTTTGTAATTGTTTGTAATCGTTTGCCTTGTTTGTGCATTAGAGATACATAAGGAATCATTGCATTGCATAAATATAATTGTGTCCTTGGTACCAACCCGATTGCTTCCTGGATATGTAGGTTAGAAGAAATGAGTTCACAAAGGGCTACCTCCGTACACGCAGGAGGGTACAAGTAGAAGTGTTGAGAGCATTAGAGATCTGAATAGAAATCCAAGTCCTCCTAGGCAGCCCTCAGAGGGGCATGAATCTGTCAACATCCCTCCTGACCCTATGGCTGAGCAAGCGAGGGCGTTTGCTCAAATTGCGGACCTCCTAGGGCATGTAGTACAAGGAGGATTGGCTAGACCTGCTAGGGCAGAGAAACCAGCTTTAGAAAGACTTTCGAAGAGGAAAACCCGCAATTTCACTGGTTCTAAAGATGAGGATCCCTCCAAAGCTAAAGACTGGTTGGAGGACATGAGCAGGGTACTGGAGGAAATTCATTGCAACGAAGAGGAGAAACTAGAATGTATAGTATCTCTGCTGCAAGGAGACGCATACAGATGGTGGACCTCACTGGTTAGTACTGTCTGCCAAGAAGTGGTTAATTGGGAATTTTTCCAAGAAGAGTTCAGAAAGAACTATGTGGGCCAGGTATTCCTAGATGAGAAGAGAATGGATTTCCTACATTTGAAGCAGAAAGACAAATCAGTAATGGAATACAAGATTGAATTTGTAAGACTGAGCAAGTATGGCCCCGAGTTAATTCCCAACAACAGAGAGAAGTGCAGGAAGTTTAGAGAGGGGTTACATTTAGAGATTAGAAAGACCCTATTGGCCCTTGAGACTGATGATTTCAATAAGTTAGTGGAGAGGGCCATAGAAGCAGAAAGATTACGTAATATTGATAAAAGTAAAGGTAAAAGAAAGTTTGGTTCGAAAAGTGGGGCCACCAGCGGTGGTAATCCAAGTAAGAGGACCAATATGGAGGCAACAAGAACGGCACCTAGAAGTCAAGGAGGCAGGGGTAATCAGCCTGCTCAGTCAGTTGCTAGTACTCCCTCAGTTGCTAGAACAAGATCAGAAAAGCCTAAATGCCAAATTTGTGGTAAGGAACATTGGGGTGAATGCAGAAAGCTTACATGTGCCTGTTACATATGTGGTTCTCAGGAGCACCTGGCTCGTAATTGTCCTAATGATCGGAACAAGCCTAGGCCACCGGCAGAAGGAGCCTCTACAGCTCCCAGGAATGTTAAGCCTGCTCAAGGTGGCGATCGAAAGGGAGCAGTCTCTGGTGCTGGTAGCCGAGCAGAGGGAAAGGCGCCAGCACGTACATATGCCATGCGGGGGCGAGAAGAGATAGATACTCCCGATGTGGTGACAGGTACTTTCCATATTTTTAATACACCTGTCCTTATATTGATTGATCCCGGGTCCACATTGTCATATATTTGTAATAAAATTCTTTCGGACCAAGGATGGGAATCGGTGAAAACCGATCATAGTATAATAGTCTCCAACCCACTGGGACAGGAAATGATTGTTGACCGAATTTATAGGAATGTACCACTAGAAGTAGGAGGAGAAATTTTTAATAGTAACCTGTTAGAATTGAAGAGTGGGGAGTTTGACGTTATACTTGGGATGGATTGGTTATCGAAATATAACGCTCAGCTGGACTGTCGAAACAAGAAGGTAACCCTTAGAAATTCTAATAAGGAAATAACTATTACTGGTGATAGAAGGAATTGCCTTGACAATGTAATTTCAGCCATTAAGGCTGAAAGAATGCTTAAGAAGGGATGTAAGGGTTACCTTGCTCACGTAATGGAGCTGAATAAACCAAGTATGGAAAGGAAATTTATCCCTACGGTGTCAGAATTCTTGGATGTGTTTCCAGAAGAGCTACCTAGACTGCCTCCAGAAAGAGAAGTAGAGTTTAGTATTGAACTTATTTCAGGAGCGTCTCCAGTGTCTATGGCACCGTATAGGATGGCTCCTACGGAGTTAAAGGAGTTGAAGACTCAATTGCAAGAACTCTTAGATAAGGGATTTATTAGACCGAGTGTATCTCCATGGGGTGCGCCAGTCTTATTTGTTCGCAAGAAGGACGGATCCTTAAGGTTGTGTATCGACTATCGACGACTGAATAAGCTTACAGTGAAGAATAAGTATCCGCTTCCACGCATAGATGATCTATTTGATCAGTTAAGGGGAGCTGGAGTCTTTTCAAAGATTGATCTAAGATCTGGATATAATCAATTAAGGATTAAGGAGGAGGATATTCCTAAAACTGCTTTCAGAACCAGATATGGACATTATGAGTTCATTGTAATGCCGTTTGGTCTTACCAACGCACCGGCATTTTTCATGGATCTAATGAATAGAATATTCAAACCATATCTGGACCAGTTCGTGGTGGTATTTATTGATGATATCCTAGTGTATTCGAAGTCTCCAGAGGAGCATGATAAGCATTTAAGGATAGTGCTACAAACCTTAAGGGAAAAGAAACTGTATGCTAAGCTGAGCAAGTGTGATTTTTGGATGGAACAAGTAACTTTCTTGGGACATGTGGTATCGAAGGAAGGGATTAGTGTGGATCCGAAGAAGATAGAAGCCATAATTGCATGGGAACCCCCAAGGAATGTAGCGGAGTTAAGGAGCTTCCTTGGGTTAGCTGGATATTATCGTCGATTTGTGAAAGGATTTTCTTCTATAGCTAATCCATTGACTCAATTATTGCATAAAGGAGTGAAGTTTGAATGGACGAGTAGATGCCAAGAAAGATTTGAGCGTCTGAAGAAAATATTAACTGAAGCTCCTATCTTAGTACAACCGGAGGAAGGGAAAGAATATGTTATCTACAGTGATGCTTCCTTACAAGGATTGGGGTGTGTGCTAATGCAAGATGGAAAAGTGATAGCTTATGCCTCTAGGCAACTCAAGCCACATGAACGTAATTACCACACATGACCTGGAGTTAGCAGCCATTGTTTTTGCCTTAAAGATATGGAGGCACTACTTGTATGGCGAGAAGTGTTATATCTATACAGATCATAAGAGCCTCCAATATCTTCCTACTCAGAAGGAGTTGAACTTGAGACAGCGCCGATGGATGGAATTCCTAAAGGACTATGATTGTGTAATTGATTACCATCCAAGAAAGGCGAACAAAGTAGCAGATGCTCTGAGTAGGAAGTCTGCGTATACATTGGCAATGTTAATGGCTAATCTGAGCTTGAAAGATAATGTTCTTGTGGCTGAACTACGGGCGAAACCTGATTTGATACCACAAATACTGGAAGCTCAAAAGTCGGATCCAAAAGTAAGAGAATGGATAAGGAAGATATCAGATGGGAAGCCTACCGAATTTCAACAGAAAGCAAATGGTGGACTGTACTACAAAGATCGACTATATGTACCAACAAAATTGGGTGTACGAGAAATGATCCTAAAATAAGCTCACCATCAGGCCTTTGCTGTCCACCAAGGTGCCACCAAGATGTTTCAAGAGTTAAAAGCAATGTTCTGGTGGCCAGGTATGAAAAGGAGTATAGTCGAATTTGTGGGAAGATGTTTAATATGTCAACAAGTGAAGGCAGAACACCAAGTGCCTTCTGGACTATTGCAACCCATAAGCATACCGGAGTGGAAATGGGATAGGGTAACCATGGATTTCGTGGTAGGATTACCTATGACCAGAGAAAAGCATGATGCTATATGGGTTATAGTTGATCGATTAACCAAGTCTGCACACTTTCTGCCAGTCCGAATGGATTACTCTTTGGAAAGATTGGCATAATTGTATATAAAAGAGATAATAAGGATACATGGTGTTCCTTCATCAATTATATCGGATAGGAATCCTAGATTCACTTCCAGATTTTGGAAGAAGCTTCAAGATGCTATGGGAACCCGATTACATTTCAGTACGGCCTTCCACCCTCAAACGGATGGACAGTCGGAGAGGGTAATTCAGATATTGGAAGATATGCTTCGGTGTTGTATACTTGAATTCGGAGGTAGCTGGGAAAGATACTTGCCACTAGTGGAATTTGCTTATAATAATAGCTACCAAGCAAGTATACAAATGGCTCCTTACGAAGCATTATATGGAAGAAAATGCAGAACACCTCTCTGCTGGACTGAATTGTCCGAACCTAAAGTTGTAGGACCAGAGATGATTCGAGAGACGGAAGAAAAGGTAAAGCTTATTCGAGACAAACTAAAGGAGGCCTCGGATCGTCAAAAGTCATATGCTGATTTGAAAAGGAAGGACATTGAATTTGAAGTCGGAGATAAAGTATTCCTTAAAGTATCGCCATGGAAGAAAGTATTACGATTTGGGCGAAAAGGAAAGCTAACTCCTAGGTTTATTGGGCCGTACGAGGTTATAGAACGAGTAGGCCCAGTAGCCTATAGGCTTGCATTACCGCCGGAACTGGAAAAGATTCATAACGTATTCCATGTGTCGATGCTTAGGAGATACCGCTCAGACCCTTCCCATGTATTAAGGAAAGAGGAAATAGAGGTTAAACCAGACTTATCTTATGAGGAAGAGCCGGTGAAGATATTGGCTAAAGAAGTAAAGCAGTTGAGAAACAAGTCTGTCCCTCTAGTTAAAGTGTTATGGAGAAATCACGCGGTAGAGGAAGCTACATGGGAAACGGAAGAGCACATGAGAAGACAATATCCCTACTTATTCGATACAGGTAAAGTTTCGAGGACGAAACTTTTAAGGGGGGTAGGGTTGTAAGGTCCACAATTATAGGCTAGAATTTTTCGATAAAATTTTTATTCCTTTATTAGAATAGTAAATAGGTTATTAGAGATAATTTAGAACCATAAGACGTGCAACTTGGGTACTAGTGGCATTATAGTAAATATTAGGAACATCCAAGGGCATTTTGGTCATTTTTCCACCTAAGAGGTGATAGAATACATATAAGGAGCTATAGAAAGATTTGGTTATTTCCTTTAATTTCCAAGTTCAAGTGGGTTCAAGGTTAATTTTAAATTAATCTAGGGAAAGGTCAAAGATGGTCAAAGGACCTAAATGAAAAGAAATGAAAAGCCTTCATTAAAATGTAAATAGAATAAAGTTGGTAGTCATGAAATAAAATTATTAGAAAGTCAAAGGACCACTTAGCAATCATTGGAACGATGAAGGACCATGTGGCAATTACCCAAATGAAGACTAGTATATAAGTGGAAGGGATCTAGAAAATTCACCATAATTCTTCACTCTTCAAGAAAGCTTCATCTTCTCCTCTCTAGCAAGCTTGGCCAACCACCCTAAGGAGCACCATAACTCCATTTTTCTTCTTCTACTTCTACCAACTAACTTCCAAATTCCCTTCTCTACCTTCTTCACATCCTAGAAACACCATTCAAGTAAAGAAAACAAGCATAAACAACAAGATTTGGCAAGAATCAAGGTAAGACTATCAAACCCTAGTTTTCATTCATGGGTGATTTGAACTTAGCTTAGCATGGTAATGAGGTCTTGAGGTTAAGGAGATGATTTTAATGGTTAAAAAGCCCTTGGTTATGTTCTTAGTTTTATAGTTATGGTATTAGAAAGAGAAGTACCCAAGTTAGCATGTAAAGTTGATATTAGTGTTGTTTATGGTTGAATCTTGTGAAGATGAATGCTAAAATCTTGTTTTCATGGTTAGTAGAACCAAAGGAAGATCATAAGGAGCAAGAACAAGCCTAGAAGGAAACTCTCAAGTGAGGTTTGTACCCTAAGCCCTAAAGGTTTTGTTGTTGGTTTCATGTTTGATATGATTTGCATGCTAAAATGGTTTCTATGGTGATGTATATAATTGTTTGTTGGTTTAAAAATTTTGATCAATATTTTTGGAAGCATGGACACATGCTATAAAGTTAGTAGAGACTTATTTGAAGTATTTGGCTCTAAGAAATAATAGATTTGTGATGGTTGATGTTTGTTTGAATAAAATGATATGGTTTTGAAAACAATTCCAGCCTACTCCAGAAAATACTGAAACTGTCCTCTAATTTGTTTGAATTTTTAGAAATAGTTAGAAATATAACTAGACCAAGACCTACCGAAATGAAATGTTCCTTTATAAGTCTAGTATGAACGAGTAAAATTTGGTGCTGAGATAATTCCATTTAATACCCTAATTGATGTCAAGAAGGCCATACATGCAGACTGTCCTGAAACAGGGCATGTCTAAAACTTGATACAAACGTGAAAAATAGCTAGAGGCCTATTTGGAAAAAGTTGTTTAAGTGAAAAATGTTGGTTTACATGTGTATTAGTAGACTGGAAAATTTGAAAGTGAAATAAGTTCATTTTGATAAGCCTTTTAATGATAAGAGTCCAATACATACAAACTGTCCCTAACAGGGCAGTTTGGTAACCTAATTTTGTGGCTGACTAAAACCTAAGCTAAAAGACTCAAAATGTACTGAAATTTAAATAGTAGAAAGTTAAGACCTCAAATAAGACTCACACCAAAAATCATGATAATTGGAATTGATTTGATAAGGTTTTAAGTAAAGTGAAATCAGCTCTGTAACACTGTCCAGATTCCAGTGAATCTGGAATGGTGAAAATGAGATGATTAAAAATATTTTGACCTTGAATTAATGACAAGTGAAGCCATCATAACATATAAGGATGAGTTACGAAAATGATAGAAGTGGTTTGAAGTTAATTAAATACCTATAGAATAAATTATGCCAAATCGAATTCGAACTACTCAGTTTGTTTGAAAACTGGAATTGTTACCACTAGATAATAAACTTTTATAACAACACTTTTACTTGATGTTTAGCATAGCATACTTGTATAATGTGAGATAATTTATACATAAATGTAAAGATGACATAAATAGAGATCTTGTAAAAGAATATTTGAAAGAAATGTTTAATTTATGGATGATATTGGATGCTTATGCATCCTATTGGAAATAGAAGTAATGTGATTATTAGCATCGAATTGAATGATGATGGTATCGTTAGTACTTAATAAAAGAATGGTTTAATAGTATAAACATATGAAAGATAAATTGAAGCGATAGCCTTTGTAGAATACCGTTAGAGGATGAAAGGCATGAAAGGCACTTAAAAGAAACTTCACCCTTTGAAAATGAGACGATGATGATGATTCGGCCTTCGGGTCTATCCCTCGGGTCTATCGGCGGCTCTCGGGCCAAAACAGTTCCGTTTCCTCCATAGTTATTCTAAGAGGGCTATCAATAATAAGAAAATGAATAACTAACATAAGTTGTGTTTAAATCTCAAATGATTAAAGGTATAAGGCTAAATGAAATCTTATTGAATAATAGAATATATGAAAATAAATGGATTCCTATATAACTTACTAACCACATGTAAGTTAAACTAACATGAAAATTTACATTATTTGGATTCTTGGAAACTCTAATGAATTTGCCTTTGTAATGATGTTTGGAAACATTTTATGGATTGATCGATCTTGGGTGTACTTGTTTGAATTAATGATTTGTATTGAAAATGAAGGTAAGCATTTGTGTTGCATGCCCCGGGCACGGGTACAAACCAGGCATTGTTGCCTGACGTTTATTTTCTATGTTTTCTTTTTCCTTTATTTAATAACAATCCAGGAAAGGCAATCGGGGAAAACATCAAGGACCACTCTAAGTATGAAGATATGGTTTCAGGAAAAGACTAGGGCAGGTTACCATGTGAAGCAAATGAAATTTTTAAGAGAAGGAATGATGATAAGTAAAATGCATGTGACATGTACAGTTATATGCATAATCTGAATGCGTACTTGTATATTAAAGAAAAGTTTGATGAACTGATGAAGATTTGGCCTACGGGCTAAAGTGTAACTTGTTATATGGATACTTGATATGTAAATTAAATACTTGTATTGTATAAAGAATGTTACTAGTATGTACATATAATTAATGTTTTGATGTATGATTCGAATAACAGATTATTAATATATGACATTAGTAAATGGTTAATTAATTGATAAATATAATTCGATAAGGTGACGTTGGTCTCTTATCGGGTTAATAATCGGATAAGGGTCCGACGTCACAGATATTTCCACTTGGCATGCTAGACTTGGTCATATAGGACAAGATAGAATGAACAGATTGGCAAAAGAGGGGATTTTAGGATCTTATAATAAGATCTAGTTGTCAGTCTGTAATCATTGCCTAGCTGGGAAGGCCACTAGAAAACCTTTTGGAAAGGCAAATAGGGCCACTTTTCCTTTGGAGATAGTTCATTCAGACATATGTGGACCTATGAATGTTAGGGCTAGAAGTGGTGCATCATATTTCATTACCTTCATAGATGACTTCACTTGTTTCCGTATAGTCTATCTAATCTCCCATAAGTCTGAAGCTTTAGATTGCTTTGGAAAATTTTTGGCTATGGTAGAGAATCAATTAGATAGGACTGTTAAAGTGTTGCGCACTGACCGAGGCCGAGAGTATCTATCTGACCAATTTAAGACGTTGTGTTAGGAGAAAGGTATAGTGAGACAGTTGACTATTCTTAGGACTCCTCAGCAAAACAGAGTTGCCGAGAGGAGGAATAGAACACTGTTAGAAATGGTACGATACATGATGGCACAAGCAAATCTTCCAATATCTTATTGGGGAGATGCACTTCTGACATCAACCCACATATTAAATAAGGTTCCAACGAAATCAGTGACTACTACACCTTATGAGTTATGGACGGGTAGAAAACATGACCTCTCCTATTTGCGACCTTGGGGGTGCGCGTGTTATGTACATGATCTTTCTAGCCCATATGGGAAGCTAGGTGCGAGGGGTAAAAGATGTATTTTCATAAGATATCCCGAGCAATCCAAAGGATATGTACTAATAGGAGAAAATTCAGATGGTCTCATTTCTAAATTAGAGTCACGTGATGTTGTGTTCCTTGAGAATGAATTTCCCAAGAGGGGTGAAGTAGAAAGAGAGACTTCCTTCTTTAAACAAAACGAATCAGAGAACTTAGTTCCTCCACAGATGGATATTGATCCTAGTGGGAGTGAACCAGTGCCTGAAGAATCAACTCCACTGGTACATGACATTGGGAGTACGCAGATTCCTGATCCTTCGATGCCTGAGCCATCGAATCGAAGAAGTACAAGAGTCCCCATTCCCCGACGACGTTATGAGATTGAAGGGGAAATGTTCATGATGGCTTCACACGATGGTGATGAACCAAAGAACATAAAAGAAGCTCTCAATTCACCCGTCAAGGATCTATGGATGAAAGCCATGGAAGAGGAAATGAAATCGATGAAAAGTAACCATGTCTGGGACTTAGTTGACTTACCGCCAGAACGTAGAGCCATCGGAAATAAATGGGTCCTTCGCGTTAAACGGAAGGCTGATGGTTCAATCGAGAGATACAAGGCAAGATTGGTGGCGAAAGGCTATACACAACTAGAGGGCATAGATTATGAGGAGACGTTCTCACCTGTGGTGAGATTCGCTTCTATTCGCCTAATCTTGGCCTTAGTCGCACATATGGACTTAGAATTGCATCAAATGGATGTCAAGACCGCTTTCCTCAATGGAGGACTGGAGGAAGAGATTTACATGGAACAGCCTGAGGGTTTTATAACTAAAGGCAAAGAAAAGAAAGTGTGTAAATTCTTGAGGTCAATTTATGGACTCAAACAATCCTCCAGGCAATGGTACCTGAGATTTCATGACTCGGTGTTGTCATATGGTTTCCGAATGACACAAGAAGACCATTGCATTTATGTGAAGAAGTCCAGTGACGGTTTTGTGTTACTATCATTATATGTAGACGACATTCTCTTAGCTTGCAACAACAAAGACATTCTATTGTCAACGAAGAACTGGTTGTCGACAACTTTTGAGATGAAGAACATGGGTGAGGCTGCCTATATATTAGGAATCAAGATTTGAAGGGATCG
This sequence comes from Cardiospermum halicacabum, assembly GCA_031304145.1. Taxonomy (NCBI): domain Eukaryota; kingdom Viridiplantae; phylum Streptophyta; class Magnoliopsida; order Sapindales; family Sapindaceae; genus Cardiospermum; species Cardiospermum halicacabum. Next base: position 11,071,535 of record CM062389.1, read on the forward strand.
AAGTAAGAGGCTATTGGCTTTATCGCAAGAGCTCTACATTCAAAAGATCCTTGAACGTTTTCATATGGCTAATTGCAAACCTATGGATACTGTAGCGTCGAACCCCCGCCCCGGTTGAGAACGTAGCGGGTGCCCGAACCGCCACATTAACGATGCAGTTGCGACTTACCATTTAGGAACATTTCAAAAGTCGATTAGTTTATATGATATTTGTGCGGAAAACGAATAAAGATGTTACTTTATTGAACATATGATACTTGGTTTAAATCATACATAGATGATATTTAGAAATTCCAAATGAATAAAACATCTTTTACAACTATACGTCAAATATATTATAAGCTCATTTACAAATATGATAAAATTCTAAAATACATGTATGGGTCATTACAACATTAGTGAACTTCACCATGAGAGCTCAAATACCACATGCCTTGCTCGATCGAACCTGAAACACAATTTACGGGGAAAAAGAAAAAGAAGAAAGGGTCAGGCACACGCCTGGTTCGCATCCCATGTCCCAAACAAGGACACGCAAATGCTCTTACCTTTTTGTCAATATGCAATGCTTTAACACACAATGCAATTCTAATGTGAGCATCTCTAAGCTCACCTTAACTCATAAAAGTCAAACAGAACCAATTCCTAGCAATCATTCATGCTAGTGTATCATTCGAGGCATGCTATGTCACACATTCATGCTCATTCTATGGTTTACCAATCATTAAGATTAATCTCATTTCTCCTTAACGTTAACCATATGTATCCATCAATCAATAATGCGATCAATACGATAATCAAGACAATCGAGTCAATCAAGACAATCATTTCAATTAAGTCATCAAGACGATCAATTTGATTAAGTGAATCAATATAATTACCTCATGACGACCAATCATTACAAAAGAATTGTGAGCCAAACTCCGCTTAGTCCAAACACCTCGACTTAAGAAGATCACCAATCAATTCAACAATCGAAGATTTCAATCTTTAATCAATAGGGTTTAATCATGCCACGATTATATTCAATTTTTAAGGTTTTAAACACATTACCAAACTATGTCGAATTGCCTACCGATTTGTATATCGAATTACAATTCGGTAACACATGAAATGCAGCAGTACGCCCCTGACCGAATTCAATACCGAACTATATGTCGAATTACAGTTCAGTGACTCTAATACATGTCTGGAAATACCTCTGTTCGAGCTCACTACCAAATTGTATACCGAATTACAATTCGGTAACACACAATTGAAAGACAAACCCTCTGACCGAGCTACATACCGAGCTCCCTACCGAATTATAATTCGGTAACCCATGAAGATGACAAATATGCTCTCTAACCGAACTCGATACCGAACTAGACACCGAATTACAGTTCAGTGTCAAATAACAATTAAAAGATACAAGGTCATTTCTTGAACAAGAAACAATCAACAAATTGACCACATTGCAAGTTCTCATGTTACAAGACTTCATGGTTTTTAAATACCTTTAAAGATACTTCGTCGACAAGATATTCGATAACAAAATAACTTTTCAAAAATGGTCACAAGTAGGTGAGTTTACTAGCATTTAAATATACTCGTGAAAGATTCAAAAAGTTTCGGAAACGATTCAATCAAGAGGTTTTTAATTCAAGAATTTCGATTTCTAAATATAGGATGTTTCGTACATTTAAAGAAGATTGAAATCCTTGCAATATCATTGATTTATTTCTATAATTTCAAAATATATAGCAATTAAAGGATATCGTCACAAATTCATAGCAACAAACGGGACTCAATTTGGAGTCCAGATACAAAACTTATACTAGTTACACGTATTTTTCCAAAAGCTGAAATTTACGAACACTTGAAGGAGATTTAAAATCTGGATATAAATATGATCATATTATCAAAATCTGAAGACATAGTTGAAAAATAGACTTAATGACGAATTCATAGCCGCAAACGGCACCTAAATCGAAGTTCGGATGAGGGAGAACGAAGACCGACAAATTGGAAAGGTAATATTGTGGCGCTCTAGGAGTCCATCCGCGGGCAGCGTTGGCTGGCGGCGGACGAAGGAAAATTTGGCAGCGAATGACGCGGCGCTCGCTGTCCTCGTTGGCTGCCACCATCCGCTGGCAGCGGACAAGGAAAACTTGGTAGCGGACGTGCCCTGTCTTGGGCAGAATAGTGACACTTCTCAGGTCACCATCTGAGTGATTTGCTCAGTTTCAAAACCCGACCAAACAACATCGGAATGCAACCAAATTTTAAACACATCATCTATGCATATCAAACAATACATACAAACAATCCATTTGTCAAGAGACCCAACCATTTGGGCGAATGAAACTGAATAAGTTGCCTATTTGGTCAACTTGTTGCAGCAGCAACACAAGACAACAATTTCCAATTTTCAAGTTCCTACTTATTCCACCATTTCAATACCAATTCAAGTAAAACCAACATTTAACAACCAAGTTAACAACAAGTTGATTATTAGAAATTCAATATGATTCCCCAATTCATAATTTAGCCAATTAAGCTAACAAAGACCCATTCAAACTTGACAAAAACATATTAGGATCACACCACTAGACAAGAGTATTGTACTAAGGGTTGGCTCACTAAACAAACATTCCAAAGCATCAAGATTATGCACAAGACATGTCATAATCTCTTAGTCAAGTTCATTAGTCATCTTGATTACCAAGCATGTTCATATCAATTCCAAATTTCCAATATCCATAACAATGTCATTTTGTTATGAAGTTCATTAGGAAGTCTTTCCTACTACCTAACCAATTTCCTCATCAAGTTATCATCAAGTTCAAGTTCAAGTTTAAGAACCTTTTCAAGTTCATTAGCAAGACAATATCAATACATCATCAAGATCATCATCAACGACATTTCAAGTTCAATATGAAGCAAGTTTAAAATATTGCAAGTTCTAAACAATTCAAGTTCCAAAACATTTGAAGTTCAACATTCAAGTTCAAACAATCCAAGTCCAAATATTTCTAGTTCAAAAACAGTTGACAAGTTTAGTTTCCATAATATATGACCAACCAATTTCAAATACTCAACAATCAAGTTCAATAGACACATTACTCCATTTTTAAGTAATCGCCCTTAATTCTAGCTTGATTAGTGAAAACTGGACGTTAGGGCCGAAGCCATCGTTTTAGAGCCAAGCTCTCGTTGGGGTCCGAAGACCAATAATCCGTAGAGCCGATTTACTCTCCCTCGAGTCGGTCATCTACCTTTAGATTCGTTCGTTAGGCCAAAAGGTTGTGGTGCCGTCACACCCGTTAGGAGTCGTCACTCAATTCGTTCGTTTTTTGCCCCAATGCCAATTTATCGTTCATGTATACACATGTTGAGAATTCTCATTTTTCCCTATGGCATGCCACTACATTCGCTAACTAGCTATAATAAGGGCAATTATCCGTTTTAGTGATTCAACCACAATCACACATTTATCCTTTCTTTTAAAACTTTCGTTTGCACATTTGACCTCTTAGAGGTACCAAGACAACATTGTCATTTGAAATCATTTAGCCACAAGGCGAACACATATGCACTTTCACATAGTCATAGATGCAATATGTTCATAATTATCAAGTCATGTATACAACCAACTTGTCTTACCAAACACATGTCAACACCATTTCAAGCATCCACAATCAAGAGCGGAAGGATAAGTCTCTAACCTATGCCATTCAATATCCGCAAACAATGTGGACTCGGTCCACCCAAAACTTAAATTCCCAAAGCAGCGCCTAGCATGATTCTACATGCGTTACATACATGCTCTAGCGTCTTAACATGCAAGTATGCTCATCATATCAACTTTTGGTTGGTTATCTTATTTAACCAATTTCATGGCATAATTACAAGTAAACAAATATTCAATGCATCAACCAATAACAAACAAGTGTGTAGGGCTAAAAACGGAAATACGAACCTCCCATCCGTCGATCCACAAGTTAGAAAGCCGCTCCCGTGAGAGTTTCCACTTGTTCTAAGCCATCACCAATATACAACTATCACACTACAACCATAATATCATCACAATCATAATCACAAGACTCCAACACAATTCAATCATCACATAACATAGCTATTAAGGGCATTAACACAAATAGATGAGATTAGGGTTCTACAAATGGGTTGGAAAAAATCCAAAATCATTTATTAACATCCTAGGATCATTATTTAACAATATTTATCCAACAAAAATCATTTCTCCTCAAGCAATAACAAAACAACAATAGTGAAAATTAGGGCTTTTAACATCTAAACTCTAATGGAAGCTAGGGCATATGTTTAACACTTAAAATCAACTCAAAAACAATTTATAAGCATCATGAAACAAAACCTATACCATTAATTCAAAAACCATCAAGTGTAGAGAGAGAAGAGATTTTTACCCATGAAAAATATAGCTTTCAAAACTTCCAAATAGCATTCAATGACCTCCTTGAATGTTGTTGATGAAACTAATGTGAAAATTTGTGGTGGTTGGAGTGATTAAATGAGAGAAATAAAAGCTAGAGTTTTGGCCATGGAGAATATAAGGATACATATGAGAAGGGGGAAGAAGAAGAATAGGGGAGAATGAGTGAGTGTGGTGGTGGGTGTGTGTTCTTATACACACATGTGGGCTTTAGTTTTAGATTGGGCCAAGTTTGGGCCCAATCCAATTCCGAGCCCGTTTTCCACCAAAACTCAATTCCGACTTTTCTGTACTTCTCCAAAAATTTATTTTCAAGTTTTGAATTAAAAATCACCATCGATTTCAAAAATCCGAACTTTTCCGCTAAGAGGGATAAAATTGTAATTTTGCCAAAATTTGACGTTTAGATTCAAAATTCATAATTTTCCAAGTCTAAAAATAATTTTGACTCCATGCTTCCAATTGAATCAAGTTTTATCCTAAAATCCCAATTCTGATTTCAAAGTCCGTTTTTGAATATTTAATTTCAAATTAAATAAAGGTTTTTTTGATCCTAGTATTTTCTCTTCAAAATAATTTTTCTAATCTCATCATTGCCCTTTATAGTATTTCAACTTATTCCGAAGTGGAATGTATCGAAAATCAAACATGTAAGAATTTCAAATTGGCCCTAACTTCTAGGCCCAATTTGCGGACGTTACAGATACACCAATTGCAAAATGGCAGACTTTGAGTCTTGAAATGTTCCCTAAAACTCCGCAAGAGCGTGAGAAGATGCAGAAAGTTCCATATACAAATGCCATCGGCAGCCTGATGTATGTTATATTGTGTACAAGACCCGATATCTGCTATGCAGTAGGACTGGTAAGCAGGTATCAGTCTAATCCAGGACAAAAAGCATTAGATTGCTGAGAAACGAATTCTAGCATATCTAAAAGGAACCTCAGATTAAGGTCTATGTTACCAAGGTGGTGAAAGCCATCTATTGGGTTACACTGACGCTGATTGGGGTGGCGACTTGGATGAGAGGAAGACAACTTCGTTTTGTGCCTTCATTCTGAGTAATGGAGTAATCTCCTAGCGTAGTAGATTTGCATAGCGTTCCCACCATGGAAGCATAATTTGTAGTCTGCTCGGTGGCAATGCATGAAATTGTTAGGCTCAAAAGGTTTATAGACGACCTGCATGATAGTGAGCCAAAGCTAGTCACTGTATACTGTGATGGTAAGACAGCTATTGCCTATACTAAGAATGCGAAAATACCTTAGTAAGTTTAAGCACATTAAGACTAAGTACCACTTTGTCAAGGATGTAGTGACAAAGAGAATAGTAGCAGTCATGGATTGTTATGTCTATGTTTTATTTAATAATTGTTTATCTTCATGTGTTTCTGGCATATAGAGAGTTGATTCATCCGAGAGTATGTCGTCAGGTTTGAGAGACTTGCGCAGTTGCCTTGATTATCCGGTGATAATGCAAGATGAGCTCTATACAATTATGTTCTGAATGGGAGTTTCATGAATTAAGAGGTATACAATGATTGCCTTGACGTGGTCGTCAAGATGAGATTCTCCAACATGGATTGAGAATCGCTCATGAGAACCACAATCATGAGACCTGACTAGCCGGACTAGACTTTTGAGTCATCACACTTAGGAAAGTGGGAGTGATCAAGTCTGAGGAATAGCTTTGTGCTATCATCCGGACAATGAACTATCATAATAGACATACGCGCCTAATGTAGAGGCAAGGTTCATTTTCGCGCATGCTTTTATACCGTGCAAGCTATAAGTTGACCCTATGGGAGATAAGTTTGAGAACAATCCCTACTCCTTATCGTGCAAAGTCCCATATTTATTTATCCTTAGTACAATCTCTTTTGTATCCGGGGTGTTGGGGTAATGACTGTGTCATTGGCGTGTCTTTCTATGGCTACGGTAAATTTGGCCTATGTGACATGACCGTGATGTCGGTTACTTTCATCGACTTTTGGGACAAGAGCAAATTGGAAGACTCTGATTGTATTCACACTATTTAAATCACACGCTAACGGACTGTGGTTCTTGAGAACACAGTTTTGATTAGAAGTACTTCAAAGTTTTCAAAACATTGGTTCGTTTGGGACCGAACATGTCTGAAGTGAATTCAAATCATGGTAGTCTGGGATATGAAGTGAATTTTGAGATTGTTCTTCTTTATTGAAGAAGCTGGTTCATTTGGTCACACCGGTTATTTGCCGTATAAAACCAATTGATTGAACGACGTGTGCTTTCTCTGTTTAAGCCTTGACAGTCCTTAGTGGGTTGTGCCTCTATTGTGTGAGTGGGAGAATGTTGGACTTGGGGCTTATATGGATTGGCCGAAGCCTCATATTGATGTGGGCTTGGGGCCATTGGGCCTGGGTGATTGGTCCACCCAATAAAGGCCCAACCCAAGTCACTTACTTGTCCATTAAGCAATGGATAGTAAGATAACAATCTGATAAGAATTCATATTTGAATTCAAATGAGTTCTAGTTTAAGTGAACTAGCCAAGGACTACTATAAATAGAGTCCTCCTCTCATTCATTCAATCATCCCAAAAACTTCACATCTCAGAGCGTTCTCTGAAACATGAATTGCAAACAGTGTTTGCAAAGTGAAACCTACTCCAAGGTTTCCAAGAGTTTAAGTTTTGAAGAGATTCCGCCGTTCATGTTCTAGAATAACAATTGGGGTTCTTAGCCGGTGAACTGAATGGTATTTTCAGGAGATTTATCATCGACCAATTGACAGTAATCTCTCTTTCCTTTTCCGCTTATTGTTTGTATGTTGATTGCGTAGTATGCATATAGGATCAACATTAGTCAATTCCCTCTTTCATTTTCTCTTTGATTCGCACTATCTAGCGTTTCCGATGATCAAATTACTATCAATAAATTGTGTTATATAATTTGAAGAATTTGAGATATAATAGAAGAAGGTGAGTCTACTGGTCTCTTGAGTACCAGATCTAGAGGTAGCATTATCAAGGTTGATAATATGGACTATAAAGTTGTTAAAAACCATGTTGTTGCAATACACAACAAAGATAATGAAATACTTTGAATGAAATAACTCTCTGTTTTGTATATTATTGATGACAATAATGTCTTCTTTGTATAAGCAAATTACAGAATAGAAAATAAGATACGACTCTGCCACTAATTTCCTAAAATAATGGGTACTAACTTGAACAAGTAAACAGCAACAAACTAGAACTCAACTTCCGAAATAACAAGATATTATTCTCAATATTTATTCGAATCATATTTCAACACTCCCCCGTGATTCGAAATCACAAACTCCTGATAGTTCTTTGAAATAGAGAAACTTAACTTTGGCAATGCTTTTTTAAAGATATCGGCAAGCTGATTGTGTGTGTGCATAATTGTATCTCCACCACTTTTCCAGTAGCTAAATCTTTGATGAAATGCAACCCCGTATCAATATGCTTTGTTCTACTATATGAAGAGATACATTTTTAGTCATGAAATTAATGAATTTATTATCATCGAATATAATAGTTGTCGTATCTTGTTGTTGTTATAACTCACCAAGAATGCCTTTAACAATACTGCTTGACATGCTACAAAAGTAAGTGCAATAAATTCTGTACTAGATAAAACAGTTATAGGCTTCTTCCTTGAACTCCATGCAATAACACCAGATCCTAAAGTAAATACATGGGCAGGGTTGTTTCATTTATCGTCGAGACAACTCCCATAATCAGAATCTGAATATCCAAATAACTTGCCATCACTTGGAACACTGTTTTTGTTTGAGTACCATATTCCAAAGCCTACAGTGTCAGCTATGTAATGCAAAACCCATTTTTTTTCTCTAAAATGGGTCTGTGATGACCTCTCTGTATACCTTGAAATCACACTTAGAGAAAAATGTAAATTCTGGGCGGGTGTGAGTCAAATAAATTAATCCACCAACCAGACATCCATAGGAAGTAGGATTTGTTGTTGCTATTTCATCATTCCTTATCAATTTCTCATGAACTTGCAAATGAGTCATGACCAGACTGCAGTTTATCATTTCAAACTTCTTCAGTAACTATTTTGCATATCGCTATTGCTTTAAAAAGTTTCCATCAATTTCTTGTACCACTTCTAATCCGAGGAAATAACTTTAAGCTCTCAAATCAGTCATCTAAAACTCTATTTGCATATGAGATTTGAATTCATCAATAAGAGTTTGAGAATAACTTGCATATGTCATGTCGTTGACATAGAGGCACACCATCATAAAATCTCCACTTTCATTCTGCTTGGCATATAACGTTGGATCTTGCTCACTTCTTTGAAGCCTAAGTGCTAGAAAGTAACTTCCAATCCTACTATACCATGTCCTTGGAGCTTGCTTCAAACCATATAAAGATTTTTGTAGTTTGTAGACTTTATTTTTTGCTCCATTAACTTGGAATCCAGCAGGCTGCTCCACATATACTTCTTCATTAAGTTCCTTATGAGGAAAGCATATTTGAAGTCGATCATGGATAATCTATTTTCTTGAACAAATACCCGTAATGGACCACAAAACCATCAGTTGGCTAATTAGCTTGAACCTTCTCTCACACTTTAGCTAAATCCTCATCTTTATCATATAGGTCTTGCAACGATTCAAAACCCACAACTTCTTGACTAATAATTAGCAGTAATGCAGCCCTTCTGCTTAATGCATATGCTACCACATTGCTAGAGCCAGCCTTGTATTTTAGCACATAGTTAAATGCCCCAAAATAGGCTGTTCATCGTGCATGCATCTTACTTAAATTTTGCTGGGTTTAAAATAGACTAAGGCTTGATGATCAGAATGAATAATGAATTCACACGCTAGTAAATAATGCTCCCACGTCTTAAAAGCTCTAAAAATAGCGTATAATTCTTGCTCATAAGTAGACCACTTCTGCCTAGCATCATTTTATTTTTCACTAAAATATTCTATTGGCCTAGCAGCTTGAGATAATTCACACACCTGATTCCAACACCACATGCATCATAATCAATCTCACATAGTTTATTGAAATCAGGTAAAGCAAGTATAAGAGCTGAAGTAACCTTATCTTTAATTTTAATAAAACTTTGATTTGCTACTTCGATTCAGGTGAATTTCTGTGCTCATTCCTTCTTTAGATAATCTGTAATGGGCACTATGATGCTGCTAAAATTTCTGATAAAACGCCTATAGAATGTAGCCAGACCATGGAAGCTGCGAACCTCAGTAAAGGAGGATGGAATTGTCCAATTTTGAATTGTCTCAATCTTCTTCTAATCAACAGGAATAACTTTGGTGCTAACAATAAATTCGAGGAATAAAACACGATCCGTAAGAAAGAAAAACTTCTTTAAATTGATAATCAGTTCTTCTCTAGGGCTGTCATAACCTTACGTAGGTGTTCTAAATGTTCTGCCTTACTACGACTAAAAATCAAAACGTCATCAAAGTAAATAACTACAAATTTACGAAGAAAAAGACACAAAACTTGATTCATCAGTCATATAAAAGTGCTAGGCACATTAGTTAACCCAAATGACATAACTAACCATTCATATAGACCTTATTTGGTTTTAAATGCAGTCTTCCATTCATCCCTTTCTCTGATCCGGACCTGATGGTAACCACTTTTAAGATCTATCTTAGAGAATATTATTGATCCGAAGAACTGATCTAGCATGTCTTCTAAACGCGGGATTTGGAATCGATACACTATAATAATCTTGTTAATAACACGATTGTCTACACACATCCTCTATGAGCCATCTTTCTTTGGAACCAGTAAAGCAAGTACTCCATATGAGTTGATACTTTCTAGAATATGCTCTTTCTTTAGCAGTTCATTCACTTGTTCTTGCAAAATTTCACTCTCATTCGGGCTCATCTTGTAATAGGGCAAATTAGGGAGTTTGGATTCAGGAACAAAGCCAATCTGATGTTGAATCTCCCTCATAGGTGGCAGTTTCGAAGACTCCATAGCTATATTTGGAAATTCCTCTAATGAAGTCTTAATAGGCGCTGGAACGGAAACATCTTCTTTTTTCGAATTGGTTTCAAGATCAATGCCTAAGCTCCTGTAGAGGCTTCCATATTCCCCAAGAATTCCATCTAATTTGCATAAACTGCTATTATCGAGTTTCTCTCCACTTTAGGATTCTTCACATTCCTACAAGGCGGAATGGTGATTCGTTTTCTATTGCACATAAAGCGATAGGAATTCCTCTTTCCTTTGTATATTGCACATACATCAAACTTTCAAGGACAATCTAAGAGCACCCCACATGCATCCATGTCCACTACATCAAATGTAATTGTCTCAAAATAAGTCTTACCAACGAGATAGGGACATTACAGATCCGATTTACCTCAGCAGTCGGCCTATCCTTGATCCATCCGACTTTATAAGGAGTCGGTGCGGTGATATAGTCAATCGCCATTTTTCACCAGCTATTTGTTAATCTGGTTTTCATAACTCCAGCTGTTAATTATCAGTTTGCAAACATCCTCTCACACTTTACACTTGGCCTAAAATATCCTCCTCCTTTGAGTATCATCTTCCTACTTCAGTGAACACAATACTTTCTTTACCACAAAGGTGACTTCTCCATCACTGTCACCAGTAATAGATTCACCATCATCACTTTCTGGTTCCTTTTCTTCAACCTTATCGACAACGTGAACCTGCCTGCCGAGTATCTCGCTCTAGACATTTATCTGATCGATGACTAGAATGCCTGCAACGGTAACACATATCTCCTTAATATTTCTGATACGCATTTGAGCGACAAGTTTTTTCGTTCACCTTCACAAGTCTCTTTCCCCTAGTGTCATTCTCATCCTCCTCAGTTAGTCTATTTTCTTTAGATTCACTAGTCTTCGAAGCCTGTCCAGAATTTTTATAAGATTTTCCAATTGAACCAGACCCCTTGTAATTATAATTACGGTTAGTCTATTGTTTGGGTCCTATTCAATTCATTCTTCTATTTGCTTCGCCATCTGAATAGCAACCCTCTTTAATAATGCGCGACTTGTTGGTTTCGTTCTGGCAATTATCGCATCTGGACTACAACCTCAAGAATTCTTCAGTATACTCATCAACCTTTCTTATTTTTCATACAATCGTGATAACTATTGTATACAGTCTACATATGATCACTAGGTAAAAAGCATTATTCAATCATCTATCTCATTGTAATCCAATCCTGAACTGGTCCGAGCCTCTTACGATAGCCATCTCTTACCACAGATTGCCACAAGACAGTGGCAACCCCTTCAGTTTGTAAGCCACAATCGTGACTCGCTGCTCCTCTTCTACATTCATAATTTTGAGAAGTCTCTCTACCTCTGCTAACACGTCTATCACAGCCTCAACATCTAATGTTTCGGAGAATGTCTACATATTTATTTTAATTTTGTATCCAGCATTATGATGATCAAAATTGTGGTTACATCAATTTCGCCACTCTTCTTCTCGCCTCTTTAGATCTCCCATCTCTCAATCATACCTATTGTGATCTCTTCTCTCATGATCACGGCTTTCCTCTTCACGCCCCTGATCCTCGAGATTCTCTCGGCGATTACGTGACATCTATTATTGATCATCTCCACCACTTGAGTGAGTTGATCATTAATCTTATTCATGGTCTTCTCTAATGCAGTAATACAACCATTATTTTCTGTAGAGGAACAATGCTCTGATACCAACTAACGCAGAACAAAAGTGTAAAAAAGATTGTTTAGACTCGATCACGAGTTTTGGTAATCAATTTTGATTGACAATGATGTCGATAAACCCTAATCCAAGGGAATGACAAAGACAAATCTCAAACTGAGAGAAAAGTATAATATTATTTCTTGATAAGGTTTAGAATAACATAAGATGTTTTTATAGTGCAAAAGAAACCTAAAAAATGGAAACCCTGCTAGAAACAGAAACCCTAAAACTAGCAAAAATAGAAAAAGTCAAAATAAACCTTGTGGGTCTTTGGCATCCTCTTGCAATTTGAAAATCGTCTGTCTCACAATTTTCTTTCTAAAAAGCTATTGCAGGCCCCAAACGGACTACAAACAAATATTTTAGGCCATTCTCAAGTTGCCTTAGAACGATCTAGACCTTCCATGTAGTCCAATACAAATATGAACCAAAATTATTCCCCTCCACTTGAAAAAAACTCGACCTCGAGTTGTCATCAGAAGGATAGTAAGGATAAAGATCCGCCATGTTAAACGTTTTAGATATCTTCATATGGTCAGGTAGGTTTAAAACGTACGCATTGTTTTTTATCTTCTAGATGATGTGAAAGTGGCCAATCATTTTAGGGTCCAACTTTTGCTATCCACCGCCATGCTCCTTCTACAGATATACCATCACTTAATCGCCAACATTAAAGGACTTAGAACGTCGGTGCTCATGAGCAGCAGTTTTATACTTCGAATTTGCTTTTGAAATATATTGAAGTACCTATTGAAAAACGTCAATCGCTCTGACACTAGGTTCTTAGCGGCAATACTCTTTCTAAATCATGCAGTTAAAGCGATAAGGTCAACGGTTTGAGAACCCAGTTTTCTGTAGACGACTACAAATGGAGCTATCTTAGTGGAATTGTTGATGGCACTATTATAGGCGAATTTTGCCTTGGCTAGAGCAAGATCCCAAGCTGTCTTCTTGTCATTGCAGATACAACAAAGCAGATTCCCTAGCGAGCTATTCACCACCTCTGTCTGTCCATCACTTTGAGGTGGTATTAAATACCACTTTTTCGTCCGATGCTATTAGATCTACCTAGAAGTATTAATTCGAGCAATTTGGATGGTTCGTATGAAGTTCGGTTCTGTTTAATTGGTTTTTTTTCTCTCACACAGCCTGCCCAAACCCAAACCAAAACCACAAAAATGTAAAACCGAACCAAACCAACCGAATAAGATTTCGGGTGAATTGGTTCGGTTTAGGGTTTACCCAAATTAATTGTAAAAAAAAATTCACCCTACAATACATTTAAATAAAATTAAAATTTTTATAGAATTTTAAAAAATAAAAAAATAATAATTTTTTTAAGTTACATAATAACTTGAATATATTTATAATATATATATATATTTGTATATATCGGTTTGATGTCTCTCCGAATGAAGTCATTTTCCATTTGAACATATTCCATAACAGCGTGAATGAAATGACATACAAATATTAGCATATTACAGAAGAAAACGAATAAAGAACCTATAACAAAACATCCATATGCGCAATAATAGGTCATTGAAAATTTTGAGTGGAAAATAAAAAACACAACATAACATGACATAAGTATATTCGTTATTTTTAGTTGTTATTATCAAATAAAATCACTAAATAAGCATACTAAAAAAAATCTATATAGCTATGTGGCTGGTGGTTGTAAAGAGAGACAATTTTATACGTTAAAATGGTCATGTCTTTTTTGCACTTATTTAATATCCACCTGCAAAGAACATAAGATAATTACTTGCATAGGTAATAGCATCCTGCAAATTCAATCAAGTGCAAATTTACACGTCATTATATGCCAAACCATAGAGAATGATGGTTTTATGTCAAGTTAAATTAAGTATCATACTCCATAAAATCCACAAAATAGTAATAATAATCATGTAAATCACAAATTAAAGATAGAATCTCTATTGTCACCGACGTTCTTCATGCTTTGCTCATGGCAAATTCAAATTTAATCCACTTTCTTTTACTTTTATTTCTACAGCTTTAAGAATGATGGGTTTTAGAAAAAATATTGAAAATGATAACAGAGAAAGAGACAGATAAAAAAAGCAGAGACTAGTGTAGGTAGTGTGTGAAGTATTGGAATACAGCTTTACTAGATTTTGTACACAGGTCATGCCTATTTATAGGCATGATAAGTAGGTTCATCACCCACATTAATTCTTCTAGAAGCTAAGAAGTAGTTTCTAACCGACTTGGACAATATAGAATCTACATGATACAATTCTTCTAACTTCTTTCTGATCTATCTAAAATATTCCTATATGCAATATTCTAGAAATAACATCACTTCTTTTAACCAAAAAAAAAAGAGCAAAAAAGTATTAAAAATACTATAAAAGTAAAAACTATATATAAAAATTATGTATAAATTTAAGATATAGTAATTCAAAACCTTCTTCAATTGGTCGAAGTTCTTTCTAAGCTTCTTCAACATCTAACAACACAGATTCACTAGGTTCACGAGGCTAATTTTGAGCGCAAATTAAACCTTGAGCTACCCCTTGGAGTTAAAGAACTTTTAGAAGAATTCAATACCCTCCCACTTGTGCTAAAAACAGATGCAGATGTGATGACAGATATCGGAATTGTTAATACATCATAAGCTATAATAGAAAGAATAGGAAACCTTGGACTATTGACCTTCCACCAATTCAAAATATCAAATTTCTTGTTATTATCTTCAACCTCCTCATTTAAAAATTTTATAAATTCGGATTTAAAATCCTTTCCACCAAGTGCTATTTTCTTCCTTTTCAAGGCCATTCTAAAGTTTTCTCCCAAGCCCATTGAAGGTTCAATGTAAACAAGCCTAACCCTTTTTCTCTGAGAAAGAAGAGTGAGATGATAGGGAATGAGAAGAAGAAGGAGCATGAATCCTCATATAATCACCATACAACGCATATAACGCAGATTCAATATATTCTTTTTTTGTTTTGCTATGCATTGTCTACATAATTCAGATAAAATAAATTTCAAGTAATCCAATTTATTTCTTGGATCTAAGGCACAAGCAATATAAAGAAGAACATTCACATATGTAATGTTACCATAATATTCAGCAAACTTCTTCTTCGTCATTTCTACCACAATCATCAAAAGAATCATTAATAGTTTTCTTTATTAGAACCTCAATGCAAGTAATATTGTAAAAAATGAATTTGGAGACACAAATTTAGTATAAGAAACCTTCAATGTAAACTCATAAAAAATTATTAAGAATTGTAGTTAACCTCCTTACTTCTACCCAATCAATAGAAGTATAGGCAGCCCAGACCCTGCATTTTTCTCCCTAAGGATGTGTTTGGTTCATGTCCTAACTAGAGGAGACGGAGTACAAACACATAGGTCTCCGTCTCCGAACGTGTTTGCTATCCGTCTCAATTCCATTTTGTCTCCATCTTCGGTGTACAAGATACAAAATTTTTGTACTCTTTCAAACTGAGATACAATTTTTTTGGAGATAGGGACAGAAACTGGAAAGTAAAAAATACCTCCATCATCTTCATCAATTCCAGATGTGTAACAAGAAGAAAATCACCTTCCATCACCAATATTGAGAATATATTAAAATTTGGGGTAATTTGATCTTTATAACACTTTTTTCAATTTTGTCCCCCCCTTACCAAACATTGTTTTATTCTGGAGACAAATACAAACTTTCAATTTTGTCCACTACAACCAAACACTCCTAATTTATGTATTGTCTCCTGTCTCCAGCAGGGTCACTGGAACTAAACGCAACATAAGAACCTTCTTCAGAGTCTCCCTAATATGTGATCAACCGACTCATGCCTTTTAAAAAGCCATTTCATACACTTGAGCAGTTTGCAACATAAAAAATATGGAATTGTACCTTGTAGGGACATCTAACACCAAATTTTCAGAGCGGTTACATTTTTCAATTTCAGAGCTGATATACTTTACAGCAGCTGTAACTTTTTCGACAAATTCACTCATATAATCCAACCCATGTTTTACCACAAGATTTATAATATGGGCAACGCAACAAACATGCATCCATTTCCCTCCCAAAATACATTTTTCCCAATCACCAGATTGCTCTTTCAAATACACAATTGCAGCATCATTAGCAAAATCATTATAATGTAAAGACATTGTCAATTTTCCAATCAATCAAACAATTTTCAATTGCATATTTTTCCTACTATGTTTCAAGTACAAGTCATAACATTCATTAGCTATAGTAAGTCTACCCTTAGGAATATATAAAATTTCTCAAGAAATATCTAAATCCTTTTCTTTCATCAAACTTAAAAGGCGGCTCATCAACTGTATGCAACAACTTTTGTAATTTCAGTTTCATCAAACAAAATCCCTTAAAATTAGCTTAATAGCCCTTATTTAGAAAACAAAATGTGAACTTGCTTCTCTCTCTCTGTTCATATACAAGTTAAAAAATAAATAATTTAAAAGGACAAAAAAATTATATAATAAATTTTACCTGTGATAGTTTCATAGGAGGGAATGCAGTTTGGCAATACTTTTCAGAGTAAATTGATGCACGCTTTATGAAGAATGGAGATAGATATTAATGGAAGAAATTAGCAAGAAGAAGAGATAAGAAAATAAAACATGAAGAGGAAAGAAGGAAGAAGAGACCAGAAAAATATAAATATATTTTTTAATTTTTTTTTACTTATTTGATATCTGGTTACAAATTACATTTATGGGCTCCTAGGTATCATTATTTTTTCAATATATAATTTTTTTTCTTTTTTTTATATAATTTTATTTATTTTTAATATGTAGTATAATTATTTACACGGTTCAATAAAAAAAATAATAATTTTATGTATGGTAGGATTAGATTAAACTAGCTTATATTTTATATAATAGTATTTTTAATATTAATATTTTTTATTTTAAATCTATATTCAGGTTCGGGTGAAGCAAAAAAGAAAAAAAAAATTCATCCGAACCAAAACCGAATTTATTCTCATGTCTTTCGAGTCTACCTGAAACCCACCCAACACACCTTTAGTCAAACCAACTTGACCAAATTTCATTCGGTTCATGTGGTTGGGTTCACCAAAATAGCTAACACCCCTAGATTTACCGTACATTTTCCATCCATCTTATTCCCTCCAATTTACACAATGGTAGTCTTGTCTTTTCATAATTATTAATTTAATTTTAAAAATAAAAATAAAAATTTAAAAATTTTAATTATTATTTTAGTTTCTTACACGATTATATATATATATATATATATATATTACTGTTGTATATATTTTTAAATTTCTTCTTGAAATTATTTTTACTTTACATTTATTTATTTTGAAAATAATAAAAAAAATTAAAAATAAAAATAAATTTTAAAGTGAATCTTCTTCCGGCTTTGCAGAAAGCCCTAGCTACCACTTAACAACAATCTAGTTTTCTTTTTTTCTCCTTCTTCCCTTTTCTGTTTTCTACGTCTTCCTCCTCTATCAACGGGGTTTTAGGTGCTATGACTTCTTTTATTTGAGGCTTCTTCTGATGGTTATGGACTTAAACCACTTTCCTGATATATCATTTTGAATAAAAACAAAGGTTTGTTTGTTCTTTTCAATTTGAAAAATAGAAGGAAAAAAAACACTTAAGTTTGAAGCAAATGATGTGTTTTTATATTTGAGAAACATGAGAAGAGATAGTAAGAAATTATATCAAATACAAAAAAAAAAAAAAAAAAAACCTTGTACTAATAGGGAACAAAAATAATCAAAAACTGACTTTTAATTTGGAAAAAAAAAATTAGGCCGAAATAGAGGAGTTCTACCATGATAATGCCTGATGTGAAATATTGAATTTTGTTATGAGTATTATTTTTAGGGTTTGGATTTGATTTTTGCAATTTGCTTTTGGCGGGTCTGAAGCGGAATAGTGAAGATGAAGAATAGAGCAAGAGGAGTAAGAAAAGAGGAAGGGGGAGAGTGATTTTTATGATTTGTAGGTGGAAAATCTGAGGCGGAATATTTAATATGGAGGAGAGAGGAAGAAGAAGAAGAAGAAAGAGAGAATGAGAGTATTTCGGAGATTTGCAGGTCATTAGATATGAAGAGAAATATGAAGTGAATATAGGGAAATAGAGGGTAAGAAGAAGATAACTCTGTTTTGTTTTTTTTTTTTAATTTATATTTATTTAATTTTAAAAATTTTTTTAAAATTAAGTAAAATGACCAGAATACCCTCATTCACTGGGCTAGTAAACTGAAGATAAAACCAAAAGTTCGTGGGATTTTTTGAGATTATCTCTTTATTTTAAATGTGCTTAAGTGCTCTGTGGAATTGACTATGAAGACTTTTCCTCAAAGTTTGGATTATGTGGTTGAGTCAGGTGCAACAAGAAACTTTGAACTTTGGTGGACAGATGATAAGGCTGGGATTTTATGAAGGCACTGCAAAATATAACTATGGATTCGAAAAGAGAGATTGATATTCTTACTACTCTTGATGAGATGAAGCTGAGGAGGATATTACTTTGTATTTGTTAAATTCTGGTTTTTGAATTTAATTGTGACGGTGACAACCCAGTCCAGGACCGGAAGAGTCTAACCGGAAGCAGACCCTATAGCCACAAGTCTACTACATGTGATTTAATACACACATAGACACAAATGTAAAACGCTACTCACCAATAATATCTCCAATAGACTAGTTATGGAAATTGATAAATTTTTAACATTAAAGATCAAGGTTATATACAAAAATTCCAAAACCGGTTCTAATATATATACAAAAGTGGAAACTGAAAGCATTTACAGAATCGCTACTACATGGATACTATATACAATCAAAATATTTACAAAATAAAATGTGAAGCAATGCATGACTATGCAATGACGACTTCAAATCCTCTATCTAGACTGCTCGGCTACCTGTTTACAAACGGGTTCTAGAAGAAAGACAAAAGGAAGAAAATAGAAAAGGTTAAGCTACAAAACTTAGTTGGTAAACCATATCCCAAAACAATCACATACAAATTCTACTAAAATTCTAGAATGAATCACACATATGCAACTAATCGGATTTCTAAAATCGAACTATTATAAACGAGTCAAATACAAAACACCCTCAATCAATCAAATGCCCCAATAATAATTGATTATATGATTAGGGTTCATTTTAGTTTACTTATCAAATAAGAGTGGCATGAATAAACTAAAATAACTAGGTTACTGGAACCGCAAGCAACAACACAAAACGAATTCGAAAATCGGACAAATAAGGGTCGATGCTCGGAAAACAGGCGATTTACCCAAGGAAGGGTAAAATGGTCATTTAAAATCGAAAAAATAAACTAAGCTCGAAGAATTGGAACAAAAACAAAAGAAAATAAAAATAGTCTTATTGGCTGGCAACGTTGGCTGGGGGCGGACAGTAACGGCGAACAAAGGTCGACAATGCTGCTTTGTCAGCGGACAATATGGGCTGGGAGCGAAGAGTGACCGCGAACAGAGGCTGAGAGCGCCACATAGTTGGCTGGCAACGCTGGCTGGGAGCAGACAATGACGGCAAACTGACACAGAGAGCGCCGCATCGAATGCTGGCAAACTTGACTCCGCTGGCTGGCAGTGAACAATGCCGGCGAATAAGGCCCTGAAGCGCGGCTAGACAACTGTTAACACACTCTACCCTGTTACTGAAAAACTAGACAATATTCTTCTCAATTTCAACCTAAAACAGCAGCATAACCCACTATACTAAGAGTCATCCCAACTCCTAAATCAATAAATCACTTATAAGCCAAAACTAAGAACTTACAAACCAAAATAAACCATAAATCAACCAAATAACTTGTCTACTCACCACTAACAACACTACATACCAGCAATACCCAAAAGTTAATCAAAACCAGCCCAACACAACTCTTAATCTACTATAGCCAGCAAACAACAACAAAACTACGACAACTCTAACCAAAAGATCAACCCAAGCCACTAACATCTAGGGAAAATCAATGAAATCTAAACACTCACCAATACAACCAATTACAAAAGACAATCACAATTGCATATAACAATCCATCAATGTGATGGTTCAAGAAGAACATACTAAGCATAACCACAATAACAGAATAGAAACCAGCAAGTACAAAAGGCGATAAGCCCATTACAACAACCATACCAAACCAGCAATAGTATATCAAAACACAATTGCAGAAACTATCCTTAAATGGTCAACAATACATTCAGATCACACAATCCCTTAATGCTTAAATGAAACGGGACAGCTACGAATAATGGACTGAAGTCCCAACTACGAATAACGGACCGAAGTCCCAACTATGCAACTATTGACCGAAGTTCCAACTATAACTTTCGCCCAAATGATCGATTATCAAATTCTGTCCGGAAACCAGGTTGAAGTACTTCATTTCCTAATGGCGCCAATTTATCATTTTATTCACTTTAAGCAATATGAGGGTAAACACACACAATACAACCGATTAACTATTTTCAATATTCCGACTAGTACACACTTAATTACTATCTAATGCACTCTTAGCTACCCAAAAATTCAGCCATCAAGCATACACCCCAAAGATAAGTCAGCTTATACAAATTCAATATCATAACTATAAGTATAGCCCAAAACCTAACAGCTAAACAACAATAACAATAAAAAAAAAAAAACATAAAAGACTATGGGGTTAAAAACCGGTTACAAACCTCGATACGAATTCCCCCAAATATGAAGTTTTTGGTCCTCTATTAGCTGCTTCCAGCCACTGAATCACATGGTTTTTAAAAGACATTTAAATCAAATTGCCAACTCTACTCTACAACTCAAAAATTCTGACAACTAAACTTTTGCTTCAATGTTTTCGAAAATAAGGCAGCTACTAAATTCCTATGAAACCTATGATTTACAAGTACCATGAGATTGAATTAACCATTTGATGTTTTAAAACCCCAATTTTTTAACAACTCAAACACAAGATTGAACATAGAATTTCAATAAATTCCATGAGAGGTGAGAGGAAGGAACTTACCAGCTAGAGGATGTTTAAATGGAAGGGAAAGGAAGATCACCCCTTAGAAAATGAAACTTTGGAGGAAGACCCAAAGCTGAGTAAACACGATTTGCACAATTTTTAGAAGTTTTACTTTGAATCGATAAATGAAAATTCTAGTTGGAGTAGCTAGTAACACTTACCCATTATTAAGTTGATAAAGAGGAAGAGTTGCTCAAATCGGATACCAAATTTATGATTAGAGTTTACAGTTTTTCAAAATATTTAAAAAAAAAACAGATGGAAAAAAGAAAATTCCCCTCAAAGTCTACTCTATCCATTTCCTATTAAAAAAAAAAACTAAAAGTTAAAGTGAAAGAACATGAAACATGTGCATCTAGTGAATTTAATTGGAATAAAACTATCTTTTTGTATTTTTTTTAGGGGATTGTGAATTGAATTAAAGCAAATCTGAGTAAAGATATTGTTGGGAAAACATGGCTAGCTCTGATAGCACTTATTGAACAAATCGGTGATCCATTGCAGCGGGGACGAGTATTGATAACCACAAAGTAAATAAACATACACAAAGTAAGAAATAGATAGAAACTAAGACACAAGATTTTAAGTGGAAACCCAAAACGAAAAAAAAAAAAAAAAAAAAAAAAAAACCACGACCGTCAAGACAACGAGAGAGTAATTCACTATATAACAATAAAGCAACAATTATAACAAGAATATCACTCTCTCACTTCCCAATCCAATTACATTTGTCATAGTCTCACACACAAGCTCTCCCAATATGACTCTCAGAGGATAACAGGCCTCGATCTTAGAACTCAAGATCTCTATGGTCTCCACAGTTCCCAGGCCTCAATCGGACACCTCCCAAACCTAACCAACTAGATATACATTGTTCTCTCAGGATATCTAATAATAGATATAAGTATCATATTTATAGCATTAGGTTAGTTAGTTACAAAGCAATTCTAAACCATTAAGAACACCTTTTCCTATTTCAGATTCTCAAAGATCTCTTTTTCCTAATTAGAATCTACTTTAGAAAATATCATTCCTAATCAAATATGTCACTTCCAAAATAGTGTTCGAGTCTTTTCATAATTACAAACCAATTATGGATACCAAAGTATAACCAAATTCTCGTCACAATCCTAACAAATATATACTTATATCTTTAATATAAAATTTTCTGCGACATAAAGATACCGAGATTGAAGCATTAAATAAAAAAAATGATAATGTATCGTTATACTGAAAGTGTTTTTACATATGTGTGATAGAGTGAAAGTTGGAATCCAAAAGAATGGGAAAAAACGTGGAGAGAAAAAGAAGAAAACTGATTTTTTTTCTTCCGCGCTTTTAAATAGATTGTTGGATAGTGCCCTAATTTAAAGCACACGTAATAGATATATTATTTTAAAGACGGATCATTTATCGATTGAAATTCTCGAAAAGAAAGGCAGTTGGATTTTCCGCCACAATATTGAGCGGTCTTCTAATCCTCATATACAGGTCCAAAGCCTCCTCAGATAAAAAAAAAAATGTACAGATTGAAATAGCATGCTGTCCTAGAAGCAATGCTAGGACAATGATAACTTTCGAGTGTCTTGGTTCACAAGCAAAACAAGATTCACAATAGACTCGAAAACGAAACACAACATGGAAGTAGAAACGGAGAAGCCCATGAAATCTAAGACGTGACAGGAGGACAAGGTAAAACGTGCTTGGGGGACCTCAGCTATATTACTAATTACCCGCGCCTATTTTAATAGATGAAATTCAGTTTAGTTTAATCTGCTCCATTGGAATTACACTAAATGCAAACCAAACCAGACTGAACATATCTATTTAATTCATTTGTGTGGATTCGCGGATATTCATGAATGTGTCACCGTAACAACTCCTTCCGTAATATTTTAGTTCAAATATAGCATTATTTGCTAAATTTAATTAATTTAATTGTTACTTTTAATTTCTTTTCAAATTTTTTAATATTTTATTTTATTTTATTTTATTTTATTGGTCATATATTATAATTTTATTCTTTTTATTAGATTTTCTTCTTCACTTAAAATTTTAATTTAATTTTATTATTTACTCTTATTATCATTTGATTTCCTCAATTATGCTTTTAACTTAAGGATATACATACAATCCTAAAAATAGAATAATAAAATTTGAATTTTTTAATTTATAATATAATTTTTATTTAATATCTTTTATATTATTTTAAATAAATTAATTTAATAATTTGAGATTCTAAATATAAATTGCACTGAGTTGATTTGGGATTAAATTAAAAGATACCGCTATTGAAAAACCAATTATATTATAGCAACATTCATGCTTTACTACAATTAATTTAAACTCATTTTTATTATTTTTTAACCAAAAGAAAAGAAAATTGACTCTTTTTTCAATATTTATTAAAATAAATTAATGAATTTAATTTTGGGTCCATTACAATTTTTGACTTTTCATTAAAAAAAACTAAATTTTTAGATCAAAATTAAATATTTTACAAAACTAAACTTTTTCTCAAAAGTTTTTGTAAAAATAGACCAAACTGACCATAATACCTCTACTTCCCGATTTTGATATGCTTCCTGAGTCCAGAAAAAAACTATATCGGAAAGCAGCAAAATTTTGCTTCCCAGACTGGGAAGCATGACACCGGTAAGCAGTTATATTTTGTTACTTCCTAGTCCGATGCTTCTCGGTCCACGAGGAAACTTACTTTTGTAATTTTTTTTCAAAAATTTAATTTTGTAAATTTTTTTATAAAAAAATCTGAAAGTGTAAAAATTTTAAAATTGGTCTAAAACTAAAAAAAAAAATTATAAAGTCTAATTTTGCGTATTTTCACTTTAATTTTTTTATATTTTATATATAGTAGGTAAAAAAATAAATTAACAAGTTAATTTAGTTTTTGTATTAATTAAATTAAATATTATATGATAAATTTTAAATAATATATTTCAACTATATATTTGAACTAGTAAATAAACTCGCGCGTTGTGTGATACTAAATATCTTGTTAAGTTAAATTTTATTATTATCTACCTAGATATAGGTATCAAACTAATTTGTTCTATCACAAAGTTTTTCAAGATTAGCCACTCTCTCTTTAAATAAACAATTAATTATTTTTTTAAATGTATAATATTGAAAGATAAAATCGGTGAACAAATATTGATCGAATCCAATTATACATTAATTTCCAAATTTGTATTAATTTACAATTTTGTACATTTTATCAATTGATTTATTTCAAATTTATTTAAAAAAAAATAGACTCATAAATAAGAAATTTGCTTAGTGTACCGACTTTCATGAGCGTATGGAATTCATGATTGCTTGAAATTTAACAACACTACAATTTAAGGATATTTACAAAAATATGTCAATGTTCAAATCATTAAAACCATCAATGAAATATGTGAATATTTTTTAAAAGAATGAAACAAAAATGAAAATATAAAGAATATATGAGATCATTTGATTGTAGCTTAACCAATTTACTTGTTAGTGAAGCATTACATTCATGAATAAAATTGATTAAAATCAATAAGTAATCACAAATCCGCGAAATCGTAAATTGTTATTGTTAGATGTATTTTTGTAGTGCTACAGAGAATTAGCTAATTATCTATGCTATGTATCCATCTTTTTCATCCATTATACTAATTTCAATAGTTGAAGCAAATAAATAAATAAATAAATTCATGTATATTATATCAAAATGAACTGCATTAATGGTCAATTCAACGAAATTTACGTAAATTATGATTTATTTATATTTAAGATGGTTAATAATTCGTAAGATTATTCGCGCTCGGCGCGAAATAGAATATTTTTATATTATATTATTTTTTAAATTAATTATAAATTATATTCAGTTTTATTAAATATGGTTACTTTATACACTAATAAATAAAATTGTAATATGTTTATTTATTTTCAATTGAATGTATAGAAATTTTTGTAGGTATAAAATATATAACTGATTTTAATTAAACAAAAAAAAAATACATAATATTCCATCTAGTAGTGGAAGTTTTGTTGCCTATGTATAATATTTTTTTAGTTTTGTAATTTATTTCTGTCAACATATATGTGTAATATTTGTACATTAATGTATATTTATTTTAATTTTAATTTTAATTTAATTAAATTAGGTATAAAGAATGAAATAAAATATGTTGGATTAAAAAAACTATCTAAATAAATAAGGTAATTTTTAGAAAAAGAAAATTAAAATTAAAATATTACTTTTTATAAGCAACCAAAGCATTAAATATTTTGTATTTATTTAAATTTATTTTATTTATAAATAAAATAGATGGAAATTATATGATGAAGGAAAATCAATATATTGAGTTTGATTTCATTTATCATAGATCATGGTAATAACTATTTTTTAATAAATAAAAATTTAAAAAAAAATTAAATGAATGAACGAATTATTTAAAAATAATATAATTTCTTGTTGTAAGTACGTAGGCTGTATTCTTTTTTTATTTTTTTTGTTATATATTCTTATTTAAATTTATTATTTTCACTATGATTTTATTTTATTTTTCAATATCAACAATAATGTTCAATATTTTTTAGGATAATAATAATAAAATTTTAACTATGTAATTAATAAAATAAAAGTTAGATATAGAATAGAAGTAATAAGTAGTAAATTTGAAATATAATTAAGTTAAAATCAATATTAAAATATTTTTTAATTAAAAAATAAAATATTTGAATTCAAAAAGTCAATAATAAATATTAATTTAATTAATTGTTAAATATTAAGGAAATGATTCGATTTCGATCGCTATTAGAAAGATGGAAAATATTTAATTAATATATTGATTTTATTTATATTGAAAGGAGAATAAATTAATTATGCATTTATATGGCTTTGATATAGAGTAAAAAAAATAAAATTTAATTTAAAAAAAAAAAAGGAAAGAAAAATAGCTTATTAGAGCTTATATTTTTTTTCTGCCACTTCTATTTTGGATCTTCCAACATAAGTCTCATATGATGCCCTCACTACTCTTTAGTTTTTTTTAATCAATTTTTGGCCTGTTGTACAGTTTTATTATTTCATCTTTTATCTCAATGCCTCTTGTGCAGTTTTATTATTTCTTTTTACATCTCAAGGGCTCATTTAAAAGATAAGAAAGAGTAATGAGGGCAACATCTAAATATTTGACTAACTTTTTTAGCTGACAAACTATGATTATCAATAATTAGAGGCTATACTAAACTCTTATTCCTAGTAATTATCATCGTCTAGATTCATACATAACATGATAATACATAAATTTGACAACAATAGTAGTTGAAATTTTGAAGCTAAATGGAGTAAAATGCAAACAATGAAAAAGGTAAAAACAATCCAATAAAAGTATATTTACATAATCTTCTACTGATGTAAATCATGCCAACACTAATGCAATGAGATTATACAAGTGCATCTGTGTTTCTCCCTACGATCAAAAAGACTAAGCTTGCCTTTGCTCTCGTAGAATTTGAGAAAGAACCGAGTCTTGGAATAAAAAAATTCTCTTTCAAAATTTCAACAATGGTAACGGTTAAGTTTCTTATTTGTATTATTAATAAGGCCATCAATGGATACCACTTTACCATATACTGCTGGTTCCAACATATTATAAGTACCGTCAAGGTTGCAATGTAACAGCAATAAAGTTTCATAACTTGGTGAAAATCCAAATACATGAAAACATAAGCGAATTTATATAGTACTATCACAAATCAAGCCCCAAATAATTCACTAAATCAACCCTAGAATCATCAAGCCAAATTGATAATAATATCACACATCAAGCCCTAAAATCATAGAAGTCTCTGTAATATATCATATCTGTACGATCAAGTACCAAAATCACAATTTATATATATGAAATTATTCAAGTTACCAATACAAATGAATGATTATGAACCCTATAAAATGTTCCAGATATGGTAAAATCATTTCTAAAAGAATTGTAGGACTCACTTTGGTGCAAGTTTCTTTAATTTGTTCATTGCTATGAACTGCTCCCTCCTAGAAAGTACTGTACTATCTATTGGATTGTCTAATTTACTTTTTTAGGTAGTATATCCTTAACACTGGTTGTATATTTGGCTAGGGTTGACTCTCGAAATCAATATTTCCTTCCCATATAACATCAAATATCCCCTTCTTCCTTTATGAGGAATACATTAATGATTATTCTAACATGCTTATGACTAAAAGGTTGCAAAGGAATGAAGTATAATGAAAACGTTGAGTCAAAATATGCATTAGTTTACCTGCCCAAAATGATTATCTCAATAAGATGTATAATATAACTTCAGTACTTCAGATGTTTATTTCCTCGCTGCAATAATGTTGGTGCAACATAATATACACTCCCTACTATATCACGATATACGCTGCTTGAGAAATCTGTTCACATTGATTGAGATTCATATTAATATATATGTTTACTATGATTGACATTCTGTAAAACTGTACAATATATATCATTTAATTGCAACTAATACCCAAATTATATCCTCTCACTCTTGTTAGACATCTTCAATCCCCCTAAAAAATTCAAGGAGGATGTGTATTATAGTAACTCTCATTTAAATAAAAATTACTCGTACCCATAGCAAAGACAAATAAAAGATTACTAAACCATATAATAAGCATAATAAGCCAAATTTTCCATTAAATTAATGAAAGCATTTGCATAAGCATAACAATTTAACACAAATTGAACAATTGTCATTTGGATATCTAATATAGCTTGGAATAAGATTCCTAAACATCTCATGTGTCATGTTGTATCCCTGTCACAACATTCAACAATTAATTTCAAACCCAACGGAAAAAATTTAAGATGGCCAAAAATAAATATCGAATGTCTCTAAAGACTCCTTAACATCTCCTAAGTCATAATGTATCCCTATCACAATATTCAACAATCAATTTCAAATCAAATTTGAAAAATCTTAAGATGATCAAAAACAAATATCAAATATGTTTCTGAAGACTCCAAATAATCTCCTAAGTTACGTTGTACCCCTGTCACAACATTCAACAATCAATTTGAAACCCAACTTGAAAAATCTTAAGATGATAAAATATAGTTATCAAATATGTCTATGTTACTTTCTTATCTAAGATATCAAAGATGTCTCTATTTACTTTACTATCAAATGTGGAAAATTGCAAAAGAATTTTGTACGCATTAGCAAGTAGGACTTGGACTTAGATTAGTATATCCTCGCAGTTGCATTCATAAATAAACAATAAAAATTGATTAATATTCACATATTAGGAAATTTGAAAAAGATTCAACACATAATTATTAGCCAATCATATCACAGAGACAGTTTAAAAATAATAAGTTTGGAAAATTCATCTAAGTACCTGGTTCATCACATGCCTCTCATCTGGGTTTGCATTTGTGCATCTTCCAGCTATTTCAAGAACTACTTGAACCAT
This sequence comes from Cardiospermum halicacabum, assembly GCA_031304145.1. Lineage (NCBI taxonomy): Eukaryota > Viridiplantae > Streptophyta > Magnoliopsida > Sapindales > Sapindaceae > Cardiospermum > Cardiospermum halicacabum. The sequence goes on from CM062389.1 coordinate 11,100,242, forward strand.
TTTCATATCAGAATCAATGCATCTTTGGTTGATGATGACATTTGCCAATATATTCTTTCTCAATAAGGTGTTCATTTTCATCTACATAAGTAGATCCAATATTCATTAGTTAAATACACATCCACACTTAATGTGAAAACCTTGAAAGAGAAATGACTGAACTTACCCAACTAACTACATATAGATGTTGGATTAGTCGTGATCCTTCTCCCGAAGGTTTTCTGCACCAGCTCCTTTAATTCTTTCATCTCTCGATCATGGCTTTTGTTGCGATTTTTCTTTCCCGGTTTTGGGCCTGCTAGGTCGTCATCTAAACTACTTGAATTGTTGGAGCTGCTTCGATCAGCGGTTCTGCGGCTCTCCGTTGACTCGTCGCTGTCTTCAATTGACCCTTTACCGGAGGTTTCTCCAAAGTGGAGTCTCTTTTTGCACAGAAGTGAATATTTCCGGCTTGGTCGCCTGATTCTTCCTTTGGATGAGGCTTTTTTGGATTCCGCTTCTTTCTTCCACAGCTCCTTCTCTTTTTCTACTTTCTTGAGCATCTCAGTCAAGATGGCAAGCTGTTCTTCTGGTGTCTTTGGGATTTAATCTTCTACATTGACGGTATTGGGATTTACCAGTGCCATAATCGATGAGAAGAAGACGGAGAAATTGTTAGGATAATCAGAGATGGAATTTGATTATTTTAAGTGTGTGAGGTTTCGTGCCCCATGGTGGGCGCCAAACTGTGGTGCCAAATAAACCACAGCCAAATATAAGGCTAAAATTACTTGAAAAATAGCTAAAAGCTTACAGATATGATTTTACAGAGTTCAGCTCTAATGAAAAAAAATCGGATCCTTTTGCAATCATCTGTACCCCTATTTATAGGAGGTATCTGGGTCTTATTTCTATATTGATTAGGTCTCCTCATCTTTCTTGAACTCGGTCTCCTCATCTTTCTTGAACTCGGTCTCCTCATCTTTCTTGAACTCAGTCTCCTTATTATACTCGGAGAAGGATATCTCTGTTAGTCTTGATTCAGGAAACCGTATGCAAAACTGATTGGGCTTGGGCCCTTTAATATTGTCTAGAAGGGTACTGGGTTTATATCACGTTTCTTTGGCCGTAAATGGCAGCCGGGCCTTTTGGGCTTGCTTCGGCCGAAGTTCTGCTGGCCTCCTTTGGCCGAAGGCTTGTTTCTTGATGGGCTTTGGTCAGATTTGCTTGGGTCCTTGGATCACTTGAGTCGCTGTAACTTCATCTTACCTTCAGGGGCCGTAGGTTGTTTTTCCACCACAATAATAATTTTAATATTATTTTAATTCATTAGATGTAATTAGAATTTTTCATTATTTTTTAAAATTTTTAATAAATATATTGTATTATATATTTAATTAATTGATTAATACATTATTAAATACTTTTAATTAAAAATCGTCTAATAAATGAATATAAGCACTAAAAAAATAAAATAAACTATATCTTAAATTAAAAATTATAAAATTAATATATTATCCTTTTATGTCATTTAAGATCTAACAGCTACTTCAACATCTCATTGTTCTTACCAAACACTCACCTCAAACACCTACTTCAATCGCTAGTTTACCAGCTAAGAGTTAATCGCTACCTCAACAATTAACTCAATCGCTAATCTCATTAATTTCACAACTTTACTTTTTTATAAAGTTTACTATAATTTATAAGTAAATTATTTAACAATTTATTAGTAAATGAATTTTGATAGATCTATTCTAACTCATTTGACAATTTTTTATCTCTATTCCTTCTTGATTTTTGCAGGAGTTCATTGTCAAAATTTTAATTTTAATTTTCAAGTTTAATATATTTTTTTAGTATAAGTTATTTATTAAATTTTCATTATAGTTATTTTTTTTTAATATTTGAATGTAACATTTTGTTTCTCATTTATTTTTATCATTTCGACATCCATTATGGATTAATTTTTATATTTGGATTATTTTTATTTATTACCAATTAATTTAGATTTTTTTAATAATTATTCAAAATTAAAATAAGTTGTTGTCAATATATCAAATTGCATATATGAATGAATTTTCTTTTTTATAAATCATATTAAAGTTTGATCAAATGACATTTCTTAGATTTGAGATTAATAAATATATTATAGATAAGCTTACAAAATTGAGATAGTTATGCATATTAAAAAATAAATAATAATAATAATAAAATTTTCACTAATAATAATAATAGTAATAATAATAATAATATTAATAATAACAATAATGATGATGATGGATATAGTTGAAAGAGTATATTTGACATTAATATATAATTTTAATTGCATTTTAATACATGAGCAATTCTTAAACTTTAAAAATTAAATAAAATATGTTTATAGGTAATATAAGCTAATTGAGAAAGTCTAAACCGGTTTAGCATTTTAACGAAAGGGTTATTTCAAAAAAACCCCACTTTTTCAAACGTTTCACTTTGAACCCCCGGTTTGGAAAAATTTGGAAAATCACCCCCAAAATCAAAACCATTAGTGATTTTGGTATTTTTTTTTTTGAGTGGTTTTGGTGTTATATGAGTATTTTTTATTTTAGGAATTTCCGAATCTCCAAATTAAAGCATATAAAATTTCAAAACCACTCAAGTTTATCCAAACTTTTCCAAACTTTGGATACAGTTGAAATGTGTTTTTACAATAATTTTTTTAAAATCCAAAATATTTTTTTTTTCAATAAATTGAAGTCATTAATTTTGTAACTTTATAAAATAAGAGTGATTGGTACCTTCAAATAAATATATATTGTAAAAATCAAACTGGTATTAAATTGTTATAATATAAATTTAAAAAAACATATATTTTTGTAATAACTTTAATTTTATGTGTATTTACATATTTATTAAATTATTTGTAATGTTTTTTAAATTTATGATTGTATCTAATTTCTATTTAAATATTTTAACCTTTTATTTTATAATAAAACTTTTATTTAAACCATAATATATATATTAACATAATAATATATCCATATTCATCCACGCTGCGCAGTGTGCGGGTAGCTATACTAGTTGTATAATACTTATAAATTGATAATTTCTGAAGTAACAAATTGTGAACAGTTTTAAAGTAGCAGTTTTAAAGTAGCGATCTGGAAATCACTATTTCAAATTATATCATCTGCTTCAAAAACTATGGTGAAACACTCAAATTTTCTAAATCATTAATAAAAAATTTAACCGCTACTTTAAAAGCTTCACCCAAACACACACTTATAATCATGATAACCATACCTTCAATGTTCATTAGTGTCATTCTGAAATTGTATAAAAGAAATCTACTGATGGATACTTTTGTAAATACAGTATATGTTGCCAGCATCCACCATGAATCAATTTACAACATTTCTTTCATCTACCGTCTTCCTAACTCTGACATTACATCTCTTCGGACATATTTTCTCGATGGAAATTTCTTCCGGTACATCTTCTTCAGCTTAGGGTTTTCCTTCATCCTTTCTATTCTTTCTTTAGCTCCATCAATGTCAGTTTGGATAACCTTTTCCCTCCTCTCAGGTGGTAGCAAAGCTAGCCTTGCAAATACCTTTGGTCTCACTGCTCCAAGCTTTTCGAATATCTCCTTGTATGCAGGTACAAGGCCTCTCCGTAAAAAGCATCCATCAATGAGCTGCATTGAGTTTACTTGGGGGAGAGAAGGAGCGTCTTTCAGCTCCAGGTCCAAGCAAAACGGTGAATCCTTTAACCACATGCGCAAGGAGTGAGCTTTTGCTACAAGGAGTCCACTCCTTGTTTTACAAGGAAGAAAGGGTGACCCCATCTCCCAAAGGCATGCCTTCAGTGTACTGTTGAGTGAAATCCTATTGTATTCAGCTGTTCCGGTTATGAGAACAACTGATTTTGGAGATTCTGGATAGCCTTCTAAAGATGCATCCTGTTGATTAATTAACAATGCCCTTTTTTAATTTATCCCGACACTCTTGCAAGAAAAACAACTAATTTGAAGAGAAAAGAAAAAGTTGTCAAACATCACTTTTACTAAATCTCCACATCTTACCTAAATCAAACAAACGATAATTACCCCAAACCAAACTGAAACGGAAGATAATCCTAACTGTCAGTTTCACATCATTCCGTCTAACCACGCATTATTTTACATACATTCACCAGGAGGATAACTAACCATTTTGAGTGTGTACACAGATGAAGTTATATCGATAGGAAATTAGTGCTTAAAGGAGTATCCTGTTCATGAGTTCAAAATTAACAACAATGGAGAGCTACCATAATTCTTGGGGATGGAAATACTGAGAAGCAGAGAATATTTCAGTCTCACGACAAAAACACACTTTCTGATTACTCCAGCAAACCAGAATGTTAGGTTGCAAGCCTGTTGAAGCCCCTATGGACAGACAACAAAGTCTGATGCAGATGGTGTTGGAGACTTCTTGTTAGTGAACTACTATATTCATTTTGCACATGCCCAGATATTAGTTTAGTCTCATTTAAGTCAATTTATGACTGATCTTAAAAGAAGAGCACCTAATGGATCTTTTACGCGATTCTTTAAATTGGCACCTAGACAAAGACTATTCTTTTAAGAAAAACACCAACCAAGATCTTAACATCTACACAGCCACAAACTTGACAGGGTGTGTAACCATCAGTCTAACTTCTAGTTATTATTAATAGACCTTGCAGGTTGAATACTAAAAACCAATCATTCTTAGCAAAAGACCCAATTCATCATGACCATATGAAACATAGTAAAGATAGATTGATTTTTATCAAAGAGCAAATTGAAAGCAAGATAATGGAACTACTGTATATTCCCACTACAAGTCAGACAGTAGACATATTTTCCAAGATACTGTCAAGGGCTCAATTCAACTATTTGAGTTCCAAACTCCGCAAAACTAACATCTGTGACCTAACTTGAGCGGGGTGTTGTTGGTACAAATTAAATGCCGTTAGTTGTGGTTAGTGTATCTGAATAATTATGTTTGCTCAAAATCAAAACATTCAATACCTAAATTCTGCATAACTATTCACTTTCCTCAAAGTCCAACAAAGTATCTAAAGGAAGACAGTGGCTTGTAAGCTTTCAAAAAAACAGGTGTATGTAAGCACCTTAGCTAAAGATGACTATTATCTGAATAATTATGTTTTCTCAATGTCAAAACATTTTATACCTAAATTCTACATAACTATTCACTTTTCTCAAAGTCCAAAAAAATATCTGAAGGAAGACAGTGGCTTGTAAGCTTTCAGAAAAACAGTTATAACAATGTAAGCACCTTAGTTAGCTAAAGATGACTATGTACATACCTTAAGTGGTTTTTAAATATGTCAGATGTGCTCCATGTAGTAAACTAAAATTGCACGTTTTTCAAGCTGTGACTTTAACCAAGTTAGGAAGAAGACTTGCCTGCATATGATCAAGCCATAAAGTAAGAGCAACGAGAGCCGAGCCACCTGATAACTTCCTAAAGTCAGCCCCCCAGTCCTTGTCAGCAACCCTGAAACACAAGAACTCCAAACCATAATTGGTTAATGAAGACATAAGTTAATGTAAACTTAGTCACCAAAGTAGCTTTAAGATCTTCTGCATCAATTGCAAAGTAGTGCATTCGCACAATCCCTATAGAGTTCTTTCTATTATTATCAATGCTAAAGGTGTATACCTGAAGACACAATGGGAATAAATGCTCTTCTTAATTGCCAGTTGGAAAATCCATGAGGCCGTTGCTCGGAGTTCGAACGCCCACAGTAGGTCTTCAAGAGCATTAACAAAGTTAAAGGCTGCATTGTCTTCCACAGGTTTAAGTTTCTCTAGACAATGATCTACCACTTGAACTAGTGACTCAGATCTTTCCGTCAGAAGCCTAAAACCAAAATCCAGCACCAGTAAATGTTGTTTACAGAAATATACTGAGAAAAACTGAAGCAGATTTACATCAGAGACCAATGTAAACTAGAACCTGATTGGAAGATCAAAGCCAGCATCCCGGAGGGCATTTAAGAGAATTATGGCTTCACTTGTGTTCTGTGTAACACTTGCAGCCCTGATAAAACAAGTCCATATTCTGTGATCAGCTTCCAATCCCTCTTTCTCCATTTCCTTAAGCTTTTGGATTCCAGCATCATAATCCCCATTTTTCAGATAAGAATCAATAACCGAGCTATATGGTAGTGTGCTGAGATTCAAATTAGCTTCCTTCAAATCACTAAGAACTTGATCAGCTTCATGGGGCTGCCCAGAGCTGCCATACAAGACCATAAGCAAGTGCATTGTAGCAAGTGTGGGCTCAATGCCAGACTCTTTCATCAAGCTTAACAGATTTTCAGCTTTCGAATGATTACCACAATCTCTATATATTTTCATCATAGTGTGAAAAAGGGACCGATCAAGTTTATACCCTTTTGACCTCAACCCTTCAAAAAGATCCTCTGCTTGTTGAAGCTGCTGCTGCTTGCCAAACGCAGAAATCAGGCTTTTGTAAGTGTCCAATTTTGGTTCTGATCCAAGGTTCTGCATTTCACGCATCAATGTTAATCCTTCTTCCGGTCGCCTGTCTCTACAGTACATAATAATTAAAGTATTGAATGTATCTTCATCTGGTTGAAGTCCAGCAGCTTTAATTTTCTGGTAAACCTGGACAGTACTTTTATAATCCTCAATATTAGAATATAACTTTAACATAGAATTCCATATTGAAAGATCAAGCTTAAATCCTGCTTCTTCCATTTCCGAAACCATTGCTTCAACATCCTTTACTCGCTTTCCTTTGCATAACAAACCAATCATCACTCTGTAAAGATGCATGGTCGGCAAATAACCTGCAGCCTTCATTCCATGGTATATTTTCTTCACCTCGAAAATGTTTCCTGCTCGTGCAAATGCATCCAGCATTAAAAGAATAGAACTTTTGCTTATCTTAAAATCCATGTCTTGCAACTCCTGAATCACCACATAAAGTTCATCTAATCTTGCATCAGTAATCAAAGCTTGCAAAAGACCATTAATAGATTCAACAGTTGGGGGAGGACCATCTCTCATCATTGTGTTGAAAATGGCCCTAGCACGCTCGTAGCAGCCACTTGCAGCATAAGCTTGAATCAAAGCATTCCAGATCTTTCTATCAATAGTTCTGCATCTTTGTCTAAGGCTTCCCACAAAGCTTTCTGCTTTCTGCCATAGCTTCAGTCTCCCAAATGTCTCAATTATGTCAACATAAATGGTGACATCACCAAATAAGATGCCTCTACATTCTGCTTCTTCAGTAATAAATTGTGATGTCTCTGGAAACCCCATCTTACAATACATCTGTACCATGCATCGGTAAAGTAATTCAGAAGGCTCAACATTATAAAATCTCATATCAGAGAAAACCTGAGAAGCTTCAGCAAAGCGTTCGTTCATTTCACAACTCTGGATCAAGGACTCATACATAGTAACGCTCTTACTAATGCAATCCCATCTCAAGTTATACTCCTCCAAAGCATTGTCCAATCTTTGAACCCTGCAAAGCACAGTAATCATAGCTTCTTTTATCAAGTATTTATATTCTGAAACATGTTCTTTTAGGTATTCTAGAAGTTCTAATGATTCCATTTGCCTTCCAGCTGAACTATACAAACTTAAAATAGATATCAAACTCTCATGGTCAATTTCACATCCATTGTGGACGGCTGATTTCAGAACCTCAGCAGCGTGATCATAGCATCCTGCTTTGGCAAGAATGGACAATATAGCTTCCAAGTTCATTCCAAATGATTCCCTCATGTGTCTCACTACTTCTCCAATATCTTCCACTTTATTTTCTCTCCCAAGAGCCCGAAGCATGGTCTCATATAGAGGACCATCTGGTGAAAAACCATCACGAACCATTTCTCTAAACAACACTACTGCCTTATTTGTCTCAGTGAATCTCAAAAAGATATCCAACATAATTGAATATGCTAAAAGATCAGGTCGTATACCTGACCTACGCATGGAACAAAAAACCTCCTCAGCTTCCACTCGTTTCCCAGCCTTTGCATACCCACAAATCAAAGCACTGTAAGTCCGCAAAGTTGGTTTAACCCCGGCATCCAACATCTCAGACATAACATTAGCAGCATCCAATACTCTATCCACTTTACCAAGAGAATCAATCAACACGGTATAGGTAACAACATCAGGACTCCGTCCAGACAATTTCATATCCCTGTAAAGCTGCAATGCAAGATCATGTTGACCCTTCTTCCCATACATATGAATAATTGTATTATGTGTCATCTCATCTTTACCAAACCCCATTTTCACCATCTCATCCGAGACCTCCTTCACCTTTTTCTCATTTCCTTCTCTTGCAAATGCATACAATAATGAGTTATATGTGACTGCATCGGGGAAAAACCCTCTCCCCTCCAACTCCTTGAACAGCTTCTCAGCCTCACCTGACATTCCACACCTCCCATAAACTGAGATCATAGCGTTATATGTCCACAAATCAGGTCGACACCTATGTTCCTCCATATCCTTATAAACTTTCATAGCCTCGTCCAAATTTGACCCACGAGAACAAGCGCTAATAAGAGTATTATAGGTGATTATATCAGGTCTAATCCCTGACCTTCTGACCTCATTCAAAAGCTCAGTCCCCAAACCATCAGCCATGGCAGCAGCACCCTTTAAACGGGCATTAATCAGAGTATTGAAGCTAACCAAATCAGGCTCACATCCTCTTTGGCGCATTAAATCAAGCAACTGTTGCACTTTAAGAAATCTCCCATTTCGTGCATACACAGCCATCATAGCATTATAAACTTGGACGGTATTATCGAGAGAGGACTCAGCCCTAGTGAAAATCTCAACAGCCAAGGCCTCCTGATTGGCTTTGCCGAGAATAGCTAATATGGTAGAAAGCATACGAGCGTTGGGGGCATACCAATGGCACAAATTGAGCCATTCGTAGACTTCCAAAGCACGTTGCCAGTTCTCCTTTCCGACCCACTTGACAACAAAGCAGTAATCAGTGGGTGTCATTTGGACAGGACGCTGGTCCAAGACATCTGCGACGAACTGGTCGTGTCTTAGAGACAGAATCTTGTCGGTCAGGAACTGGACTCTGTGTCTCCAGTCTTTGGCTCTCTTTAAAGCCAGTTTGGAGAGTTTTTTAACATTGGTCTTGGTGAGTCGAGTACCAAGAGAGGGAGCATCTGTCTCTGTGGGGGTGCTGTCTGCATCCACTTTATCTGAGGCGTTGATAACATGGTTGGGACTAAGTTGAGGTTGATGATGGGGAGGTGGGTAGAGATGATGGAGGTTGAGGTGGGGCCATCTGAGGGAAGGTGAGGCTCTGCTGTAGCTGAATTTCTTTTGGGGCTGCTGTTGTTCGGTGGAAGAGGAAGAAGAGCAGGTGGTGGTGGTGGTGGTGGAATGCAGAGAAGAAGTCGGTTTGTGTTTGAGTTTGGAAAGCGTGGTAATAGGAAGAAACATTACAGCTCCACTGCAAGAGGAAGCCATGCCATCCCCGCCTTCAGTCCATGAATAGATAGATATTTTTGTTTCTTGGCGGGCATCGATTCATAACGGAGGGGAGGGGAGGGGATGGATTTTATCAAAATAATGGGAATAGGGGAAATTACAGTTAGAAACAGTAGGTTTAATTGTTGGGGCCAGTTTTCAGAAAATTAGAATTGGTCACATGCCATGCGGGTCAAATTTTTATTATAGATTATGAAAAAAATTAAAATATTTTATTAGGAAAATTACGAACTAAATAAAATTTAAAATTTTAAAACTAAATCAATAGAACTTTATTTCTATTTTTAACCATTTAAACTTTAATTTTAAAAAATAAATCATCACACCTTCATAGATCCTCTTCACATATTACATTCACACATTCATAGATCAGTATAAAATGTCTTCACAGAAGGGTAAAGTTTCAATTCGGTTACTTTTTAAAAGCGAAAGTTTGAAAGATTATTTTTGTAAAATTTTTAAAATTGGACTATATAATATAAATAAAAGTTATAAAAGAACAATGAAAATAATCCTATTTTATTCAATATTTTAATTTAAGTTAATTGTCAATTAAAATTGATTTACTATTATTTTAATATTATTGTAAATTTTTATATCATTTAAATATTTAGTATTTATTATATTATTTTAATTTAAACAAATAAATATAGAAAATTAAAAAAACTTAATTATAAAACTATTAAAATTAATTAGATTAATATATATCTCATCCTGTTGTGTTGTGATATATACATTTTGAATACTGCACACAAATACACAAATCCTTATAAGGCATCGGAGCAATCTACCATGACTTCTGCAAATACCCCAATGCTAAACTTTTAACCAATATGAAAGTTGCACTCACAGTTCAACTCAAATAAAATAATTTCTTACTCTGGCGTCAACAAGTACAGGCTACAATTAAAGGAAATCGATTATCCTCTTTTATTGATCCAACGTTTACACCACCTTCAAAGAAAAATTCTGATGGTACTGCAAATACTACTTATTCTGATTGGGAGGAACAAGATCAATTATTGATGTGTTGGATGCTCTCTTCAATTGCAGAAGCACTACTTGAATTAGTAGGATGTCAGACTACATGTGAGGTATGGAGCATTCTACTGAAACTTTTGTCTTCCAAATCTAAGGTAAATATAATGCAGATCAAATCACAAACTTCAAACATTGAAAAAGAATGGTTGAGTATCTTATGAAAAAGAAAAATTTTATTGATTCCCTTACTTTTGTTGGTCATATGATGTCTGATGATGATAAAGTAATGACAATTCTTGGAGGTTTGGGATCTAAATATGATCCATTTGTGATTCTCATAACTTATATGCAAGTTGTATATTCTCTTCCAGAGTTTTATGCTATTCTGCTCACACATGAGCAACACAATCAAATAGAGGGATTAAAAGTAGGGATGGCAATGGTCAGGATATGGGCGGATATGCCAGTATCCATATCCTTATCCTCTAACTTTTTTTCTATTCATATCCTTCCCATATCCTTTTAAGTTAGCAGGATAAGGATGCGGGTATTTATCCGCGGATATGGATTTATCCATGGGTATACCCATATCCTCATAATAATTTTTAAAAATAAGATATGATCAAAATTAATCAAATTATAAATAAAATAAATTTAAAATAAAACAACAAATAGTTGGAAAATATAAGCTTTATTAATGTTTGAAGTTCCTACCACAAGTTACCACCAAAAAAAAATTGCACAAATATTTTATATTCAACTCGTGAATAATTTTTTTGCTAATTTTCTAAGATTTATCATAGTCACAAGAGTTCATATACAAAACTAAATAATTTAAAAAAAATAACATCTTTATATGAAAATCTAGAGTTATAGTGAAGTAATATAACTTCAATACAATAAAGAAATTTCTTTTAAATTATATTTTATTTTATTTTGCGGGTAGAGGATATGAGTAAGGATATTTTATAGTACCCATATCCTTATCCTTATCCTTGACGGGTATAGATTTTCTATCCATATCAGTCCGCCAACTTTAATGGGTAAATCCATATCCGCCCATAGCGGGCGGGTATCCACGGGTAAGCGGGTATGCAGGTAGAATTGCCATCCCTAATTAACAGTGAACATGGCTAATGTCTCTTTACCAAAGAAACCTAATGATCAAGGATCTTCCTCTAAAAACATTTGATCTACAAGTGATACTCAAATTCAAAAGATCTACAAGTGATACTCAAATTCAAAATTCTAATGATCGTGGCAATGTGGGTAGAAGAGGAAGAAGAAGAGGAAAACCTCCTAATTTTTGCTCTATTTGTCAGATCTGTCACAGGACAGGGCATGGTGCAATGGATGCTATTACCAGTTTGATCAAAGTTATCAAGCCACCAATAACAATCAAATGGGACAAGGTTTTGCAGGGAATGTTGTGAGCAATGTTTTTCAACAGAATGGTCATAATAATATGAATACACTAATGGCCTCACATGCTTCGAATAGCGGTGGACAAGAATCAACTTGGTACCCTAATAGTGGTGCAACAAAGCATTATACTCCGGATTCATCCAATCTTCAGAACAGATCCGAATACTATGGTCATGAACAAGTCTTCATGGATAATGGTCAAGGTGTGAAAATCTCTTCTGTTGGCTCAAATTCTTTTCAATCTAAACATGGCTCACTTCTTTAACATAATATCCTACACATTCCTGATATATCTAAGAATTTACTTAGTGTCTCTCAGTTTGTTAAGGAAAATAATGTTTTTCTAAAGTTTCACCCTTCGGTTTGCTATGTGAAGGATCAAATTTTGAAGAGAATTCTTTTACAAGGAACACTTTGGAATGGGCTATATCATTTCAGTTGCCTCTTATAAAGCCTGCTGAATCAAAGCAACATGACACTTTGGAGCAACATAGGTCATCTACTAATGTTATTTGTACTCTTATTACTAGTTTTGTATCACCTTTTAATAAAAAAGTGTTCCTATCTTTTTCAATTCCAATCATTTCAATGTAAATCAGGTTTCTCAATCTGATGATAGTTCTCTATGGCACAATAGATTAGGCCATCATTCTCTATTCACTGTTCAAATGGTTTTAAATGCAAACTTTCTTATCATTCAAGCTCTATATTTTTCTGGGAGGCATGTCTTTCATTTCTTATTTTTTTTTTTTGTCTTTCTTTCTCTCTTCTATTCTTTACTTGTTTGTTTTTATTGGCGTAACTTCTTTCAATGGTTACAAATACTATGTTAGTTTAATGGATGTATATTCAAGATATACTTGGATATTTATGTTAAAGGCAAAGAGTGAGGTGTACAGGATCTTTATTGAGTTTAAACAAAGTTGAGTTATTGTTGTCTCATAAGATTAAAGTTCTGCAGACTGACAATAGAGGTGAATTCAGAGGTCTTGAGTCTTTTCTTAAGCAGAAAGGTATAACTATCAGATGCTCATGCCCATATACACATAAGGAAAATGGCTTAATAGAGAGGAAACATAGGCATATTATTGAAACTGGACTTAGCCTTTTACCTCAAGCTTCCATGCCTTTGAAGTTTTGGGATGAAGCTTTTATTTCAACTACTCATCTCATCAATAGAATGCCCACAGCAGTCTTAAAGCATGAGTCTCCTCACTGGCGCTTATTTCGCACGGATCTTGACTATATATTGCTTAAGGTATTTGGTTATCAAGTTTTCCCTTATCTTAGGCCATATAGACAACACAAGCTTGATTTTTGAAGTGAACCGTGTACTTTCATTGGGTACAGTCCTTTGTTTAAAGGCTACAAGTGCATAAATTATGTAAGAAAGGTGTATATGGTCCGGCATGCCATTTTTAATGAGTGGTATTTTCCATTTACTACTTTCCAGTCACATAGGCCTACTTCTCAAAAAGGTTGTAAAGGTATTATTGTGTTAGATGAGGTACGTTTAAGACACAGTCAACCTTCAGTGCAAAATGATATTTCTCTTGTTCCTGACACTTCTATCTCAAGACCATGTAATGACTCTCCTACATTAATTTCTATTGTTCCTCCTATATCCGACATTAATGATTCTCGTATTTCAGCTCCTACTATTCCTGTTGAATCTGGTACGATGGATTCAAATGCATCAGCTTCTGTTGTTCCTGTTTCATCAACTCTATTGGTTCTACTTCATTAGTTACTACATGTGTTGTTCCTCTTCCTACTCCACATCACATGGTGACTCGTGCACAAAATGGAATTTTTAAGCCAAAAGTTTGGTTTGTTTATTTGAATGAATCAGAACCATCATCTTTTTCAAAGGCTATGCAATATCCCAAATGGCTTGAAGCAATGCAATCTGAGTTTAAAGCTCTTCAGGACGATAAAACATGGCATCTAGTGGAACCACCTAAAGGCAGAAAATTAATTAGGTGTAAGTGGATTTTTAAGATTAAGAGAAATCCTGATGGTTCTCTTCTCAAGTATAAAGCTCGACTTGTTGAAAAAGGTTCAACCAAGTTTGAAGGATTTGATTACTCCGAGACATTTAGCCCAATTGTTAAGCCAGCAACTATCAGATTGATTCTTTCCATGGCAGTAGTTGAAGGCTGGGCAATTAAACAGTTAGATATTAATAATGCCTTTCTTAATGGAGTGATACAAGAGGATGTGTTTATGATTCAACCACAGTGATTTGTTGAAGATGGAAAACGACATATGGTCTATAAGTTAGATAAAGCTTTGTATGGTCTTAAACAAGCCCCGGGCATGGTTTGATAGGTTCAAAGCTGCTCTCCTCTCACTCGGGTTCTTTGCTTCAAAGGCTGATCATTCTTTATATTTTAAGTACTCTAATGGAAGCAATACATATGTCTTAGTTTATGTTAATGACATTATCATCAAAGGCAACAACTCTGCATATCTTTCTGAACTTGTAGTTAAACAGAAAATTTGCGCTCAAGGATCTTGGCTCTCTTTCTTATTTTTTGGGTGTTGAGGTTACAAAGACTTCTCAAGGATTATTGTTAACTCAACACAAATACATATGTGATCTTCTTAAACGTGCTCAAATGGTGGATGCAAAGCCTTTTCCTTCTCCCATGATTTCTAAAGTCGGTGCTTCTCTTTCAGCTTATCAAGGAGCTCCATTGGCAGATCATTCTCTCTACAAATCTATTATCGGTGCTCTACAATATATTACCTTGACTCATTCAGACCTTGCATTTGCTGTGAACAAAGCATGTCAATTCATGCACACTTCTCTTCATAGTCATTGGAAGGCTGTAAAGCGAATTCTTCGCTATCTCAAGGGTATGTCTCATATGGGTCTTCATATCCCCAAACCTTCCTCTCCACACTCTGCGTATCATATTACATGATTTTCGGATGCTGATTAGGCTACTAATCCTGATGATCGCAAGTCTACTACCGGGTTCTGTGTGTTTTTGGGTCCTAATCTTATCACATGGAGTGCTAAGAAGCAAAGCACAGTATCTCGCTCCTCTACAGAAGCAAAGTATTGTAGCGTTGCTACTCTTACAACTGATGTCACCTGGCTTCAATTACTTTTGGGAGAGCTCTCTATTGTTCAAACTTGTATTCCTAATCTCTGGTGTGACAACATCAGTACTATTGCATTAGCTGGCAATCTAGTGCTTCATGCTCGGACCAAACATATTCAGCTAGACTTATACTTTTGTTCGAGACAAGATTGCTCTTAATCAAATTCAAGTTAATCATGTGCCCTCAAATGATCAGATTGCAGATTGCTTCACTAAAGCGTTGTTCGCTGTTCACTTTCATTTCTGCGATCCAATAAGTTTGTGGGGTAATGTTAAGCAGATAAAGAGATTTGATTCTCTAGTATAATTTGAATTGTTAAAAGAGATTTGATCTTAATCTTCATTTAATCCTAATTTTCTATAACAAACTCTATCATTGTAGAATTCTAGTAGTAAAGAAGAAAAGCAATACAAAAACCATATCTCATTATATTGTGCCGTGCTACACACATTTTGAATACCGCACACAAATACACAAATCCTTACTACATCAACATTGTCATCGTCAGTAGATAAATCTTAAAATATTATTAAAAAATTTAATCAAAAGTGAAATTATTCAAAGTAAAAATATTGTTAGTATAATTAAAACACGAAAGAGAAATATATGTTTATTTGCCCATAGCTACAAATGACGAATATTAAAAATATCTAGAAATCTCAATATATATATATATATATTTATTTTGTTAAGGGATGAAAGACAATTCTATTATAACGGAATTGAATAAAAAAAAATAAAGAAGAAAATTAAAATGATTAATAGACGTTTACAAAATTATTTAAAAAAATATAAATTACAATTTGAAAAAAAAAAAGAAAATAAATGGAGGTTTAAAAAATTGAAAAGTGCTTTAATTAATGAATGAATTAACTATCATAAAAAATATATATATATCATGAGATTGCTTAGCCATCCTAACTTCAATTAATTATTATAATTGTGGAATGCTATTTCTGAAAATTTTGAAAGACTAAACTAATATATTTATTAATGGATCTAATTAATAAGAAATATATCATGAGATTAAATGATGAACTTAACTTTTTTTTTTAAAAAAAAGTTGCTAAAATAATCTAATTATTATATTAAGTCGCAATTTGACATGTATAAGGTAGTTCAGCTACTTCACTTTTAGTAAAGTACCCATAATGGAATAAAAAAAATAAATGTAATTGAAAACATAAACAATAAGTATAATTTTCGTCATGAATATTCTTATTAATAATCGTATTCAATTTGAAAAATATGATTTTATATTTATATATATAACTTTCATTTTAAAAATTGATAAAATAATTTTTTTTTTAACAATTATTAATTGATGGATGAGTATTTTTTCCATAATAAAAATCTTAGTTATGAAAAAAATTACACAAGAAATAACAATATAAAAAATGAAATATAATTAAAGATAAAATTGAAATTTCAATAGAATTGTTTATGCTGGTATATTTATCCTTACAATGTGTCAAATAATAATTACGATTAAAATATAGTTAACTTAAAAAAAATGTCAAATGCAATTTTAAAATAATTCTTTAGTTAGAATTTATAATCTAATTATTCATAAAGTTATTTTTAATTTTGATTTTGATGGACACGCCAATAAAATAAAAATAATTTTATTATCAAATAAAAAGTGAATAACTAAATGTAATTAATTAACATAGAAATAAAATACAATAACAATTATATATATATATATATAATTTAAATTGTATGTTTATTCATGCACTTCTGTTATATCTTTCGTCTGTATAATTCTCATATAAGTTAATCAAATTGAGTAAAAGTAAAGATAATATAACAAATAAAAGAAAATAAAATATTTATTTTGGTAAGAATTAAACAATACTATTTTTAAAGTGTACTCCAGAAGTGTTATATACAAATATAATAATTTTTAGGATGGAAAATAGAAAAGGTCGATTTTAACGATTTCAAAAGAAATGTACCTACAATATCATCCTATAAAACCAAAATTGTATAAAAATGTAAACATATAATAAGAAAAGAAACACAGCGAGAGAGACTACCTCTCGATCGGGTAGAGATTTCGAAATCCAAAAATTCCGTAATAAGATTATAATTGTGTAAATAAAATTACAATTAAATTAAAATATAATAAAAAATAATAAAAAATACAAAAAGGAAAGAAAATATATATCTATATATAATAATAATTGTTGTTTTCCCCCTAATTTTCCGTTAACACCAAGTGGCAAAAGTTTCACACTGACATATGGCTTTAATCTATATATATTATAAAGTAGAACTCTCAGCGGGTCCCACGAAGGTGACATGGCACGCTGAGAGTTCGGCGTTGTGTGGAAAAATAGCAGTTTTGGCTATTTTTGAATCTCGTGATATTTTAACGAGATTTTTGGTGAGAATTCAATAATTTGAAGAGATTGTTTAATCTTTTTTATTTCTCTCCTCCCATTTAATGATTTATAACTCCCACACAATAATAAATAACATATTAAGTGTCATTCTCTCTCTTTCTCTTATGACAAAAATTAAGTATTTTTAAAATTAATGAGCTTTAACTAATCTTTTTATCTCCTTTCCTATATCTATTCCCCTTCCACTTCCTCAGCCTCAATTAACCGCTAGTTCAAAAATATATAAATAGAGATCATTCTCACACATTTTTCTCCTTACATTTTATCTATCAATCTAACCTATTCAATTTTAAATAGTGACATAATTTTGGGGCTCCAATCTCACCACTGCTGACACTCACCAAGACGTCGACAACATGAGTTGGGTTGAGTTGAACACTTCAGAAAGGGTTGAGTTGAACACTTCAGAAAGACGTTGACGACATGGGTTGGGTTGAACTTTGGTGACATCTTGATTAATAGTAGAAATGATGGACTATAGTTACAAGTGAGAGAGAATAGGATTTGGAAGGTTAGCCGTGGCGGCACACCAAAATGAATAAGAGGGTCTGAGTTATTTGTATTTTATGTGCGCTTTAAATTGTTGGGTGCACATCCACTTTTTACTTATAATTCATATGTGTCTCTTGAGTGAGTTGGTTGTGTTATGTATAATAATATATATATATATATATTTGATAAATAATATTTTTTTTATAGATTATTATTTGGGATATTCAATGATTATAATTGGCTTTGAATGTGAGATAAACTCAAAGTTAAATTTTTGTTTAAAACCACAATTTAACTTTAGTCAATTAATTGCCCTTATTAACACTGATAAAATAAAAAGATCAAACTTAAAATGATCAACAATTTAAAAAACTGTATTATAGTATCTAATTAATTAAAATTATAATTAATTACAATATCTAATTATTTAGAATTTTAATTAATTACAATTATGTTAATTTTAAAGATTTGGTTCTCATTTATTATATATATATATATATTATGATTTTTTAAAATATATTTTAATATTTTCACTTTAATTAAAATCTATTAACATTAATAAAAACCAAAATGGTTAAAAAGTATACATTCGCGCAAAGCGCGAGCACTTTTACTAGTATTCTATAAATGTATCACTTCCAATTAATCAGTTTTTCATAACCGATTTAAATAAAAAGTTAATAATAACGGTTAATGAAAAACTAATTTATAAAATTTTAGTCATTAAATTTACATAATTTTTTCTAAAACCGTCGAGAAAACTTTACACTTACCATATCATTGTTCATGAATAACCGTAGTAGTTGAATTTCCAACTTTAATACATCATCTACTTAATGAAACCGATGTCTTTGATTTTTAGTCTATATATTTTAATTAAAATAATCTATTTAAAAATTATTAATATTAATAAGAACTTCATACATACACATATATATATATATTGATGAGTAATATTTATTTATTTTATTATAATAAATGAAATTCAAAGTTTGAAAAGAAAATGGAGGGAATTGAGGGAGGTAAAAGGGTGTCGCTCGGTGAGGAATAAAAAGACTTTTCAAGTTCAACTTTTCATAACATTACTTTCTTTGGATTTGTTGATATCAAACGAGTTCTTATTTTATTCGTATTAATATTTATTTTTTAAATATAAAATATTATAACTTTTAATTATGTGTAATTAAAAGTATTTACCGTTAAAATTATGTATCCACGATTGTTGAAAAAAAATTAAAAAAAAATAAAAATTTTAGAGTACCTTTTAACGTAACATGATGTTATTGTAGCTGCTTACTCAAGCGTGCGGTGATCTCCTACCCCACTTGTAATCGCGTATGGCAAAGTTCAGGTTCTACTTGTAATTGGCTCTAAAATTTATCAGGTTTGTTATTGACTCTAAAATAAAATAAAATCGCGTATGATAAAGTTCCGATTTTGCGGCTCCCACATCAACTCCGTCTATCACCTCATCTTCATCAGGTTTGTTATTTATCATCCTTTCCATTTCATTTCGATTTTGATTTTGTTATTAATATGCTTGTTTTTTCATGTTTTCTAAATTCTAAATCTTATTTTATTAGGATCTTAATTGATTTATATTACATATAATGTTTATTATTTGTCAACTCTTTTAAACCATTAGGATAATGTCCTTATGAATACTTAATTTCTCTCCTTAATTAAATTAAGACTCTTTAATAACATTAACTATTCCACTTAAACAATTCATATTTCTTAAATTTAATGAATTTAAATAAATATTTTAATTCATCTTTTCATATACTCAAGCTTACCTCGATTAATAATTAATTAAATTATGAAAGCTAAAATTTATTAATAAATTTTTTAATTATATAATATTAATTAATTTTTAATACAACGTGCATTAAAAAATATTTAACACATTTATATTTTTCAAGTATGATATTTTCCATTACGATTTAGATTAAATCACAACGCTCTATACGAGGTTGAAGATACTTTTTGGTGCATTGGAGTGTGTACTAAATAGAGTTAAGGCATTGGATGAAACATTTGCATTTTTTCAAATTTAATAAATTGTTATGAAAATTTAATTTTCCTCTTTCTATATGTATTAATTAAAATTAAGATGGTATAGTATCATTAATTATTTACTAAAATCATTTAAATTAAGCAAGTTTATTGAATTTGAATAAAAATTTAAATAGATATTTTTATATATTTTTAACTTACATTCTATTGCTAATTAAATGAATAATAAAGTTTATAAATAATATTTTAATTAAAACAAAATACGCATTCTTGATTAGAATTAAAAAAAAAAATGTATCCATCCATTTGTGCTATATATAAAATCGTTAAATAATATATCAAACTAACAACATTTAACTTATAATTAAATCAGATTAAAACTCCATGATTATATTAATTATTCCACTAAACTCATTTACATGTCTCGAACAAATTAAATTTAAATAAAAGTTAAATTTTCAAATACTAACTTACAAACATAAATCTCTTCCCAAATTTAATATTTGAGTTAGTTGTACGAATACATTAAAATTAACGGTTCTTAATATAATATTTTCCTTCTTGCGAACATGTCAAGAGTTTTATTCATGTAGTAATATAATATGATTAATATAATAATATATTTAATCCCGCGCATCGTGCGGATAACCATACTAGTTATTTAATAATAATATATATTTAATATATTTATAATATTTATTTCCTTAACAACAATTAATATATTTGTAATAGTTAAAATCTTTTGTCTTTCGCTATCTACATTAAATGTTATATTTATTATAATTACATTATTATTAGAGTTTCAATTTTATTTGAATTTAATAGAATTTATAAAAAATACAAAGACTTTAACAAGATTCGTTTGCTAATAATTTATTATATTATTTATTTATGGTGACGGCACTCACAACTATAAATTTGGTGGGTTACTTTTTCATAGCATAAGAATTCGTATGGTGATATTGTTGTAAATTAATTCTACATCGTGTACAACAATAAAACTATTCTAATAAAATGATTTTCACTTATTTTAATTTATTTTATTATTATATTTTTATAAATTACTAATAAATATATCAAATGAAATTATTAAATTATACATATTTATAAATTATAATATAAATTTATTTATTGTAGAATCATAAAAAAAAATAACCTTGACGCGGAAACCTCAAGATTACTGAGGTTTTGAAAACCCCCAAATCAAGTTTGCAAAGAAATCGAACCCAAAACAGTATTTATCAAAGGATTTTTTTTCCCTCACCCAAATGTACGAAAATCGATTAAGAACCTGGTCATATATTATTCCCAAACCCTTAAATCAGATTAGCACAAGAACAAAGGAAATAGGAATTCAATTGTCTTGCAAAAGATTAATTCTATTGCAAACCAACAAAGACCTTAAAGATAAAAACACAAGAAAGTTTTAACTCTCTATTACTTTAAAAACTCTCCAACCAAAGCTGTTTCATTACAAAGGAAAGCATCCCCTTATATAGGGTGGAAAATAACTCTCTAACTAAATGCTGCATTAAATCCTTACATAAATATAAAAATGTAACTACTCTAATTAAATCCTATCATAAAACCCCTGCTTGTAACAACTAAAGAATTAAAGGTGGTGTTAAAATGCTGGAGTTACATTTCTAGGAAGATGAAACTGACAATCAAATATACATTTACGGGCTGGGCTCCATTTATGCAAACATGTGGGCTTCATTTTCGGTGTTGTGCATTCATCTAAACCAACACCAATTTATCTGATTAGTCCAAGTTGTAAGGCCCAATCAAAATGACCAATTTGGGCTGTTGCTCCGAGCTTAGACTCTCATCTCTAGTTGTTCCCTGAATGGACAGCCCTTCATTCATGTGTCTTTGAATGTAAATCTGAAGTAACTCTTTCAGCTTTTTCGCTCTAGATCTTGTCATAGGTCCATCGGCATTCTCCATGTTGGGAAAACCTGAAGTAAGTGAGGTTGGAGCACTTCCATTTAGAGGAAATTCATTTGGTTTCGCGTCATTCCCTCCCTCCACAAGAGGATTCGTCCTCGAATCAAAATCTGCGTTAAAAGGAGAAAGGTCACTAACATTAAAAGAAGCTGAAACACTATACTCACCTGGAAGATCAATTTTATAGGCATTGTCATTGATCTTTTCAAGAACTTGAAACGGTCCATCTCCTCTGGCATCCAACTTGGTTTTCCGTTTAGAAGGAAATCTTTCCTTGCGCAAATGAACCCAAACCCAATCACCAGGTTCGAATTTCATTAACCTTCGCCCTTTGTTCTTTTGAGATGCGTACTGCTCATTTCTCTTTGCAATTTCCTTTTGTGCTTTTTCATGGATAGATTTAACCAACTCTGCCTTGTAAACTCCATGTATACTAGAAATCTCTTTTAGTGGCAAAGGAAGCAAATCTAAAGGTGTGAGTGGATTAAATCCATAAACAATTTCAAAAGGTGAAAACCCAGTAGAAGAATGCACACTACGATTATATGCAAATTCAACAAATGATAAACAGTCTTCCCATGTTTTAACATTTTTTTGAACACAAGCCCGCAACAATGTACCTAATGTATGGTTAACCACTTCAGTTTGCCCATCAGTTTGTGGATGACAGGTGGTAGAAAACAGTAACTTAGTTCCAAGTTTGGACCTCAATACTCGCCAAAAATGGCTTAAGAATTTCACATCCCTATATGATACAATCGTTTTTGGCACTCCATGCAACTAACAACATGATTAAAGAATAAATCAGCAATATTTGTTGCATCATCAGTTTTATGACACGCAATGAAATGTGCCATTTTAGAGAATCTATCAACAACAACAAAAATAGAATCTCTACCTCTTTTGGTCCTAGGGAGCCCCAAAATAAAATCCATCGACAAATCCACCCACGGATGAGTAGGAATTGGTAATGGAGTGTGTAATCCATGTGGTTACACTCTTGATTTCGCTTGTCTACATGCGATACATCGAGAACAACTCTCTCAACGTCCCTTTTCATGTTTGGCCAAAAAAATGTTCATGCAGAATATTCAATGTCTTCTCAATTCCAAAATGCCCCATAAGACCCCCACTATGAGCCTCACGCACAAGTAGTTCCCTAATAGAACTAAAAGGCACACACAATTTTCCCCTTTTAAATAGATACCCATCATGTCTGTAGAAGTCATTGAATGCGACATTTTCACAAGCAGCATACACTTTTGAAAAATCATGAACATTTGTGTACAAGTCTTTAACCTGCTCAAAGCCGAGAAGTTTTGAACTAAGAGTTGATAATAGAACATACCTTCTCGAAAGTGCGTCTGCCACAACATTCTCCTTACCTTGTTTATATTGAATCATGTAGGGAAATGATTCAATAAATTCCACCCACCTCGCATGTCACTTATTCAATTTCTCTTGGCTTTTCAAATGCCTTAAAGATTCATGATCCGTATGGATTACAAATTCCTTAGGCAACAGGTAATGTTGCCAAGTTTCCAATGCCCTCAACAAAGCATACAGTTCTTTGTCATAGGTTGAGTAGTTCAACTGTGCCCCATTTAACTTTTCGCTGAAATAGGCAATTGGCTTCCTATCCTGCATCAAAACAGCACCTATACCAATCCCAGAAGCATCACATTCGATTTCAAAAGTTTTATCAAAATTGGACAATACTAACAATGGAGCAGAACATAATTTCTCCTTCAACATGTTAAATGCACGTTCTTGCTCAATTCCCCACACAAACCCTTTGTCATTTTTCATTATTTCAGTGAGTGGTGCCGCTATTGTGCTAAAATCCTGTACAAACCTCCTATAGAAGCTTGCTAATCCATGAAAACTCCTAACGTCACTCACATTCTTAGGATTAGGCCAATTTTTAATTGCTTTTATTTTCTCCTCATCAACCTCAATCCCATTTGCACTCACCACATAACCTGAAACACAAGTTTATCAATACAAAATGTGCACTTTTTAAGATTAGCATACAATTGTGAATTACGTAATGCCTTAAAAACAGCCTTTAAATGCATAACATGTTCATCAATTGACTTGTTATATATCAAAATATCATCAAAGTACACAACCACAAAATTTCCAATAAAATTGCGCAGTACATGATTCATTAATCGCATAAATGTGCTAGGTGCGTTTGTTAATCCAAAAGGCATTACCATCCATTCATATAAACCATGTTTTATTTTAAATGCTGTTTTCCATTCATCACCAGGTTTCATACGAATTTGATGATATCCACTTTTAAGATCAATTTTAGAAAACACACATGCACCATTTAACTAATCCAACATGTCATTAAGTCGAGGTATAGGATGTCAATACTTTACCGTAATTTTGTTCACTACACGACAATCAACACACATTCTCCATGTACTATCCTTCTTTGGTACCAATAAAACAGACACCGCACATGGGCTCATGCTTTCTCTAATATGTCCTTTTTCGAGCAGTTCCTCAACTTGCTTTTGTAACTCCTTTGTCTCTTCTGGATTGCTTCGATATGCTGGCCGATTTGGTATGGAAGCCCCGGGAATAAAATCTATTTGATGTTCTATCCCTCTTAAGGGTGGTAAACCTTGAGGTAGTTTTTCGGGAAAAACATCTGTAAATTCCTGCAAAAGATCCACAACAACACTTGGAAGAGATGAGTTAAGATCATTAGTTAAAAAATAAGCTTCTTTGTACATGAGCACAAAGATTGGCTTATTGGTAACCAAAGCTCTCTATACATCTCTCACTTTTGCATACAAGCTCACACTTTTTCTCTCATTCTCTTTTGGGCCATTTTCCTCTCTCCTCTCTCTGTTCTCATTTTTCCACTCATTTTTCTCTTTTGCTTTTCCCTCATTTTCCCGCTCAATTTCTTTTCTCTCATTTTCTTTTTGTTTGGCCTCTTTCTTTTGCTGCTCATCAATTGCTTTTTGTAACTGAATTTCATCTTCATACACCTGTTTTGGAGTTAAAGGTACAAGGATATGTTTCTTTCTATTCTTTTCAAAAGTGTACCTATTTGTATACCCATCATGTACTACCCTTCTGTCGTATTGCCAAGGACACCCTAACAACAAGTGGCTGGCATGCATTGGTATTACATCACATACAAGTTCGTCATGGTACTTCCCTATTGAAAAAGGAATCCTTACTTGCTTATTGACCTTAACCTCCCCACTATTGTTCAACCATTGGAGCTTATAAGGCTTAGGATGCTTCATGATCTTCAAACCCATCCTATCAACAAAAAGAGTGCTAGCAACATTAACACAACTACCCCCATCTATAATCATGCTAAAAATCTTTTCATTGACAAGACATCTAGTATGAAAGATGTTCTCTCTTTTCACCCTCATTCCCTCATCATCTTCTTTCATTTGCAAATTGAGTGCACGCCTAGTTACAAGCAAACTACCCTGCATAGGTATTTCAACATCACTACAATCTTCCAAAGGAGACATCTCATTCTCATCATCACATTCCCCATCTGTCTCTACCCCATTACCACGCATCACCATTACTTTTTTGTTTGGGCGTTGAGATGCTATGTGTCCATACCCCAAACACCTGAAACACTTAATGTCACGGTTTCTAGAGTTTTGGGTAAAAGAAGTACCTTTATTTTTATTGTCAAATGATTGAGCTGGTTGGGTCTTATTATCCTTTTTTGATTGGGCAGCTTTGTTGTCATTTATCCAATTCGACTTCCAAGGATTGTTTTGAGCCGAAAAAGTGTTGGCTTATTTCCCCTTTCCTTTACGCTGCAATTGCTTTTCTATCTTCATAGCCATATGCACCATATCTTCTATCTCCACATAATGTTGCAATTCCACTCTATCAGCTATGTCCTTGTTAAGGCCATTGAGAAACCTTGCCATTGTGGCTTCTCCATCTTCTTCCACATTGGCCCTGATCATTGCAATCTCCATTTCCTTATAGTATTCCTCTACACACTTTGTTCCTTGTACAAGGCTTTGCAATTTTTGGTGCAAATCCCTATAATAATGGCTTGGAACAAATCTGCGCCTCATGATAGTCTTCATTTCTGCCCAAGTTCGGATGGTTCTTTCTCCATTTCTCCTTCTACTTATAAAAAGTTGATCCCACCATACAAGTGCATATTCCCCAAACTCCACCGCTGCAAGTTTAATTTTCTTTTCCTCTGAGTAATTGTGACACTCAAAAACTAATTCCACTTTCCGTTCCCACTCCATATATGCATCTGGATCATTCTTTCCCAAAAAGGATGGAATTTTCATTTTGATACTCCCAATATTCCGATCAAGGTCATTTTGATTCCTCCTGCCTCTTCTATAATTTCTGCCATCATTAGTTTGATCGTCAAATTCTTCTTCAGATTCGTCTCTATATGGAGGTGTAGGTTGCCTCATTCTCTGTGGATTTTCTTCACGCAAGGCATTAATCTCATTTTGTTGCTTCTCCAGAGTGTCATTCATGTTGCCAAGGACAAGTTGAATCCTCTCAAACTGCTATTGCATAGCCTTGAGAAGGTATTCATGTTTTGGTGCACTTCCACTTCCTTCCATTTCAATCTGAAATAGCAAAAATAATAATTAACAAGATCCTCACAAACACTTCCTCACGTGTTTCTCTCATAGTATTTAACTGTTCGCTCGTGTTTAACTCAAATTGGCTTTTTACCCTCTGATGGGCTCACACACTCTTGCCTTTTACCACTCAAGCAATCTTTTCGGTTTTTATACAAAAGGGTTTATCAAGTTCACAAAAGAATAAACCATACACAAAATCAATCGATTAGTCCTATATCCTTCATGTGTGGAAACAAGAACTATTGACAGAACTTTTGTCAAAGAGAAAAAAAAAAGGATGAGACATAGAAGGTACTCTATTGTTTTTTTTTTTTTTTTGGTTTTTTTTTCTTTTGTTTTTTTTTGTTTTTTTTTCTTCTTTTCTTTATTTTTTCTTTTGTTTTTCTTTTCTTCTTTTTTTTGTTGTTGTTTTTTTTTCTTTCTTTTTTCTTTTTTTTTGTTGAGAATTCAAGGAGTACATGAAATAAAATAAGATAGAAGTTGAATTGAATTAAGCTGTAGATACTTAATACGTTCCAAAGAGAAGAAATGCTTGCAGGAAATAAAAATTAAAACAAATACAAATGAATAGCAATGATAGCAAATACTCAATTTGGACCAATGCTCTGATACCAACTGATGCGGAAACCCCCAAGATCACTAAGGTCTTGAAAACCTCCAAATCAAGTTTGCAAAGAAATCGAACCCAAAACAGTATTTATCAAAGGATTTTTTCCCTCACCCAAATGTACGAAAATCGATTAAGAACCTGGTCATATATTATTCTCAAACCCTTAAATCAGATTAGCACAAGAACAAAGGAAATAGGAATTCAATTGTCTTGCAAAAGATTAATTCTATTGCAAACCAACAAACACCTTAAAGATAAAAACACAAGAAAGCTTTAACTCTCTATTACTTTAAAATCTCTCAAACCAAAGCTATTTCATTACAAAGGAAAGCATCCCCTTATATAGGATGGAAAATAACTCTCTAACTAAATGCTGCATTAAATCCTTACATAAATATAAAAATGTAACTACTCTATTAAATCCTATCATAAAACCCCTGCTTGTAACAACTAAAGAATTAAAGGTGGTGTTAAAATGCTGGAGTTAAATTTCTAGGAAGATGAAACTGACAATCAAATATCCATTTACGAGCTGGGCTCCATTTATGCAAACATGTGGGCTTCATTTTCGGTATTCTGCATTCATCTAAACCAACCCCAATTTATCTGATTAGTCCAAGTTGTAAGGCCCAATCAAAGTGACCAATTTGGGCTGTTGCTCTGAGCTTAGACTCTCATCTCTAGTTGTTCCCTGAATGGACAACCCTTCATCCATGTGTCTTTGAATGTAAATCTGAAGTAACTCTTTCAGCTTCTTCGCTCTAGATCTTGTCACAGGTCCATCGGCATTCTCCATGTTGGGAAAACTGAAGTAAGTGAGGTTGGAGCACTTCCATTTAGAGGAAATTCATTTGGTTTCGCGTCAAACCTATATAAATTATGGTATATCATATTAATTAGCCACATTTAAATCATAATGTGGCAAAATTAAAGAAATAAATTAAACTATAATTTGATTTAATTTTTAATTTATCAAATTAGTCAAAAAATATGAAATTAAAGAAATAAATTAAATCATAAAAAAATAATTAGTATGACACATGACTTAATTTATTTCATTAATATTTTAAAAAAAATAATAATATTAAAATTTATTTCCAATAGATGAAGACAAAATTCATAAGTATAATAAATTATTATTTTATATATTTTAATAATTAAAATCTGTGACTATCCACATTGAATAGTACATTTATTTCAATTTCAATAAATTAAAGAAATAAATTGAACCATAATTTGATTTGATTTTTTAAATTATCAAATTAATGAAAATAAATAAATAAATAAAATCATAATGTGGCAAAAGTAAAGAAAAAAAATTAAATCATTAAAAAATAATAGATAATAATTAGTGTGACACGTGAGTAAATTTATTTCATTAATATTTTAAAATATGTAATAATATTAAAAGCTTATTTCTGATCACACTTCCAATCGAGTAAAAGACAAAAATTAATATTTTCAAATATATAATAATATTAAAAATTTATTTCTGATCACACGTTCCAATCGAGTAAAAGACAAAAATTATAAGTAAAATAAATCCTTTATATGTGACTATCTACATTAAATACTATATTAATAAATTAAAAAAAATAAATTGAACTATAATTAGATTTAATTTTTTAATTTATCAAATTAGTCTAAATAAATAAATAAATAAATAAAACCATAATGTGGCAAAATTAAAGAAAAGTTAAATCATTAAAAATAATAATTAATAATTAGTGTGAGACATGAGTTAATTTATTTATTTTATTAATATTTTAAAATTTATAATTTATAACAAAATTTTATATAATTTATTTTTATTCACACATTCCAAGAGAGTAAAAGACAAAAATTACAAGTAAAATAATAATTCAAATCATTTATTATATTTGACTATCCACATTAAATGCTATTATTACTTCAATTTTAATAAATTAAGGAAATAAATTGAAATAAATTGATTTTATTTTTTAATTTATCAAATTAGTGAAAATAAATAAATAAATAAAACCATAATGTGATAAAATTAAAGAAATAAATTAAATTATAAAATTATTTTTAAAAATAAAGAAAATTTTGAATTCAAAAAAATTTCATTGGATTTTTTTTTCCAAAAAAAAGTAATTTTTTTAGAAATTAATGTACATCATATTTATTAATAGTAAGAATATATGTATCTATATATATAATTATATTTTCCATTTTTATAAATTTATTTTGTGAAAGTATTTTTACTTTTGGCAAAATAAAA
The DNA here is from genome assembly GCA_031304145.1 of Cardiospermum halicacabum. Taxonomy (NCBI): domain Eukaryota; kingdom Viridiplantae; phylum Streptophyta; class Magnoliopsida; order Sapindales; family Sapindaceae; genus Cardiospermum; species Cardiospermum halicacabum. Next base: position 11,129,628 of record CM062389.1, read on the forward strand.
ATATTACTATTAAAATTTCATGGCTCCTTATATATAGATAAGTATCGATCCAAGTGACGATTCTTAAATATTATATTTAAGAATTTGATTTGATTATAATCTCTCTGTTGAAAAAAATAAATTATTCCAAAACAGAGTAATTTTTTGAAGACCAAGCAAATTCTTTTAAAGAATTTAGATTGCATTATTACCAATGTAGTTGTCAAAGTTAGAGTTATTAGAACGTAGTAACCTAAATACAACCAATCAGAACCTGTTTCATTGGAGATGTTTTTGGCCGATTGTGAGGTAGGTTTTTTTCTTACATGTTTTAATATGTTATATTCATATTTAACATTAGATTGCAATTTTTTTAAAAATATATATATAGAGATGTTTTACATTATATTTATATTAAATTTGTTTTTTTAGGGTACATAGATTTTGTGCTCTTTTTAACGGGCTATGAATCAAAACATTAGGAATAAGATGCAAGAACACGATTTGTATCTCAATAAAAAAAAAATTTCGTGACATTAAACTCAGTTAAAGATGGGTAACCTAGGGCGTTGAAATTAAAATATAAAATTAATTTCCAACACCAAACATTGGTGCAGGAAATAAAGGATGATACTTTTCCAGTTTATTATTTTTTTTATTTCAAGTCCTTTGATGATATTATCAATTTAAACTCTGTTAATAACAATGATTTGATAGGTACATTGACTACTAAATATATAGATTTAATCACAAATTTATAATATAAAATACTAATGAGTTTTTTCTTTTTTTTTTTCTTCAGATGTTCTAGACCTTTTAAAATCAAAATCTGATATTTCAACATTTGAAAAGTCTGGAAGAACTGGCAAGCGATTTGGAGTATGTCTTCTTTGAAATATTTGTTTATTTTTTTAAAATTATTTGATTTAATATTTTTGTGTATTACTTATTTATTTGTTCGTGAATTAGAAAAAAATCATTGGAGTGAACTTTGTGGGATGATTATATCGATCAATTGTTCAATATTGTGAATTTTGAATCAGTCATATTACTCTTGCAACTTTGTCAAGTTAAAACATTTCAAGGTTTGATTATGTATGTTTTCATTTAATTAATTTATGAATTACAAGTTCTTTAATTTTTAATATTGTAATCTTTTTACCATGATAGATAAAAGGATGATTTCCAATTCTTTCATTGAAACTAAATTATGGGTTAATACTCATATTAAACCCATAATTGATTTTAAGCAGATGTAAAACTATTTATACATTTTCCATTCTTATAATATACTAATTTCATATTACATTCAATGATTTTATTTTTTCTATTAGCATATTTGATGGTCGTGGAGATTCAGTTTCACAAGTTATAAGTAATGTTTCTTCTTCAAAATCAGTCTCTCTCATCAATGACCTTAACACTAATGAAGTAATGACTATACAAGATTTACTTAATTGTGAAGAGGTGTGTATTTATTTATATATTTATTTTTATACCTCTATGTGTTTACTTTATAATAAATGTAATTTAATGTATTTGGATATTTTTAGGAAAAATTTGTTTGGATCTGTGCTACTGTGGTTGGTCTTTCTACATCTGACAAATGGTGGTATTTGAGCTGTAAAAATTGTCCAAAAGTTGTTCATCCCAAAGGTTCAAAATTTTACTGTGAATCGTGTGATGTGTCTCACACTTCGGCGCACGAAAGGTATTATTTATTTAAGATTTTCTTTAATCCATTTTTAAAAAGTTCTTTTAATTTATACATTCGTAATGAATTATATAAAATTTAATAATATTTTTTATTTTATTTAAGGTACATGCTTGGAAATAATGTGGCAGATTTATCTGCATATATGTCATTAGTTCTGTTTGATCGTGAGTGTTATCAAATTTATGGCAAAACTGCTAAAGAAATGAGAGAAAGCTATAGTGAGGTACCTTATTTCATTAACTTGATGTGATATATAATTATGCTATATGAATGTCTATATTTATTTGACTAAAATATTTATTTATATATAATTTTATGTTTTTTTTTTTGTATTTTTAGGATAATCATGGTAACACTTTCCCCTCCGATCTTGAATCGATCATTAAAGGGTATTCATGTTCAAGATTAAGATAAAAATTTCACCTGAAAATTTAAAAAATAAAGTACTTCATAGGGTGATTAGAATTACCGAAGACAATGAGCTAATCTTGAAAATTTCAAATCCTGAAAATATTTCTTCTAATAAGGTTAGTTTGATTTTCATGATTCAATTGATATCCTTAAAATTTATGATTTCTAATTTATCTATGTATTATATTTTGTATAGAAGGGTGATGGATTTCAACAACCGGATGACAAAGAGACTCCTCAATCAAAGGTCTATATTTTAGATTATATTAAAATAGTATTTAAATTAAATCGAAATTAAATGTTAATTATTTTTCTTTTCTTTTTTTATTTATCATTATATGTGTAACAGATTCAAGAATCAATTATCACTGATTTTACACCAACAAAGAGATTATTTTCAAGTTCAAGTTCGGATGTTGATAGAAATAATGATTCAAGTTTCAAAAGTTCCAAGGTAATGAAAGTAGAAAAATGAAGCCCCAACCTCCTTTTGATTTTCTGTTGAAACATTTTTATAGGTTTGTTTATTGTTTATTATTTTTTTTAATATAGTACGATGAGATTCATCATATAATTTATTCATATTTTTCATATAAAATTGTTAAATTAATTGGTAAATTATAATATAATAAATATTATTATATATTCCCATAAAATTATATGAACATACATACTTTGTTTTTGTTTAAACAAGAAGTTTATAATTATATATATATATATAAATAATATTGTGGTGCCAAATAAACCACAGCCAAATATTAGGCTAAGATTTCTTGAGAAAATAACTGGAAGCTTATAGAGATTATTTCCTAGAGTTTAGCTCTAATGAATAAAAATCGGGATCCTTTTACAATCATCCCTACCTCTTATTTATAGGAAGTATTTGGGTCCTATTTCTATTTGGATTGGGACTGCCTATCCTTCTTGAACTCGGTCTCCTTTTTGGGTTTGGTCTCCTTTTCGGGCTTGGGGTGGATACTTTGGGTGTTAATGAATTGGGCTTTTTGATATTGTCTGAATGGCTGTCGGGCTGCACCATGCTTCTCTGGCCGCATGTATCAGTTAGGTTTGTTTGGGCTCTTTTCGGCCGCAGGTATGGTGGGCCTTCTTCGGCCGCAGGTCTGGTGGGCCTTCCTCGGCCGAAAGGGCGTTGGAGTGCTACGGTCGAAGGTTCGGCTATGCTTGGGCCTTTGGGCTCTTCAATTTTGCTGGAAGTCCTTGAATTTATGGGGTCGTAAGTTGTTTTTCCACCACAGTTATCCCCTTATTGCCATTACTTGGCTCTTTCAAGTGTGGCAATAAGTTGGTGGCTTATTTCAGTCGAAGATGCCTTCCTTCATTAGGGTTCTTTCGGCCGAGAGATCACGTTTTTTGTTGAGTGTGTTGCCAGCTAGGATCCCCCTAGTTGATTGGCTTTCTTTTTTAGATCTCCACTTCAGCGTTTGCGTATCAAATCGCTTTTAATTCGACGGCTCCTCGACTGTTGTGCCCTAAAAGTGAAATCATTACCGTCCTATTTAAATGCTGGTTTCTCTCTCTCTCTCTCTCTATACTTTTTATCTTTTCGAATTCATTTCTCTGTGCATCTCTCTCTAAAACGAAGCTCAGTCGCCATTGTTCCTTCTGGTGAAGCTTTTGGTTCTGGTTCTGGTTCGCCTCATTCGCTTTGTCAAGGTTAGTTTTAGTTGTTTCATTCTCTTATATTGCTAGGTAGTCTTGTTGCTTCTGTTTTGACAGTTTTTGGTCTTTTGCTGCACTTGTTTGGTCTTTTTTGAGGGGTTTTCGGTTCGCCATTGTGCTTTGTTTTGGTTTTCCAGCGGAGCTCCGGCTTAGTTCGGTTCATGGTTAGGTTTCCAATCAGTTGTCTTCTTCCACTAATTGGGTTTTAGTTGTCTTTTCATATTCTTGTTGTTTTCAACTTTTCTTGGATTATTTTAATTTTCATGTGTACACGTGTTCATGTTTCCATAATGCCATCCTTTCTGCATTTCTGCGTTGTTGTGTTGCCCTAACTTCGGTCGAAGACCACTAACCTGCTTCTTTCGGTCGAGTGTAGATGTCATCTTCTAACTCTCTGGAACGTCTACTTTCGTTGGTCTTACTTGTAATTTTTCGACCGAATAAGACAATGCTGAGTGTTCGTCCGCCCGCAATCTCCTGGCCGAGTCTAGGCCGCAAGGTATTCTCTCCCATTGGCTCAACGTGCGAAGCACTATAACAAGGGGTGAGTTGGAGGCTCTGCGCTTTAGTTGCAAGTTCCCTGATTCGGTCGAGACTAGGCTTCCGAATGATAATGAGAAGGTTGATGACGCTTTAGCAATGAGTGGGAGCCTTATTACCTTAGGCATTTCGAGATTGGTCTCAGGTTTCCTATAATGGGTCTGATCGAAGAGTTATGTATTTGGTGTCAAATCCACCCTAGTCAGTTGATCCCGCTTGCTATTCGTATCTTACTAAGTGTGGACCGATTGAAGGAGAAGTATAATTTGCCATTTTCGGCCGAATATTTCTTCTATTCTTACTTCATTAAACGCGAGAAGCCGGATACTGGTAGATTTATCTTGAACGCTCGGCCTCATGGAAAGATACTAATTCTAGGTTTCAAGTCTAACGAGCGCCGGTGGAAAGACAAGTACTTCTTTGTCAGGGGCGTCGCTTGCTTGGGCAAGGGCCGTGGCTACCCTTTATGTTAGAAGGATTCATGTAGTCCTCTTGTGACCTGACTTGCTTTAGAGATTCTTATTCGGCCGTTTATATTGACTTTGTTATTTTTGTTATGGTTGCAGCCAAATACGGTGCCAAAAATTGCAAGTCGTCTCCTCGGGCGCGGGCTAGGAGCGATGCCATTTTCGTGCTTCCGAATAAGAAGCGTGGTCACAAGAGGCTGTTACACGAGCTTCGTGTTAGTCGATTCTAGGCGTTTACCAGGACAAGTAGGTTGATTCGGTCTCTTATGTAAGTTCATTATATATTTTTGTACCACCGAATTAATGTGGCTTGGAATTTGCTTGCAGAAATCACAGACTACATCATGTCGAAGTGGTCGGGTCAGCGGGCGCTTGCTATGCGTGCTATAATGCGACAAATTCAAGCAGAGTAGGAAAAGGCCTTTGCCTTTGGCCAGGGGAGCGTTTCGACCGAAGAGAGATAAGGGTCTTCTGCCGATAACGTTCGCTCCAGCCGCGCTCCATCTGACGAAGGGGGTCCTCATGATGCTGAGGGGGTGACCATGGCTGAGGAACCGTAGGCTTCGGCCGAAGCGGAGAAGAGTCCTGCTTCGATTGATAGGCAGAGGAGTCCTCTGGCTTCGGCCGAAAGGGAGAAGAGGTCGAGGGAAGAGGAAGAGGAGAAAGAGGAAGAGGAGGAAGAGGAAGAGGAGCTTGAGCGCCCGAGGAGTCGTGTTAAGCATATGGCAGGAAGTCCGCTTCAGGCGGGAGTGGCCTCTTCCTTGAGTTTCCCGGCGATTCTTCAACTCGAAGGGTTACGATCGGGATGGTGAAAGCTGCAAATGATTTTTTCTTTCCTTAGGATGAGGAGTGGTTGAACTCCCAGTCCTTCTCCCAGTTTAATGAGATGGCCGTTGGGGTTTGTACAGGGTAAGTCTTTAACACTTCTGTCTCTTATGTTGATTTCCTATTAACTCGTTTTTGGTTGTTTGATCTTCTTTCAGGCACTCTAGGGCGCGGTGGGGATGCGCCGTTATTTTTCAGCTGTCATGCGCGACAGGAACGAGATGGAGGCGAGCGTTAATAAGGCTTCGGCCGAGCTAAAAGCCGCTCAAGATGACTTGGGAAAGGTGATGGCTCAATGCGTTGAGGTCGTTAGGCGCTCTGAGGCGTTGTACGCCTATAATTTGGGGCTCGAGTCTTCTTGCAAGATGAAGGATGTTGAGCTTCATAGGCAGGCCAAAGAGATTGAAGAGTTGAAGTCCTTCAAGTCTGCGGCCGAAGAGAAGATAAGGGACTTAGAGGGTCAAGTGGAGGTCTTGGCTGAGGAGGCTGCTCAAACCGAAGTCACTACTAGGGCCTTTTCCCTCGAGCATGTTATCGGGGGATCATTGACTCCCGAGCTGGCGAAGAGGGAGCTTGATGCTACGGCCGCACTACGAGACGGTGCTAGTTTATGATTTTCCCTTTGTTTTCTTTTTTCGCTTTTTGTAACGCCTCGCCCGGATGTAACTTTTATCAATTAATGAAATACATTTTGTTGCAACTATTCCTGTGTTCCTTTTGTCATTCCTTTTTGGTCGGGAAATCAATCCCCCATTTATTGCTTTTAGTTAATTTGATTTTTTGGGGCCTTTTTATCGCCCTAGCTATGAGGGGCTTTTCTTGGACATATTTCGGCCGAGTAGTCCTTCGAGTGGGCTTGGTCGGGCTCTTGCGCCCGAAGCCTGGGGATTCTTTGAATTGCCTTGGTGACGTCTTTGCCCGAGGCCTTCTGGATTTACCTGAGGCTTGCCCTTTGGCAATTTTTCGGATTGCCCTTTGGCAATATGTCTTCGCCCGAGACCTTCTGGATTTACCAGAAGCTTGCCCTTTGGCAATTTTTTTGGGTTGCCCTTTGGCAATATGTCTTCGCTCGAGACCTTCTGGATTTACCAGAGGCTTGCACTTTGGCAATTTTTTCGGGTTGCCCTTTGGCAATGTGTCTTCGCCCGAGACCTTTTGGATTTACCATAGGCTTGCGCTTTGGCAATTTTTTTAGGTTGCCCTTTCGCAATCTGTCTTCGCTCGAGACCTTCTGGATTTACCAGAGGCTTGCCCTTTGGCAATTTTTTCGGGTTGCCCTTTGGCAATGTGTCTTCGCCCGAGACCTTCTGGATTTACCAGAGGCTTGCCCTTTGGCAATTTTTTCGGTTTGCCCGTTGGCAATATGTGAGGTATTAAGGAGAGAAATGGTATATGAGATAAAAATTTAGTTTTATTGCTTTAAGGTGGGGCCTCGTTAAAAATCTTTTTTGGGAAAAGAGTGCCCGCTATCACAGTTATTGTGCTATATTCAAAATTGGTACCTTTTGAGGTGGTGTATGTTCCTGCTATGCTCTATCTCTTTTCCTTCTTTGGTGAGTAGCTTGTAGGACCCCTTTCCGGATACTCGTTCCACTCGGTATGGTCCTTCCCAGCTTTCGGCCAGTTTTCCATGGGCTTGGTTTCTCGTGCTCTGGAACACCCTTCTGAGTACCCAATCTCCTGGTTGGAAGGCTCGGGCCTTGACCTTTATGTTGTACTGCCTTGCTATCCCCATTTGGTATTCAGCTATTCTTCGCTGTGCACTTTCTCTTTTTTAATCAGAGGTATCTCTCTCAAAGGTCAAGACATGTTCATTGGCTATTCCATTTAGTCTTTCTTGTGGTATTAGGATTTCTGCTGGGAGCACTGCTTCCGTTCCATAAACCATTGAGAAGGGGTTTTGCAATGTTGAAGTTCAGGGGGTTGTTCTGAATGCCCAGAGGACTTCTGGAAGGGTTTCGGGCCATAATCCTCTGGCCCCCTCCAATTTTTTTGAGAGAATCTACCACCGCCTTGTTGGATGCTTCGGCTTGATCGTTAGCTTGGGGGTACCTCGGGGTTGAGTATGTGAGTTTTATGTTTAGCTGGCTGCAGAAGTCTTTCAGGGTCTGTGCTATGAATTGGGGACCGTTGTCGGTGATAATTTCTATACTTCTTGCTCTCTGACCCTTTTTAGCTCTTCAGCTTCTATCCACTTCGTAAAGTAATCAGTTACCATCAGGATATATCTTTTTCGACCATGGGTGGATATCAGGAAAGGTCCGATAATGTCCATCCCCCATTTGTCGAATGGCATGGAGAGGTGATGCTGTGTAGATTCCCGGCGGGGAGATTAGAGTAGTTGGCGTGCCTCTGGAATTTATCACATTTCTTTACAAGTTCGGCTGCATCTGTCTTCATGGTTGGCCAGTAATATCCGGCTCTATGTGCTCTGAATGCCAGAATCCTTCCTCCTGAGTGATTCCTGACTGATCCTTCATGGATTTTTTTAATACCAGTTCGGCCTCAGAGAGGGAGATGCAGTTTAGGAAGGGGCCGCCTATGGATCTTTTAAAGAGTATCCCCCCGATGATGCAAAATCTGGCAGCTTGGGCTCGTAGCTTTCTTGCTTCCGCTTTGTCTTCAGGTACTTGACCATGATTGATGTAGCTAATGATGGGGGCTCTCCAGTCGCTCTACTCTATGGTCAAGGCTTCCTCGTATTCAATGGCTGCTTTAGGGAGGAAGGCATATACAATTGGCCCTGTTGGCTCGTCTTTTTGCATTGAGGCCCCGAGGTTTACCATAACATCTGCCCTCTCGTTTTCTTCTCTCGGGATTTGCTTTATCACGGCCCTTTGGAAACGCTTCATGAGCTCTTTGGCTATCTTCAAGTACTTGGCCATTTTTTTCATTTCGGGCCTGATACGTGCCGTTTATCCGATTCACCACCAACTGGGAGTCTCATTTGACCGTTAGATTGTGCGCTCCACTTTCTTTTGCCACCCTTAATCCTGCAATCAGGACTTTGTATTCGGCCTCATTGTTGGTGGCTGGGAATTCACATCGGATAGCTTGGAGTATTAGGGGTAAATTTGGTGGCCGGAGGCATACACCTAAGCCGCTGCTGCTTTGCCTGCTGGCTCCGTCCACTTCTAGTATCCATTCTTCGGTTGCAGATGTTATTAGCTGATTTACTTCGGCCTCGGTTACTTCAGTGGATGGGTTTTCCTCGAAGTCCGCTAGGAAATCCGCGAGGGCTTGAGATTTGATGGCCTTTTTCCCTTCGAATGATATGTCGTGTTCGTTGAGTTCTAAGACCCACTTCATCAGTCTTGCGGATTTCTCAGAGGAGTGTAGTATGCCCCGCAAGGGTAAAGATGTCATTACCACGATTGGGTGTCCTTGGAAGTATGCCCAGAGTTTTCTTGCAGCAAATACTAGGCTAAGGATTGCCTTTTCTAGGGCTGGGTATTTTGTTTCTGCCGAGGTCAGAGTCTTACTTGCGAAGTATACCGGCTGTTGCTTTTCCCCGATTTCCTTGACCATGACTGTACTTATTGCAATCTGCGAATGTGATAGGTACATGTATAGCTTCTCATTAGCTTCTGGTTTGGCTAAGAGTGGAGGACTGGTCAGGAAATCTTTAATGTTGGCTACTGCCGTTCTGCAATTTTCGGTCTACTCAAATTCCTTGGATTTTTTAAGGGTCTCAAAGAATGACAGGAATATTTCTGATGCCTTCGGGATGAATCTGGATAGGGCCGCAAGTCTCCCGGTAAGTTTTTACACGTCCTTCTTATTCTGAGGCTCCGCTATGTTCAGGATTGGCTTGATTTGATCCGGGTTGGCTTGAATTCCTTTCTTCGTGACTAGATATCTCAAGAATTTTCCCGCTTTGACTCCGAATTGGCATTTGGTGGGGTTCAGCTTCATGTTGTATTTCCGGAGGGTTTCGAATGCTAGACTCAAGTGGTGAACGTGCTGGCTCGTTTTCTCCGACTTTACCAACATGTCGTCGATATATACCTCCATAGTCTTCCCCAGTTTGTCGGCGAACATTTTATTCATGAGTCTTTGATAGGTGGAGCCCGCATTCTTCAGCCTGAAGGGCATTACTTTGTAGCAATAGATGCCCCGCTCTGTGATGAAAGCAGTTTTTTCTTGGTCGCCGGGATGCATTAATATCTGATTATAACCGGAGTATGCATCCATGAAGCTCAACATCTCGTATCCCGCGGTCGCGTCTATGGTGAGATCTATGTGTGGCAGTGGGAACGGATCTTTTGGGCAGGCTTTATTCAGATCGGTGAAGTCAATGCACACTCTCCATTTTCCATTCTTCTTTTTCATGACCACCACGTTTGCGAGCCATTCCGGATATTGTACTACTCTGATTGACCCGTTCGCTAGGAGCTTCTCCACTTTTTCATTAATGATTTCATTTCGCTCTTGGGCGAACCTTCGGCGCTTTTGTCTTACAGGTTTCACCCCCTCTTTCACATTTAGTTTGTGGGTAATGACTGCTGCATCGATTCCGGTCATGTCTTTGTGTGACCAGGCAAAGTAGTCCTGGTTGGTTCTAAGGAAGTCTATCAATTCTTCCCTCTCTCTTCCTTCTAGCATGGCCCCGATTTGCACTGTTTTTCCCTCATCTAGTGATATTTCATCCACTTCGTGCTCGGCCGGCTCTTGGGGTGCCTTCGGCCGGGCCTGTGATTGCTATACTTCTGCTGCTTTTTGTTTCAAGCAGTTGGCATAACACTCTTTGGATGCATTTTGCTCCCCTCTTATCTGCTTGATCCTATGTGGAGTCGGGAATTTAATCAGTTGGTGGTACGTAGAGGGTATGGCTTTCATTCCGTGGATCCAGGGCCTTTCTAAGATTACATTGTAGGCTGAATTGGAGCTTATCACCGGAAGGTGGTATGGAGGTTTATTCCTTCTGCATATACTGGTAGCTCGATTTCGCCAATGGTGGAGGTGGCTTTTCCGTCGAAGCCTACGAGAGAGATGTCCTTCCTACGCATCATCCTTTCGTCCAGCTGCATGTTTCTGAACGTTTCAAAGAATAGGATATTGGCTGAGCTGCCGTTGTCGACCAGTACTCTTTTCACCGTCAGGTTTGCTATGGAGATTTTGATCACCAACGCGTCATGGTGGGGTGCATTCACCTCTCTGGCTTCTTCCTCGGTGAAAGTGATGGAGTAAAGGTTCTTTGTATCTTCACTTCTGATGCTGTATATGCTGTGAGTTTCCCTGTGCTTTCTCTTCGCGGCTGAGCTTGTCAGCCCGCATATGTCGGATCCCCCAGCTATCATGTTGATCTCTTTCTTCAGCATTTGCTACTGGGGTCGGGTTTACTCGTCGATTTTTATCTGCTTTAGCCGCAATTTCTCTCCCTTTCTCGGTCAAGTATTCCCGCAGGTGCCCCGTTTTGATAAGTTCAGCTACTTCTCTTTTCAGGTCCAGCTTTCGTCGGTATTATGGTCGTGGTCCCATGGAATTGGCAGTACCGAGATATATCTTTTCGTGCGGAGGAGTTTTTAGACTTCTCGGGCCATCTGACTCTGTCTCCTAAGGTCTTGAGTACCGTTAGGGCTTCCCTCGTGGGTATGGTGAAGGGATATGGAAGTAGTTTTTTCTCCCTGCGTATGGGGTCGGGACCGGTGTAGCTCGGCCTGGAGGGACCGCTGCGATCAGAGTCTCTTTGGCTTCTCCTATAATCTTCGCTCCGACCACTGCTATTACGGTCGTTTCGTCCTCAAGAGTTTGAAACGTTTTGTAGTCCCCTATGATTCTGAGGTTGGAATTCTTCTTCGTACTCCACTGCATCTTCTGCTCTTTCCAGGACGTCTTAAAGGTCCTTGGTTTTATCAGCTTGAGGCTTTCATAAAATTTTGATGTTTTTACGAGCCCTTTTATGAAGGCCTTGATGGCACTTTTATCTCTGCAGCCTAGGATGACCATCTTTGTTTCCTTGAACTTCCTTACATACTGCCTGAGACTCTCGTTGGCTCCCTGTCTCAGGTCGTAGAGATCATCCACATCCTTTTCTTTTTTTCGGCTGTCGGAGAAGTGGTTGATGAATTTTGTGGCTAGTGAGGAGAAAGACTTGATGTTTTTCCTAGGGAGGGCCGAATACCATCTTTGGGCAGTTCCAGTCAGGGTGGAACCGAAGGCTTTGCACATTATAGCCTCCAAATCTTCTTTAGGGATATTGCACGTCCCCATGCGAGTCTTATAGTCAGCGATGTGATCCCCGAGGTCTATTGTTCCCTCATAAGGTTTCATGCTAGGGATGGAGAACCTTTTGGGCATCCTCGTGTCTAGGATCCAGGATGTGAATGGGGTATCGGAATAACGCGTCGTTGAAGAGCGCATAGTTATCCTCCTCCTTGAAGTTCGCTGCACCAGATCTTTTAATTCTCTGATTTCGCAATCACGGCGCTTTTCACGACTTCTTTTGGATGATGTTGGCTTCGTCTGCTCGTCATCAGAACTGTTTGAGCTACTTTGGTCTAGAGTTTTGCGACTCTCCGTTGACCCGTCGCTTTCTTCAGATGAACCTTTGCCGGAGCCTTCTTCGAAGTTGAGTTTTTTCTTGTGGAGGGGTGAATATTTCCGGCTTGATCACCTAACTCTTCCCTTGGATGAGGCTTTCCTGGATTTTGCTTCCTTCTTCCACAATTCCTTCTCTTCTTCTGCTTTTTTGAGCATCTCTATCACGATGGTAAGTTATTCTTCTGGTGTCTTTGGAGTTTGATCTTCTACGATGACGGTGTTGGGATTTACGGGTGCCATGTTTGACGAGAATGGAGCGGAGGAGTTAGGGTAATCGGAATTTGAACTTTACTACTTTCAGGAATCTCAGACTTATGTGTGGGGATTCGTAGCCCCACGGTGGGCGCCATACTGTGGTTGCAAATAAACCACAGCCAAATATTAGGCTAAGATTTCATGAGAAAATAGCTGCAAGCTTACAGAGATAATTTCACAGAGTTTAGCTCTAATGAATAAAAATCGGGATCCTTTGACAATCATCCCTACCCCCTATTTATATGCTCTTAATTTTACTTGATATTGTCTGAATGGCTGTCGGGCTGCACCATGCTTCTCTGGCCGCATGTATCAGTTAGGTTTGTTTGGGCTCTTTTCGGCCGTAGATATGGTGGGCCTTCTTCGGCCGCAAGTCTGGTGGGTCTTCCTCGGTCGAAGAGGCGTTGGAGTGCTACGGTCGAAGGTTCGGCTATGCTTGGGCCTTTGGGCTCTTCAATTTTGCTGGAAGTCCTTGACTTTATGGGGTTGTAAGTTGTTTTCCCACCACATATATATATATAATATTTATTAATAGTTGTTATCCCAATGTATAAATTCATGTGCCCAAATAACTTTCATTTTATTTCTATTTAAAATAAGATTTTATGTTTTTCTACTGAATTTCATAAAAATGTTATATGGTTGGAGTTGATACAAGCAAACGGTTCAATTAATATAATTTATATTTTAAATCAATTTTTTACCATGATTTATAATTTTCAATTTAATTAAATATTCATTATATATTAATATATAGATGGGGAAAATCATTCTTAGAAATATTTAAATATTTAATTTTGATTATTTATTTATTTTTTGATGTATTCCACATTTATTTATATATTTTATAATGGTTAGGTAATTCATGAGTTATATGTTGTTAAGGTGCATTTAATACTATAATATCTATAATAGAATATTATAGATAGAGGTATTATAGTTTTTGGAAAAATAAATTTCACACTAGCATTTCTTTATCTAAAAATTTAGAAGGTAATAAATACACTTGAATACATTATTAATATAGATTTATATTTTTTTCTCATAGCATATTAAATGCACTAAAAGGCACATATTAAATTTGACCGGCCTTAAATATTTTAAATTTTATAAATACTAATTACAATTTAAAAAAATTATTTCTAAAAATAATTCTAAAAAAGTTTTAATTTTCAATTTTTTTCCAAGTATCTAAATTAAAAAGGAAAATTTCTTTTTATTTAGTTCTAATAATTAAATATTCAATTTTATTGCTTAATAATTTAAAATTATCATATATATGAGTAATTAAATATTCAATTAAAATTTCTAATTATGATTATTTATTTTTAAAAATTAATATATATATATTTCTAAATAATGTTGTACATATACCCATCGTAAACAATACTATTACCCTAAACATAACTTTTTTCATTACTGTTTAAATGAATATTAGCAAATCTCGATTTACTATAGCAAATCTCTCATGTCTACGCTCTTTCTCTCTCATGTCTGCTACTGAATGTGTGTTATTATCTCCTTTTGTTACTATTATTATTTTATTATTTTGATTTTAACTTCAATTTAGATTGTCTTGATAAATATCAAATATATTATATCAGTTTTCTTACATCATTCGGTATCTGTTTCTATTTCAGGAGAACGCTCAAATAAGAGTAAGCGAATAAAAACCAGAACAGATGCATATTCAAGTAATGTGTCCAGTAGTAATATGACACCAATATTAGTTGGAAAGCACATACTCAGAGGTACTAAGTTACAAAGTTCAAGACACCATGGACATGATGTTTTAACCATAGAAAAGAATATTGGTACATGTTTGGGTAACTCACAAGATAATTTTTTTTTTTTAAAATATACATATAACTTTACAATTAAATTTTTCAAATTTATGTTAACAATGAGAAATTAAAAAACCTTTTGTTTTCTATTATTATTTCACAAAATCATTGTTCTTAGGAGGATTATACCAATATGGGAGTGATGAGCAATCAGTTCAATTGGTAGAATCTAGCAACAAATTGACGGTTTTAAAACAACTTCCACACAATGTTCCAATAAATATTTCTAGTAAAATATTTTATCTCATAATTATATTTATATATTTTTTATTGTTTGATTTTTTTTATCCGTTGTATAACCTTTCTAACGGTGACTAGGCGATGATGATGGCGACATTATACGTTTTAAATCTAAAGGTATTATATATATATATATATATATATATTGAGATTGTTTATTTGATAGATATATATTTTAAATTTTAATGGTAATTTTTAATATATTGTTTAAGCATATTGGGATATCGGGGATGTTATTCATACTTGTGATCACTGTGAAGCTCTATTTTGGTATGCGGAGAGAATTGATAAACGCTCTAATACTAGAAATCCAATATTCTCATTATGTTGCTCAAGAAGAAAAGTAATACTTCCAAAAATGAAACTCCCTCCTGATGTTCTACACCAGCTATTACTTGGTAATAGTAAAAAGTCTAAACACTTCATTCAGCATATTCGGAATTACAACATGATGTTTGCCTTTACTTCACTGGGTGGAAAAAATGATTCATCCATTAATCGAGGAAAATGACCTCAAATATTCAGACTTTATGGTCAAAATTATCACCGTATTGGCTCTCTGATGCCTGAAAGTGGAATTCAACCGAAATTCGCTCAATTGTATATATACGATATTGATAATGAAGTATCAAATAGATTGTCTGCATTTAGGTAAAGCAATTATTTTCCTTTTTAATTTAATTTTATATTTGGTAAAGAAAATTCTTACAGTTTTCTATTTATTCATTATGGCAGCAACCGATCAGAAATTGATAAAATGCATTCTGAGCTAATTGTCGAGTTAAAAGAAATGTTGGACAGTCATCATGTTTTGGTCAAAACATTTAGAAATTACAGGAATACAATTCAATCGAATTGTAATGTTGACTTGAAAATGAAGTTGATTCGAAGGAGGAGTTCTGATGAAAGAATGTATAACTTACCTACAACATCGGAGGTAGCAACATTAGTTGTTGGAGATTTTGATATTAATATTGAACAACGAGATATAATTCTCGAGAGATAATCGGGAGAATTGAAACAGATTTGCATATCTACCTTTGCAGTACCCTTTGCTACTTCCATATGAAGAAGATGAATTCCGAGAAGACATACCATTAAATGAAAATACCGACAAGGTGCAACGAATTAAGAGGAAGGTAATAAAAAGGAAATTTTATGATTTTATTTATATTTAACTTTAAAAGTCTAACAGTTCTTTTTAAGTCTAGCAATTTTTTTAATAAACAAATTTATTTTTTTATAGGGTATACTCTCGCCTAACCACACAACTATTGTTGATATTGAGGTTTGAAAGTAGTTATTTTATATTTTTAATGCATTTGTTATGATTTTTTTTTTCATTCACGAAAAAATACTATTTTTACAATATATTTGATTATAAAAACCCTTACTATTTTCACTATTTTCAGACCGAAGAAAATGTGAGTGGAGATGATGAAACATATTGTCCATAGGATTAAAAGAAAAAATATGTATCTATTTGAAAATGGTTTGCACATAGGGTGCACGAATGAACTAAGCAATCTAGCACTATTCTCAGAGGTAGAAAATTGTTCCAACAATTCTTGGTAGACGGATACACTATGATAGAAACATCACGGTTAAAGTACATTCATCAAAATCAAGTAAAATTAAGAGCATATATGTATAAAAGGTTACAAGAATCTGTTTTGAGAGGGAAAATAAATCCAATTAGTCATGGTCAGAATGTTGTATTACCATCCAGTTTTACAGGTGGTGCACGGTATATGCTCCAAACTTATCACGATGCCATGGCTATTTGCAAATGGTGTGGCTATCCAAATATTTTTATTACATTTACTGTAATGTTTGTATCATATTTTGGTGTTTGTGTACCTTGGCAGCTTTCTTATTTGTACAGGTAATGGGCTGTTTTTATGTTTGGTATAAGGCCAATGGGCCCTGGCACATTAATAAGCCCAGAGTCATTATGACCTAACCCAGCCCATTCTCTATGTTTATATGGTTTATTTTTTGGTCTGCCAGGTACTGTAGCTAGTGATTTTGTTTTTTTCTCTTCTTCTTCTCTGGATCTCTCTGGCGATTAGGGTTTTGTACTCTTCTTTGTGAACTCTGATCTGTGTGATCTTGACCTCTGTAACACCACCATTTTGATAGTGCAATCGGGCCACTGAGCCCTCTCCCGTGGACGTACACCTTGGTGGCCTTCGTGGCTGCCGGTGGAACCATATAAAAACCTGTATGTTTCGATTTTGGTTTCTTATTTTGCGATTCATTGTTGCTTCCATTTACAACAATTGGTATCAGAGCGAATCGCTCTATTTCTTGAAACCCTAACCTCTCTGATTCGGTTTGATTCTGGCTCTTCAATCATTTCTTGTTATTGACTCTGGTTTTCTTGTCTGTCTGCAGGTGACTGGCCATCCCCTTTGATGGAGAAGAATCTGAGTCTGTTTCAGACTTGAATCGAGAATCGTCAAATCAATAATATCTTTCGAAACCCTAATTCTTCAATTTGTAAGGTTTCCTTCACTTGTGGTCTTTTTGGTACTAACATTTTGTTCTTGTACAGGTACCAAAATCGTTGAAGAGAAAAATACTAATAAAACCAAGAAAATAAGGAAACAGGTACAGAAATAGCTAAATTTGGAATACTAGAAGATATTGCGGCTTTGGTATTCGGCTAGGTACATTCTACACTTAGATTTTTAGGTCTTTTGAGCATTTTGTATCCTATAGCTGCCTGAGTGGGGTTTGGTTTACGCCCTCAGGGTCTTGATCTGCTGTTTCCTTGTATGACTGTGTGATTCTTGGTGATTGTCTCTGACTGTTTCATATCTGATAAACTGAGTGTTTAATCTTGATATAAAACTGTGGTTAATTCTTACTGTTGCTCTCTTAGTGATTGCTTACTGGAACTTTATGTTTGTCTTACAATCTTTGTGACTGTGGTATCTTATATGTGTTTGTGTATTAGCTTAGTGATACTAATACTGTTCTTCGTGATCTGTTGTATGATTGTTTGCCTTTTGTGATACTTTTTTGTTTGTGATTAAGTGTTCTTTTGACTTGTGTGTTCTCTGTGATTGAATTGCTGCATATACTGTCACATTATTCTACATTTGTATTTAGGATTAATATGGCTAAGGCTCCTGGCTCTAACCATATTAATATAGAGGTCTTTGATGGTTGTCAGGATTTTGTTCTTTGGCAAAAGAAAATGTTTTCTATACTTGTTTATCATGAGGTAGAAGGGGCAGTAGACAAATAATATCCTGAGGGTGCATCTGATGCTGAAAAGAAAAGATTAGATAAAAGAGCATATCATATGATCCTTCTGCATCTTTCTGATGATGTCATGACTAATCTTGCTGGTTCTAAAACTGCATCTAATTTATGGACTGCTTTAGAGTCGAACATCTTGAAAAAGATGTTCAAAATAGGCTATTGAGTCTGCATTGTTTGTTTGGTTTTAAATTTGATTCTAAGAAAAAGGTTGCTGAGAATCTTGCTGTTTTCAAAAGATTGGTGCAGGATTTTAATAGTCGTACTAAAGAATCTGATAGATTGTCAGATGAATATCTTGCTATGATTCTATTGCATGCTCTGCCTGATAGTCACAGTGTTGTTAAGGAATTTATCTCATTTAATAGCGCTGCTTTGACTATTAAGTTGATAATTGATGCTTTAACTTTTAGAACTGCTTCTGAGGAGAAGGTTAAAACTGAACCTGAAGGGTTAATGGCTCATGGTTCCAGTGACCATAAACCTTCCAGAAACAGAAATAAGAAATCTCAGTCTCAGAATAATAATGGTAATAAGGCTAAAGGCAAGAAAAATGGTAAAGCCAAAGCAGGTAATGACAGAAAATGTTATTACTGTGGAAAGCAGAACCATCTTGTTAAAGACTGTTTCCAAAAGAAAAAGGATGAATCTAATGGTGTTGATAAACCTGTTTCTTCTAATTCGATTGCTGTCTTTGATGATGATGTGTATTTTTGTGAAGGATTAACTGTGATTGCTAAAATGTCTGATGCATTAATTGTGAATAAGATTGCTGATTCTGATTGGGTAATTGATTCTAGTTGCACTCATCACATGACCCCTAATAAAAACTGGTTTCATAAATTGGATCTCATTCAAGAAGGTGTGGTTTTGATGGGTACTAATCATAAATGCTTGATTGAAGGTGTTGGTTCTGTTAAAATCAAACAATTTGATGGAACTGTGAGATTGTTGAATGATGTGAAATATGTGCCTAGTTTGAGGAGAAATTTGATCTCTGTTAGTGCTTTGGATGCTCTTGGTTTTGGATGCATGTTTAAAAACCAATCTGTGTGTGTTATTGATCTTAACACTAAAGGGATTATAATGAAAGGCATGAAATTTGGTAATCTCTACAAATTGGATGGTGTAACTATTGAGGCTCTTGCTGTTAAAAATAAACCTGATGAGTCTGTTATTATGAAATGGCATAATAGACTAGGCCATTTAGGTGAGAATGGTCTGAAGGCTCTTATGAACAGGGGTTTAATTGAAATGGATGATGTTTGTAATCTTGATTTCTGTGAGCATTGCATTCTTGGTAAGAAAACTCGTGTGCCTTTTGTGAAATCTGTTTTTAGAGCTAAAACTGTGCTTGAATATATGCATGCTGATCTGTGGGGTCCTACAAAGACCAAAACTTTTACCAAAAGCACTTATTTTCTATCCATAATTGATGATTACTCTAAGTTTGCTTGGTTTTACTTGCTTAAGAGTAAAGATGAAGCTTGATGATGGGTATCCACTATATAGAAGGAGAGACAATGACCGTTTCATATGCAAAGGTGTTGATTTGGATAATAAGTTTATTATTCCATACAACAGAGAATTGTTGCTAAAATATGGGGCACATGTGAATGTTGAGTGGTGCAACTAATCAAGGTCCATCAAATACCTATTTAAGTATGTAAACAAAGGTCATGATCGAATAACAACAGCTTTTTATGATGGTAGCCGTGAAACAGGAAATAATGTGGTAGATGAGATAAAGATGTATTATGATTGTAGATATATATCTTCTTGCGAAGCATGTTGGCGAATAATGGCATTTGATATCCAACATAGAGAACATGCTGTAGAGAGATTGACTTTTCATTTGGAAGATGAACAAAGCATTATTTTTCGTGAATATCAACCATTGGATCAGGTAGTGGGTAAGGCATCCGATAAGAAGACAAAGTTTCTTGCATGGATGGAAGCCAATAAAATTTATGAGGAAGCACGAAAATTGACATATGCTGAATTTCCAATGAAGTTTGTTTAGGACCAAACCAATCGAGAGTGGACACCTAGGAAAAGAGGCTTTAAAATCGGTAGATTGCATTTTGCAGCACCAGGGACGGGTGAACTTTATTATTTGAGGATTCTCTTAAATATCATCCGTGGTCCAATAAGCTTTGATAGTATAAAAACTGTAGATGGTGTTCAACACGGTACATTCAAAGATGCCTGTTATGCTCTTGGACTTTTATGTTATTTATTTATATGCCATAAATAATTAAACTTTTTTTTTTTAATTATATCTCTCCAACTATCTTATTGTTTATTAATGTAATAAATGGAACATGTTATAAATGAAGTATGATACATAAATTTTAAATGGATAAATGAAGATAATTTATTAATATAAATAATGAACTAATCCATATACTTTAAATGGATAAATGAAGATAATTTATAAATATAAATAATGAACTAATCCATATACTAAATGTTAGATTTTAGTTACTTTTTATTATTTATTTATTTAAAATGAACTATTCAAATACAAATCTTTTAAACTAATTGTAATTTCCTGAGATAAATTTATCAAGGTCACAAATAAAATCTACCATCATCACACTAATTCGAGAATTAAAAATTTTCGTACATGATAATCATTCTATAATATATATAAAGACATATTTTAATGTATTATTATTTTAAAAAATTGAATCATATATATAATTATAAGGAAAATTGAAAAGATGTTATTATTATTATTATTATTATTATTATTATTATTATTATTATTATTATTATTATATCTCTTGAAGTATCTTATTATTTTTTAATATAATAAATGGAACATGTAATATAATTATATTTAATGTATTTAAATGTATTATTATTTTTAAAATTGAATCATATCTATAAAATTAAGGAACCTGAAAAGATGTCTTATATCTATAAAATTAAGGAACCTGAAAAAATGTCTTTTATAGATGAAATACAGCATACCGAAACAAGTTCAAATTTCAACCATCATATATTATAAATAAAATTTATAATAAGACTAATGTATTTGTTCAAAAATATTTATATTATATAATAAAATTTAAAAATATTTACTATAATAAAATGATACTTTCAAAAATATTAATTTTTTTTTCAAATTTATTAATATTTAATAAAAATACATACTTATATGAAATTAAATTTATCAAATTAATATAATTATATATGTATATACATATATTAATAATCAAATATACCGTATTACATATTTCTGTACGTGAAATATATATATAATATAAATTTAAATTATTAATTTATAATTTTTCTAAATTTAATTCTATAAGACAAATTAATATTTAATATTTAATTAAAAATAATTTTATTTTAAAAATCCAAATTATAAAAAATTAGATGGATAATTTCAATTATATAATTTTTTAAGTTTGAATAACAAACGCGCATCGCGTGCACTTATTTCCTCGTTTTTAAATAATTGTATCTATTTCATATGTTATGATATTGATATTCCATTTTCAAATAAATGTAAATTATTAATGATTTGCTAATAAGAAAGAAATCAAATGATGATGAATAAAAAAGTTTGAATTAAATATTTAAATATAAGTTTGAATTGAATTGATCAAAACTTGAAAATGAATAAGAAGTAAACTTAAAAAATAATTAAAGAGTTTATTGATTAATTGATGTTAATATAATTTAAGTGGTCAATAAAGAAAAAAATTATTATGTATTTAATCAAATTAAAACTAAGAAATAGTGATGGTTTAGATACAATTCATGAAAAATAAATAAAATTTGAATAATACACTTATGATACATAAGATGATCAATTAATGAAAATCGAATTAATTAGATTTATAATTGGAATTAAATCTTATTGATCATCACCTAAATAAAATAAATGAAAAATATGCAAATGTATAATTAATATATATATATATATATATATATTAAAATCACGCAGTTTACTTATCTTCAACGTATGACAGATATATGCTTATTTGTCATGGTAAAATCAACACCATTTCTCATTAGAAATGTTGTTTATTACTCATCCTCTCCTCTCCCATTAATCAATCTCAACTCTTTCTCTCCATATACTCTTAAGTGTCTTTTCTGTCTGCTCTCATATATAACGGTCTATTGATGATGTGATTGCCCTTAAGTCGCAGATATAAATCATCTTTCTAACATCACCAATAAAATTCTCTTGAATTGCAAGTAGCACGTTAAATCTCCAAACTTGGAGGAATAAGGAATCTCAAGACTAGGGATGCGGAGTTCAATTTGATCTTGTAAGTGTTTACATCTCTTCTTTGATTGATTTGATTTATCATGTATTGATTTAAGATTGATTATTGTTCCTCTGCTTTCATGATTTCAAATTAATCTCTCCCAGCAAAACCATTCAATTCAATCTCAGGAATGAAACAGAGAGAACTCGAAAGTTTTGAACCAGAAAAAGGGTTTCAAACGAGGATCATAACATCATAATAAGAGTTGACGGTCTATTCATTCTTTTTGCTCTAGCCGGTGATCTCTCCAACACTAGCTTTACTTCCTTCATCGTCCTGTCGACCATTAACTTCTACTTAAGGGGGGGATTCTATACATAGCAAGGCCCAGATTGTCGAACATGAAGATTATTAATAACATATTTAATTCGGACATTATTTTCAATATACATAAATAGTCTTAGAGATACGTGGTTACATGCGCTTAAATAGTAATTTGATTAGACTGATTTTTCATATTAGTGTTTATTATTTTATTTTATAATTTCTAATGATTGGTAATTTCATATTGATTATGCGCTGAGTTAGGAATAGCAATGTTAAAGTTACGACAAATAATGGAAAAATTTGTGGTTTAAAAATTAGTAAAATTGTTTATTAGAGTTCAGATATTTTTTTGATATATTATACCAATAGCTTTTAGTCTGCAGTATAATATATTTACTTTGCATCAGTAGAGGAATATAGTTGTATTATTTTCACTGCCTATATCTTCCATTATAATTCAATTTTATGTTGTTCATGCAACTATATTCTCTAAAAGATTTGAATTATAATTACGGTGTATGCTTTGTTTTTAATCCTTTTGCATATATTCATCGTCAAATTGTGAGTCAACTCCCGCCACAAGAACAAGTTTATGCTTATCAAAATTAGAAATGCAACCTTAATACCTTAAAAAATACTTGGTAATAGTTTACCAGACACCTCATAGTGAGTTAGAGTAGTTATCTGGCTATGGAGATACAAGAAGTTGAAAGAACAGATTCCATTATTTTCGAATTTGTGTTCATATTATTTTGAAATTGTAATTTGGTGATAGTATTCTGTTTGATTGATGTATTGGATTATATATATGTTGTTAATTTTTTTTTAATCGATTGTATTATTTAGCACTTGAAGTAGCCAAGACTATCAATTTCGCTTTTGATTTTACTGATAATTTGTGTTTTTGTTGATGTTATATTTTCACCGCTTGACTAATGCTAATTTGTAATTTGATGGATTTTTACTTGATTTAACTATTGATTCCACTATTTTTGAAACATGAATTAAGGTAGTGGAAAAAACTGTACCAAACGTTTTTATTCCTCATTTCTCATCACTTCTACCCCATGACTGAGGACATTTAAGTTCTACCCTCATTTATCTCTTTATTTTTTCACCATTTTTTCTCTCAATTTCGGTGCAATTTTGAGGATGATATAAGTTTTATTTATGATTTTTTAATTAGAATCCTTAATTTTGTTTGATATTGAGTTCATGTGAAGAATTGATGTGTTTCTTTATTTGAATATAAATGAATGATTGTTTGAATCGATTGATTTCATTTTTTTTTTTAATATATGATGTATAGTTTTGTTCTTAGTGGGTTGTATAGAGCAATTTGGTGGGGTAATTAAGGATAGGTTCTATAATAGCAACCCCAACTTTGAATGGTTCTGACAATAGAAGGATCTTGAGGAAGAAAGTAGGTCAGCAAAATTACAATGAGAACTTGATGAATGATTATGTTATTTTTTAAATATATGTTCTGTCTTTTGTCATATTATTTTAAAAAGAAAAAATAGTACCACTTTAATTATGATCAGATTGCGTTAATATAACATTATCATCTACAATCATGGATGGTGCCACTCTTTTTTCTTTTAATATTTTATTTTATTATTTGATTTTATAAGATTTGGGTTGATTAGATTTTGATAAAAATTTAATTGAAATAATTCAGATTTATATTATGATAAATTTAAAAAAATCAAATTGATATTTTCAATTTAAGGATTATCAATTTTTTTAATGAACATTATGATATTTACAAAATAATAACTATAAAAAATTGTAAATATATAAATAATCATAATACTATTTCAATTTGATTTGGGTTGATTTGAATTAATTGGATACAAAAAATCAATTTTGATATATTCCATAGAATTAAATTAAAATCAAATTTAATCCGAATAGGATCAAAGTTTAAACCAAATCAAATTAATATTTTTGATAAGACTTGATGAATTTGATTCAATTCTTTTTTTCACTGGAAATTAAATACAATTTATTTTTAAAAGATAATTAAAAATAATATTATGTGATATGAAAACTTACAAAATTTGAAATAATTTAATTATAAAAATTAATTATTAAATTAATTTTTTATTTTTTTCCTTATCCAATTATGTTTTCTTACATCACAATTTAAATATTTTTTTATCAAACTTTATTTTATTTTAATTTCAATTTATTCATGGAAGATTACCGCACCATTTACACAAATAATTAATTCGAAATTAAAAATGAAATATAACATAATATCCATAAATTTATATTTGAAAAAGAAAATTAAATACAAGCCTTTTTTCCAACAAAATAAATTGCAATTTTTATTTATAAAATAAATTTTGAGTAAATTTAATTCAATTTTTTCAAATATTTTTATCTAAATAAATATAATATATATTTACGATTATTTAATAAAGATAAGTAGAATTTACGTATAACATTATATACAAATAAAAATTTGAAATTTATATATCTCGCACAAAGCGCGAGCCATTTTACTAGGATATATATATATATATATATATATATATATATAACTCTGAAACAGGTCCACGAAGTTGACGTGACACGCTTGAGAGTTCAGCTCTAAGTACAAAAATACCCTAAATAACTAAGTTTGAATTTTCGTGTATTTTTCGCCAATAAAAATGATATGTGTCATATGTCATTCATTCCACCTCATTAGTTAGTGAGCTATTAATTACCTAAACACATCAAATTAGCCTTTTACCATTCATCTTCACACAACTCATTACAAACATACTATTTTTGGGACCATTTTAAATATTTTTTAAATATTTTATGTTTTTATTTTTTTATAGGTGATATGTCAATCATTTAATTTTCTTAAAATATTAAAAATTCAATATTTATGTTATGAAATATTCTAACAATATTCACCTTATTAATTATTTTTCATTTTTTTCCATTAATCTCTCAATTATTTCATTTTCATTTCCCCTCTTCATCTTCTTTCATGTAATCGGTTACTTCTCAATTCCCTATAAAAACAAATTTTCATTCATCATGTTTTGTTTTTCTAGTTTTATTTTTAGCCTTCAAAATTTTAGTCAAATCAAAAGGTAATATATCTATCTCTTAATGTTTATCTTCATTTTGTTTATGATTTTTTACAATTTGTATTTATTAGAAGGTGAGATATTTATTTCTTATGATACTTTTATTCTTAAATTTCGAAATAGTAGGTTTATATTTGTATCAAAATAAATAATAGATTTTTTCCTCTTATATTTTTGGAGTTAATTGCACTCACACCTTTTGAACTTTAAAAAGTAAAAAGAATCATTTAGAATTTGAAATTTAATTAAAGTATAATATATTTTTAAAAAGTAATATCTTTCATTCAAAGAAATTAATTTTTATTACATGAACCATAAATTTGATCATGAATTAATTTATTGTATTGTCAAAAATTTTATTTTATATTATTTAATCAATTTCTAAATAGAAATTGTGGTGCGAAAGCAACCCTGAGATACCAAGGGTAGAGGCCGAAATGCTTAAGGGACACAGAGGAAGGAGTTTCAAACAAGGACTCAACCACAAAGAAAGAACCCCTTTAGCCGAAGGCCTCTTTAGGCCGAAATAACTAAGAGATACTAAGAAAACCTCTTTCAGCCTAAAGATAACGCACCAGGCCCAATGGGCCCCTTACAAGATTAGAGATTCAAGCCCACCAAGTCAAGTCCAAGTCAAACAAGGTCCCCTAAAACCAACGGGTAAGGGAAGACTTCTTTTACTGCAATAAGGAGACCAAGTCCAAGAGGGACTAGGAGTGACAATCCTGATAGAAATAGGACACCAACACCTATAAATAGCGGAGATGAGTGAATGTAAAAGCATTTTATTTTCATTAGAGTAAAATTCTGTTAAATTGTTTCTGTAAGCTTTTAAGCTATTTTCAAGCAATCTTAGCCTTGATATTTGGCTGTGGTTTATTTGGCACCACAGTTTGGTACCTACCGTGGGCTATGAACCTCACACCCACAAGGTTGAGATAACGGAGAGGGTGAATGAACATCAAGTTTACATACTCGACTGTAAGATATCCTCAAGCCAACGGGCAAGCCGAGGCCTGCAACAAAGCGATAATCGACTCCCTGAAAAAGAAAGTTGAAGGGGCTAAAGGATTATGGCCAGAAGCCCTCCCCGAAGTGCTTTGGGCATTCAGAATTACTCCGAGGACCTCAACACTATAAACACCTTCTTGATGGTTTACGGAACGGAAGTGGTACTCCCAACTGAGATTCATCTACCCCAAGAGAGGCTAAACGATCACGCCAATCAACAAGTCCTCGCCTATGAAAGAGACACTTCGGACAAAAAAAAAGGAAAGCGCACAATGAAGAATTGCAGAATATCAAATGGGCATCACAAGACAGTATAATAAGAAAGTAAAAACTCGAGCTTTTCAACCCGGTAATGGGGTACTAAAAAGAACCTTCAAAATCACTAAGGAACAAACTCATGAAAAGTTGGCTGCAAGTTGGGAATGGCCCTACCAAGTGGCACGAGCATCAGGGAAAGAGTCCTACAAACTACCACCAAGGAGGGGAAAGAAGTGGAGCACAGCGGACACTCTTTTCCCTACACAGAGTTTTTGACGAGGCCTCCACCTCTATGCAATAAAATAGAACTCTTTTTCTCCATATATATTCTCGTTGCTCTTAAAAGCACGACCCGGATAAACTTCTGAGGCTACGGGGATAGACCCGGATAAACTCAGGAGGCTATAAGCAAAAGAAAAAAAGAACATCCCAGATAAACTTCTGAGGCTACGGGGATAGAACCGGATAAATTTAAGAGGCTACGAGAGAAAGAAAATAAGAACATCCTAGATAAACTTCATAGGCTACGTGGATAGACCCTGATAAACTCAAGAGGCTACAGGCAAAAGAAGATAAACATTCAGGATAAATTTCTGAGGCTATGGGGATAGACCCGAGAGGTTACGGGCGAAAGAAGATAAACTTCCCAGATAAAATTCTGAGGCTACGGAGATAGACCCGGATAAACTCAAGAGGCTATGGGCGAAAGAAGATAAATGTCTCGGATAAACTTCTGAGGCTACAGGGATAGACCTGGATAAACTCAGGAAGTTACGAGCAAAAGAAGTAAAAAAAACATCCCAGATAAACTTTTGAGGCTACGGGGATAGACCCAGATAAACTCAGGAGGCTACAGGAAAAGGAATTCAAACGTCCCGGACAAACTTCTGAGGCTACAGGTGAAACTAAAATAAAAGCCACGGATAAACTCTTGAGACTACAGAGATAGACCCGGATAAACTCAAGAGACAACGGGTAAAAAGAACTACAAAACATTGCTAGTAAAACTAGTGAATCTACGTGAACAAACCCAAAGAAGCTCAATAAACTACGGGAAAAAAAGCCCCATCAAGGCAAACCAATCCAAACAAGAATCAAACACAAAGCCTTTTCAGCCGAGACCTCAGGTTCCTGACACTAGGGGATTAGGACTCGAGCTTGGACCAAACGGTCAAGGGCACCAAGCTCAAAATAAAGCTCCTAGAAACGATCCTTCCGACTAAAAAATCCGACTAGGGTTAGGATCTAGGGGGATTGGCCCCCAAATCCAACTATCGGCAGACGACGATAAAAGTAAATAGGGACAAATAAAATGCCAAAATGGACACATTCGATCAAAATGAACATCCAATAGCAAAAAGCAAAGGTAACAAAAAAAATCAGTTATTTAGGCAAACAATTACATTAGGCAAAATCAAGTTCCACAAAATTACAAAATCACTCAGCCCTCATTCTAAAGTGTGATCGTAGCATCGAGCTCCTTCTTAGCCAACTCCGGAGTCAGCGACTCCCAAAAAACTTGCTCGAGAGTAAAGGTCCTAGTCGAAACTTCAGCTTGGTCCACCTCCTCGGTCAGAATCTCCACCCGACCTTTCAAGTCTTTCATCTTTGCTTCCATCGAAACCTTGAATACCCTCAGCTCCTCCATCTCCTCGGCTTACCGTTTGAGCTCTGCCTTCAAAGCACAAGATGCCTCGAGCCCCGAGTTACGAGCCTTCAATGTGTTGGCCTTGCTAACAACCTCGACACATTAAGCCACAGTTTTGCCCAAGTCATCTTGAGCAGCATTCAATTAGGCTGAAGCAGTCTTAACACTTGCCTCCAACTCTCTCCTTTCGCGCATAGTGGCGTTTTAGTGATGACGCGTCCCCACTACGCCTTGGAGCCCCTGCAAAAAAAAAGTCAGCAAAAGGTGGGAAAACAAGACTGGCACTTAAAAGACTCACCCTATACAAGCTGGAGATAGACATCTTATAGAACTTGTTGGAAGACAAGGAGTGCAACCATTCCTTGTCTTGAGGGAAGAAAAAGCAATCAGTGACCGAAATCATCCTGGTCGAGACCTTCTTGGTCGAGACTTTCCTGGTCGAAGAATCAGCATGAAACTCAATGTAGTGTCGATTCCCTCCGTCAGAAGTGGACTTCCTCGACAGATGCTTATAGCGAAATAGAAATTAATTCATAAGAAATTCATAAGTAAATACACCATTTGCAAGAAGAGCTAATTCATAACTAAATATATCAAATTCTTGAGAATAATAAATGAATAAATATATAAATTTACATTCCAAAATGAAACAACTCTTTATTCATATTTAAATCCAAAATTTCTGCATATACAATACTATTTACTACTTTTAATGGCTACACAATTTTTAAATTTAATTATATATACATATATACAATATTATACTACTCAGAAAAATAATAATAAACAAACAACAATAATATTGACTATATAATAATGTAATCACATAAATTTTTTTATTTGAAAAAATTACAATAAAAAGTTAAATTTATGTATTACCAATATTTTTTAAAACCGGACCAGCCGGTCGGACCAGTTAAACCGGGAACCGGTCATCCATCGGTTCGGTTTTACTGTAAAACCAGATTTTTAAAAAACCGGGTGTTTTTTTAAATAAAAAATTAAAATTTTAATTTATTTTAGTTGTATTTGATTTTGGTGGAATAATTGTTTTATTTTTTGAATGAATTAAAAAATTTAAAATAATAGTATAAACATTATTTTTCTTTTTAAGCATATTATATGAATATTGTGTTGTTTATTTTATTGATAATTAATTCATATTGATAGGTTTATTTTTAAATATATTCAATTATAACTTTAATTATTATTTTTTAGATAAATATAAATTAATTTTGCATGTTAATTTTATATAATATTTATAAATTAATTATTTTTAAAAAAAAATTTAAATCCAGTTCAACCCGGTCAAACCTTAAAAACCGTGACCCCTTTCTGTGACCGGTTCGATGCCCGATCCGGTTTTTAAAACATTGTGTATTACATACATATAATTGCAATAAAATCTAAACTTTTAAAAAAATTAAAAACAAAAATTATTTATTTTTAGAAGACTGCACATAATAAAACATAAAACATAATGATCAAATACACTTTTATTGTTTGTTTCTTCTTCCTCTTTCAATCTTCTCTCACTCCAGTTACTCTAACTTCTTATCAGGAGAGTACACATAATAATCTATAATACCTACCAGACAAAAAAAAATCATAGGAAGATGAAAATAAAACTAAAATTAAAATATAAAATAACAAAAATAATATAAAACAAAAAAAATAAATATAAAAACAACTACATGAGAGAATAAAAAAAATTATATAAAAATCAAACTTAAATTATTAATATATATATATATTATAAAACTACATTGAAAGACCACAATTAATTATATAAGACGAGGAAAAAGAAACTAAAACAATTAAAACAAAAACAACTATATAAAAGGATGAGAATTAAAATTACTGATTAAAAATACTAATCCGAGATATGAGAGAAGAATAAAATCAACTGGAAAAAAGAAAGTTAAAAAAAAAAGAAATTATAGCAAATTAAAATTTGAATACAAATATTAACTATGAGAATAAATAAATAAATAAATAAATATATATATATAAAAGAAATAAAGATGGATAGTGTACATAATAATTCCTAATACCTAGGGGTGGGCACGGTCCGGTCCAAGTTTGACCAGACCCGGACCGGACCGACTAATATGTCGGTCCAAAAATTTTGGACTAAACTGGACCGACTAAAATATTGGACCGATTAGTCCGGTCCCAATCGGTCTCGGTCCAGTCTGGTCCAGTCCAATCGGGTTGGACTTTTTTAGTGGGCTTTTCAATTTTTTTAAAAAATATTTAAAAAATAATTTTAAGAAAATTATATATAAACTCTAAATTATACAAATTAAATATATTTATGGTATTAATTTATAATATTATATTTACTCATTTAAATTAATTTTATATTTAATAAATTTAAATTAGTACAATTAAATATTAAAATAAATATTAAAAATTTTACTATACTATTAAATTGCATCTATATTATAATTTATAATCTAAGTATATATAATTTATTTTTATTTTAAATATTTTATTTGTATCTTTTAATGTATATTTTTATTTATTTATTTAATAAATATATTATTTTTTAAATTATTATTCGGTCTGGTCCGTGGAGACATGGGACCGGACCGGACCGATAAAAATAGTCGGTCCAAATTTTTTGGATCGGACCGAAACCGTTTGGACCGTGGACCGTTAATTTTCGGTCTGGTTCGGTTCGGTCCGGGTTTGATGCCTACCCCTACTAATACCTAGATGATGAAAAGAAAAATTATGTAAAAAAGAAAAAAAAGAATATAAAATTATTATAACACAAAAGAAAAGTTATATAAAAAGGTGAAAACTAAAATTAACAGAAAAAATGCTAGTTAATAAAATATATTTGAAAAAAAAAAAAAAAACTTATCTATTGAAGGCTGTACAGACAAAAAAAAATATTTGAAAAAAAAATACTTATCTATTAAAAGCCATACAGATACAAAGAAGTAAGAA
Organism: Cardiospermum halicacabum; assembly: GCA_031304145.1. Taxonomy (NCBI): domain Eukaryota; kingdom Viridiplantae; phylum Streptophyta; class Magnoliopsida; order Sapindales; family Sapindaceae; genus Cardiospermum; species Cardiospermum halicacabum. Next base: position 11,160,925 of record CM062389.1, read on the forward strand.
CGACCGAGAGACCAAATGAGCAAAAAAGTTAGTTCTCTTAATATAATATTTATTATAAATATAAAAGGTTCAAATCATAAAATTAATATTATAATATATTAAAGTGGTTAAAAACTATTTTAAATTTATATTTTATATATTGAAAAAATTATCACAATAATATTTAAAAGGAAATAAATATTATTAATATATTAAATACATATACTTTTATTAAATACTTTAGAGCAATGTGTCAATCCCAAAATTTGCCATCTATGGTTCATTAGATCACCGAAAAATGAGTGGGAAAAATAATGACTATTATTATTATTATTATTATTATTATTATTATTGTTATTATTATTATTATTATTATTATTATTATTATTATTATTATTGTTGTTATATATAGATTGTTTGTTTGTTCAATTTTGATGATAATTATTTTAAATATAATTACTTAAATTTTATAAATATATATAATTAATTTATATTTTTCCAATTTTGTGTAGAGTAAGACTTCCAACCTGATTGAATAAGTAATGATTTATTGTAAAATTATAAAATAAAATAATAATAATAATAATAATAATATTATTATTATTATGGGAAGAGTAAAATTAATCGGTTGGACTAATGAACTTTTCCTAATTTTTTATATTTGAACATTATAACTCACTCCATTAAGAACATGAAATAATTCTTATTTTTTCTAGTGATTTATATATTATAATTTAATTTAATTTATGAATATGATGAACATCGCGCAACACGCGAGTATATTCACTAGTTTAAATGATATTTTTGTTAGGATTGTGATGAGAATTCCTATATATCTCTACTTTATTTTATCTATTAATTTTATGTTATTGATTATGATTTTTTTTCATTGAATTGGTGTGCTACATATTCTATTATCACGGTGATAGCAAGCTTAATTTTATTATCGTTATTAAATTCCCTCCGTTTTGAAATTAGGTTTGGTTTCAACTTTCTTCTATTTTATTTTATTCAATTTGACTTTTTATTATATATATTTTTTCATATGAATCCTAACAAGTTTTTTTTTTGGAAAATTATATTTTTTACTTTGTTATATGAGTTCCAATAATATGTATCGATCATCATTCCACTAGAAATGAATGTATCAGTAAGGTTATATTTATTCATTTTTTAAATATTTATTTAGTGTCTTTTTGATTATTTTTATTTTTATTTTTTATTTTTATCATCATGTGACTCTTATTATGGTCCAACTATGAAATTGAAACCAATTTCATTCACCGGAAGCTTTAAAATGTTATTTGGTTTCTAAAATCATTCCTGACACTTTAAGAATCACTTTAGTTATAAAACTCTATTTTTCCCCAAAAATCTCTAAGTTGTAAAAATTGTCGAAATTACAAAAATGTCCTTATAATCATTTTCATAAAACAAAATAATATATTTTTAAGTTTATTCTTCCGTTAGTCTCTAATTACCATATTACCTCTAGAGTAAATTCTCGAGTTACTTCTACTTAGATTTCGAAAATTCAAATTCTTAACAAAAATTTAAATAATTCAAAAATAGACGAATAATTTTTGCCCAAACTTTGGACGTTACAGAAATTGAGTATTAAACCTTAATCGGTAGGAAATAATTGAATCTTTTGAATTTGTATTTAACATATTAAATATTGTAATAATATTTTTAACTAGTTGTAATTTTTTAAAGGAAAAAAAATATATCAATGACATGTATACATGACATATGAAAATAACATTTTTTTTTGGTAAACCATTTGATAAATAAGTAATAAGACTTGTGATACTAATATATTTAAAAATAATATGTAAAATTAAAAATAAAATTGTATTTCCTTCTAATTTAATTTTCTAAATTATCATTAATATATATTTTTTCACTTTTTTTACAGTATTTTTACCATATTTATTTTATATTTGAATTATATTTTTCTAATTATAATATTATATTTTCTATTTTTCAATTTAAAACTCATTGTGAACTTGAATCGAAAACTATGGATTATATGTATGAACTAACTAAATGTAATATGAATGAGATGTATGTTTTCATTCACCTAAGGTTAAATGTTGATTATATATATATATATATATATATATATATATATGTTTGTATATGTAATGTAGTGCCACTGGTCACCACGCCTCAAGTCTTTCAAAGGTAAGAGTCAAACGTTAATGACTGTTAATAGAGTTATTTTTCAATTTTTAACAGTTAAGTCTAGTTAAGGTTAGTTTAGTAAAATTTACATAAAATGTACAATACTTTAATTTCAATGACATTTCTATATTAATTTTTATTGAGAAGGTGAAAACAAGATTTTAAAATGTTTAGAGCGGTAATTTTTTCAACTATAATAATAAATTTAAGTTAATTTTTATGAGTCATTTTAAAAGATCAGCTCAACCCATTAACGTGATAGAAACAACCTTTAACAATCAAAGCTTTAAGTGCTTTTCATCATAGATTTCACTGTTCTCTACTTTAGTATTTGTTGCAAAAAAGTTAAAGTTCTTTTAAGTTTGGGAAGGTTTTTTGAGTTTATAATTGTTGGACTTGGGGCTACTAATGGACTGGCTTAAGCCTTATATTGAAGAGGGCTTGGGGCCATTGGGTCTGGGTGATTGGTCCACCCAACATAGGCCCAACCCAAGTCTCTTACTTGTCCATTAAGTAATGGATAGGTAAGATGATATTTGATAAGAATTCAAGTGTTTGAACTCGAATCAGTTCTAGTTCAAGTGAAAGAGTTATGGACTACTATAAATAGAGTTCGCCTCTCTACTCTTCAATCATCCCAGAATCCTAGAGCATTCGAAAACCATGTTAAATCACAAACGGTGTTTGCAAAGTGAAACTTGTTGAGACAGTTTTCTTATAGGCGAAGAGAAGTAGCTTCACATTCGTTCTCGTTCGAGTTCTTAACTAGTGAATTGAGCGCTGTCTCCAAGTGATTCGACACCGACCAATTGACAGTAATTTCCGTTTTTCTTATTCCACTTATTTTATGTATGTTGATTGCTAGTATGCTTATAGGATCAACATTGGTATCAGAGCCTGTCATATTATTGTTGTTTGTCATAGTGATTCTGCCATGGTTTATTTTTGCTTAATAAAACGTAAACTAGGTGCTGAAAATTGGTTCTTTGCATGTGAATTTCGTGGTTGTGTTTTAGCATAAATTTTTTACACGAATTTATTCTATATGCAATTATATATAGTTGGATTTGTCTTCGAATAACTAATCTGTCGATATATAATATGAATTTTTTTGTTAAGAAATGAATGAGTTATGGCCTTCCAAAAGTTAGGGACAGATTCGAAAGAATCATACTCAAACAACACTAATAGTTTACTGTTTAAAGAACAATGCCCAGTCATAGCAGCGGAGAGTGGAGTTCACCAGTAACGATCGGAGCCCTGAAGACGACAACCGACGGTACGGCTTGAGAGAGGACGGCGAGAGGAGCAGACGGCAGCCGCCTCAACTGCCGTCGCACAACGGCAAGGCAGCGCGTGGACCACACGCGCCAAGCGAGCCCGTGAGGTGCTCAGGGGCAGCCCACCTCCCCAGTCAGCGCCCCAGTCAGCGCTGACGTGTCGACACGTCAGCATTTTTGCTGACTATACATGCTGACAACAAGCGCCACGTGGCGCACAGGTCAACATTGACGTGGTCGCCTGTGTGGTAGCTGCGTCAGCCCTAAATGTTGATTGTGTAGCGCGGCGCCGCCTGGGCGCTCCACGTGTTGCTGGCCCGTGCAGCCGCCATGCCGCCTTAGCCAGCGCGTCACCGGCCAAGCGCCGACCATCGTGACGCGTGGCGGTCACTAGCCGCCGCTAATGACCAAAAAACAAAATTTCTCCAATTTTTTAGTCATTGGTTTTTATCCAATTTTTTTTAAGCCTAACTTTTTATGCCATTTTTTAAAATTTTTTGCATGCAATTTTTGGAAATTTTATGAGAATATTATTTTCTATTTGCGAAGACATTATTTTTATTTTATTACATTTTTCTAATGTCGTTTGCATGCTTATGACATGTGTATTTGATTGTTTTGCACAGGTTGTGGCTCTCAAATATGGTTACGTTATGGCCAATGACTTTTGGGTCTTTACTAAGAGGGCTACTAAGAGAAATGGATGTTCTAGGCTTGCATGCTTAGACTCATTTGCACACTGCATGATTAAAAAGTTGATAAAGTTTGAGGACAGGGATGGTGATTGCCTATCTTCTCTTATTCGCCTACAGATTGATTCAATGAGTTTCTGATTGTTTTAGCTAGTGCATTTATATGATTATCAGATGATTATGCTAGATTAAACATAGATGGTCTTATGTGTCTTTTTGGTGTTTGTCAGTGATGGCTTCTCCTACTAAATCTATTGTCGCTGAGTTGAACAAGGGTGACAAACTTAATGGAAACAATTACGATATCTGGCATCGCAAGATCTAGTATATCCTCGAGGAGCAAGAACCTCTCGAGACCCTTTCGAATACGATGGTCGAACCAGCACATTGTTCAACTGCACAAGCAAGGCATGATATGGACACTTATTTGTCCTGGAAGCGCAAGAATAACATTGCGCGAATCACTATACTATCGAGTATGACTGATGACATAATGTGTGCTTTTTAGGATTACCACACTACATAGGCTATGTGGTAGCACACAAGGACAAATATGATGGGACTTCAACCACCAAGCTCCGACGGCTGACTGTAACTTCCGCAAATTGGGCCTAGAAGTTAGGGCCAATTTGAAATTCTTACATGTTTGATTTTCGATACATTCCTCTTCGGAATAAGTTGAAATACTATAAAGGACAATGATGAGATTAGAAAAATTATTTTGAAGAGAAAATACTAGGATCAAAAAAACCTTTATTTAATTTGAAATTAAATATTCAAAAACGGACTTTGAAATCAGAATTGGGCTTTTAGGATAAAACTTGATTCAATTGGAAGCATGGAGTCAAAATTATTTTTGGACTTGGAAAAATATGAATTTTGAATCTAAACGTCAAATTTTGGTAAAATTACAATTTTGCCCCTCTTAGCGGAAAAATTCGGATTTTTGAAATCGATGGTGATTTTTAATTCAAAGCTTGAAAATAAATTTTTGAAGAAGTATAGAAAAGTCGGAATTGAGTTTTGGTGGAAAACGGGCTCGGAATTGGATTGGGCCCAAACTTGGCTCAATCTAAAACTAAAGCTCACATGTGTGTATAAGAACACACACCCACCACCATACTCACTCATTCTCCCCTATTCTTCTTCTTCCCCCTTCTCATAAGTATCATTCTATTCTCCATGACCAAAACCCTAGCTTTTATTTCTCTCATTTAATCATTCCTACCACCATCAATTTTCCCATTAGTTTCATCAACAACATTCAAGGAGGTCATTGAATGCTATTTGGAAGTTTTGAAAGCTATATTTTTCATGGGTAAAAATCTCTTCTCTCTCTACACTTGATGGTTTTTGAATTAATGATATGGGTTTTGTTTCATGATACTTATAAATTGTTTTTGAGTTGATTTTAAGTGTTAAACATATGCCTTAACTTCCATTAGAGTTTAGATGTTAAAAGCCCTAATTTTCACTATTGTTGTTTTGTTATTGCTTGAGGAGGAATGATTTTTTTGGATAAATATTGTTAAATAATGATCCTAGGATGTTAATAAATGATTTTGGATTATTTCCAACCCATTTGTAGAACCCTAATCTCATCTATTTGTGTTAATGCCCTTAATAGTTATGTTATGTGATGATTGAATTGTGTTGGAGTCTTGTGATTATGATTGTGATGATATTATGGTTGTAGTGTGATAGTTGTATATTGGTGATGGCTTAGAACAAGTGGAAACCCTCACGGGAGCGGCTTTCTAACTTGTGGATCGACTGATGGGAGGTTCGTATTTCTGTTTTTAGCCCTACACACTTGTTTGTTATTGGTTGATGCATTGAATATTTGTTTACTTGTAATTATGCCATGAAATTGGTTAAATAAGATAACCATCCAAAAGTTGATATGAGGAGCATACTTGCATGTTAAGACGCTAGAGCATGTCTGTAATGCATGTAGAATCATGCTAGGCGCTGCTTTGGGAATTGAAGTTTTGGGTGGACCGAGTCCACATTGTTTGCGGATATTGAAGGGCATAGGTTAGAGACTTATATTTCCGCTCTTGATTGTGGATGCTTGAAATGGTGTTGACATGTGTTTAGTAAGACATGTTTGTTGTATACATGACTTGATAATTATGAACATATTGCATTTATGACTATGTGAAAGTGCATGTGTTTGCCTTGTGGCTAAACGATTTCAAATGACAATGTTGTCTTGGTACCTCTAAGAGGTCAAATGTGCAAACGAAAGTTATAAAAGAAAGGATAAATGTGTGATTGTGGTTAAATCACTAAAACGGATAATTGCCCTTATTATAGCTAGTTAGTGAATGTAGTGGCATGCCATAGGGAAAAATGAGAATTCTCAACATGTGTATACATGAACGATAAATTGGCATTGAGGCCAAGAACGAACGAATTGAGTGACGACTCCTAACGGGTGTGACAGCACCACAGCCTTTTTGGCCTAACGAACGAATCCAAAGGTAGATGACCGACTCGAGGGAGAGTAAATCGGCTCTACGGATTATTGGTCTTCGGACCCCAACGAGAGCTTGGCTCTAAAACGATGGCTTCGGCCCTAACGTCCCGTTTTCACTAATCAAGCTAGAATTAAGGGCGATCGCTTAATAATGGAGTAATGTGTCTATTGAACTTGATTGTTGAGTATTTGAAATTGGTTGGTCATATATTATGGAAACTTAACTTGTCAAATGTTTTTGAACTAGAAATATTTCGACTTGGATTGTTTGAACTTGAATGTTGAACTTCTAATGTTTCGGAGCTTGAATTGTTTAGAACTTGCAATATTTTAAACTTGCTTCATATTGAACTTGAAATGTCGTTGATGATGATCTTGATGATGTATTGATATTGTCTTGCTAATGAACTTAAAAAGGTTCTTAAACTTGAACCTGAACTTGATGATAACTTGATGAGGAAATTGGTTAGGTAATAGGAAAGGCTTCCTAATGAACTTCATAACAAAATGACATTGTTATGGATATTGGAAATTTGGAATTGATATGAACATGCTTGGTAATCAAGATGACTAATGAACTTGACTAAGAGATCATGACATGTCTTGTGCATAATCTTGATGCTTTGGAATGTTCGTTTAGTGAGCCAACCCTTAGTCCAATACTCTTGTCTAGTGGTGTGATCCTAATATGTTTTTGTCAAGTTTAAATGGGTCTTTGTTAGATTAATTGGCTAAATTATGAATTGGGGAATCATATTGAATGTCTAATAATCAACTTTTTGTTAACTTGGTTGGTAAATGTTGGTTTTACTTGAATTGGTATTGAAATGGTGGAATAATTAGGAACTTGAAAATTGGAAATTGTTGTCTTCTGTTGCTGCTGCAACAAGTTGACCAAATAGGCAACTTGTTTAGTTTTGTTCGCCCAAACGGTTGGGTCGCTTGACAAACGGATTGTTTGTATGTATTTTCTGATATGTATAGATTATGTGTTTAAAATTTGGTTGCATTCCGATGTCGTTTGGTCGGGTTTTGCAACTGAGCAAATCACTCAGATGGTGACCTGAGAAGTGTCACTATTCTGCCCAAGACAGGGCACGTCCGCTGCCAAGTTTTCCTTGTCCGCTGCCAGCGGATGGTGGCAGTCAACGAGAACAGCGAGCGCCGCGTCATTCGCTGCCAAATTTTCCTTCGTCCGCTGCCAGCCAACGCTGCCCACGGATGGACTCCTGGAGCGCCACAATATTACCTTTCCAACTTGTCGGTCTTCGTTATCCCTCATCCGAACTCCGATTTAGGTGCCGTTTGTGGCTATAAATTCATCTTTAAGTCTATTTTCCAACTATGTATTCAGAATTTGAAAATATTATCATATTTATATCTAGATTTTAAATCTCCTCCAAGTGTTAGTAAATTTCAGCTTTTGGAAAAATACGTGTAACTAGTATAAGTTTTGTATTCGGACTCCAAATTGAGTCCCGTTTGTTGCTATGAATTTGTGATGATGTCCTTTAATTACTATATGTTTTGAAATTATATATATAAATTAATGATATTGTAAGGATTTCAATCTTCTTTAAATGTACGAAACATCCTATATTTAGGAATCGAAATTCTTGAATTAAAAACCTCTTGATTGAATCGTTTCCAAAACTTTTTGAATCTTTCACGAGTATATTTAACTGCTAGTAAACTCACCTACTTGTGACCATTTTTGAAAAGTTATTTTATTATCGAATATCTTGTCGACGAAGTATCTTTAAAGGTATTTAAAAACCATAAAGTCTTGTAACATGAGAACTTGCAATGTGGTCAATTTGTTGATTACTTCTTGTTCAATAAATGACCATGTATCTTTTAATTGTTATTTGATACCGAACTGTAATTCGGTATCTAGTTCGGTATCGAGTTCGGTCAGAGAGCATATTTTTCATCTTCACGGGTTACCGAATTATAATTCGGTAGGGAGCTCGATATGTAGCTCGGTCAGAGGGTTTGTCTTTCAATTTTGTGTTACCGAATTGTAATTCGATATATAATTCGGTAGTGAACTCGGACAGAGGCGTTTTGAGTCATGCATTAGAGTCACTGAACTGTAATTCGGCATACAGTTTGGTATTGAATTCGGTCAGGGGCGTACTTATTGCATTTCATGTGTTACCGAATTGTAATTTGATATATAAATCGGTAGGCAATTCGACATAGTTTGGTAATGTGTTTAAAACCTGAAAATGGAATATAATCGTGGCTTGATTAAACCCCATTGATTAAGATTGAAATCTTCGATTGTTGGATTGATTGGTGATCTACTTGAGTCGAGTTGTTTGGACTAAGCGGAGTTTGGCTCACAAGTCTATTGTAATGATTGGTCGTCATGAGATAATTTTATTGATTCACTTAATCGAATTGATCGTCTTGATTGACTTAATTGAAATGATTGTCTCGATTGACTCAATTTAAAATTAGTTGTCTTGATTGACTCGATTGTATTGATTATCGTATTGATCGCATTATTGATTGATGGAAACATATGGTTAACATTAAGGAGAAATGAGATTATCTTAAAGATTGGTAAACCATAGAATGAGCATGAATGTGTGACATAACATGCCTCGAATGATACACTAGCATGATTGATTGCTAGGAATTGGTTGTGTTTGACTTCTATGAGTTAAGGTGAGCTTAGAGATGCTCACATTAGAATTGCATTGTGTGTAAAGCATTGCATATCGATAGAAAGGTAAGAGCATTTGTGTGTGCTTGTTTGGGATATGGGATGCGAACCAGGCGTGTGCCTGACCCTTTCTTCTTCTTTTTTTCCCCGTAAATTATGTTTTCAGGTTCGATCGAGCAAGGCATGTGGTATTTGAGCTCTCATGGTGAAGTTCACTAATGTTGTAATCACCCATACATGTATTTTAGAATTTTATCATATTTGTAAATGAGGTTATAATATATTTGAAGTATAGTTGTAAAAGATGTTTTATTCACTGGAATTTCTAAATATCATCTATGTATGATTTAAACCAAGTATCATATGTTCAAGAAAGTAACATCTTTATTCGTTTTCCGCACAAATATCATATAAACTAATCGACTTTTGAAATGTTCCTAAATGGTAAATCGCAACTGCATCGTTACTGTGGCGGTTCGGGCACCCGCTATGTTCTCAACCGGGGTGGGGGTTCGACGCTACACTGACGATTAAGTTTGACACTTATCGTAAGCGCGGTGATCATACCAACATCTTCGTGAGATGGCTTACATCATCCGCGAGTTGAAATCAGCCGGTCATGTCCTGACAAACGAGCAACAAGTGCAGGCAGTGATAAGGTCCCTCCCAAACAGTTGGGAAAATATGAAGATAAACATGACACACAATCATAACATTAAAACGTTTGATGATATCTCCTGTCATGTCGAACTCGAGGACGAGCGCCTAGAGGCGGCAAAATCCTTCGGTCAGCTTTACACGGCTGATTCTAATGTGTGTAGGGGCAATAATGCTAAGCGCAAGAGGGATAATAAGGGTGGTAAGAAAGATAAGGATTCAAAGAGTCCTAATAAGCCCGCGACCAAAAACCCTCGAAAAAAGGCCAGACGTGGAAAGGGGCAGAAGAGAGACATGAGCAAGATCAAGTATTACAAAGGTAACAAGATGAGACACTTCGCTCGTGATTGTACCGAGTCGAAGAAAGAGGTATCCTATTCTGATCTTAAGATGTCTAATGTTTTTGTTTCTAGCACCATTTTTCTTGCCGAGTTTTATTCTATGTGGATTGTAGACTCTAGGGAAACCGACCATGTAGCTAGAGACAGAGGAGCATTCATAGAGTACCGATGCATACCGCGTGGTACAAGATGGATATATGTAGGCAATAACTCACGAGTTGAAGTAAAAGGGATCGGAACATGCAAACTGAGGATGCAAAGTGACCACGTTTTACTACTACATGATGTCCTCTACGCTCAGGAGATTAGACATAGTCTCGTTTCAGTCTCTGTTTGATGACTTTTGGATATAAACTAGTGTTTGAATGAAAAGTTTTGAGTTTGTATTATGACTGTGTTTTTATTGGTTCTGGACGAACGGCTGATGAATTTATTTATCTTTGCATTAATGATTAAATGAACCCTTCTTATGTCGATAATGATACTAGTTTTTCTCTTGTTACATCTGGTGATAATGATATTTCCACTTAGCATGCTAGACTTGGTCATATAGGACAAGATAGAATGAACAGGTTGACCAAAGAAGGGAATTTAGGATCTTATAATAAAATCGAGTTGCCAGCCTGTAATCACTGTCTAGTTGGAAAGGCCACTAGAATACCTTTTGGAAAGGCAACTAGGGCCACTTTTCCTTTAGAAATAGTTCATTTAGATATATGTGGACCTATGAATGTTAGGGTTAGAAGTGGTGCATCATATTTCATTACCTTCGTAGATGACTTCACTCGTTTCGGTATAGTCTATCTTATCTCCATAAATCTGAAGCTTTAGATTGCTTCGGAAATTTTTTGGCTATGGTGGAGAATCAACTAGATAGGATTGTCAAAGTGCTATGCACTAACCGAGACCGAGAGTATCTATCTGACCAATTTAAGACGTTGTGTCAGGAGAAAGGTATAGTGAGACAATTGACTATTCCTAAGACCCCTCAGCAAAATGAAGTTGCCGAGAGGAGGAATAGAACACTGTTAGAAATGGTACGATCAATGATGGCATAAGAAAATCTCCCAATATCGTATTGGAGAGATGCACTTATGATAATGACTCACATATTGAATAAGATTCCAACGAAATCAGTGACTAATACACCCTATGAGTTATGGACAGGTAAAAAAACTTACCTCTCCTATATGCGACCCTAAAGGTGCCCTAAGCGGAAACCTACTTGTGGATAATGGTTTTCGCATTTCACTTCTATCTCAAGCCAGTCTTTATGTATATGATCTTTCTAGCCTATATGGGAAGCTAGGAGCAAGGGGTAAAAGATGTATTTTCATCAGATATCCCAAGCAATCCAAATGATATGTACTGATAGGAGAAAATTCAGATGGTACCATTTCTGAATTAGAGTCATGTGATGTTGTGTTCCTAGAGAATGAATTCCCCAAGAGAGGTGAAGTAGAAAGAGAGACTTCATTCTTTGAACAAAAAGAATCAGAAAAGAATCAGAGGACTTAGTTCCTTCACAGATGGATATCAATCCTAGTGGGACTGAACAGATGCCTGAAGAATCAGCTCCACTGTAACATGACAGTGGGAGTACAAATATTTCTGATCCTTCGATGCCTAAGTCATCGACTCGAAGAAGTAGAAGAGTCCTCATTCCCCGACGACGTTATGAGATTAAAGAGGAAACATTTATGATGGCTTCACACGATGGTGATGAACTAAATAACGTGAAAGAAGCTCTCAATTCACCCGCCAAAGATATATGGATGAAAGCCATGGAAGAGGAAATGAAATCAATGAAAAGTAACCATGTCAAGGACTTGGTTGACTTACCACCAGAACGTAGAGCCATCAGAAATAAATGGGTCCTCCACATTAAACGGAAGGCTGATGGTTCGATCGAGAGATGTAAGGCAAGATTGGTTGAGAAAGGCTATACCTAACAAGAGGGCATAGATTATGAGGAAATGTTCTCACCTATAGTGAGATTTGCCTCCAATCGCCTAATCCTGGCCTTAGTCGCACATATGGACTTGGAATTGTATCAAATGGATGTCAAGACCACTTTCCTCAATGGAGAACTAGAGGAAGAGATTTACATGGAACAACCTGAGGGTTTTATAACTAAAGGAAAAGAGAAGAAAGTGTGTAAACTCTTGAGGTCCATTTATGGACTCAAACAATCCTCAAGGAAATGGTACATGAGATTTCATTATTCATTGATGTTATATGGTTTCCAAATGACACAAGAATACCATTGCGTTTATATAAAGAAGTCTAATGATAGTTTTGTGTTACTGTCATTATATGTAGACGACATTCTCTTGGCTTGAAATAATAAGGACATTCTGTTGTCAACGAAGAACTGTTGTCGACAACTTTTGAGATGAAGGATATGGGAGAGGTTGCCTATATACTGTGAATCAAGATATCAAGGGATCGAAGTAAGAGGCTATTGGCTTTATCGCAAAGAGCTCTACATTTAAAATATCCTTGAATGTTTCCATATGGCTAATTGCAAGCCTATGGACACACCCATTGCAAAAGGGCAGACTTTGAGTCTTGAGATGTGCCCTAAAACTCCACAAGAGCGTGAGAAGATGCAGAAAGTTCCATACGTAAATGCCATCGGCAGCCTGATATATGCTATATTGTGTACAAGGCCCGATATCTGCTATGCACTAGGACTGGTAAGCAGGTATCAGTCTAATCCAAGACAAAAACATTGGATTGCTGTGAAACGAATTCTAGCATATCCAAAAGGAACCTCAGATTATGCTTTATGTTACCAAGATGGTGAAAGCCATCTAGTGGGTTACACTAACGCTAATTGGGATGGTGACTTAGATGAGAGGAAGTCAACTTGCGGTTATGCCTTCATTCTGAGTCATGGAGCAATCTCCTGGAGTAGCAAAAAGCAGACTTGCATACCGTTGTCCATCATGGAAGCAGAATTTGTAGCCTGCTCGGTGGCTGTGCAGGAAGCTGTTTGGCTCAAAAGGTTTACAGATGACCTTAACCTAGCTGAGAATGAACTAAAGTCAGTCACTATATATTGTGATAGTCAGGCAGTTATTGCCTACACTAAGGATGGTAAGTATCACAGTAAGTCTAAGCACATAGAGACCAAGTACCACTTTGTCAGGGATATAGTGACAAAGAAGTATGTAATAGTCAGATATATATTTACGCATGATATGGTAGCAGACTCATTTACAAAGGCTGTAACTAGAGATGTTTTTGTCAAATATTCTAAGTCTTTGGGTTTACATAGATTGTAAGGTCTTGGATTGTTATGTCTGTGTTTTAATGAAAATTGTTTATCTCATGAGTTTCTCATATACAGAGTTGATTCATCAGAGAGTATGTCGTCAGGTTTGAGAGACTTGCGCACTTGCACGCATAGTTGCCTTGATTATCTAGTGATAATACAAGATGAGATCTATACACTCATGTTCTGAGTAGGAGTTTCATGAACTAATAGGGGTGTATACAATGATCGCCTTGACGTGGTCGTCAAGATGAGATTCTCCAACATGGATTGAGAATCACTCATGAGAACCACAATCATGAGACCTGACCAGCCGGACTAGACTTTTGAGTCATCATACTTGGAATATGGGAGTGATCAAGTCTGAGGAATCACTTTGTGCTCTCGTCCGGACAATGAACTATTATAATGACATACGCGCCTAATGTAGAGGTAAGGTTCATTGTCACGTATGCTTTTATACCGTGCGAGCTATAAGTTGACCCTATGGGAGATAAGTTGGATAACAGTCCCTACTCCTTATTGTGCAAAGTCCCATATTTATTTATCCTTAGTACAATCTCTTTTGTATCCAGAGTGTTGGGGTAATCACCGTGTCATAGGCGTGTCTTTCTATGGCTACGGTAAATTCGGCCTATGTGACATGACTGTGATGTCGGATACTTTCATCGACTTTTGGGACAAGAGCGAATTGGAAGACTCTGATTGTTTTCACACCATTTAAATGACACGCTAGCGGACTGTGGTTCTTGGAAACACAGTAGTGATTAGAAGTACTTCGAAGTTTTCAGAACATTGGTTCGTTTGGGGCCGAACATATCTGAAGTGAATTCAAATCATGGTAGTATGAGATATGAAGAGAATTTCGAGATTATTCTTCTTTATTGAAGAAACTGGTTCATTTGGTCACACTGGTTATTTACTGTATAAAACCAATTGATTGATCGACGCGTGTTTTCTTTGTTTAAGTCTTGACGGTTCTTAGTGGGTTGTGCCTCTCTTGTGTGAGCGGGAAAATGTTGGACATGAGGCTACTAATAGACTGACCCAAACCTTATATTGAAGATTAAACCTGGGTGATTGGTTCATCCAACATAACATAGGCCCAACAAATCTCTTAGTTATCCATTAGGTAATAGATAGATAAGATGATATCGGATAAGAATTCAATTGTTTAAATTCGAATAAGTTCTAATTAAAATGAACTAGTTATCTACTCTCCGCTTATTTGATAGATGTTGATTGTTAGTATGGCCATGCATCAACCATAGCTTTCTATTCTGTAACCTCCTCTTTCGTAAGCGGCCGCAATGGAAACACAATAATTGCCAACTTTATCTCAATCTAAATAAAATAAAATAAAAATTGGCATCATAATATTCCGTGAAGGATCCGCATATCACAAAGTGACGCCGTTAAACGCTAGAAGGATGCAGGTACGACTTTAACGTACGGTCGTGGTAGGTAGTTGTTGTGAAGGAAGGAAGGGTCATACTCATGACCCGTAGATCAAATTCCTCTACTCGGTGGTCCCCACTAATTTTACCAGCTGAGAGAGAAGATATTTAGCTAAAGTATTTTGGAATTTGTACACATGTTCTACAGACAGTAAATTCAACTATAAATAAAATTTTAAAAAAAGGACACATACACTTTGAGGAATAGTTGTTTATCTCGCTATAAAAAGGACAGATAGAGAGCAACCAAACGCCAAGTGAAAGAGAGAGAAGTATCGAACAAAGAAGAAAGGAAAAAGAAGATCTTGTTATTGTATGGCCGCCAATTCGAACAGCAGTCGAGGGATCGCTAGCTTTGGGAAGCGACTTGTTAACCACGTCATCACTCGCCGCCGCGATCCCACTCACTCCTCTTCCACTTTCAGGTCACCGTCTTCTTCGTTTCTCATCTATTTTGATTTCTAATTTCTCTGATCAAAATAAAATTATGCTGTGAGTTTCATCAATTTTTGGTCTGGTGTTCGGAATCGGATAGGGAAAGATTGTTAATGGTAGGACACATGTATACTTTTTGGTATTACAGTCTTCTTACATGCTACTTGTGTACATATTTCTATTTCTATTTTTAATTTTTAAAGATAATAGGCGATTGAGTGAGTGAGTGAGTGAGATAAAAAGGGTAACCAAGCTCGGATAAGAACCGACTAACACGGTGAACCCGTAGTTGTTAGGACACAGGTCTCCTTTAGGGGTATTTATATTTAATTTAATAGCTGCCCTTATCTTTTTATTTTAGATGAAAATCTATGGTATTAAAATGTGATGTTTTGGGTAATTTGATATGTATTAGTGTGTTTCAGTTGAGAAAAAGAAGGGCAGTGGGATTTTGATTGGAAGGCATGACATGAAATGCGTGTTAGAATAAAATATGAGAGGTGAGGAGGGTAGGTGGTAAGTCGTGATCTGGTGGAGTCACGTGTCAATTTGTTGGATAAGAATATAATAGAATAGAATATCTGGTTTGTGCTCATCTAACAACAGGTCCTCATTGATCACACCAATTCACTAAAAGCATTATTGTTGCCTTCAATTATTATATAGGAGGGGTGCGCAGACATCGGCGTATGATAAGAACGTGGATGAAGAAGTTCGACCGGCTGTAGTGCCGGACAATGTGATTGAGCCTGAATCGGACAAGTACTGGGCACCACATCCACAGACTGGTGTATTCGGACCTGCAACAGAGCAGGAGCAGGGTGGTGCCTCATCTACTTCTACTGATAACCCCAACGGTTCTGTGCTGGAGGAGAAAGCTTGGTTCCGTCCCACCAGTCTCGAGGACTCTGAGAAGCCTCTCCATACTTGATGAATTCTCTGTTTCTTTTTATATCAATAATAATGCTACAATTGAATAATCCGGTTTGATGAAAGTGTGAACTTTTTAAGCTGTGTATGCATGCAGTACCTGAACTTGCATCTTATGTTATGTTCATCTCCTTCTTCTGTCCTTTTCTATATTGTGTGCTTTTATCATCTTATGAATTACCACTACCACTGCTCAACAACAATAATGCAAATTTGGCAGATCTGTCTGTGAAGTTTGCACACGAGTTTGTACTTAAGTTTCATAGTTTTTTTTTTTAAATTAATCTATAAATATTGTTAAAGAATGAAACAAATGAGTTTAAATGTGTCTATTAATATCTAAATGAGGTTGATGAAATGCGTACAAGTAAAAATTTGTAATTTAATTTTTATAAATCTAGATTCTAATCCGAAGGGAAAAAAGTATATTAAGAAAATCTTAGCCTAAGTCTAACTTACCTACATGAGTATGCACATTCACCTCAAATAATCATATGAAAACTTCTTAAAAAATGTACAAAGATGGAATAGTAAAGTAAGTATAATATTTTATACGAGCTTTCAAAATTTAGAGCTATTATTATCAATGTTTCATTGCCCAAACTAAATTAACAAACATAAATAATGACAAAAGATGAGGAAATAAAATTCAATAATATCATATCAGTGTGTGGAGAATGATTTCCGTATCTTTCAAGCTTGTGTTGAAGTCATTTAAAATATAAAGACGGAAACTAATTAAGTAAGTACGCGCAAATCCGCCTCTTAATGGGTAAGGACTGGGAAATCATATTAATATATACATTTTTTTATTTTCAACTAGTATGCTAATGAATTTTCAATTTATCAACCGTTAAATAATGAAAATTTTAGTAAAAGTAAATGATGAAATATTAAAAAAAATAAATAAATTATGATATATAAAATACTTTTTGATAAAAAAAAAAGTCCAGAATATACATATTATGCCACTTAATTTTAAAATAAAAATTACAATACTCATGATTTCAACTATGACTACCATTTACACATATTAATGTAGTTGATCTTTAAAAAAAAAATTGGATAATTCATTCACAATTATATTACCGGTAAGAGTCAATCATTCCACCAGATAAATTTCGTGAAAGTTTGTTTACATTTCATAAGCTGTGTTGAGATTTTTACTTTTGGTTGAAATTTTTTCAAAAATCGGTCACTTCACAAGTTTATGATATGCGATCACACTTAAATAATCCACTATCATACATCTGTAATCTGTGATTATTTGTGATTCGTAATCACATAAAATTAAGTAAAAATTACATAATATAGGTCATCTAAAGTTTGAGTTTTATTTGTAGGTCCATTTTCAAATTCTTGCAAAAATAAGTTTAGAGAAAGTTTGTCTACATCTCATAAGATGCACTAACAATTTTACCCTCAACTTAAAATTTTAATTTCAGACATGTCATTCTAATATATCTTTACAAATTGACGGGTGCCAATTCCATCAATATTAAATTAATCTGTAAAAACAATAAATTGTAGCAAACAGGGTCGATCCACAGAGAACGGAAATTAATAAATGTAATCGTATTGACCAAATCAAAGTAAATGGGGGATTTCGTATGCGATTAATTAAACTAGAATTAAATTGAAGATTAAAAATCAATTATAATCAAGTACCAGCTAAGTCGATTTATTTGAATTAAATGTTGATCATCGAAACTAAAAATATCTACACCGTTTAATAGTCACAGTTATAGCTATTAACAACGCGCCTAATAACCAATCTTTTCCTAGATAGATTGACCGGTGTACGACCCTTTGAATTAATCATTGATCTAACGTAGATCACATTAAAAACTAGAAAAGACCCGTGATCATAACCAATTGAATTGGTACGACCGTTCTTGAATTACGATTATGTACTCTCAACATTACCTAGGTTAAATTAACTACGAGCTATTTGACATGCAATGTGTTAAGTTTAATTAATTAATCAATTGTGCACTTAATTAACTAATCAGAATCAACATGTGCATTTGGCCATGCCCATAGATAATACATAAATATTAAACAATATAACAGAACAAAACAATTCTCATAACACGGTAATTAGAATCGACTTAGCTGGATGAGGTTCATTTAGCTCCTCATGGGCGTGGCGAACTTCATTGGCTTAATATAATTGAATAAAAATTCCAAGTGTTTTCAATATTCCAGATTAAACTCAGAATGAGAAGAAAGTACACAATCGTTTTTTTTCTAAAAAAAATAGTCCCTAGAAAATCTAAAACGAATTCTTAAAAACCTCTAATAAAAATCTCCAATTGTTTAGATTACAATTCAAATCTTGAGAGTTAAAAAAATATAACAACTCTGATAAAACCCAATTGACTTGGTCTTGTTTGACTAGTCTTTGGCAAATCTAGCTTTAAGTCCTAAAAAAACCTTCAATTTCCCACAATTGCCTCCAGACTATCAATAAATAAAAAAATAGAGCTTTAGATAGTATATATTCAATAAAGCCCAGAATTGTAAATAAAATAAGGTAGAAATGTTGTGCATTTCATGCCCAATCACAAATTCTGAAGACTATTCAATCATCTTTGAACCTACATCATAAATAAAATAACCTGTAATTAATTTTATGTGATCCTGGATCACAAATTTATAAAGTAGTCGATTTTTTACCAACTTTAAGTCGAGGGTAAATCTGGCCTAAAAATAAAATTCAAACTTTATATGAAAAGAGCCCTAAATTTAATCTGAAAATCAATGGTTATTTGATTTTTGATGTGTGTTCAAAGACGACTAAACAGTCTTAAAAATCGGCGAAGACGTATAAAAAAAATTCGAAATGATAGTTGTGAAATTAAAATTTTATAGAAAGGATTGGAGTACAAGGCTAGATGATGCTCTTTGGGCATACCAGACCGTATTCAAGACTCCAATTGGAATGTCACCATTCAAGTTGGTTTATGGGAAGAGTTGTCATCTCTCGCTGGAACTAGATCATAAAGCATTTTGGGCAACAAAATTGCTCAACTTTGATTTGGAAAAAGCGGGAGAGAAGCGAATGTTATGGAAGAGATGGTGGAGTTAAGAAATGACTCCTATGAAAAATGCAAGGATCTACAAAGAGAAAACCAAGAAATGGCATGACAAGCTAATTCAAAGAAAAACCTTATAACTGGGACAACAAGTGCTATTATTTAATTCAAGATTGAAGTTGTTTCCCGAAAAGCTAAGGTCAAGGTGGTCGGGTCTATTCACGGTGAATCAAGTATATCAATCCGGAGCGGCGGAAGTTAAAGATGAAAGGGATGGAAATCTTTTCACGGTTAATGGCCAACGCTTAAAAGTATATCAATGAGGTGATACTTCACGGAAGGTAGCTCACATCCTCAATGATCCGTAGAGTGGTTGATCATCGAGTTTAACGACGTTAAACAAAGCCTTGTTGTATTATTAGTTTTCTTTTTCACCTCAATTTGATACATTTTGAGCTGAAATAATGTAGGTGAGAGATGGAGAAGAAGATTAGGACTTACAAGGGCTAAAATGCAAGGATTCTAGCTAAATCGGGGGCATGGGCATCCTGGTCTGTGACCTGGTTAGGGAACTAGAGCGCCTAATAGGACGCTGGAAGCAAAAACAGGTAAATTTTCAGTCCCCACGCCCTAGTCCGCACCCTGGCCATATAGATTAGCTCGTAAACCAAGGCGCCCAGTGGAGTCAGAGCCTTCGGTACCAATTTTCGCACCCTGGTTCGCGCCCTGGTCATATAGACTAGGCTGCGAACCAGAGCGCCTTAACATCCATGGTACCAATTTTGGCGCCATGGTCTGCGCCCTAATCATGGTGATCAGGCCGCGAACCAGGATGCCACTTGAGCCTTAGTACCAAAATCTGCGCCCTGGTCTGCGCCATGGTCACCTCAACTAGGACGCTGATCAAGGCGCAAAAGTTGGGATTTGAGATTTCGGTACCACTTTTCGCGCTCTGATCCGCGCCCTATTTACTTAGACCAGGTCGCGAACTAGGTTGCCCGGTAGCCGATTTAACATAATTTAACGCTTTTGCGTCTTGGCTCGCGCTCTGGTAAAAGGTGACCATGGTGCCGACCAGGGCGCCCAGTCGGGCCTGGAACTTAAATTACAGATTAAAAAAAAACACTTCCTCTCAGTCTCTCTGCCGAAACCTTCACACACTCACTTGCCCTAACACCTCTAAAAGGCATTTCAAGGTCGAGTAAGCTCCATTAGTCTTCAAAAATAAAAATCAATCACTCCCTTTACCTCTCCTCTCTTATTCTCTCCAACTCCAAGGTATGTCTTTTAACCCTAGAACTCAAATTTGGGGATTTTTGAATTGTGACGATCTTATACCTATAATGCTATCTTTTAAATGGGTTTATGATGTTTCTAGACTAGTGATAAGTTGATTTGTGTTCATTAGGGTATTGTTAAAATAGTTAGAATTATGTTGCGCTAAAATGATATGTGAGAGTGACGAGTTTTATGTATTATTGCCTGATTTGAATTGTTTGATATTGAATTGATGAAATTTGAAGATTGATATCGCTGATTGCTGCTTACTTTGATGAGAATGAGATATAGGATCACTAGTTGGGGCTTTTTGTCTCCTTTATCGACTGTTCTGTATAGAGTGAACTTATGAATTTCTGTCGAATTAATGTTGGATTTTATGTTAAACAATCATACAGACTTGCTGTTTTGTTGATAAATGTCAAGTAGAGTCAATTAATGGCTTCTTATTGATCCCTTGTGTTAAAAATTATTGATAAACCTGTAGTTAGTGTGGAATTGCTTTCAAAATTTTGCTGGATAGCTCTCTGTAGCTAATATTTGCATAAAATCCTTATTTATTGGAATTAGATTGACCTCAAGGATAACAAGAGTTGGTGTTTAAATTGTTACAATATTCATTTGCAATGTTTAGCTGGTTTGCTTTTGTTATTTTGGTTAGGAACGTGATGTGCCTGGATTTGGTTGTAATATGGGTATATGCCTCCCCCATTCTTCTAACTATTCACCTCATTCCAATTTTTTTTGTTATTGTCGATGGTATGTTTTGATTCACTAGGAGGAAGTAGACATAAGAAGAACAAGGCTGAGGCAAGCCGGAACTATGAGAGAAGGCAAGGGGCCGAAGCAATTAGGTTTGCTAGGAAACTAGCTGCTGAAGTGAAGGTAGAACAAGAAAGAACAATGGATTTGGAGGACCTTTGTAGCGTCGAACCCCCGCCCGGTTGAGACCGTAGCGGGTGTCCGAACCGCCACATTAACGATGCAGTTGCGATTTACCATTTAGAAACATTTCAAAAGTTGATCAGTTTATATGATATTTGTGCGGAAAACGAATAAAGATGTTACTTTCTTGAACATATGATACTTGGTTTAAATCATACATAGATGAGATTTAGAAATTTCAAATGAATAAAACATCTTTTACAACTATACTTCAAATATATAATAAGCTCATTTACAAATATGATAAAATTCTAAAATACATGTATGGGTGATTACAACATTAGTGAACTTCACCATGAGAGCTCAAATACCACATGCCTTGCTAGATCGAACCTGAAAACACAATTTACGGGGAAAAAAAAAAGAAGAAAGGGTCAGACACACACCTGGTTCGCATCCCATGTCCCAAACAAGCACATGCAAATGCTCTTACCTTTCTGTTGATATGCAATGCTTTAACACACAATACAATTCTAATGTGAGCATCTCTAAGCTCACCTTAACTCATAGAAGTCAAACACAACCAATTCCTAGCAATCAATCATGCTAGTGTATCATTCGAGGCATGTTATGTCACACATTTATGCTCATTCTATGGTTTACCAATCATTAAGATTAATCTCATTTCTCCTTAACGTTAACCATATGCATCCATTAATCAATAATGCGATCAATACGACAATCAATAGCATCGAGTCAATCAAGACAACCAATTTCAATTGAGTCAATCGAGACAATCATTTCAATTAAGTCAATCAAGACGATCAATTCGATTAAGTGAATCAATACAATTATCTCATGATGACCAATCATTACAATATACTTGTGAGCCAAACTCCGCTTAGTCCAAACAACTCGACTCAAGGAGATCACCAACCAATCCAACAATTGAAGATTTCAATCTTTAATCAATGGGGTTTAATCAAGCCACGATTATATTCAATTTTCAGGTTTTAAACACATTACCAAACTATGTCGAATTGCCTACCGAACTGTATACCGAAGTACAATTCGGTAACACATGAAATGCAATAGTACGCCCCTGACCGAATTCAATACCGAACTGTATACCGAATTACAGTTCAGTGACTCCAATGCATGACTCAAAACGCCTCTGTCCGAGCTCACTACCGAATTGTATACCGAATTACAATTTGATTACATACACAATTGAAAGACAAACCCTCTGACCGAGCTATATACCGAGCTCCCTACCGAATTATAATTCGGTAACCCGTGAAGATGAAAAATATGCTCTCTAACCGAACTCGATACCGAACTGGACATCGAATTACAGTTCGGTATCAAATAACAATTAAAAGATACAAGGTCATTTCTTGAACAATAAGCAATCAACAATTGACCACATTGCAAGTTCTCATGTTACAAGATTTTATGGTTTCTAAATACCTTTAAAGATACTTCGTCAACAAGATATTCGATAACAAAATAACTTTTCAAAAATGGTCACAAGTAGGTGAGTTTACTAGCAATTAAATATACTCGTGAAAGATTTAAAAAGTTTTGGAAACAATTCAATCAAGAGGTTTTTAATTCAAGAATTTTGATTCCTAAATATAGGATGTTTCGTACATTTAAAGAAGTTTGAAATCCTTGCAATATCATTGATTTATTTCTATAATTTCAAAACATATAGTAAATAAGGAACATTATCACAAATTCATAGCAACAGACGAGACTCAATTTGAAGTCCGGATACAAAACTTATACTAGTTACACGTATTTTCCAAAAGCTGAAATTTACGAACACTTGGAGGAGATTTAAAATCTAGATATAAATATGATCATATTTTCAAAATCTGAAGATATATTTGGAAATTAGACTTAAAGAAAAATTTGTTGCCGCAAACGGCACCTAAATTGGAGTTCGGATGAGGGAGAACGAAGACTGACAAGTTAGACACACAAAACTGGCTTCCTGGCCGAGCTACATACCACAATGCATACCATATTGTAATTCGGTATGTATGCAGATGCAAAAATAGCTCTCTAGACGAATTACATACCATAATGCATACCATATTGTAATTCGGTATGTATGCAGATGCAAAACTAGCTCTCTGGACGAATTACATACCATAATGCAAACCATAATTTATTTCGGTATGTATGCAGATGCAAAACTAGCTCTCTGGACGAATTACATACCGAAGTGCATGTCATAATGTAATTCGGTAAGTAACGGGACAAAAAACTGGCTCTCTGGACAAAATACATACCACAATGCATACCATACTGCAATTCGGTATGTATGCAGATTCTGCCCAGGTCACCTATCTGAGTGATTTGCTCAGTTGCAAAACCCGACCAAACGACATCGGAATGCAACCAAATTTTAAACACATAATCTATACATATCAGACAATACATACAAACAATCCGTTTGTCAAGCGACCCAACCGTTTGGGCGAACAAAACTAAACAAGTTGCCTATTTGGTCAACTTGTTGCAGCAGCAACAGAAGACAACAATTTCCAATTTTCAAGTTCCTACTTATTCCACCATTTCAATACCAATTCAAGTAAAACCAACATTTACCAACCAAGTTAACAACAAGTTGATTATTAGAGATTCAATATGATTTCCTAATTCATAATTTAACCAATTAAACTACCAAAGACCCATTTTAACTTGACAAAAACATATTAGGATCACACCACTAGACAAGAGTATTGGACTAAGGGTTGACTCACTAAACAATCATTCCAAAGCATCAAGATTATGCACAAGACATGTCATGATCTCTTATTTAGTCAAGTTCATTAGTCATCTTGATTACCAAGATGTTCATATCAATTCCAAATTTCCAATATCCATAACAATGTCATTTTGTTATGAAGTTCATTAGCAAGACAATATCAATACATCATCAAGATCATCATCAATGACATTTCAAGTTCAATACGAAGCAAGTTTAAAATATGGCATGTTTTAAACAATTCAAGTTCCAAAACATTTGAAGTTCAACATTCAAGTTCAAACAATCCAATTTGAAATATTTCTAGTTCAAAGACATTTGACAAGTTAAGTTTCCATAATATAGGACCAACCAATTTCAAAATACTCAACAATCAAGTTCAATAGACACATTATGCCATTTTTAAGCAATCGCCCTTAATTCTAGCTTGATTAGTGAAAACGGGACGTTAGGGCCGAAGCCATCGTTTTAGAGCCAAGCTCTCGTTGGGGTCCGAAGACCAATAATCCGTAGAGCCGATTTACTCTCCCTCGAGTCGGTCATCTACCTTTGGATTCGTTCGTTAGGCCAAAAGGCTGTGGTGCCGTCACACCCGTTAGGAGTCGTCACTCAATTCATTCGTTTTTGGCCCCAATGCCAATTTATCGTTCATGTATACACATGTTGAGAATTCTCATTGTTTCCCTATGGCATGCCACTACATTCGCTAACTAGCTATATTAAGGGCAATTATCCGTTTTAGTGATTCAACCACAATCACACATTTATCCTTTCTTTTATAACTTTCATTTGCACATTTGACCTCTTAGAGGTACCAAGACAACATTGTCATTTGAAATCGTTTAGCCACAAGGCGAACACATATGCACTTTCACATAGTCATAAATGCAATATGTTCATAATTATCAAATCATGTATACAACCAACATGTCTTACCAAACACATGTCAACACCATTTCAAGCATCCACAATCAAGAGCGAAAAGATAAGTCTCTAACCTATACCCTTCAATATCCGCAAACAATATGGACTCGGTCCACCCAAAACTTCAATTCCCAAAGCAGCGCCTAGCATGATTCTACATGCATTACATGCATGCTCTAGCGTCTTAACATGCAAGTATGATCATCATATCAACTTTTGGATGGTTATCTTATTTAACCAATTTCATGGCATAATTACAAGTAACATATATTCAATGCATCAACCAATAACAAAGAAGTGTGTAGGGCTAAAAACGGAAATACGAACCTCCCATCCGCCGATCCACAAGTTAGAAAGCCGCTCCCGTGAGGGTTTCCACTTGTTCTAAGCCATCAACAATAAGCAACTATCACACTACAACCATAATATCATTACAATCATAATCACAAGACTCCAACACAATTCAATCATCACATAACATAGCTATTAAGGGCATTAACACAAATAGATGAGATTAGGGTTCTACAAATGGGTTGGAAATAATCCAAAACCATTTATTAACATCCTAGGATCATTATTTAACAATATTTATCCAACAAAAATCATTTTTCATCAAGCAATAACAAAACAACAATAGTGAAAATTAGGGCTTTTAACATCTAAACTCTAATGGAAGCTAGGACATATGTTTAACACTTAAAATCAACTCAAAAACAATTTATAAGCATCATGAAACAAAACCCGTATCATTAATTCAAAAACCATCAAGTGTAGAGAGAGAAGAGATTTTTTACCCATGAAAAATATAGCTTTCAAAACTTGCAAATAGCATTCAATGGCCTCTTTGAATGCTGTTGATGAAACTAATGGGAAAATTAATGGTGGTTGGAGTGATTAAATGAGAGAAATAAAAGCTAGGGTTTTAGCCCTGAAGAATAGAAGGACACGTATGAGAAGGGGGAAGAAGAATAAGAAGAAGATGGGAGAATGAGTGAGTGTGTGTTCTTATACACACATGTGGGCTTTAGTTTTAGATTGGGCCAAGTTTGGGCCCAATCCAATTCCAAGCCCGTTTTCCACCAAAACTTAATTCCAACTTTTTCGTACTTCTCCAAAAATTTATTTTCAAGTTTTGAATTAGAAACCACCATCGATTTCAAAAATCCGAATTTTTCCGCTAAGAGGGGCAAAATTGTAATTTTGCCAAAATTTGACGTTTAGATTTAAAATTCATATTTTTCCAAATTCAAAAATAATTTTGACTTCATGCTTCCAATTAAATCGAGTTTTATCCTAAAAGCCCAATTCTGATTTCAAAGTCCGTTTTTGAATATTTAATTTCAAATTAAATAAAGGTTTTTTATCCTAGTATTTTCTTTTCAAAATAATTTTTCTAATCTCATCATTGCCCTTTATAGTATTTCGACTTATTCCGAAGTGGAATGTATCGAAAATCAAACATGTAGAAATTTCAAATTAGCCCTAACTTCTAGGCCCAATTTGTGGACGTTACAACCTTAGCGGTCAAATGGACATCGTCCATCCAATTGTTGAATAAATGGGGCGGGAAACGCTGATTAGCATGAAGGGGCAGTACAACTTACGTTGGGTAACCGAGTTCCTAGCATACGCATATCTCGAGGATTTTGTATATAGGAAAGATGTGATAGTGAGGAAGAAGAAAGTGAAATTCACTCACAAGGTGATCAATGAGTTATATAGGACTAGAAGCTTCAAGAATGATCCCAACTACAAAATGGCTTTCCCATTTTGAAACACACCTGAGGAGAACATAATTGTTGCCTTCGTCAATGACTTGTGAGCCTATCTGAAAGGACCTTGGATTTTAGGAAACAACAAGGTTAACCATAGTGAGCTGACGTGCAAGGTAGCTTTCTAGAACTTGTTTGTGCGTCACAATATCCTTTCTTGACAGAGAAATCAAGAGCTCATCCCTCTCAATACAAGAGTGCTAAAATGCATAGCTAATGAGCTGTCATTTGACCAAAGGGAGATCATATGCCAATACCTCCGAGAACTGTACCTCAAACCGAATTGGGCACACATTGTTTTCCCTCACCTCATCACCGGACTATGTAAGCAAGTAAGGGTTCGAGAGGAACAAAATGATGAGTATGTGTACTCCGGTAAGGATTTTAGAAAATGGGACTAGACCCAAATTGTTAGATATAGAGACGAGAGAGCGTATGAGGCTGAAGGTATTCCTCATCCTGGCCCTAGCAGAAGAGAAATCAAGCGTTGGCGTGAAGAAGTAGTGGCAGAGGCGGCAGCACAAGCAGTGGAGCAGCAGCTTGTACCCTACTAACCTATTGCAGAGGAGCCAGCAGTCGAGTTCACATCAGCAAGGAGCCTACCAGTAGTCCCCACGCCGGCAGCCACGATCACAGCTGCATTACTTCACTATAGATCAGTTTGATACTCTCACTAGTATGTTTACTTCTATGCAGACAGTAACGGACTGCCTTTCATGAGCGCACAGGCCGGAGGCTAGACATATTGGAAGACAAGGTTGACACAAACAGTCAGAGCATTTATATGCATCACGCTCAGATGGACAGCTGGACAACTTTTTAGCATGACTGGCCACAACAGTACACTCCACAGCCTCCACCAACTTCCAGCTCTAGCCCAAGATAGAGTTCTAGATATGGAAAGACACCTATGGACTCAGATCAGTAAACCGGCGTTTATGGTGGTTTTTTTCCTCTTTTATATTATTCGGATATCTATTATTTTTATGCTGTTTTGTTGAACCTAGCTGATATTTTCGGTTGCTTTACTGTTTTTGAACATGGTTTTAAATGGATGGTGTTTAGTTTTAAATGGAAATGCTAAAATTTTTTCTTTACATGATGATTTTGTGAGTCTGAGGATGGCTTTCTTTCTTCAACATTGATAATAATGTTACATTCAAGTTAGGGGTGGTGTACATGTGTATTATGTATTTGTGTTACATTGTATTTAACTACAGCTTTGTATTTTTTTCATCCCTTGTAAATAGTTCATGCATTTAGGCAATAGTGCTACATTTTGCATTTCATGCATTGCATTTAACTATAGCTTTGCATTTTTCATCCCTTGTAAATAGTTCATAGGCAATAGTGTTGCATTTTACATTTCATCCAAAAAAAATTTCAACAACTTGCAATGGTGCTTTAATGAATACAAGTATATGATTTTCAATAAAAAGGAATTGCATCAAGGCGAATAGAACCCATTTAAAAAAAAAAACTCGTTTTGAATCTAGAAAGCACCAAAAAGGGATCCTTAGTGAGCAAGTATTGTAGTGGAGATTACATGGTGAGATTTTGAGATATAATCCTCATTTTCCTTGTTAAGCATTAATTTATTCTACAATTCCATACACATTCGCCTCTTCATTCATTCATATGGAGACTTCATTTAGGATTGCATGAAAATTCATAGACATTCCTTAAGTGTATGGGGTCTGGATTGAGTTATGAGTGAGCAATAAAATCATTCAAGGAATCGATTTGGACACCGTGAGGGAGAGACACTCAAAAGAAAAAGCAATTCCCTACCACCTTATTCATCCCTTTAAATGAGATTGAACCTATGAATTGTGAAGCAACTGTATTTAGCCTACACTCTCCCCCTTCTTATCCTAACCTCCATTAGAAAGTTTGTAGAATCATGGACTCTTCCATTAGAAAGTTTGTTGAATCATGGACTCTTGCATAAGGGATCTAGTAGAAGTTGACACAATGTAAGTTGGGGGTAGCTAGTTGTAGTTCGACTGGTGAGAATGACAAATGACGCTGTTTTGGGAAATTGAGAAAGGTTTTTAAGGGGTGATGTAAAAGAGAGAGAGAGAGAGAGAAATGTTGCAAAAGAAAAAGAAAAAGATAAGAGACAACAAGCTTTAGAAATAAAGAGAAATCACCCTTTGATGGTCTTTCTCTAAGGGAGAGAAATACAAAAATTGTCAAGGGTAGAATAATTGAAAGGAAACCCTAGGCAAGACTCTTATGTGATTAACCACAAACGCATCAATCCTTATCTTGTTTTTCTTATTCCTTGTGGCGACCTCAACCAAACTCAACCACAACCAAAAACAGCACATTTGATCCTTGGAGTACAAAATGAGCTTACTCATACCTTGAGATCCTTGAGTGCAATACAGTATCCACGCATTTTCATTTCATGGGGTCAATTACAATTCAAGTTCTTAGAATTTGTTCTTTATGCGTTTAAAGTTAGTGGTAGCATCTTTGCTCTTTCATTGAATATTATCACTCCTGCTAAACTACCACTCTTGATGAGAGAACCCTAGGATTCGAGAGATAATGTCAATGAGAGCTCTTGTGAGTTGTAGAATTGAAAAAAAAAAAACTTGATTCTACTCCTAGGGTGACCTCGGTGAACTATAGAGGAGTTCGAGTTTACAAAAATAAAATCAAAAAGATGAATTGTGGTTGGTAGCTTAATGCACCCTATTATTGCTCTGAATATTGTGGGGTTCATAAAATCCTAGAGCTGCATGATTTCATTAAAAAAAATAAATTGAGCATTTTAACGTTTGCGGGTATCGTTCTTGTAAGCCCTCAGGAGAGGAAATTAAACTCCTCAACTAGGGACACTTAATGGTTTAAAGGCTTGTGCCATGAGCTAAATATCACTGGGTAACTCACGAAAATGGTCTTTTTATTTGATTTTAGCATTTAAAGAAAATAAGCATGAATTTTTTTGCATTTTTCTTTCTTTCAACTTGCTCGGGACGAGTAAGAGTTTAAGTTGGGGGTATTTTGATATTTGCTATATTATACGAAAATTTAGACTCTATTTTTCTAAATTTTTGCTTGAATAAAGGGCTATGATGATCTAATAAATTATTATTTCAGGATCCATGGTCAAAAAGTCAATATGGTGAGAAAACTGGATAGAAGACCATGCTTTCAAGCAAAGGAAGTTCAGAGGTATCAAAGAGGTACAAGGGGAACAAGAAAGGAGAAAGTCAGAAGGCCTAAGAGGATCCCCGTGCCCTAGTTCCCAACACCAGGCTTCCAAAATCTGGACCAGGGCACCCAAAATGGTACCGAACCATCAAGCACGCCCTGGTGAAGAAGACCAGGCCACCAAAACTTTGACCAGGGTGACAAAAGTGGTACCGCAGCATCAACGCGCCCTGATCTACGCCTTGGCTAAAGATGACCTGGCCGTCAGGCCTTTGATTAGGGCGCCGAAATAGGTACCGAGACCCTCGAATCGCCCTGGTCCGCGCCCTCCTATCACCAACCACGTCGCCAACCACACCGCAGAAACTGGTACCGCAAGCAATCTCGCGCCCTAGTTCGTGTCTGGCTACCTTTGCCAGGCCATCTAAGAAGCCAAAGAGACACAGCGCCCTGATAACCTTTACCAGGCTACCGACCAGGGCGCCCAGACGCAAAATTTGGTAATTTATTGCTTTCTTGAAGGGCATTTTCGGAAGAAAAAATAGATGGTATAAAAAGGGGATTCTGGTTTGGAGAATAGGGGATTGAAATTGGAATTTCTTGAGAAAAGGAAAAGGAGGAGATTTCCATTAACCAAGTAACACCAAGAGAAGAAAGACTTCAATTTTTCCAACGGTCTTCAACTCCTACAGCAAGATTTGTGACTCTACACTTAGTTGAACTCAATTAATCAGTTTTCACTTCTAACAAACCAAACCCTGTGGATCAAATTTTTGTATTACTTGATGACATCAATTGAGATTGAGTAGTATTTTGAACCAATTTTTAGATATTTAAGTCCAATTTTACGAGATTTGATTTATGGTGTCGAATTTTTATTTCCAGTTGTTTCTTAGTGCTCACACCCGAAAAATATGCTAATTTAAGATTTGTTTTCCTGTCTTCAAGACTGGGAAACAACCTAGCTAGTTCCCAACATCAAAAACCGGGAAATAGAGCTTAAATTGGCTTGTTTCCCGTGTTTGAGCATCGGGAAACATCCGAATTTTATTTATCTTTTATTTTTTTACTTCACCAACACTTTATTTTTTACGTTTTTAAATCTGGAATAGGACTGAAAAAAACTCTAGTATACTTTGAGGCGGATTGGGTTGAAGGCGGGTACAAGGGTTGAGAAATGGCAATTATGCTTCTCAATACCAATATTTCACTCTCCCAATTGGTAGGAAAACTTTATTCAAAGCTGAAGATTGAAGCTAGTTGAAAATTTTACAATACATTCATTGGAAACAAGTTGCACAAGAGATCATTTTCAAATTTGAGATTTGAAGACTTAAATTTGCGATGGAGGATCAAACATAATATATGTATTTATTTGTTGACATTGTTGCATAATACCATGACTTAATATACAAGTCAATGGAGTTGAAGTTTGACATAAAGAGTGAACCACACATATGACAGATCATATGAGGATCTACCATTGGATGGAAGCCATATCGTCTAAGTCTTATTTACTATAGAGATATTATTTAGTTATATACATAACTTGTCCGATATTATATGAACATCGTTTCTCCATTTTTCTTAAAATTAGATTTGGGGTAGAAGAATGATATTAAGAGTGTTTGGGGTTGTTTTTGCACAGTTTAGTAGAGAAATGTGTGTTTTCTGGGCATGAGAACCGGAAAACATAACCCAAACAGTTTCTTGAGGCTGAAGGTTGGGAAACTAAATATTTAGTTTCTTGGTCATCAAACCTAGGAAACGGTTAATTTTAGATTCTGTTTCCCGGTCTTCAAGCTCGGGAAACACTCATTCCTCCCACATTTGTGTCTTTTTCGCACCAATCTTCTTCTCACCAATTCTACAGACATTTTGATGATATGAAGTTAGTTTCCCTCACTCCCTTCTTCTAGAGTCACATTTAGATATATTGTGATATCGATATCATTAGGTTAATGGGGTTTTCGGTTGTTTTAAACGGCTAAAATTAGACGATTAATTCTACTTACAAGAATTTGAACATAATTAGATCAAAATATAACATAATTTAAAAAAGTGAAAAATAATATATTATGTTTACTTGGAGTACGTAGTAGGAGTGAATAGTCTAGTGAGGATAAGTCTTACATATCTATTGGACTATGACTTATTTTCAAACTCTTTAGCACTTGTTTTGGATTGCATTATTATATTAAGTGGCTTCAGGATGGTTTTTAGCATAATTTGATTGGTAAATGTGTGTTTCTCTGGCATGAGAACCGGAAAACAGAACCCAAAATGAATTATTTCTTGGTTTTGAAGGTCGAAAAACTAAATATTTATTTTTCTGGCCATCAGACCCAGGAAACGATTAATGTTGGATTCTGTTTTCCGGTCTATAAGCGTGAGAAACACTCATTTCTCCCATATTTGTGTCTTTTTCGCACCAATCTTCTTCTCACATATTCTACATACATTTTGATGATATAGAGATTGTTTTTGTAACGCCCAACCTCCGGCCACGATGGAGCCACAATCGGAGACCGGAACGTCACATTACATTCATTTGTTGCATTCATTAAAGTGTGGAAGTTATATTTAGAACAATTAAATTGTAAGTCGAGAACAAATGCATTATTATAGTCAACGTTGAACATTCGTCAAATATATTAAAAGTAAACAATAAGATCAATAACCTATCTTGAAACAATAAAAGTACCCATCATATGTCTTACAATCCAAATAAATTGTTCATAAAAATCATAACTTAAAAGTGCTAAAATGGTTTACAAATCCATCAACAAACTATGTGAAAGTAATCTAAAAGTTCTCAAAAGAAAATCAAAACAAAGAAACTTTGACATGCTTCAATGAGATGTTTGAACACTTTAAACTGCTCGATCACCTGTTTCACATTTCAATAGGAGAAACAAGAAAAAGGGAAAAGAAGTAACGTCAAATTATCAATGTCTGGTTAGCAACTCACACTCCAACAAGGATAAGCAAATGCGTCTATTTAACATTCAATAATGAGATTGGCACGCAAATGTGCCTAGAAACTATCAATAATTCATAGGGAAATCAAACTCACCCAATCGCAATATTTCCAACATGTGTATAAAACTATATTACTCGTTCTAGTTCCACTTATACCTATTGAGCTCATTTAACATTACCTAGTGTCTAGGAAGGTTCATTATTAGTCATTAAAACCCATAAGCATACACTTCCATGCAATACAATCATTATTCATTTACGATCACATTAATAGTTTCATTTGTTAAAGACTGCTCCTACTCTGGTATCGATAATGAAACGGGATCAATTAGGCCGAAGCCACACAATAGGGTCCGAAGACCGAAATCTGTAGCCTCGTGTAATCCCTCTCGAGACGGACAACTACCTTAGGATTCCATCAATTAGGTCTGAAGACCACAATATAATATGCCTACAGGCGGTGGTGTTGTCACACCGAATAGAAGTTGTCACTCAATTCAATAGGGGTTAGTTAAACCAATGACCTATGTTTCCAATATGTTGAGAATTCTTGGGTACCCCTAATGACATGTCATTCCATCACTATTTCAACCACGACTAGGACAATCATTAATTAGTTTAAGTGAATGATCACACAATACAATTAACAATTATTGGCTTTCAATCAATAATCTCAAGTACATTACTAGTACCTTATCCAATTATTTCTAGCTCTAGCTAACCAAAGTCTAAGCCTAACATGTAGTATAACATCTATATATACATATATACCATTAAAGCAGCTCATGCAAGACAATACTACATTAATAGTGTCATTTCAATACTTTACAATCTCCTAATTGTACCATTTGATCAATCAAGAAGGACATGCTTTTATCCGAATTAGTGCATAAATATAAAACATACATAAACCACATATAGAGCATAAACAAGGTTGCTAACTTTTCTTCTGTCGATAATAAGCTAAGCATCACTGGTACAATCCTCGGCACCGTCTGCTTCGCCTAAACAATATCAAGAACTCACTTAGACATTTAATCGAACACTTGGCGCGCAAAAGAGAAACCTAGTCTAATCGCTTAGAAAAGTGTCGATCTAAAGACCAAAAATCGGAACGTAAAACATAACAACGAAAACTCATCTCAATCCAATATCCAATTCGATTTCCCCCAAAAATCTAGGGTTTCCTATAAAACCCTAACTAAACCAATCATTTAAATAAGCCTCAATCGTCAATAACATGCATAGATATCCAAAACAAACATGTTTGGATCAATCGAGAGTAATATTAAGGTTAAAAGATCACTTACCAGAGTTGCATCGATGACCATATAGAGAAGGATTCGAGAGAGAAACCGATCGTGCGATGAGAGTGTTTGAGAGAAGTGAAAAGAATGAGTCAAATTTGGTAGGTTTTAGGTTGAAATCGACCAAATACGCTCTCTAGCGACATAGGGCCTATGTCACCAAAGGCAACCGAGACTTGTCTTTTGGATTCGCCATAGACGGTAACTGGAGATATGGCTGGCGACATAAGACCTATGTTGCCAACACCTACAATGTCGTGTCCCACACCCTTGGCTTAGATTCGTGTATTGGTGACATAGCTGGCTACAAGGGGCTATATCTTCAGCACTTACAGTGCCGCGCATATCTGTTTTCTCCTTCGTTCGACTTTGTTTCCAAAACTGGTTAAGATGAAAGGCCAATACAACATTGATAATAAATTCTACAACAATTCAATGAGCATAATATCATTTTGATTACTTTCAAATGTTTCAAGAATCACAGAAGAATGTTCATAAAATTTGAAAGTCAAACTCGGTTCGAAAACATTGAATCGTTTAGCCCCAAAATCAGGACGTTACAGTTTTCCTCACTCCCCTCCTCTAGAGTCACACTTCTATGATATCAATATAATCAGGTTTATGGGGTTTTCAGTTGCTTTAAACGGCTAAAAGTTGATGATTAATCTTACTTACAACTAGGGGAACATAATTAGATCAAAATTTACCATAATTTAGAAAGAAAAAATATATTATCATTTTAGGAGTGGATAGTCTAACAAGGATAAATCTTACTTACCTATTGGACTACAACTTATTTCTCCAAATTTCTTAATACTTGTTTTGGATTACATTATGATATTAAGTGCCTTTATGGTGGTTTTTGGCACAATTAGATGGTAAAATGTGTGTTTTTCGATTATGAGAACCGGGAAACATAACCCAAAAAGAACGATTTCCCATTTTTGAAGGTCGGAAAATGAATTATTTAGTTTCCTGGCCATCCACCACAGGAAATAGTTCATTTTGGGTTCTATTTCCCATTATTCAAGCCCGGAAAACATCCATTCTCCCACATTTGTGCCTTTTTCAAAAGCACTAATCTTTTTCTCACATCTTTTACAGAAATTTTGATGATATGGACTGGATTTTTAATCCCAAATGTGTGTTTTCAGATGCCGAGGGCCGAAAAATAGGCCAAAAATATAGAGGCATAATTTATAGTAGTAGGAAACAGACAATAGTTGTGTTTGTTTACTAGTCTTAAACACCGGAAAGTTTAGTTACTAGTCACCTAAAATCTATGAAAAACATTTATAGGCAAACATTTCAAAGAAATTGTAAACATTAATAAAATTTTAATGTCATCACAATTACTTTGCTAAATGATTTATTTATAGTCTACAATTTCATACATCACTAGAAATTATTACTAAATGAAATAATTACTTTGCTAACCTGGTTTCTTTATCGGAAAAATGTCACTATCATCAAAATCTCCTCATGATCCTTATCATAATCATCTTCCTCATGATCATCCTCATCCTCCTTAATTGTCTCCACCTTATCATCACCAATCTCATGTTCTTTACCCATCTCCTTCTCCTTTACATAAAATATTTAGTCTTCATTCTGGCCTCTATTGAGTAAATCATCTTCCTCATTCGAATTCTCCTATGCATGAATATAGAGAAAAAAATATAAGTGGTGTAAATAAGAATTGGAAAATACTATTTTTCAGCCCTCAAAACTGGAAAATAGTTCAAATATTTATATGTTTCACAATCTAAAAGACCAGGAAAGTAATGTTATAGAATGTTTCCTGATCTTCAAAACTGAGAAAAAGTTGAAATAAGGTTCTTTTTCCTGATATGGTATACCAAAAAGCATATGTGGAACAAATATATTTCTTGGTAGACCATACAGGAAAACAAATCGATCTATCAGCTGCTTCCTAGTTTTAAAGGCTTGGAATCAGACGGTAACAGTAGTTTTCTGGTATTCAAGATTGGGAAATGAATCCAAATTTGAATTGTTTCCTAGTCTTAAATATCAGGAAGCTACTAGACCCTAATAGTAGTGATAAGTCTAAAATTTACCTATATTTTAGTATGATTTATGTGCTTCATTGAAAGAAATTGAAACGAAAAGAAAGATAATTGAGTAAATTTCTATTAATTTTAGACTATTTTATTGAGACAGCGACTTGGACGAAAAAATGAAGAAACTGAGAAAAATGAGCGAATGACTCGGCAAGAAATTGTCCAAGTTCAGCAATCTGGCGATAATAGAAAAGCAATGAAGCAGTGCATTAAGCTTCGCTAAAGTGAAGAATGAAGCTGGGGATAGCAGGAAGCTATAGATTGCGCATCACCTGCAGCTAAGGAAGGAATTGGCGAAGGAAGCGAGTAGTGCTTGCTACCCCTCGCCTCAACAAACACAATCTTGCAATATGGCCTGGCGATGGAATGGAGTCTCACCTGAAGAACTTGGCGATAGGTGCGAGCAACAATAACAATTCTCGCCTCATGAAAATTTCAAAGCAGGCAATTGAAGTGGAAAAGCAACTCTGGTGCCGCTAAAGCTAAGGCGAAGAAACTGGCGATAGCGTATGCTTATATATGGATTTTGCTAGCTTGTATTTCTTTGTCCTTTTAAATTTACAAAATTGCCCCTGATTAAACTTTATAAATAAACGCCTAGTTGATGCAATTAGGATCTTTAGACAGTTCTAGAACATTTCTCAAAAGTTGAATTTGTAAAGTCTTAGACCTATTAACGATAGTTTCAATCAGTAATATTTCTTTCCAAATCTAGTACTCTATTTGAGTTGTTGTGGAGATTAGCAAGTGATTGAGAAGATCAAGTTGTGACAGAGCTAGTTCTCCTTTCTCTTTGGTAAGTTCTTTATTGAACAACATGATTATGATGAATGTGAGCTTAACTATTAAATCAGATCTGATCATGAGTAACTAATAGTCCTAGCAATCTGTTGAGATCAATTGTTGATGCTTGATTTATATGTGTAATTCCAGTTCATTCAAGTTTCAAGTCTCTGATTTTTCATGAGCATATTGAATTGTGAGGTCAAGAATCAAGCAATTGTGTTAAGGCGTCTTCTCTAGACCAGAGGGTCAACATATTGATCTAGAGATAGACAATATTAGATTAATGTTTCTACATATTGGTTTTCATCAATTAGCAACTGTGTAGTGTAGAGATATATGCAAGTTGATAACTAGGATTAGTTAAATCGAATCGAGAGATTTTTGATTGATCAATTATGATGATCTAAGATGATGACTTGAAATCTTTTATTGAATTACACATATGAGCATGAAAGTAAGCAATAGAGATCAACAGATCAACCGGAACTTCAATTAAGTCAACTTTTACTAGTACTTGTATTCACACTTTCTATTACTCAACTGTCAAAATATTACCTGAATTTTTATGGATCGTTTCAATTCAACAACTTTTATGATTCTTTTAACAATTCAATTTGAAACTTGATTAAATTCTTTCTTCTAAAATACGCAATCCCTATGGAGACGATATCTTAAAACTACAATTAGACGTTGATTCGAAGGTTATGTACAAAAATCTTCATTAAATAATTTTTTTTAGGGTGTCAAACCCAATACCACATCGGTATTACAAGAAGATAATGACTTGTATATAAAGCATCCAGATAACTCCATTAGTATGAGGTCTTTTGAGTGGTGGTACGCAAGAACAAATCCGTGCGGGCTCAGTCCTGGCCCAAAGCGGACAATATCATACTAATGTGTGGGAGTTGGGGAGCGGCTCCGGAGGGTCCAACAAGTGGTATCAGAGCCTTGGTTCAGAGATGGAGCCCATGACTAGATTCGTGGCGTGCCTTGTGTTGAAAGTCTTCCTGAAAATATGGTGTTCAGGCAGCGGGTCCGGTTGGGTTGTAACGGCGGTGCAAAATGTTTGACGGATTGGTAGATTATCTCTATGGGGAGACCGGTGACCAATGGGCTGGTGAATTATCTCAAGGGGAGGCCGACGACTGATCCTTGGTTTGGAGGATCGGTGGACTAACTCGAGGGGAGGCGATGTGGCCCTTAGTTTGAAGGGGAGGATTGTTAGGGTGTCAAACCCAATACCACATGGTTCATAAAAACTGAGATAAACTATTTTCAACTCTAGAATCTTGTCATTTATTGCTAACTGCTTCATGCCTTTCTCGATCATGTGTCCAAGTCTATGGTGCCACAATTTAAAAGGACTAACACCATTATTGACTGTATTTAAAGAATCCGATTTTTTTTTGCAACATACAAGGTTCCAACCTACTCTCCTCCTGCTAAAATTAGATTACCCCTTGAGACCATCCATTGCCCATTTGTAAAAGTTGTATGATAACCATCAGCATCCAACTGGCCTACTGAAATCAAATTTCTCTTAAGTCCAGGAACAAGCCTAACATTTGTTAGTTTCCACACAATCCCTTTAGGAGTCTTCAAGCTCACATCACCTTTCCCTTCAATGAATAATGGTTCATCATTAGCAAGATGAACCTTTCCAATCCTTCTCGGAACAAAGTTGTGCAATAATTCCTTGCACAGAGTTGAGTGAAACGATGCACCCGAATCTATAATCCAAGATTCTATTGGACATTCTACACAGCAAGCAAATGCATCAGAATCTTCTGTCGTTGCATTCACCGAATCATTCTCTCTTCTGTCTTTTGGGTTTCTATATTGATTTCTGAAGTGACCAGTCTTGTTGCAATTTCAGCATACAATATCTTTACGCCCTTCCTTACCACTTGTCAAGTTACTTCTCTTTCTCGATTTAGGTCTATCTTTCTGGTTCTGACCTCCTTGAGACTTTCTGCCTCTACTTTCAGTATACAACGTAGAACCTGATCCAGATGACTCTGTAACATTACGTTTGCGTGTATCTTCACTGAGAATCAAATCTTGAATACCTTTAAAACTGAGAGTATTTGTTCCTAATGAACTGCTTATTGTTGTAACTGTTG
The DNA here is from genome assembly GCA_031304145.1 of Cardiospermum halicacabum. Lineage (NCBI taxonomy): Eukaryota > Viridiplantae > Streptophyta > Magnoliopsida > Sapindales > Sapindaceae > Cardiospermum > Cardiospermum halicacabum. The sequence goes on from CM062389.1 coordinate 11,200,442, forward strand.
CTGCCCAACTATCTGGCAAGGATGACAATAGGAGTAGCGCCTGAACTTCATCATCAAATTTAATCTTTACCGAATCTAATCTCGATATAATAGAATTAAATTCGTTCACATGATTTGTGAACGACCCTCCTTTTATCCTGGTATTCACCAACTGACGAATCAAATATACCTTATTAGAAGCAGAAGGCTTCTCATACATATTTGATAATGCCTCGATCAATCCGTAAGTAGTCTCCTCGTTGACAATATTGTACGCAATATTCCTCGCCAACGTCAATCTGACCACGCCTAGGGCTTGCCGATCTAGAAGTTTCCAGCGTCTGACATACCTTCTGGCTTATCTTTCTTAAGAGGTTGATGTAATTTTTTCTAATACAAATAATCTTCGATTTGCATCTTCCAAAGTTCGTAATCTGTTCCATCGAACTTATCAATCTTAACTTTCCCATCTTCTGTCATTGCTTCGAACCTGGCTCTGATACCACTTGTTAGGAAATATTGTAGGCAAGATAGAAAGCTAAAATTCTGAAGAGTAAAGAACAAACGGATTTTCTGTTGTTTGGCCAAAACTGCTTACTCCACGTCGCAGTAGTATTAGGGTTTCTACTCTCTTTTTTGAGTACATAGGGTTACAATTACAAGGGATCTATTTATATTTTAACCGGCCCCACACAATCTGAGCCCAATATAAAAGAGAAAAATAGTAATGTCAGCCTCCAAGTGGGAGATTATTAAGTGTGGAGCCTTGTCTTTTCTTATTTTATTTTTCTCTTTTATATTGGGCTTAGATTGTGTGGGGACGGTTAGAATATAAATAGATCCCTTGTAATTGTAAACCCTATGTACTCAGAAAAGAGAGTAGAAACCCTAATACTAGTGCGACGTGGAGTAGGCAGTTTTGGTCAAACCACAAAAAATTCGTTTGTTCTTTACTCTTCAGAATTTTAGTTTTCTATCTTGCCTACAATATTTCCTAACCGTTTTCCGGTATTCAAGACTGGAAAACAAATCCAAATTTGAACTATTTCCTGGTCTTGACTACCGGGAAGCTGCAAACAAACATCACAAATTAAATATAAATAACACTGAGCTACTTGTCTATTTTGAACACAAATATCACAAATTCACTCTTCACCCCTAAAATTCGGACATCCTAACACTCTAAAGTAACCCTAACACCCAATATTAGCAGAAAATGAAAACAAAATATTTAATTACCTCACTCTTCTGCTTTTATTTCGATTTAGGTCTAATTGCTACTTAGGGTTTCTGAAATCCTTGTTTTCCTTTGTTTTTGCAATGGAGAATTTGACGGCGCTGGCGTTGATGAGTCAAAACTTAAAGATGTGATGAGGATAAGAACAAGAACAATGATAAAATCGATTCAGAGGTGTAAAAATGTTGACAAAAGAATTGTGAGAGTTTATGAACGAGAATAATGAACAATGATGAACAAGTGCAAATTGAAAATCAGTAACAGAGTGTTAAGAGGGAAGTGGAATCAAGAAGTAGAAACAGTCTATTAGAGAGATAACCATTAGGATTTTTGTTGAAATTTTTATTTATTTTTATTTTTTGAACTTTTAACTTTTAACTTTTTAATATTTTAATTTTTTAAAGTTGAAGGAGTATGAGAATTTGGTTTAATGGATATAAAAGTTGTTTTAAAAATTTAGATTTATAATTATTTTTAATGATGGACCAAAATTAATTTTTTTAATTTATTTTGACAAAAAATTTAAATCTATATATTATATAAAAGAAGTACAAAATCCGCCTACGTGACATATTTAAAATTCTTTTATTCATACTTAATAACAAAACTAAAATTCTTTCATTCATATATAATTATTAATAAGACTAAATTCTTACATTTATTTACACTTCATTTATACAATTAGGAAAATTATAATTAAAAAAAAATTATAATTTTACTATAATTATAGGTCCATAATGGACTTTATCGACTTATAACAAAAGCAAAAAGTGTCATGAAGGCTTATTTTGTAAATGTAATAAAATTTCATTTTGTGAAATCGTAACTTTAAAATTTCTTATTTTTGGAATGCAATGTTTATTTTTTAGCTCATTTTTTAAGTGTTTCCTATTATAGTCGATAAAAGAGACATTACTCGCTCAAATGCGAGATCTTTCTCTAGTTATCACAATAAAATATGGTGTATACAATCCAATACAATCTCCCTTATAACCACACCTCCAAACACTACCTTAACGTCTACTTTGGCCAATCGGAATCTTCAGTCCTCCAATGTAATCCAATACAAAAGATCATTACAATTACACGCATGCAATACTAAGAACGGAAAGGAAGAAAAAGCAGTTTTTTGTTCAATTGAAGTAAACAACCAGCCACAAAGAGTTACATACTCTAATTGTACACTTCTATTTCTCCCTGGTAAACATGCTTCATGCAGAAGAACTCACCTCCATGTCAACATGACTCGGGTGGGGAAGCAAAAATCCTTCTGAGAAAACAAACCTATCGGTTGCACCAAAATTTTCAGCCAAATCCCTAATAAGAGTTTGACATATAGCTGTCGTTGGCTCGACAGTCACTGGGAGCAACGGGATGCACTCTGGCTCAAATTCCTTGGTATCAGCTGTTGGTCTGTACATCTTCAAAACTGTCCGGCAAAATATGAATCTGCCAGAAAAATTAATTAACTTCTAAAGAATTATCATGTGACAATAGCTTCAACTTGGCATTGAAGCACAAAAAATACTCATGGAATCAATCCAACAAATATATCATAATCTGTAGAACAATTTTCACAAGTGATATTAGCAATTAATATCTTAAATTTGTGAATCTTTACTCAGCTTGAGTGAGATTATATAGCGTTTCACAATTAGTACAGACTAAAGAAACCCAACCAGACTAGGATAGAATGAAGACCTTACCTCAACAGAAGTCTCCTTAAGAATGGATCGCACAGAATCTGTGCCCAAACTGGATCAAGATTTTCTGAAGTTGCCAATGTTGATCCCCACTCATTGAATGATGAACAAAGCAGCTTCTCAGCCTTGGTATACAAATCCTGAAGAGATTTTCCCTTAATTACTTCAACCACTAAACATAGAAATTAACAGTACAGGAGGATACAGAAAAACAGACTAGACTTCTACAGTTCTACTCACCATCTCAATTTCAGAACCAGAAAACCCAAGCAACAAACAAAGGGCCTGCAAAGGAGCCGTGAGAAAGATCGTAAATGGGCTACCACATGGGCTGTGAGAGGAATCAGCAGTGGTAATTGGAATCAAACTGCTAGGTGATAGGAGCAATGCAGCTCGCTCTCCTTTCTCAGCTCCATTTAATAACTGAAAATATTTATTGTCCAAAAGTTTATAATCAGATTGTAGCAATTCATCTATCACAAAAAGATCATAACATGACTGCAAAACCATTTGCCACAACAATGTCAACCACACAAGTACAAATTTTAAGTCAACAACAACATGAAAATGAATAAAATGAATACTTAATACAGCTTCCTCCACCTTAATTAAAGTATTAACCAAAAGATTGCATGATGGTATCACTAAGTACTAAATGTAGGTTTGCTAACGGTATCCGCGACATTTAATGTACCCTATGACCCCTTTTTTTTTAGTTAGTGACTCAGTTTTAAGTAACTATCAATCATAGTTTTAAAATGCCACACTGGGCTTCAAGCACCAGGCGCAAAATCCTAAGCATGCTTTTGTTAACACAAAACCCATTCTAATAACAAAATTAAAATAGGTTAAGAAATATACTAGACCAGTAATAGAAACATCAAATTAATAAAAACATCACATCTATAAAATTTATATAAACATTAAGTTCTTAATAGCTCGAAAACCATATACTTATAAGAAAAATAAGACATAAAAATTATCATAAATATAAATAGCAAATTAGTCATATGAATAGTAAATTGTAAAAGTAGGAAATGCTGGTAAATATGAGAGAGAAAAGAGAATATGTAGTACTTTTCAAGGTAGAAAAGCGTGCTAATGTGCCTTGAAACTCACGCCTAGACACGCTTAAAGAGAGTTTATCTAACATGATTGCGCTTCTACTAAAATGAAGCTCAATTGATGCACCTTGTTGCGCTTAGTGCCTAGGCGAGCGCCTGACGCGCTTTCTAAAACTATGATATCAACTTAACACAATCCTCCTCCTTTGTCTAGGGTCATCATCAACGGGTAACAGTTAATCAAACAACGCCCTCTAAATATGAAGGATATATAGCTTACCTAATAATAGTAAAATTAAGAGCAATTCTTTCATTTTGAATTACAAGTACTTTTTTTCAAGTAAAGTATTAATGGATATTTTTATTTTTGGTTATTTGAAACTTTGAATTAAGTTAATAAACCATGCAAACTTTACTTTAAATTTAAAAATTTTCAAAAGTTGAAATTTAAAATTAATAAAATAAAATAAAATAAAATAAAAATGACCAACATACTCCTACTTTATAGTTTCACGGATTTTTTTACAATATAGTCCTCCTTTACAGCTTCACGGATTTTTTACAAGTCTTCACAGGTTCTATGAACGTCTTTCAAAAGGGTATAAAGACCTTTAGAAAAAAAACCATGAAGTTATGAAGTGAAGATTATATTGGTCATTTTATTTGTTTTTAAAAATTTCAACTTTTGAAAATTTATAATATTAAAATAAAGTTAAGTTGGTTTATTAAATTAATATAAAATTTTAAAAGACTCACTTTTTGTAATTCTTCCCTCATTTAAATGCATATTTTGATTATTTGATGAGTAAATACTAATTAACTAAATTGAAAGTCAATGATAAATTTCCCAGCTAGTCATAATTTTAGTCATAATTTTAATTATGAATGATGTTTTTAATTGAAATATGTAGCCTTTGAATTTCTCATGTAATTAGTGGTTTTTATATTTCTTTCTCATTTATTTAGTATTTATGAATGTGTTATTATGTTAAAAATAATGCATATTACAAATAAATGATTATATGTACTCACTTATAATATTGATTAAATTAAATTATATAGTATAATTATAATACTTATTTTAATATTGGGTTAACTTAATTGTAATGATTTGAATTTATTATGTACAAGAAATAATTAGAATGGGTTCGTATAAGCTTATATATTACCATTTTATATGTACTTAATAAGTATTAATGGTGTAGATATAATTTATTTTATAAAAGTGAATTATTAAAGTTTTAAAAGAAAAAAATCAAAAGGCCACCAAGATCCAATCCATTAGGATCCAACTGGACAAACCGGTCCAAGTATTTGTCCAAAATATTTTTTTACAAAAAATTCTTCCCGGTCGATCCGGGTCCATCTAAATCCGAATTAGACCATGCTCACCCTTATCAATAATAACCCAACCAGTACCTTAAAACAAACAAAACCATGAAAATCCAATAATGACTAACCCATAACCTCAATGCAAACAAGGATCATGGTATTTACAGGCCAAGCAATCAACCAAGTGCTACACAGGTAACTCATTTTGTGCAGTAATGAAAACTTCATAAAAAATGATGAATATAAGTACGAGTTAACAAACTTGCCTTGAACACTTTGCTGCTGTCACTGTCGATGACTATAAAAAGTGGTTTTCTTGTGAAAGGAATAATGTCCAAAGGGTACACACAGTTTAATCCTGTAAAATGTTTACCCATACAAACAATTTACACGCACAGCAGAACCAAGAGTGAAATAAAATAATCACGTCATAATAAAAGCTTAGATACATTACTTAATCATGTGTGAAATGTAGAACAATGCTAATATACTCATCTAGCTTGACAATTACCACTAACTTCTCTCTGGTGTATAATTAACGTCACCTTGATGGCATTCTAGTAATTACTGAAACGCATGTCCTTGTTTAGTTAAATGCGATAGAAGTTTTGTATCAACATAAAAACTTATTAGCACACCTAGTTGGAATGTGTTCAAGAGTCGGCACTTTGCTAGTATTTCTAATATAAAGTGCCACAAAGACCAAGACAATAACTAGGACACATAAAACAACTAAAAATAAGTTAAACAGCTTTTAGTAAATCACGGCTCTGACACAAGTTTAACAAATTTAAGTAGTAAAGAGCAAATCAGTCTTGACTCCTGAAAATATAATCAACTGCAAGAGAGCAAAGAGCAAGGTATTGCTAATGAATCTAAATAGTAAGAACAAATCTCATCCATAGACAAAGAGTGGCAAGAAAATAGAAATAGAAGCAGCTAACTAATAGAATTTTGAATAAATTACATTCACACGCTGACAAATGTAAACTACAGATAAGTATATTTGGGTATAAATTAACAACCACACTTCCTTGGCTGACTGCAACACCTTATTTGATTATTAATATTGGTCAAGATAAAGTAAAAAGCAATATTCCTATTATGTGCTTTGGATAACACTATTTTTAAACCAATTTTGAATAGATCTGAGCCGATATTAATGGTTAAATAGTGTTGTAGCCAACCAGGGGTGTGAATGTTAATTTTAACCAATAGGTATATGTCTGTAATTTTCAATATTAAGTTATGTATGCAATACCTTAAACTAGTTAAGAAAAATGCCCAGTTTATTGGTCAAAAGCTTAAGAGAGTACCTCCACTACCACGACTACCAATATGCAAGCAGCATTTATTGCACCCTATGCAGTCTTCTTTAAGTTGCTTTGAGGTGGAATCCAGACAAGCATTTAGTGAGTTCAATGGCAGAGTGGGATTTACATTCAAGTGGATACTAGATGTTTGAGACCTGCTGGGGACGTTATCAGCATTTGTTGAAGTTCCAGCACCTGACAGAAATGAAAACAGAAATAATTTCATTGCCTCAGACGCTATCTGAATGATGTAAAGCTCATTAGAACCTCAGATTCCTATGTATTAATAAAATCTGAAAATGGGTATAAACACTGTTTTTGTTACCTGCTGCTGATAAATATACTAAGAGGATACCATCAGGGGGCAACTCATCACAAATTGTGGCCAGTACCTGCCCACAGAAAGATTGAGCTTCCAGGGATATGAATAGAAAATACAAATAATGGATGTCTGACGTAGTTCTTAAACAAATGCCCCGCCACTCACAATCTCAAATATAAGTATCATCTAACTATTGGCAATGAAACGCTTTTGTGCGTGCTTAAATGAAACAATAACGTCCCCACCAACAAAATATTTAATGATTTTCTTACCAATAATCATATGATAGAATGTAGTTGGACTTTTTTTTTATCCAAGTCAAACTCATTAATGAAAATTTTCATTTCTTAAATTAAGGGAAAAAGATCAAGATAAAGCAGCAGCATCCGTGCACCAGTATACTTTATAACTCTTGTCATCATAATTGATCTGCAAATTGCACCAGTTACTGCCAAAATATATTATCAAACAATAAATCCTTCCTATATCTGTATACTCTATTTCTAATCACAATATTACAGCTTAATATCCAACCTATATAATTTTCATGACTATTTTCATACACATATATATCCAAGAATTTTAAAAAGTGTAACCACTTGACCAAGAAGTCAGCTTTCAAATAAATATCTTGACTTACTGCTACAAATTGAGTCACAGATGGACGATAGAGGATAGTTTTACGTGGATTTGGTGGCAAAGTAGGATCAGCAATATCGTGAGAGTAGTTAATAAGACTTGGACCTGGGGCCCCATTTTGGCTGGTTTTAGCATTATTTGATTGGTAAAATGCACCACTGGGTTCCCACTCTAAGCACTGAAGCATCCTGAATGCGTCAAGCGTAAGCTCAGAAAATTTAACCTAGATGAAATTAGGAGTAGGAAAAATTAGCAGCTGTAAAAAGCTGTATTCCATACAGTCCAATAAAAAGTTATAAGAGCATAACATCAGTACATGTACTTGTACACTATTTCCACTCCATGACTCACAGTTGGAAGTGGAAAAGAAAAAACTTCAATACCTAACCTCATTTGGGTGGTAGCTGCTCAGTATTGCATCTCGTAATTTTAAATTTCTCTTCGTAACAGATGCAGAGACATGTACAAGAGCATCTGGATGGAGCTCCAAGACAGGACTGTACCTTAAAGGCCTGATATTCATAAAAGCTGTGTCAGATTTTAAAAATCTAACGATTTCCTGAACCACCAGCTTCCATTCCTTAAAATCAGTTTCCTGGAAACAAGAACATTTAGCGGTCACTATTCAATTTATATAATTTTTTTAAAATTTCTAGTCATGATATTCAAGAAAAGATTGACACCAAATGGACTAAACAGACAATGTGTCTTCAACATCCATTGCAGGCATTGGTTCAAAACCAAGATAGAAAGCATTGTCATACCTAAAGATGTAAGTTGTTCATAAAACACAACAGTATGCTAATTGTTTAACCATTACAAAATCTACTATTATGATTTCCTCAGAAAATATGTAAATCCATTAGAGTTCCAAATACAACATTCCACATCAAAGATCCGCATCAAGTTTGATCTGTCCACATTAAACTCAATTTTGATCTGTCCACATGAAAGTCACTTTACCCTGCCAAAGAATGTATACACGTGATTTCTAATTTACACATCTGTATCGTATTCAGATTCTCAACAGCATAAGCAAACAAAAATAGCAGAAAAAAACAGAAAGAGATATCAACGTTACCACCACAAGTACAAGCATAATACATAATAAGCATGTTACAAATGACTAGCAAGGAAAATGACCTGAAATGTTCTCTTGCATTCATCAACCAACAGTTTAAGCTGATTTACCAACTGATGAACCACTTCACGTCGGTTCAAAACCAAACAAACCATAAGAAACCTAGCAAGAAATCTCAACTGTTTGTTTGCAATATTGAGGTTCTGATACAACCCATCTCTGAAATACTCCCGAGTCAATATCGCTTCATAAAATATGTAAGACTCAGACAGGTAACTCATATCACTTGTTCGCATATACTGTCCATAATAGAGCTGAGCAATCCGAGAGGCTATCTCCCCAATCTCCCATCTCTTTAACCCTGCTTCAACTAGCTTCTCCCGGTTCTCTTGCTGAAACTTCCATAACTGGGTGTAAACCTTAAACACCTTGTAAAAGTACGTATCGTACCTATAAATCATACCCAATTTAAGAAAATTAATAATATTAAAATTATGTATTCCCTTCTAGAAGCAGCCATTGGAGAAACAAACAGGAAACCATGTCCGGAATCACCCATGTATAAACCTCTATTCAGGCAATTTCATTTCAGCTCGTACACCAATCTTTTAAATACATATTATCCTAAAACACCCATTCGATTAGATTCTAATTAAACATTAAACGCAGCTAAAAGTAAACCTTATCTCGCTTTGACATAAACCTAGATATCCCATTTCACAACTACTTCACAATTCTAAATTACAAACTTATTCGTTTTCTTATAATAGCAACAAAATAAGTTCCTTAGATAATTTCGCTAGAAATTACAGAACCAAATTGACTTGCAATCAAATATCAATCATCATAAAATAAATGGGAATTGAACCTGTTGCGTTCGTAAGAGGGCAAGTCTCTGATCTTAGAGAACTTCTTATCGGCTTTTTCGACAAGAGACCAATAAACTTCACTCACTGGAATGTTGCTGGTATTGTTATTACTGCTAGTGCTATTCATGTTTGGCTGCGACATTTCAGATCATCGCATGAGTATCGTTTAGCGTGAAATTGAATGCTGTATATGATGTGATCTGATACGGGAGCGAAGATGAAGATGAAGATGATAGTAAAAGCTGAGATGACCAGGAAGGGCTGTGGCTGAAGAACGAAGGAATCAAAGGGATACTTCACCGTAGTTTCACCTGGTCCCGGTCCCATCGCAATCTCGTATGATTGCATTTTATTGTTTTTATTTTAGCCATATAACCTTCGGAGTCCCTTTACTTACTCTTATTCCACTTTAGAGTAGAGGTTGAAAAGAAAGGGCGATTTCGAAAAAACCATTGGTCTGTTTGGTAAAAAAGTCCAGTCTTTTTCATTTTTAGTTAAATAATTTTTTTTTGGACTTGTAGTGGTTGAACCCTTCATTTTTATTTAAAAAAATAAAAGTAATATTTTTTTTTAAAAAAAACTATTCTTTTTTTTCTTTTTTTTTTTCTTTTTCTTATTTTTATCTTTTTTTTTCTTCTTTTTCTCCTCTCTCCCAAATTTCTCCCATCTTCTTCTTCTTCCCTCTTTTCTCCTCTCCAATTTCCTCCACGTCCTCTCTTTCACCTCCACTCTATAAAAAAAATAGGAATTTGGAATTGATTTGAAATTGGAGGAAGAAAGAAATATTCTAGGAAGGAGTAAGATATAAGAAGTTGAATAGGTTATGCATTGGAGGGAGACAATGTGATTTAGTGAGTTGTTGTTTTTAGTGGAGAAGAGAGAGAGATATTTAGTGAGAAAGAGAGGGAGTGGAGAGAGAGTTTGATGTAGGGTAAGAAGAAAAAAAAAAAAGGAAAAAAAAATTTTAATTTTTTTTAATAAAAATGATGAAATTACAAAAAAAAAAAAGCCCCTCAATTACTGTACATTCACTAACTGATGAATAGTAAATCTGACAAATTTCGTTCAAAAGAGTTTTTTTTACCAAAAATGAAAAATGTAAGGTTTTTTAGCCAACAGGCCAAACTAGCGGTGATTTTTTGGAAATCACCCATGAAAAAAACATAGCGAACACGTAAATTGAACCCATCTAAATCAAAGGTGATCAGTTCAGTTTCTAGCATATTTTTCTGAATGTTTTATGATTTGATCACTTAGTTTGTATATTTGTGTTCGGATTCACTCGAAACCAAATCACTCAGTTTGTATATTTGTGTTCGGATTCACTCGAAACCAAATCAAATATGTAGTTGTCCATACCTACTTTAAAGTATGTTTGGCATTAGATTTTTAATTAGTGGTGATATTAGTGTTTCAAATCACAGTAATAGTTAGCTACTATATTATATTTTAAATTAATTATTAAGTTAACTGTTGAATTGAATATTTTGTATTAATTTTAGTTTTTAAATTAATTCTGACATAAAATTATTAAAATTAGAATTTTGGACCTATGCGGTACGCACGGGTATTAAAATATATACTAAATTTGTATTTTTGAAAATTCTCACAATCAACGAATAATCAAACGTAAAGTCTCTCACAAAATAATATTTTATCACAAGATATTTAGATTAACCGACAATAATATCAATATTGGATTAGACAAAAGAATTTATCACATCCCATCTTACAGTAGGATAACAAACACATATCCATATAGGATTACATCTTATCATTTTAACTAGTGAGCTGCTTTATACAAACTTCACTTTGAATTTATAAACCCATTTGAAATTTTTACAACTATAAATTTTTTAAATTTTCATTTGCACTCATAACTTCTCATTTTACCATTTTAATTAGAAAACAAAATTATAAATTATTTTTAAAAAGACAAAAATTGAAAACAAATTTCAAATGCAAAAAAGCCTCTCAGAAAATAACCAAATCGGTTGGAACAAAACTCAAACTGGGTTATTCATCAAATCGGTTTGCAACTATCTTTTCTTCTTTTTCGCTTAGAAATGCATGTTGTCATCTTCCTCGACAGCTTTGGTCATATTTTCGATGCCTCTTTCAATAGTCCTGACGTTTTTCTCATCCTATTCGTCCCTCGTCATCGTTAACTCTCTACTTCCTCTTGTCATTGTCAATAGACGAATGTGCACACTTTGATTTGACAGAAGAAGGTGCTGATAGAAGAAGGTGAGCGAAGAAGGTGGGTGGTCTGACTTCTAAGTTTTACTTTATATTATCAAATTAATAAGTAAGTAATCGACTGATTTCAAGTTTATATCTTTATTGTTGTTGAACATTGAAGAATCGACGAAAGATGTCTTTGTCGCTTCTGTTGTTGTCAAATGGTTGTATTCCTATTTATGTTCTAATGTTGATGATGATAAATCAGTTTATGGGTAAATGCCTATGGTGATATTGATGTTGATTATTGTATGTGATTTTGTTGAATCCTTCTATTTTTTAATGTTGATTATTGATGTTGTTAATGGTTAAAGTGGTTCTGTTTCTATTGAATCCTTCTGTTGCTGGTGTGATTTTGAAATTAATACTGATATTGATGTTTGTGAATGTTGAAGATCTTGATTATTTTTATTTTTTAATGTTGATATTATGCTGATATTTTTGTATTTGTTGTTATGTGTGGACTAAATTTGCTGAATGCAGTTGTGTTGAATGATGATTGAATTTATATATTGTTATATGCTTGGAATTATTAAAGTTTCTTGACAGTGTTTGCTTTTCATAGTTATGTGAACTACATTTTGCATCTATGAACATTGTTGAAAAATAAGTGTAATATAAACACTATAATCAATTAAAACTTGGTTGTGAATGTATGCAGGTCTGTGTTAGTTCGTAGGTCTGTTAATATAGTTCACAGTTGGATAACATAGTTTAGAGCTCTACGAACTATAAACGCTAGGGTAAAAGCAGTGGCGGAGCCAGGATCTTAATCAAGTGGTGTCAAAATAAATTATTCATATATAAAGTTAAAAAAGTAATTACAATTGTCCCCTACAAGTTTTCATATTCTGAAACGTTGCATGATATTATCGTTGTTAATGCTCTCAAACACATCATCCTCAACATAAGAGATTAAATAATCGTTCAATAATTCATCCCATTCTATTCTTCTCTCTTCTTCTCCATTGTCTTAATTATAAATTCTTGCAAATTCATTGATGAATGCATTCAGAATCATCTTGCTTCAATAGACTATTATCCACTTCGAAATCACAGCAATTGAAATACCACGAATTTCTCTGTGCTTCAATAGGAACTAATGTCCTTTTACCTAGTACTTGCGCTAGTATATTAGCCATAAAGATTGTCACGTCCGTAAGATGGGGCTATTTATTTTCGTATTTTGAAATTTTATTTAATTTTTTATTTATTTTTCGTTCAAGGGTAAAATGGGTATTTATTTTAAAAAGTTGACTTTTCGGTTTGACTATATGACTTGACTAATTTGAATTTTGAGTTAGTTTTGAAAACAATTGGACATTTGAAGTATTTTTGTAATTAATTCTCAAATGGGGTCATTTTTAAAATCACATGGGTATGTGTGGGTTTATGGTGATATTTACCACCCATATAAATATGAAAAGTCGGTTTTTAGAATCATTCTACACCTGAAACCTAATAATTGATTCTCCATGTGTTCATTCTTTTCTCTCAAACCAAAAATCAAGCCACGGATTCCTAAGCTTCATTTTTCAAGATTTCAATTGGGGAATTGTGCTTATCTCGGGTTCTTCTTGTCCTAGGTATTGTCTTCTACTCCCATTTCTTTTGTTTTAAACCACCTTGTTTTGATTGGGGGATTTTTGGTCTAAATTAGGGTTTGACGAATTGGGTTTCTATTTCAATTGATTTGGGTTTTGAAACCCTTGATTTTCAATATATGTTATTGGGGTCTTTTGGGTTTTTAATTGAGATTTTATTTGTTGATTATTTGAAAACACTAACTTTTAGAATTGGGGATTTATGTATTCTATTCTTGATTTGATTTAGATCAAATTGGGGATCGTCAGCCAGAGTGATTTTGATTGGGCATGAAATGCACAACATTTCTACCTTATTTTATTTACAATTTTGGGACTTTATTGAATATATACAATCTAATTGCTCTATTTTTGTATTTGTTGACAGTCTGGAGGCAATTGTGGAAAATTAAAGATTTTTAAGGACTTAAAGTTGGATTTGCCAAAGACTAGTCAAACAAGACCAAGTCAATTGGGTTTTATCAGAGTTGTTATATTTTTAACTCCCAAATCTGATTTGTAATCTTAACGATTGGGATTTTTAGTAGAGATTTTTAGGAGTCATTTGAGATTTTTCTAGGAGTATTTATTTAGGAAAGAAACGATTGTAAGGGGGCTTCTCAATTCTGAATTTTATTGGGAGAAATTAAAAAGTACTTTGAGTTTTATTTTCTCTTGTACGATCAATTATTTTAAGTCAATGAAGTTCGCTACACCCATGAGGAGCTAAACGAACCTCATCCAGCTAAGTCGATTCTAATTACCGTGTTGTGAGAATTGTTTTGTTCAGCTATATTGTTTAATATTTATGTATTCTCTATGGGCATGACCAAATGCACATGTTGATTCTGATTAGTTAATTAAGTGCGAATTGATTGATTAATTAGACTTAACACATTGCATGTCAAATAGCTCGTAGTTAATTTGACCTAGGTAATGTTGAGAGTGCATAATCGTAATTCAAGAACGGTCGTACCGATTCAATTGGTTATGGTCACGGGTCTTTTCTAGTTTTTAATGCGATCTACGTTAGATCAGTGATTGATTCAAAGGGTCGTACCCGGTCAGTCTATCTAGGAAAAGATTGGTTATTAGGCACGTTGTCAATAGCTATAACCGTGACTATTAAACGGTGTAGATATTTTTTAGTTTCGATGATCAACATTTAATTTAGATAAATTGACTTAGTTGTGTACTTAATTATAATTGATTTTTAATCTTCAATCTAATTTTAGTTTAATTCATCGTATATTCTCGAAATCCCCCATTTACTTTGATTTGGCCAATACGATTACATTTATTGATTTCCGTTCTCTGTGGATCGACCCTGTTTGCTACAATTTATTGTGTTTACAGGTTAATTTAATATTGACGGATTCGACACCCGTCAGATTTCGATGGTTTTTTTATTAGCGAACAGGGTTAGTAGTCATGTTTATGCCCTCACGATTGTTTGTTTCTATCTGCTTTTCTGTGTATAAATTGATTAAATTATTATAAGCTGAAATCTGAAATTGGTTATTATAATCTGCTGCTGTATCTGATATGAATTAGTTGGGTATATCTGTTGTCTTTTTATCTGCACATTATCTGATTAAATTCTGTAAATTCTGTTAAATATGTTGCTTTAAATGTGAATATGTAAATTGGTGTCCGTATCTGTCTGTTAAACTGGAAATGTGAATTCTGAAATCTGCTAAAAGTCCTGTTCTAGTTAATACAATAAGACCTGCATGTTGTAGGGAAAACTAGATATATACACAGATGCGCGAAAGAGTATATGGCCTTGATTGCGAACCCATTTTCTGGATGCGACGACATCATTTCTGGAGCTTTGCTCTTGTCTGGATGCGACGACATCACTTCTGGGATCTTTGATCCACTTCTGAGGGTTTTATCCTATCTGTGTCTATTTCTGTTCCCGATTTCTGTTATTAAACTAAGGACAGGCCTAGTAAGCTAAACACCACTTAATAAGATGATAATCCGAAATATGTTATAATGAAAATGTTTTTGTTTCTGCTTATGAATGTCTGATATGAGTTGTGTTGATTTCTATTTGTTGCTCGTTACTTTGGGTTCTAACTTTTAGGTAGTTTGATTTTGATTCCTAGCTGACTGTGTACGGCTCTATCTTCCGTCTTCTTTAGTTTGATTCACACTGACTGTGTCCTTGTACACTGCCTGCTCGTGTTTGCTTATGTTTTGGCTCCTCTCTCCTACTTGTTCGGATTTCGACTCCAACACCAAAGATTCCTACAAGAAAATCCGACAACACAACAGTACCAACATTCGAGCTGAATATATACTAAACACAATAAAATTATATAAAAATCAATTCCATTTATAGCAAAAATTGTGTTAAGAAACAACACTGATCAGAGTTACGATTCCGATGTGAGATGACAATTAGTTAAATATTATACTTCCTCCTTTTTATTAATGGCTCCACTTACTATTCAAACACTATTTATCGATCATTTTGTTTTGCATATTGTTCCTTATGTATAAGAAAAAATATAGTCAAGTAAGATCTTATTTTGTTCGTCTTAACGTCTATATTTCAAATATAAAATTCTCATAATTTTTAATTATGTATAATTAAAAATATTTACCGTTAAAGTTAAGCATTGAAAAACGTGTATAGAAAAGTGCAGCAATTAAAAAAATGGAGGAAGTATATAGCTTGAAAAAATAAATAATATATTTAAAACGAGAAAATAGAATATTAGAATTTATCATAGGATCGATGCAAAAAGAGCGGGAAAATAATGATTATCATTGTTATATATTACATATATATATATATAATAAGTAAATTGTAAGTTAAATCTCATATATATATATATATATATAATATTATGATCTTGATTTTATGTTTATATCAATTTTAAAATTTTAAATTTAATCCAAAATCTAAAATATTTTAAATTTTTATTAAAACATATAACAACAAATACTTTTTAACGGTACAAAAGGCACCTATGCCTTAAAGGGTAATATGAGAATTAATTCAATAAAAATCTCAATTATATATAAATGGAGAAATTAATTAGTGAGTACGCATCTAATATGGGATAACAATTAGTTGAAATATAATATATAACTTGAAAAATTAAATAATATATTTTAAAATGAAAAAATAGAATATTAGAATTTATCATAGAATCGTTGCAACAAGAGCAGGAAAACAATGATTATCATTGTTTTATATATATATATATATATATATATACACTATAATATTATGATATTGATTTTGGATTTATATCAATTTTAAAATTTTAAAATTAAATCCAAAATCTATATAATATTTTAAATTTTTATTAAAACATACAACGACAAGTATCTTATAACCGTATAAAAGACACCAATACCTTAAAGGTCTATATGAGAATCAATTCAATGAAAATCTCATTTATATATAAGTGGAGAAAATAATTAGTGAATTACGCGTCCAGTATGGAATAACAATTAGTTGAAATATAATATATAACTTGATACAATATATTGTTTGTGACAATTTATGCATGGATTGGTGTGTTGATGAATGTAATTGATAATTTTAAAATGAGAAAATAGAATGTTAGGTGCAAAAAGAACGGAGAAACAATGATTATTATCATATCATATTATATATATATATATATATGATAAATAAATTGTAAATTCAATCGCACATACATTGTATATATAAAATGTATAACTTGATATAATATATTGTTCTGCTAATTTTTTTTTAGTGGCTACATTTGAATAGTAGTTACTATTCATTCATCAATCTTATTTCTCATATTGTTACTTATGTATAAAGAGAAATATAGTCAAGTGAGATCTTATTTTGTTCATCTAAATTTTTATTTTCTAAATATAAAATTATTATAATTTTTAGTTGGATATAATTAAAGATGTGAAAATTCTTTTAAATGGGCTTTTTGTTATTCAAAATACAATAATAGGTCTGATTTGAAAAACATACAAAAACAAACTTTTAAAAGTTTGGTTTTCACTCCAAAGGTCGAGTTTCCCAACATACCCTTGAATTTTTACAATTCACAGATTCTGTGAATTACGCTCACATTCTGTGAATTACGCTCACAGTCTGTGAATAGCCTATGGGGTGAAAATTAAAGTTTAAATTTGCAAACTTTTCAAAACAGACCTATAATTGTATACTAAAATTTTTGTGGCATAAAAACAAAATTTTCTCATTAAAGATATTTAGCATTAAAGTTAAGCATTGAATAGCGTGTAAATAAAAAGTACAGTGAGTATAAAAAAAAAGAGGAAGTATATGTATATATATATATATATATATATATAATATTATCATATTGATTTTGGCTTTATATCAATTTTTAAATTTTAAAATTGAATTCAAGATCTAAAATATTTTAAACTTTTATTAAAATCTATAGTGGCAAGTGCATTTTAACGGTACAAATGACAATCATGACTTAAAGATCAATATAAAACCTAATTCAATGAAAATCTCATCTACATAGTAGTGGAAAAAATAAGCAGTGAGTTACGCTTCCGACGTGAAATAACAATTAGTTGAAATATAATATATAGTTGAAAAAAATGAAATAAAATAATTTAAAATAGAAAAATATAATATTATAATTTATCACATATTCGGTGCAAAAAAAGAATGGTAAAAACATCAATGATTATTATTATTATATAAAGATTATTATTATTTTATAATAATAATAATTATTATTTTTATAATATTTATAATAATAATTATTTAAATTTTAAATTTATATCAATTTCAAAACTTTAAAATTGAATCTCAAAATTTAAATATTACAAACTCGTATTTAAACATATGTGAAAAATAGTTCATTTTAATGTATAAAAGGTATCGATGCATTAAAACTTGATGGGAAACTCATTTGAACGAATATCTGGTATATTCAATAGTGGGAAGGTAAGCAGAAATTTAAACTTCTGAAATTTAAACTTTCGATGTTAAATAACAATTACTTGAAAATATAATATATCTCAAAAAATAAAATAAAATATTTTAATATAAAAGAATAGTATATTAAAATTTATCACATAATCGATGTAAAATAGCGGGAAAAATAATGATTATATATATTACTGAAAAAATTCGATTACTATACATATGTAGAATATTGTTATAATATAAATTTTGCATTCATGTCAATTTTACAATTTTAACATTAAATCCTCAAACTTAAATATTATGAATTTAAATCTCTAGTAGCAAGTACTTATTTTTAATGTACAAAGGACATTAAGTAAAATATAATATCTTAAAAGTTTATGTGAAAAATAATTGAATAAATAGTTCATTTATATAGTAGTGTAAAGATAATTAGTGTATTATACTTCTGATGTGAAAAAATAATTAGTTGAAATATAATGTATAGCCGAAAACAAATAAGATAGGAACATAACATATTAAAATTTAAATGAATTAAATAGAACCTATTTAAAAATTATGATCTTAAAAAGATTTTTAATTAACTTTTTATAAATAAGTTGTTTAGTAAATAATTAAATAAACTATCGTTAATGGTATATTTCATCGATGGTATATTTTAAAATGTGAATTCTTGTTTTATTAGTTTATATTATATTTTTGAAATAATGTTATGTGAAATTTATTATAATATATTTTTATGTTGAATTTATTCGATTTTTAATAATGTTGGTTCACTTTTTTAGGATTAATTGGTTCGAAATTTGAGATGATATAATTGATATTATAAAAATAAGTCACGAATAAATTGATAAAATTACTTTGCTTCTTTATTAAAAAAAAAACCAATATGAAAATAAAATTGAGAAGTAAAAACTCTATTTTGTAAGTTATCTCTTCTCACTTATTTATTCATTTTTTTAATTTAATCAAAAGTCATTTATTAAATTGTAGAGTTTTTTCTAAGACATTTATAACTTTTTTTTTTTTTATGTTGAGTTTATGGATAAGAATTTTTTTGGAGAATATAATTGAGATTATAAAATAATTTAAGGACATGTGAACTCGTAACTTCTCTCCTCCATCTATTTATTTATTCATATTTTTAATTTAAAAAAAATACATTTTTAATTTTTAAAAAAATACATTTTTAATTGTAGAGTTTTTTATAAGTCATGTTTGATTGAATTTCTTCTTTTAAAAAGATGATAACTAAATTTTAATTTTAACCAAACATACATATTATATATATATATATATCACAGAAAAAACTTCAATTATTATTATAATATATATAATATTAAAATAATATAGATTTTAGAATTTTAAAATTGAATCCAAAAACTTAAATAATACAAACACATATTTAATCCTCCAGCAACAAATAACTTTTTCTAATAAAAAAATGGCATCAATGTCTTAAAGGTCGATGTGAAAACCAATTGAACAAAAATCTCGTTTATATAGTAGTGGAAAAAATTATTAGTTAGTTACACTTCCGATGTGGGATACCAATTAGTTGAAATATATTATACAGTCAAAAAATAAAATAAAATATTTTATAATAGAAAAAAGAATATTAAAATTTATCACAGATTCGGGACAAAAAGAGCAGGAAAAACAACGATGATTAAATATATATATATAGGGAAAGGTAGGGGTGAGCATAGGCCAGGTTCGGGCCAAACCCGGACCCACCTGAAAAACCCAAAGCCCGAACTGTGATAAATTGTTGGACCGAACCGACCCTTATTGCATTTTAGGTCAGGTCTAGATTCTGCTGGGTTCGGTCCATGATCGGATCGGGTTGGCCAGACAGACCTTGAACCTGCAAAAACAGCTTCCTGGCTCTAACTTTGTGTCTATGACAATTCAATTAAACAGCTTCTTGACTTATACAAAAATAGTGACACATTTCATTAACTCTGTATCAATACAAAAGGCAGTGAGTTACTCAAGCCACTAAATTGAATTTCATTATACAAACAAAGCTTTACAGTGATTTTGACTCAAACAAAGAGCCTTTATCATGGCATTAAATACAACAATCTCAAGCCTTCATAATCTAGTATTGCCTCATCCTATTTCTGTCAAAAGTTTAATCTCATTCTTATATTATCAAACTAATGAACAGAATAATCCAACCGTATACTACTTAAATAGAATTGT
This sequence comes from Cardiospermum halicacabum, assembly GCA_031304145.1. Classification (NCBI taxonomy): domain Eukaryota; kingdom Viridiplantae; phylum Streptophyta; class Magnoliopsida; order Sapindales; family Sapindaceae; genus Cardiospermum; species Cardiospermum halicacabum. Next base: position 11,220,931 of record CM062389.1, read on the forward strand.
TAACTGAACAAGTGATTATATATTATGTTTCGGTATGTATCAAAGTAAATTTTTGTTAGATTACTGGTGAAGTTATCTGCACCAGCTAAACTTCCCAGATTGAACTCACAAGCCTAAAACGGGGCTTTCAGAAGCACCAATGTGAATACAGACGCACACACTATCTATCTAATGATATGAATATGATGATATGTGCTGATATGTTTAACAAAAGGGTCTATTTGCTAGAAGGTAAAAGGTTGTGGTAGGTCTCACATAAGTAAAGTCAGCTAATTGATTGGTATTGCTATTTGGCAAAGCAGTTGGGGAATCTTGAACTGGCATATCGGTCTTCTCAAAGTTCGCTATGCAATGCTTACCTACTACTTTTGGTCGGAAACTGGGCCGGATTTCTCTTGCCTCAAATTTCTTACCGTTGATGGTTTTGATTCCTTTTGTGATGCTTGATTTCCTTGCTTTCTGTTAGTCCGCTACCTAGTCGCTTGCCTGGTTCCTTATGTAGTAGCTGAAATGAATAAATGAATGGTACTTGTAAGCATTTTCCTCTCATTCATAACAACAATATGAATATTCTTAAACGTAAAGAAAATGGCAGAATCCAAGGATTTGAATATACACCCCCTTCATGAAATATAGTTTGTTAGATTCAAGTAAATTAAACTGCAAGACTGATGAAAAACTCGCAAACACATTGAAAATCTAGAGTATTTGAAATTACACCAGCCCTCAAACATTATAGGATGACAAAACCAAATGTTACTACCTGAAAATATCATCAAATTGAAAGAAAGAAGAACACAAGGGTTATACCTGAGTAGTAGAAACAAAAGCACATCCTCACGTTGGCCTCACAATAGAAGATTTTGTCCAATCTGCCTCTTTTCCTAATATTGATGACATTTGTGATGGCTTAGCCATCCAAGAAATTTCAACATTTTACAAGATCTGTTTTACTAGTAAAATAAAAATCTAAGAAGAAACTAATAGTTCCAATAGAGAGTACCTAATAATAGTACAATAACAAAAAATAGCATAGCAATAATAAATTCAATACAAAATTTCAACAACAGCAAACCTATTCTTAATACAAGTTATAATATTCAATCAATATTAATACAGTATAATACACAATACTTAAACTAAACCAGCAGTACAACCAAATAAACAAATATCATTATCTATTATCACTTCACTGGAGCTCTCATCATCATTTGTTCATCACCATTAAAAACCTAAAAATTACACAAAATGGCAGAATCAGCAATGTTAAATTCCGCAAAAACAATATTAAGATAAATCATTCCTTACTTAAACAAGACCAGTAGAGAGGTTTGATGTAGAAGAAGTTGTTTTGACTCCATTTGTTGGTAAATCTGTAAGACAATACAATAACCCAAAATTCAAGAATCAATTCTCATATGATAGAAACTCATAAGACAAACCAATGTGTCGATAAATCAAATTATTACTAAAAATTAAAATTACCTTCCTCAAACTTTTCAAGTACTTCAAGTTCTTCTTCAATAGTCATAGGGGTATTTTCTTTCAATTCTAAAGGCAAATTAATGCTTTAACAATCTTAGGACTTAAATAACTCCTAAGGAGTTCAGAACTCTTCCCGACGTGCTAAAGACACTGTCCGAAGCAACTGTAGACACCGACATAGCCAACACATCTTTGGCCATTCTTGAAAAGATTGGAAATTGAGCTGTGTTCTTTTTCCACCATTTGAGGACTTGAAAGTCTCCTAAGAACATCTTCAATGTTAAAATGGATTATTTTAGTGAGATATGAATGTGAATAACCAAATGCTATATAGGTGGCATACAATCCACAATATAACTAATCATCATCTCCTATGGATTACTTTTAATTTTTTAAAAATAATATTTAAATAATATTTGTAAAGTTAAAAAATCTAAAAGTAACCGTTAATAACTAGTTTATGCTGATTAGGATGTTAGATAGAGTGTCTAGAACTAGAGGATCAAGTTTCTAGTGTGAACTTTTTTTCTTGACACATCAGATCTTCAATAGCATGGATTTTATACATTGGAGAAGAAAAAAAAAGAATTTTACACATATGTTCAATCTGAAAAACCAATTCATATCCAACATTAAAGATGCTCTAATTCTTCTTGAATCGATTATGAAAGGTATACTTCCAACTCAGATTCGACAGAACGACCACCTTGAACATTAAGCTTTTATCATTTATATGTGAAGTTTCTCTTTTGAGTTGAAGAAGAACTACGAGAAGGATCACTACCACCAGTAGATTGATGGTGATCACATGATACCTCTTTTTTATATCTAACTCGATATTCATCAAATAGCTAAAAAGAGAATCTCTCATACCTAAAAAAAAAATCCGCTACCCTCCTAATTCCATGCACCAGTTGAAATGTATTTTCTAAGTAGTCGAACTTATCCCTTGGATTAAGAACTATATATATATATATATATATATATATATAAAAGATGATTCATCTTTTGCATATTACCCTAGTACTTGTCAAATTTATCTTGCATTCTACTCTCCATTTCTTTGACACCAATTTCAGTACTTTCCTACCATCTTTTAAGCTCAAATAACATCTCAGTTATCTCACAAAAAAATATATTAGCATTGACGTATTTCGAACCTAATATGCGTACAGTAAAGTCATAGAATGACTCAACATATCAGCAAGTTTCCTACAAACATCCTAATCTTTAGAGGTTGGAATCTTATCCTTGCCCATTTTATTCTTGCCAATATCGATTCTATAACTTGGTTCAAGTGAATCATACCTATCAAATGCTTTCTGAAATTTCTCAGCTGTAGAAAGCATTAAATAGGTTTAATTCCACCTTGTCAGCACATCTAAACATAGTCTCTTTTGACTTTCAATCTTCTTTACAGCACAACAAGCCTTAAATTTATGGAGTCTAGCAGGTGAACTACGAATGTACTTAATTGCACCCCTCACCCTCTCCACTGAAGAGTCTAAATCTTCCAACTCCTTAGAGACAATTAAGTTCACAATGTGCGCCATACAACGCACATGCAAGTATTTCCCTCCACAATAATCCTCACGCCAATTCATAAGTTTCTCTCTTAAATAACCAACAGCTACATCATTTGAATATGCATTATCAACAGTGACAGTAAAAACCTTAGTCAAACCCTACTCAAGCAAATAATTTTCAAGTGACCTACCAATTAAATCCCCTTTATGACTTAAAATTGGACAAAAATTGATGACTCTCTTAATTAAATTCCGTTCACTAGCTATATAGTGAACCGTGAGACACACATAATTTATTTGTTGACATGAGGTCCAAGTAGTAGTTGTCAAACAAACATGTTGCCCATTTTTCCTAAACATGCTTTTGAACTTTTGCTTTTCATCTAAGTACAGTTGATAACAATCTCTAGTAATTGTAAACCTAGATGGAATCCTAAAACTAGAACAAATAGCAGCAATAAAGTTCTTAAACTCCATTCCCTTAACAAATTTAAATGGTTATTCATCACTAATGACCATTAATGTAAGAACCTCCATAATAGTCTTTAATCATAAGTCTAAGTACTAAGTTTACCTACTTGACTCTTCCCACTAGGCTATAAAGATAACTGAGTTTGTTTCCTACCATCATCCTTAGGCATCAATTTACACTTTGGAATGTGATTTTTCAAATTTTTTGTTCCTATTAACTTAGAATCACATCCATAAACTACCCCACGATAATTGCTCTTACCTTTAGTTGTGTTGTCACTGTCTGTAAAATTTGTGAAGTGTTTTCATACAATTGACCTGGTGCCTCTAGGAGAAGTAATTGCAACCGGATCATCAACAGGACCTTGCTGTTAAGCCAATCAAATTGGAGCCTTCAGATTGAGCAATGTATTTGCTTCCAAGTTTGATGGAGCTGGCTGAGATGATCAAATCTCATCTTCTAAAGGTCAACTCATGGCTCCTGCATTAGCAACTCATGTCAGTTAATATTGATACAAATATGACTTCAGCAGAAAAAATGGCAAACATATTAGCAAAACACCATCAAATCAATATTGTGAATCAATAAAACCTAACTATTTACAGTAAATACTGAATCAACACACCCTAAGCAAAGGAAGCATCAACCACTCAAAGAGACCAAAAATCATCCGAAAGAACACTATTATCAACAATCAACCACCAGAATTCAAAAAAAATAAATCCTAGAGCAAAATCCAAACTCAAACCCCTATGTCAGTCAATCGAACAAGAAAAAAAACTCTAGTCACTTACACTGCAAAACCTCAATCGCCAACTGAACACAATCAATCTAAAAAGTAGCAGATTCATATACTAGAAAGAAGAAATCAGTTGGAACAATAAAAAATTAAATGGACAAATATGAAATTTAAATATCAACCTTTGAACAGCAAGGATCTCGGGCCATTGGCGACTGTCTCTTAACGGTGGCCAGAGAGTGCAGAAGAGGAGAGGAGGGATTTAAGTTCAATGTTAATTCTTTTCTTCGTTTTTTGGTCAAACAAATTGAAAGGGTGATAAATCAATTGTCTTTGTCAACACGGTGGCACGTGGAGGCAACAATTGTAGGAGGAGAAGTGGACACTTAAGCAAGGCAATGAGGAGATGTCAAGGCTGGCTCAGGCGAAGGTAATTGTTTTTAGGGTTTTTTTCTTTCCAATCTCTCTCTGGAGGTAAATATGACAAGCAAGTTTTGAGAACGTTGTATCTGTTCTAGCTGAAATGAAAAAAAAAACACAAAAACAATAATATTTTTTTTTAATATTGGGTCTGGGGTCAGGTTGGTCCAAGTTTTTAAAAAACCAGAAAATCATCAGAAATTTAACCCAACCCTGACCCGATTTACGGACCCGGACCGACCCTAACCTTGCAAAACCCGATGGGTTCGGTCCGAGTTTTCGGGTCTGAGTTTTTTGCACACCCCTAAGGAAAGGTTTTTGAATAATTTTTCGAAAAAAAATATTAGTGCATCTTTTTTATAAATAAAACGAGATGTTGGTTTTGAGTTCAAAAAGATGAAAACAAGGTGTTCCTATCCTACTTTTAAAGCCCCAAATATGATTGTGGTGACTCTGTGCAACATACCTCTACGACATATGGAATTAAAAAATAATTTTTTTATTTTTATTTTATTTTCAATTCAATTATTTGGATTTGATTTGTTAAGCACAAATAATTCAAACTAAAACTATAGCCAAATTGTTTAGTTGTTGAGTTTCCAAACTCTGTGTGGATACTGCTGGAGACACAATTTGGATGGATAGTGTTATTGGTTCAGATCACTTAGATGGAACGAGAAGGATCTCAATTCGCATCATAACACGGAACATGTTAGAGCCACTAACGTAAGTAAGTAATCTAATTCTTTACTTGTTTTGTTTTATGTTAATAAAGTCATATGTGCTAGTTTTATTGGGAATTCTAGAAAATTTTAAATTCCACTACCTCAATAATTCGATTATTCTGTACTTAAACTCCCAATACTTGTAAATTCTAGATTTTGAATTAGAGAAGTTAGTTTATTGTCATGTTTTGGGCTGTTGTGTTAAAGTCTGAAAAAGCAATATATTAAGATGAATGTCATGATTAGACGAGAAATAAGAGTTCAATTATCATCAACCTTATCTCCTTATATTAAAATATTTATTTGGATATATATATTAAGACGGTGTCTTTCCGTTTTTAAACCTTGTAGTTTGACCATAACACCTCTACCATATGTCGTAATGACTATACTGACCATAGCTTATTGTGATACGAATTACAAAAAAAAAAAAAATTGAATGTTGTTACTTGATGAACAAGTAACCCATGTATGTGCATTTTATCATACGACTTAATTGTACTAAATAATGAAAATGAACCTAATGCATATCTTATCATTATTATTAGGTGTACATAGATCAATATTTGACTAAGTTTGTGACCTGCTATCACATTTTTGTGATTCACTACCACATATTTGTGATCTGCGATCACAAGTTTGCGATTCGCGACACATAAAGTTATTTTGAAAATCTGGACTATTTTTGAAAATAATATTTATGAAAGTTTATTTTTATAACCTTTTAAAAACTGATCTATAAATTTAATGTTCATTTTAACGAATTATCTCTCTTTTCAAATTTATAATTTTTTTAAAGTAATTTTAGGCACCATTTAACCAACAACTCACACACGCTAAGCCGAGTTAGTAGGTCTCAAAAACCAATTTTCATAAGTAAAAAAATCTGTATGACTTAACCAATTTAAACTATAATAGTTTTGAGCAATGACCATCGTGTTTTGAAATCCAGACTGGCTTAATCGAAAACTGGCGGCTAAACAACTATTGTACAACTTTTAAACTGTAATTCGATGTTTTATTTATTTTTAATTTTTACTCTAAAATATTTTTTCTTATTAAAATTCGACAATTTAAATATAGACTTTAAAAAAACAAGAGAAAGGAAAAAATGTTGGAGAAAAAAGCGATGAAATTGTTTTTGATATTTTAATTTATATTTATTACTTTTTTTGGAAAATTAACTTGGAAAAAAAAAAGGCTTTTTGAGGTGTATAACCCCAGAAAATTAAATATATACGAATCTGCTCCAACATTTTATCTTTTTGTTTTTATGCTCCAAATTATAAAACGTTGAGGTTCATTTTGCTGGTTTGCATGCTTGTGGGTCCGCGGTTTTTTCAGCAAAACTACGGAATGCGTTTCGTTGAGCAACAAAACGCATCACGTAGTTTTGCACAAAACGGACGAGATAGTTTTACTATCGGTTTTTTTCTAGAAAATTCAAAATATGAAATACAAATTTAATAACCCCAATTTAGGGATCAGAACAGTTTTTCTTTTAGCATAAAGCTGATCAAATTGAAAAAAAATCCATGAAAATGAACACAACAACAGATTAAACATGGAAAACTTCAAAATCAATTATTAAAAGAGGTGGATTTTATTTGAAAAAAAAAAAACAAAAACTTAACTAGACAGATGTGATGCCATAACCAAATAAAAAATAAGTTGTTTTGTTTATATCTATTTGTATACTGGGCTACTTAGTCTATTGCTCTATCTTCTTTAGTTGTTTTCAAATTTATTGTTACTTGAATTATCTGTATATATTGTTATTTGAATTATCTGTATAGTTTGTTTCATCAGCCTTCCTACTATAAAGGAGGTGTTGTTTATTTTCTGTTACTTCATCATGTATTTAAGTCCTTCATTGAATTGAATAATATAGATCAGTTTTATTCCAATGCAAATCTCTTTATGGTATCAGAGCACAATTAAGCTCCACTGAGAATAGATCCTGTTTTTTTTTTCTCGGCTTTACTCTTTTTTTTTTGTGTTCTCCCCTATGGCCTCTGCTATCAATGTCAATAATGCTGACAACACATCCTCAACCAATGTTATCGTCCAGTTCAATCCTGCAAGCCAATTACCCATTAAATTGAGTGGCAGTGCTAACTTTTCTACCTCACAATTTTCAATGTTGATGCGCGGTCACAACATTTTTGGCCATCTTGATGGCACTATGCTGGCACCTGCATCCACCAGACTCAATGGTACTCAGGAGGTCCCAAATCCTGATTACACCATCTGGTATAGACAGGATCAATTAATCCAGAATGCTCTAATGGCTTCTGTTGAATCCAGCCTCGCCAGCACTGTTGCTTCTACTCCTACTGCTAAACACGCATGGGATGCTCTGCATACTGCATATGCTAACAAGTCTCAGGCACGAATCTTCAGCCTTCGAGATCAATTAGCCCGCTTGACCAAAGACATTCGTCCACTCACGGATTATCTTGCTGAAGTTCGTTCTCTAGCCGATGAATTAGCTACAACCAGAGAACCTGTTTCTGACAAAGAACTTGTTGTCAAGATACTTAGTGGCCTTAGTTCCGAGTATCGTGAAATATCCGCTGCTATACGTGCGCGTGATACGCCTATTTCGTACGAAGAGCTCCACCAAAAACTGCTTGACCATGATATTTTTCTAAAGCATGAAGATATGAAGAAGTCCTCTGCCACAATTACTGCTGCTGTTGCCCAACGTACCCCGATCCACCGCAACAAAAATCATCACCGTTCACCTACTACTCAATGGAGATCTCCAAATTCTCGTCCGCCGCCTCAAACTGGTAATCGCTCAAATCCTGCTGTGCGTTGTCAACTATGTAACAAAATTGGTCATATCGCAAATGTTTGCCGCTCTCGCTCGCACAACCATGTTGAAGCTAAGGTACATTATGCTGCTGCACTCCAAGCACAAGCTGATCCATGGATAGTCGACTCTGGCGCCTCTCATCACATCACTTCGGAGCCACATAATCTTGATGAGTATCATGGCACAGACACAGTGTCTATGGGTGATGGTAACACAATCTCTATCTCTCGTGTTGGATGTACTAATCTACATGCATCTCACAATGTCTTTAAGCTCTCCAATACCATATGTGCCCCTTCTATCAAACGAAATCTTGTTTCTGTTTCACAGTTTTGTCGAGACAATCTAACTTCCATTGAATTTTTCCCTTTTCATTTTTGTGTCAAGGATCTGCACACACAGAGACCACTGGCATGCGGACGGAATAATGGGGGACTTTATGAGTGGCCTGCTCCTCTACCAACCACTCCACAGGCCAATTTTTCAATCACTAAATCTTCTTCTACTGAAGAATGGCATCGAAAACTTGGACATCCTCACAGTCAAGTTCTTTCTTCCATTTTAAATAAACTTTCTTCCTTTTTCTTCAACTTCAGAGTCTTTTCATTGTAACTCTTGTTCTATGAATAAATCTCATCGTCTACCATTTGCAAAATTGTCGCTTCCCAATAATGCCCCTTTGCAAACTATATTCAGTGATTTATGGGGTCCATCTCCAATTCTTTCCATTGATAAAAAACTTTATTATTGTATTTTTGTTGACAATTTCTCAAAATATATTTGGCTTTATACTCTTCGACACAAAAGTGAGGTCAAAACGATTTTTCAAAAATACAAACCTCTTATTGAGAATTCTTTCAATACCAAAATTATATCGCTATATACTGATGGTGGCGGTGAGTATAAAAGTCTTGAGCCATATCTTCAAGAACATGGCATTGAACATTTAATATCTCCCCCATATACACCACAGCGTGTAGCTATAGCTGAACGACGACACAGATTCTTGACACTAAAACTATTTTGCATCAAGCATCACTTCCACCAGTTTTTTGGTCTTTTGCTTGTCAACATGCCGCTTTTTTGATTAATCGTTTACCGACTTCACTTTTACAAAATAAATCACCATTTGAAGTTTTGTTTAATAAAGAGCCAAATTATATGACCTTTCACTCTTTTGGGTGCCTTGCCTACCCATGGCTTCGGCCTTATACGGCAAGTAAACTCGAACCCCGTTCTGTACCTTGTGTGTATTTGGGTTTTTCCATGACTCACTATGCTCACTTGTGCTTTGACCCATCTAGGTCTAAGGTGTATATCTCCCGAGATGTCAAATTTATTGACGCTGTGTTTCCTTATCAAACTTTGTTCTCCACTCATGAACACACAGCCTCGCTCACATGGGACAATCTTTCTCAAGTTAGTTCCGCCACCTCCAATCTGCCTTCCCATTCTGTTTCTACTCTCTCAGATCTGATTTCCGTCACTCCCACTCTCACTCCTCAAGTCCTTCCACAGTCCACCACCTCCAGCCATGTTCCGGTGTGCTCTGCTCCAGTGTGCTCTGCTCCTTCGACGTCAACGAACACAATTACACCAATCATTCCCTCATGCCAACCACCTCCTCCCCCACCCAATACTCGAATGGTTACCCGCTCTCAGAATCAAATTTTTAAACCCCGCAAAATCACTGATTATCTTGCCCATGTCACCCCCAATATAAAATCACTCACCCCCACTATCATAACACCCGCCACTTACCGCCAAGCCACTAAATATCCAGAATGGCGAGCTGCTATGAAGGCAGAGTTTGATGCTTTGATGAAAAATCAAACATGGGAGTTAGTACCAAAGGATCCCTCTAAAAATATTGTTGATTGTAGATGGCTTTTCCGGATCAAGCGCAAGGCAGATGGAACCATTGATCGCTATAAGGCACGACTGGTAGCGAAAGGGTTCACACAGCGCCCTGGAGTTGATTATCATGCCACTTTCAGCCCTGTCATTAAGCCGACCACGGTACGTCTTGTTCTGACTCTTGCTGTGCAGCATGATTGGTCCATTCATCAGCTCGATGTCAACAATGCGTTTCTACATGGCAGTCTGGAAGAAGAGGTTTTTATAACCATCTGGCTTTGAACATCCGGATAGCCCAACTCATGTATGTCGTCTTCGCAAAGCTATCTACGGCTTGAAACAGGCACCTCGTGCCTGGTATAATGAATTGCGGGCTCATCTCCTTCGGTTGGGTTTCAAGAAATCCGAATCTGACACTTCACTATTTATTCTTCACAATCGGTTTGTCACTATTTATGTCTTGGTTTACGTTGATGATCTTTTAGTGACCGGTAGCAACGAACATCAGGTTAAGCAGGTTATATCTTCCCTTGGTACTCGTTTTTCTATCAAGTATCTTGGTCTTCTTCATTATTTTCTTGGTGTAGAGGTCTCTCGAACTGCAGATGCTATTGTGCTATCTCAACATAAATATATTGAGGATTTACTATATGATGTGAATATGCAAGACAGTAAGGGCGTGTCTACACCCATGAGTTCTAGTGTTGCTTTTTGCTTGAATGATGGGTCCCTATCGACTGATGCCACTCAATATCGTCGTGTCATTGGAAAGCTTCAATATTTATCATTTACCAGACCAGACATATCGTTCTCTGTCAACAAGCTCTCTCAATTTATGCATGCTCCTACTGACTGTCATTGGAAAGCTATAAAACGTGTTCTACGCTATCTTCGTCATACTGCTGATTATGGTCTACGTCTTCCTCGGTCTAAAGAGCTTAGTATTCATATGTATAGTGATGCCGATTGGGCGGGAGATATCTCCGATAGGCGCTCCACCAGTGGTTACTTCTTATTCCTTGGTAGTGCTCCGATTAGCTGGTCATCCAAAAAATAATCAACTGTTGCTCGCTCGTCTACTGAAGCTGAATATCGTGCGGTCGCAACTGCTCTGGCTGAGGTCAATTGGGCCCAAAATCTTCTTCGTGAACTACATGTTTTCCTCCCGCAGGTCCCTCGTGTTTACTGTGACAATGTTGGTGTCACTTACCTGTGCCAGAACCCGATTTTCCATAGTCGTATGAAACATGTTGCTGTGGATTTTCATTTTGTTCGTGATCAGGTGCAAGCTCATCGTATCGTTGTTACTCATGTCCATACAGCAGATCAGCTGGCTGACTCTCTCACGAAGCCGCTTTGCAAAACAGCGTTCCACCGTCATCTCTTCAATTTAGGTGTGATATCCACACGTCTAACTTGAGGGGAGGGTATTGGTATAATGGGCTACTTAGTCTATTGCTCTATCTTCTTTAGTTGTTTTCAAATTTATTGTTACTTGAATTATCTGTATAATTTGTTTCATCAGCCTTCCTACTATAAAGGAGGTGTTGTTTATTTTCTGTTACTTCATCATGTATTTAAGTCCTTCATTGAATTGAATAATATAGATCAGTTTTATTTCACTGCAAATCTCTTTAATATCAAAACAAAATCCTTGAACAGAAAATCAAATTGGTTGTGAAATATCAGAGAAAAAAAAACTACAGAGTATAGAAAATCAATTACTTAACCTTACACAACTAATACTACCACCAAATAAGTTTGTAATCTTTAACAAGATTCAAGAAATAATAATAATAATAATAATAATAATAATAATAATAATAATAATAATAATAATAATAATAATAATAATAACCTCGAGATAGATGATCAAATCTCATAAATTTTGATATACCAGTGCTTGATTTACCATCAAATCCAATAATCAAACTAAGCATATAGGCACAAAAATATAAGCACTGTCAATACCACTACTTGTAATAAAACCGGTTTGTGGTGAAACGGAACCTTTTATGTTCTAGATGCAAAAACACATGTGTACTCATATATTAAAGCGAAATGCACCATCGCATTTTCGGCAAAACATAAAAGCTAAACGCCACATCTCGTTTCGCTATAAAAAGTGACATACATAATCGTTTTTGCGATTTAGAGTATATTAATAAATGACCAATTTGCCAGAGCAATTTGGTATATAATTATATATTCCCTCCATCTCACTAATGTTGCAACATTTATTTTTTTATATATTTGCCAATGCATAATTTCAACGAAAAATATATTTAATAATATTTTTTATGGTAATTTTACATTTAAAAACTAGACATTAAAATGAATAAAACAATATTTCATTTGACTATATTTTTCCTTATAATAAATCACACTATAAAATTAATGTGTAAAACACTAATGTTGGAACTAATATGAGGATGGTATTATTTTTATTTTTTTTTAGACTTCAAAAAGTCAGAAAAAAAATCTATTTTTAAATACATATAAATAAAAAAAAATTTGAAAAAAAAATCGGTCCGAACTATTTAAGAGGCCCGGATCGGTTTTTAAAACCTTGACGAGCATCATAATTGACTTTCTTAACAAACTCTCCCTTTGCGTTTATTCGATCTGTTCACATTTATCACCTCCTCAGGTGCAGATATAATCAATTCGTTCTCTGTCGTATTTCCCTGTCTTTCTTCTAGCTTCCAGATCCAACTCTCAATTATTTCTCGTAAATCTCATTTCCTCCAGAGTCTCTTGTGGAAGCCAGTTCTGCTAATTTTCAATTTTAGGCTCTGTGTATTGTTCGAAACTACGGTGAATTTGGTTAATTAATTTTACTCGTGAAGAGCGGTGTAGTGTAGCATAAGTAAATTCCTATTCGTCTCGAAGACAGGTACTTTTTATCAAGGCTACTTTTATCATGTTTTATGTTTTGATTTGAATTCAAATAGTAAGTCAATGGCTGCTGTATTGATTATTCATGTAGCTTCCGTATAGTTGCGAAATTTCTTGGATATCTGAAACTCTTAGATGATTTCGGCATCAAGTTTCACTACTTTTTCATGGAGAAAGTAAAGTTAGCTGTTTGATGGATGTGGGATCACTGATGACATATTGAAATGTCTGAGAGAAAAAAAGTAAAGTCCATCAGTTTGATGGATGTGGGATCTTGAATTCTTCCAATCTTTATTTACATTAAGCATTATTCTCAACCTTGAAAATTTGGGCGTAAAGTTTCATCATCCCATTATTCACAGTCCTATTATTCATAATAACAAGCAGTCCTAAACATACCAGAAATATATTTTTCATCTTGCTATGACATATTCTACCATGTTGTACAATTTAAAGCAATTCATAAACACGTATTTAACTTGAAATTTCCATTTCTAATCTTTGTTTTGCTTTGGTTTTAGTATCTCCATTATTTACACCAGCTCCGTTGATTTTGGTTTCTTAATGGCTATATAAACGTGCTACTTATTGATGGGAAAACATGTGATTGTAGGAGTTATATATTCTTCATTTGCTTTTGTTAGTGTGATTTTCCTGGGTTTAGCAGAATGAAATTTTAAATTGATAGTTTTCTTATACCATGTTGATGTTAATTGTTGGGCAGAAGATAAAATGGAGTCAACTGCAGATTAGCATTATTGGAAAATGATATTGGTTTTGCATTTCTAGACTGTTTTGCCAAAATCATATAGAATCGATTCAATGTCTTCTAACTTTGACTCTGTGGACGGGCTTCAGACTGGCATGATCAAGACTAGAAGCTCTGATTTTGAAAACAGGTGATAACCTCAGGCTGCTAGATGAACTACTTAGTGCAGTTATTTGAGGTAGTAAATATGTGCTTTGTCCAGACAGCAAAATATTGACGTGGAGCATTCACCAACAAAAAAGTTGGAAGAGGAGAATTTCAAATATTTTCAAGATCAAGATGCTATGGTATTAATACTTTTTTTGTTAAAATGTATAATTATGAAATTATGATGAATTTTCTTACTCTCTAACACCACTAGATTTATGAGCAGCAACTTTACTCAAGAGCTAGATCACAGAAGGAGGAAATACGGAGTCTCAGAGAACAAATTGGTGCTGCATCTCTAAAGGTCTGACACAATTTTTTGTTTTCTTTTCTTGGTTATGAGTAGTGTTGTGTTGGATTCAGGCTGTTATTTGTGTATGTTGAAATTCACTCATCTGTTTTGTATCAGGAAATGCAGTTGTTGAATGAGAAATATATATTGGAGAGGAAATTCTCTGAGTTAAGAATGGTTAGTGCATCCCTGGACCCTTATTTTTAATTGAAAAAATTGGTTCATGCAAGGTGGAGGTGATTTTGAAGTAACATTCTTTTGGAATGTTAGGCAGTTGATGAGAAGCAAAATGAAGCAATTAATGCAGCCTTAAGTGAGTTGACAAGGAGGAAAGGCGATCTCGAAGAGAATTTGAAGCTGGCTCATGAATTGAAGGTTTGATTTAAAATCTTCATTTTTTTTCTCCATGAATATTGTTTACAAATTGTTATTTTTAACCTGTTATAGCTTTAAGTTCACTTAATAGATACTTAAAATGGCTATAGTTAGAATTGATCATTAACTATTGGATTCAATGTGAATTGAGCTCTTTTTGGTTCCTCTTAATGACTACGAGAAATATGCCTTTTTAGGCCAAAGCTTTAAGCTGGACTATTTTAAGCTTGTAAGTTTGAATCATGTTAGGTCAGTAAGATTTCCTCTGACCCTAAGCAAAGAGCTTTCAGTTTCTTGTCTAGTAACTTCTGCCTGACACTGCCTGACACCACAAATATCCTGTCATACTTAATTGTAGAACTCATTTTTGATATCTAGAACCTTGAATAGAGAAGGTGTGGAGGATGGTAGGTGTAGCGCCAAATGAGGAGAAGGTGTTCGAAGGATGGTTGAAGAGGTATGGGTACATCCAATGTATAACTTTAGAGGATATTCAGATATGACATTAGGAGAAGTAGAGGTAAACCTAATTTTTAATTTTTATTTTATTTTTGTTTTTCAAATCTGGGTTCAATTGGGGTTTTTATTACAAATAAAGGAAAATACACAGCACCCAGTGAATATTGAACTCACAACCCCTAAGATTCAAGACCCCTCCGCATGCCAGTTGAACTAATATCAATCAGCTTGACTAGTAACCTACTCTGGATATAGAAGTACACCTTGTTTTACTTGGGTAGATTTAGCCAAAACCCTAGTGCACGCTTGGATTCATAGAATCGCAAAAGATTGAAATCCCCCCTTTTAAACCCCTGACAAACTAGTTCTTATAAACACGGAAATGGAGGTATGAAGAATAGAAACTTAATTCAAACGGTTGTGATTTGGTTAAATTTTATGATGCAACAAATGAAACAATCACACCTCACTCGCACTCAACACGGGTTATGGAAGAACACTTACAACAGAATTGTTTCTCTTTCTCTTTTATTTTTTATTTATTTTATTTATTTGGAATTCCCTTTTACAAGTATCCCATGTTCTTTTATATAGTGGAAATATAAAAACTTTAAAACTAAGAATTAATCTAATTATAAATTGAATTTGAACAATTCAGCTTGCTTAAATTGAAAGAAAGTCTAAATGAGTTCAATTCTTAATTTGTCGGGAAGGATGGCTAATCAAGTCTAAAGATACCCAACATAAGTATGCAAAACTAATATAACTCGGGATTGGCAAGCAGTATCCAAAATTGGAAATAGTAACCAGAGCTGTTTTGTCATTCCTGCTTCGATTTGTAGAGTCAACTTTCAGATGTCATAATTTGAGCTACGACAATCCCAATGACCAGATTCTAGTTGTGTTCTAAAGCTTAGGATGTCTACGTGGTTTCTTATGCTAAGCAATTCCTCATTTGAAGTCCTTATCTTGGTTGTAGTGTCCATGAATTTAGAAAGGTCAATCTGTTAGAATATGAAAATATGGACTTCTTGAATCTTGCATCACATGCTACATGAAAATCACTAGTGTATAGGCTGCACATTGGCGTTGCTAGATTCTATTGACCATTTTTGAGTGTGGTCAATTTTTGAATTTAGAAAGGTCAATCTGTTAGAATATGACCATTTTTGACCATGAAAAGTAGTTGATTTCTGTATCTTGGTCATTTGTTCACACATCCCTTCAAATGTAAATTTTAGTTAGGTTCCCGAAACTGGCTGACTTCCCTGCTTTTGAGTGTAGGATGGGACCTTCTAGCTTGCACACATCTGGGTCGCCATAGTGCTCATCTTGTCATCCTTGATTAGTATACCTCATCTGGTACTTATTAATTGACTTGTGCAAATTTATTGGTTTTGTGTATTATCCAACTTAGACATTTGCTGGAAATTATACTGACAAAGAGATAATTTGGATTCACAAGGAGATGGAAGTTCTTTTGTTTCAACTGATATTTTGACATTAGTATTTGTTCACATGATTTAAATTCTATTCCATGCCAAATCCGCCAACTATTATTTGCACTATATGATCTGGTATAAATCTGTTTGTGGTGTTGGAATTGCTACTATAAATCCATTATATTCCAGGTTGCTGAGGATGAGCGATATATTTTCACGTCATCAATGCTTGGTTTACTGGCTGAGTATGGTCTATGGCCCCATGTCACAAATGCATCTGCTGTATCTGACTCCGTCAAGGTAACTGACTGCAACCTTTTTGGTTAATATTCAAATCAACTTCCGGTTGATGTTGTTATCTTTATCACAAATCGGGAAACAAATCTCTCTTTCTTTTGCATGCTCACATGGACTTTTAGGATGGTACAGAACTGATTATAGAAGATGTTTCATATGAAGAAGAATAATGGTTTGAGTTTGTGGATATGTGTGACATACTAGGAAACGGAAAAGAACAGATAGGCATTAGACTCGCTAGTTTGGATAGGGTTCGAGTCCATTTAGAATGTAGAATGGTAGTTTCTAACATATTTTTGAGGTTACAAGTGTGAGATATTTATACAGATTCAGTAGCTAGCTAACATTAGGTAGTTACATCCCTGAACTACTTCACACTCATACCTCCTGATCTGATTGTAATCAACTCTAATCTCTCTGAATAATTTGCTAAAATCATTTAGTAATTAGGCTAGATCATCAGCTTTCAGAACACAAGGTTTCCAACAGGAGAACTTGAACTTCTAATATGAATCTGTAAACTAAAGATTAATTTTCAATAATGAATCTGTTCACCGTTCTTAACTTTATGGCTTTTTTTTTTTTTTTTTCTTCCCCTCAGTTCTTGATGCCTTTTCTTTTATCTTTATATTATTTGTTTTGATGAGACACTACTTTCTCGCCTGCTGAATTGTGGTACAAATGTTGAGTAATTTGCTGAAGCTTTCGAGGGAGAGTATACTACATATCTCATCTCCTTGACAAGATTTTTAATTTCTTGGGTTAAAGTTTGTCCAACATAAAAGGGAAACATCATGTTAGTTGTAATTAGAGTGGCTCCTTTCTTTTCCTCAAGAATTCATTGGTAGCTGTTGTACTACTGTCTGACAAATACATCTGTTTTGGGACATAAGCTTTATCAGTACTGGACTTACCTTTCCAATCTTCATAATCTGCAGCACCTGCATGACCAGTTGCAATGGAAGATTAGAACTTCTTATGTAAGCTTACTGTAACGAAATTATGTTTTTTCTTTCTTTGTTTATTTCATTTGATTACTCTATTTAGTCATCTTTATGATTTTCTAGTTTTGTTTTTCCAAAACTCTCTCTACGATTGTAGAACATATGTTGAGACAAATAACTTTAATCATGTTAGTATAATGAGACTGATAGCTTAATGGTAAAATATGATGATATATATAGTTTATTATAGCATCTAATTTGACAATATTTGGATTATTGGGTTTTATGGAAAGATCTCTTTCTGATATTTGATTACAACTTCTCACTGAACTTAAATTCGGGGAGGTCAAGCAAACGACTTTTATAGGTCATAGTAACAAAATTGAGCATTGTAGGAGAATACCATTTTGAGATGGAAAACAGGCTGTATGGCCACATACCATATGTACAGTTAGCATTATGTTTGGTCTTCAAACCGTAAAATACAACAAATGCAAACCCTCTTCGAAATGCAAACCAAACTGAAATTCTCTAGCATTTCCCCAGTATTGTCAACCTCCTACCTTTGTTTCTGTTCTTTTAATAAATGTTTGTGTTGTGATAGAAACAAATGTTTGACTCTATAGATCACTGCATATGAACATCTATCCTACTTGCTAGTATTTTCTTTGATTACCTGTCATGTTTATACTGCTAAATTTCACCTATAATACCTGTCAATATTTTCTTTAGGAAAAAATTAAATTTGACTAGTGAACAATCTTTAACTTGAATTGTACCATTTCATTATTCTATTTCGTGCAAATAAGCCATTAATTTGACGGAATTATAGCACGTATGTATGACAAGCTCTGTTAAGGTGCTTATATAGGAGAAGTAAACCATTTTAGTCATTGAAGTGTTATTTTCATTCAACTTAGCCTCTAAACTATTACCTCTTTTCATTTTTATTATTTATTTATTTAATTTTTTTAATTAGCCATCAAATCACTAATTCCGTGAGGGAACCATTTGAAAAAGATATTAAAATCTTTAAAAAATATTGAATTGAACAAAATTTAATAGTTTAGTCATGTGATTGAATGAAAGTATAAGTAGTTAAATTGACCCAAGTCTAACAGTATAGAGGCCAAAATAGTAATATTTCAATTTTTTTACACGCCTTTACATGTACATTAAAACCTATCTATTTTTACATAAGGCATGAGGGTCTCCGGAATCCCCAAACTTGGTTATATTTTTTAAATTAGCCCTCAAACTTTACGGATGATCAATTTAGCCCTCCAACTTCCAAATGGTGGGTCAACTAAGCTCTTTTGCTGATGTGGAGACTGATCTGGCAACAAAAAAAGTTGATTTCAAAATGTCAATTAAGTCCTCCACATCAGCAAAAAGAGTTATTTGACATAAAATTTGAAAGTTAAGGGGATAAATTGACCCTTCGTAAAGTTGTAGGGCGAACTTGAAAAATATAGCCAAATTCAGGGGCTTCTATGACCCTTATGCCTTTACATAATATTGCTTATTTCAATCACTTTTTATATTTTCAACCTGTGTCGACCGCTCTAATAGGTCCATATCACAAACTGGATTAAGGCTCTATCATACTCCATATCTATTTTTTCTGAACATGTCTAAATTTGTAGTATAGTTAGGCTAGCTATTAGGAGTAGGTTTCTGCTTGATAATGCCACCAAAAGTGAATCTGTTCGCAGACACACATAATCTATAAAATTAATTTTTCTATAATTTTGCACTTATTCTTTTTATTATTTAAAATGCAATTCTTCATTCATGAGCATGCAGACATACAGTAATATTCTATAAACATTTAGTTCTATTCCTGCTTGGAAATTTTAGCATGATATTGGTTTTTGTTTTAATTTAAATTAAGATGGGTATGTTAATTGTAATATAACGTACCAAATAATATAGGCATTGACTTGCATGGCAGGATAGAATTAAAGAATTAACTACAGTGGGAGAACTTCAAATTGCAACTGGATCTCTTGATACGGTACTCTTGGCATGTAATCTACTTTATTTCCAACTTCTTCTTGTTTTGTCTCACATGGTGATTCTCTCTTTGATGATTTTTTAACTACTTTTCGCCGTTGTTTGACAATTTCTTGTTTAATTTGCTTCTTATGTGTTGCAGGACCACCATCAAATTTCTTCCAATAATTCAGCTTATGTGTATGAACGTATAGGACAGACTGATGATATGCGAAAATTCATCCATGACAAGAATACTACTGAAACATTGGATTTATTGCCCAATAGTCACATGCAGCGACCATTAAAGAATGAAAATACACAGGGTTTCTCATTTGCTTTAAACGGGTAATTAATGTAATATATTCATTTTTTTTAATTTTTATTTTTATGTTCTATCTATATAGTCATCAGCTAGGTTCCAGTTGTTTAAGTCTAGGATGTGGAAAGTGCGCATTGGTTAGGCCAAGACAGCAGTTAACTCATGATTTCTAAACTGTCTGTGTCTTATTGCATCGGTCTCCTTCTGAGTTTGATGATAAATGGATTCTAAGTCAATCTTAGAGAAGATAGTTGACCCATACTGAGAAATTTATCACCGACCGTGGCCTTATTCAAGGCTCTATATTCCATACACAGCACCACCATCTCCCATCCTTGTTCTTTACAAGTAGAACAGGGCTTGCAATTGGGGAAATGCTTATTGTATCACTCCTGCAACCAATAGTTCCTGCACAGGATACTTGTAAGGCCTTATCTGAATTGGCTCAGTCTGCTCCTTCTACTGAACCATATTCTCCATTCCTCAGCTTAGGGGTAGGTAACTGCACTTGTCGAAGACATTCTGAACCTCACTGAAGAAGTTGGTTTCTTCCACTGCTTGCTGCTGGTTTATTTCAGGTTCTGAAGAGAAAAGAACACACGGATTTTCTGTGGTTTGCCAAAACTGCCTACTCCACTTCGCACTAGTATTAGAGTTTCTACTCTATTTTCTGAGTACATAGGGTTTATAATTACAAGAGATTTATTTATATTCTAACTGGCCCGACACAATTTGAGCCCAACATAAAAGAGAAAAATAATAAAAGACAGACTCCACACTTAACAATCTCCCACTTGGAGGCTGACATCACTATTTTTCTCACTCTTGTAAATTAGTAGACTCTTCTTTTCCTTCACTAGTGGAACAGTCTTCTTTGCGATCAGGTCTGAAGGCCAGCTGAAGCTATGCAATGCTTCAGCTTCTCTTTGGTAACCACTTTAGTAAACATATCTGCTGGGTTGTCATCACCTGCTATCTTTACCAAGGTTAACATTTCATCAACAATCAGCTCACAGATAAAATGATATCTTAGTTGAATATGTTTCGTCCTGGCATGAAACACTGGATTCTCTGCAAGATTGATTGCACTCTGACTATCACTGGATTCTTTGAAACACTTTGAATCTGCTCCGTACCTAATTCTGCCATGAAGTTTTTCAACTAAATCATCTCCTTGCTAGCTTCTGAAATAGCCAGGTACTCAGCTTCTGTAGTTGAGAGTGCAACACTTTTCTGAAGCCGAGACATCCAGCTAACAGCTGTACCACCTAGAGTAAAAATATACCCTATAGTACTTTTTCTCCCATCTAAGTCGCCTTCTAAATCTGCATCAGTAAAACCTTCTATGATAATATTTGTTTGCCTGAAACAAAGTCCTCTATCTGCAGTGCCTTTCAAGTAACGGAAAAGCCACTTTACTGCTTCCCAATGCTCTTTTCCTGGATTTGACATAAACCGACTCACAACTCCCACTGCATGAGCAATATCTGGTCTCGTACATACCATCGCATACATCAAGCTACCAACTGCCGATGTATAAGGAACTCTGCTCATGTAATCTCTATCTTCATCTGTTTTTGGTGATAGCTCATTTGAAAGTTTAAAGTGACTTCCCAAAGGGGTGGTCCGAACTGTAGCATCCCGAGGTTTAAACCTGTCAATTATCTTTTGAACATACTTCGTTTGGAACAGCTTCAAAGTACCTTCTGACTTGTTCTGATTATCCTCATCCCAAAAATCTGCTGTGTAGGACCTAAATCTTTCATCTAAAAAACATCAGATAATTGATACTTTAACTTGTTGATTTCTATCATGTTAGATCCTGCAACTAGCATGTCATCAACATAAAGACTTGATATAACAAAATTATGTAGGAGTTTGTAAAAGACTTGATATAACAACAATGATCCATCTCACATCTCTTGTAACCATTGTTAATCATAAAGCTATCAAATTTGAAGTACCACTGCCTGAGAGCTTGTTTCAAACCATACAAACTTTTCTGCAACTTGCAAACCATGTCTTCTCTACCAGTAATCTGAAAACCCTCTGGCTGCTTTATATAGATATCCTCGTCAAGATCTCCATGTAAGAATGCAGTCTTTACATCTAATTTCTCTAGATGTAAATCCTCTGCAACTACAAGCCCCAAAACCAATCTGATAGTAGTCATTTTTACTACAGGAGAGAAAATCTCGTTGTAGTCAATACCCTTCTTTTGCTGAAAACCTTTTACTAATAATCTTGCTTTATATCGCTTTTTTCCATTAGGTTCTTCCTTGACTCTGTATACCAATTTATTCTCAAGCACCTTTTTTCCTACCGGTAACTTAGTCAATGACCAAGTCTTGTTCTTTTCAAGAGAATACATCTCTTCTTGCATTGCATCCTCCCACTGCTTAGAATCATCCGTCTGTATTGCCTCTGAGTAACATTCTGGTTCATCATGTTCTGTCAAAAGCAAATAAAACTTGGATGGAGAATTACTATCCACTTGCTTTCGCTCTCTACCAGACCTCCTCAATACAGCTGTAGGCGTAGGCGGATTTATTGCTGTATCTTCGTTTGCACCAATATCATCTTCACTAATATCTTCCAACACTGCTTCTTCTCTTTTCTCAGTCTGTTTCATTATAGCCTCAGAATCTGCCATAAACTTGTCTTTGTATAAGAAGTCCTCATGAAAAATAATATCCCTACTTCTGAAAACCCTTCTGCTATCATCATCCCAGAAGCGATAACCCATGTTATTAGAACCGTAGCCGATAAAATAACACTTTTTCGATTTTGAGTCAAGTTTATCTCTGTCAGAATCTGTAACTCGCACATAAGAAATGCAGCCTAAAGTTTTTAAGTGTGAAAGATTTACCTCTTTTCCTGACCAAACCTCTTCAGGAATCTTGAACTCTAATGGAACTGAAGGTCCCCGATTTATGAGATATGCTGCTGTATTAACGGCTTCTGCCCAAAATTTCTTTGGCAACCCTGCATGTAGTCTCATACTTCTCGCTCTCTCATTAAGAGTTCTGTTCATCCGCTCTGCTACACCATTCTGCTGCGGTGTCTCTGGAATAGTTTTGATCATTCTAATACCACTCTCTGCGCAATACTCTTTGAAGTCACGGCTATTATTCTCTCCACCATTATCAGATTTCAAACATTTGATTTTCAAATCAATCTGGTTCTCAACCTCAGTTTTCCATATTTTGAAACTAGAAAACATATCAGATTTATTTTTCAGAAAATAAACCCATACCTTTCTCGTCACGTCATCGATAAAGGTGACATAATAACGAGCTCCTCCAATTGACTCCATGGATGTAGGACCATACACAGCTGTATGTACTAGTTCAAGTTTTCTAGCCTTTGGTGTCTTGGCAACCTTTGTGAAAGTCACTCTCTTTTGCTTTCCCAATACACATGGTTCGCAGAAACTGAGATCAACTGTCTTCAACTCTGGAATCTTTCCATTTGTTGCTAATTGCTTCATGCCCTTTTCACTCATGTGTCCAAGTCTATGGTGCCACAAATTTGTAGGACTAACACCATTGTTGACTTTATTTAAAGAATCCGATTTTTCTGCAACATACAAGGTTCCAACCTTCTGTCCTCCTGCTAAAATCAGATTACCCCTTGAGACCATCCATTGCCAATTTGCAAAAGCTGTATGATAACCATCTGCATCCAATTAGCCTACTGAAATCAAATTTCTCGAGTCCAGGAATAAACCTAACATTTGTTAGTTTCCATACCATCCCATTAGGAGTCTTCAAGTTCACATCACCTTTCCCTTCGATGAATAATGGTTCATCATCAGCAAGATGAACTTTTCCAAGCCTTCCCGGAATAAAGTTGTGCAGTAATTCCTTGCATGGAGTTGAGTGAAACGACGCACCCGAATCTATAATCCAAGATTCTATTGGAAATTCTACACAACAAGCAAGTGCATCTGAATCTTCTGTCGCTGCGTTCACCGAATCATTCTCTCTTCTATCTTTCGGATTTCTACACTGATTTCTGAAGTGACCAGTCTTGTTGCAATTCCAGCATACAATATCTTTACGCCCTTCCTTACCACTTGTTGAGTCACTTCTCTTTCTTGGTTTAGGTCTACCTTTCTGGTTCTGACCTCCCTGAGACTTTCTGCCTCTACTTTCAGTATACAACGCAGAACCCGATCCAGATGACTCTGCAACATTACGTTTGCGTGTATCTTCACTGAGAATCAAATCCCGAATGCCTTTAAAACTGAGAGTATTTGTTCATGATGAACTGCTTATTGCTGTAACCGTTGCTGCCCAACTATCTGGCAAGGATGATAATAGGAGTAGCGCCTGAACTTCATCATCAAATTTAATTTTTACCGAATCTAATCTCGATATAATAGAATTAAATTCGTTCACATGATTAGTGACCGACCCTCCTTTCATCCTGGTATTCACCAGCTAACGAATCAAATATACCTTATTAGAAGCAGAAGGTTTCTCATACATATTTGATAACCCTCAATCAGTCCGTAAGTAGTCTTCTCGTTGACAATATTGTACGCAACATTCCTCGCCAACGTCAATCTGACCACGCCTAGGGCTTGCCGATTCAGAAGTTTCCAGTCTGCGTCTGACATCCCTTCTGGCTTATATTTCTTGAGAGGTTGATATAACTTTTTTTGATACAAATAATCTTCAATTTGTTTTTTCCAAAATCCGTAATCTGTTCCATCGAACTTATCAATCTTAACTTTCCCATCTTCTGTCATTGCTTCGAACCGAGGCTCTGATACCACTTGTTAGGAAATAATGTAGGCAAGAAAGAAAATTAAAGATTCTGAAGAGAAAAGAACACACGGATTTTCTGTGGTTTGGCCAAATCTGCCTACTCTACGACGCACTAGTATTTAGGTTTCTACTATCTTTTCTGAGTACATAGGGTTTACAATTACAAGAGATCTATTTATATTCTAACTGGCCTGACACAATCTGAGCCCAACATAAAAGAGAAAAATAATAAAAGACAGACTCCACACTTAACATTGCCAACTGTGACCACTATAAGTCTTCTTCAGCCTGAGCAGTTTCCCACAGAGTTTGGGCACTTACCATAGTATTAGTAAGCTGTGGATCCCCTTTGTTTGTTATGTCCTCATTATCCTTTGTAATCCTCATCCACATCAGCTCCCGGTTTACCACATCATCACCTAATGTCCACAATTACTGGACTCCTGGAATTTGATCCAAGCTCCCTCTGTAGGCAGGAAGTCTCCACAGATTTCCCAATCCTACACCTTCTCAGTCCCATTCACACATCTGCCTTGACAGCTAATTCTGTGTCCATTTTCCATTATGACAATATACTTTTATGTAGGTACTATCTTCAAGTTACACTTCCTTACTAGCTGCATAAAATATGACTTCCAATGATAGTATAAATGTTGGAAAGCCTGGTAATGAGATAGATGCTATGAATTTTGTTACCTATTTTCTCCCATTTTCTTTCATATACATTGATGGAAATAGCTCTGATGGGTCTTTGATATTTAGACCATCTCACCAAAACGATTACTACGGTCCCAACTGACACTTTAGAGATTATGTTTTGAGTGAATGATTTTTTTATTTGGAGACTTCTCATTATATAGTGATATACATGCTGAATTTCAGCCTATTACAATATCAATTATACACTAATTTAGCCTCAAATTGACTTACTTTAAATTACAACAATTGACTTTATATTAATTACCTTGATTTTAGCAATTTGTTAGACAATTGACTATACATTAATCACCTTGATTCTAGCAATCTGTGGAGCAATTAGATTGAGAGAATCAGACTAATTATCCTTTGACATCCCCTCAAATTGATGCTGGAAGATTCAGAAGCATCAATTTGTTGATCAAAAAATTATGACGCTGACGGGTCATGGACTTGGTGAAAATATCTGCAAGCTGAAGAGTTGTAGAAATGTATGGAAGAGTAATAACTTTGCGGTCAAAGACGTCACGATTAAAGTGACAATCAACTTCTATGTGTTTGGTGCGTTCATGGTAATGTATGGAAGAGTAATAACTTTGCGGTTAAAGACGTCACGGCTAAAGTGACAATCAACTTCTATGTGTTTGGTGCATTCATGGTAGACTGGGTTGGCAACTATTTGGATAGCACTCGTGTTGTCAGCATATAGTGGAGTAGGTTGGAGTGAGAGAAACCAAGTTCTGTAAGTAGACCACGTAACCAAATGATTTCAGAACATGCGTCAGCCATGACTCGATACTCTGCCTCAGTGGATGATTTAGACACGTAATCTTGCTTTTTGCATTCCCAAGAGATAAAGGGCATTACCAAGAAACATGCACCCTCCTGTTGTAGATTTTCTAGTATTTGGATAGCCCGCCCAGTCAGAATCACTGTATGCTTGGAGTTGATGAGAAGAAGCCGCGGGAAAGAATAAACCACGACTAGGTGTACCGAGGATATATCGAATTCTGCGACGAACAGCAGCTAAGTGGAGGTGTCGTGGTGATTGCATAAATTTACTCACAGTATGAACATCATAAGAGATGTCTGGATGAGTTAGTGTCAAATATATCAAACTATCTACTAATTTTCTGTAGAGCTTGGAATCCTCAAGAAGATCCCCTTCATCACGTCTGTATTTGACATTAATTTCTATTCGAGTATCGACTGGGGTAGAGTCTTTCAATCCTGTCAATTCAACTAAATCTTAAATGTATTTTTGCTGGTTCAGTAAAATGCCTTGGGGTTGATGATGCACTTCTAATCCCAAAAGATATGTAAGATTACCAAGATCTTTCATATGAAAAGTTGAAATTAGCAAACTTTGAACTTGAGAGATGACAGAGGGATCCGAACCAGTAATGATAATGTTATCTACGTAAATAAGTAGAACAACAATACCAGTACTGGTTTTGCGTTGAAAGAGAGAGGAATCGGAATCATATTGACTTTGTGTGAAGGAGAAACTTCTAGTATTTTAAATTATTAAATAAATGATTCGGCGTCGAACACACCTTTTGTCTTGGAATTCTAATTTGTTTTTCTCCATAGTTAATAGTAGCACAATACTAGTTTGTTTTTTAATAGTAGCATGTATGCATGCTTACTAGAGTTTCTGTCCTTGGATTAGAGCAAAGAAAGAAAAAAGCTTGTCAAGGCTAAGAAAGCCTAAACATAGATCTTTCATATTCTTTATGTAAAGATCTGGCTGGAGCAATGGCATTAGAAATTCTTTTTCACCATAATAATTACCTACCCTGTTTCGCTCATGGCTAATACCTGAATTACTGAAGTATTATTCCAAATTGCTTGCAGATATTTCCTGCATTTGAATCATTTCTTGTTATTATTTAATAGTGGAGTTTATACATTTAATTAAAATAGCACATTGAGATGTGTTCTTTGTTTGTTATTAATTTGATACCTGAGCATGACAAGACTAGTTACTCTGTCTGATTTATATTTACAGAGGTCTCCGTACTAGTCCTGTTGTGAGAAATGAAGATGGAGAGACTCCAAATATCATGTTTTATCCTCCTAGGACAGATGATCAGGTTGTTGACTCCATTTCAGAAGGTGATATATATGTGTAACTATAAGAAAACTTTAATTCCTTTGTAGATCTCATGCAATTCTTGTCACAACTTTTTGGTTTTTCACTTGTATTTCTAACATAGTGTTAGAAGTTGTTTAACCTAGAATTTTTGGATTTATATTCTCCCCGCTATTGAAGTTATGGTGTTTTTAAGTTGTTTTGAGTATGTTTC
This sequence comes from Cardiospermum halicacabum, assembly GCA_031304145.1. Classification (NCBI taxonomy): domain Eukaryota; kingdom Viridiplantae; phylum Streptophyta; class Magnoliopsida; order Sapindales; family Sapindaceae; genus Cardiospermum; species Cardiospermum halicacabum. The sequence goes on from CM062389.1 coordinate 11,248,696, forward strand.
CTGTTGTTGCTTAAACCATGTGGCAAGGTTTCAGTACTGGATGTCATTGGAAATAGAGTCCCACATTGAATATAAAGACTATATGAGCTTGTGGTAGTATGACTTAGTTATTTTACCAATAAGCAAGCCTACAAACTAATAACATGCTAAAATCAACAACGATGATTCGATGAAATATTATTGAACCGACACTAACTCATGGGTCCAAATGGATAAAGGTAAGAGGCACATTGTATATATATATTTAGTTTTTTACTTGATTTCTTATTCGACAGTGCAAGCTCGTTGACATTAGCTTTTTACTAACAATTCTTCTAAAGGTCCTGGTATCGAGAGTTTCCAGATTATTGGGGAGGCTACACCTGGAGAAAAACTTCTTGGATGTGGGTATCCTGTACGTGGGACCACTCTTTGTATGTTTCAGGTGCGCCTTTGACATTTGTGCTTGAACCTGGCTTTTATGTGACTGTCAACTTCTAATTTTATTTATTTATTTTTTGTGATTTGTCTATTAGTGGGTTCGCCATCTGCAGGATGGCACCAGGCAATATATTGAAGGTGAGTGTTGTGTACTAAATATTTGGCCCTATGCTTTGCCAAACATATTCTTCATTATTCTCTGTCTTAAATTTATGGTCCAGGAGCCACAAATCCAGAATATGTAGTCACAGCTGATGATGTTGATAAAATGATTGCTGTTGAGTGCATACCAATGGATGATCAAGGTCGTCAGGTATGTGTCATTTTTGCTTGTCATATACCGTGGAGAGTGAATAGAGTATCTGATGATGAAGCAATGGAAGGTTATTTCGAAATGAAACTAGATAAAAAATAGTTAAATTGGAGATAATTAAGTATAAAATCTAAATTTTATTGATTGAATATATGAATAAAGAATGGATCACAGATTGAAACTAAAAAGTTAAAATATCTGATAAACAATAGTAACTAATACTAAAAGATTTAGAAAACAAATAAAACAGTAACTAATACTAAAAGATTTAGAAAACAAATAAAACTAGGAAACAAGTAGAATAGAAATAGCAAATATGATCTATTAAAAACAGGAAATAAATTCTACTAGGAATGGGTGAATCCTAATTCTAAGTAGGAATTCTAATTGTTGGAGGAACTGTCTCTCATCCATCTTCTCCTCTTGAAAAAAGATGCTTCTAGGAAATATATAAAAAGATATCAGCAACACCAGATTCCACCAAGCTGAAAACATCTTCTAGTGTACACAAGGAATATGGTTGGTTTAAACTTTCTTGGACAATAGATATGCTTATAGGTATGATTATAGGGTTTTGGTTTTACCACCATCAATCTCGTGTTGTTATACCTTTTTTATTTTCTTCATTTCACCATTTGTCCTATGAAGGCACATATTGAAAATCCAACGATTTGATATCCAAGTGAAGGTTTTTTTTATTTATTTATTATTTTTTATTTATTTATTTTTTTTAAAATTTTTTATTTTTATTTATTTATTTATTTTTTTTACCATAGGAGTTGGTTGTGGATCTTGTAAATTTAACATATTTTTAGTTAATCTATCACTTTATAGTTGTAGGAAAACTTCCCAACTGTTGCTACGTAATCAGACAAGAGATTAAAGAGTTGAATCAAGTTACTGAGATTAGAGATGGCTAGGGTCTCGTCATTTTGGTTGGATACTACCTGTAGTGGGTTGGTCACGTATAAGTTGCAGAGGGTAAAAACTTTGGGCCCTAGCGACCCCCGACCGCCATAAACCACCAAGCTTTCAAAAGGTTACCAAGGCCTGCTGCCTCCAATGCCCGACCGGGCATTCCAAGGAGTCATATGGCCTGGCGGCCTTCATGCCTGACCGGACATTTCCAGGAGTCACATGTCCTGACAACCTTCATGCCCGACTGGACATTTTCAGGAGTCACATGGCCTGGCGGCCTTCATGCCCGACCGGACATTTTCAGGAGTCACATGTCCTGACAACCTTCATGCCCGACCGGGCATTTTCAGGAGTCACATGGCGTGGCGACCTTCATGCCCGACCGGGCATTACAAGAAGTCACATGGCCTGACAGCCTTCATGCCCGACCGGGCATTCCCAGGAGTCACATGTCCTTGTAACCTTCATGCCCGACCGGGCATTTTCAGGAGTCACATGGCCTGGCGGCCTTCATGCCCGACCGGACATTTTCAGGAGTCACATGTCCTGACAACCTTCATGCCCGACCGGGCATTTTCAGGAGTCACATGGCGTGGCGACCTTCATGCCTGACTGGGCATTTTCAGGAGTCACATGGCCTGGCGGCCTTCATGCCGGACCGGGCATTCCAAGAAGTCGCATGTCCTGGCAACCTTCATGATCGACCAGTCATTCCGAGAGGCCATATGGCTTGGCAGCCTCCTTGTCCGATCGGTCATCCCAGAGGTCACAAGGGCCTGACAGCCGCCATGACCAACCAGTTATCCCAGAAGTCACGTGGACCTTACAATCGCCATGACCGACCAGTCATCTTAGAAATCACTCGGACCTGGTAACGGTACTAATGGAAGGATATGAAGAGTCGAATCGTAAACAGAATCAGTTAAATTAGATGGAACGTTAAGTAGGGCAACAAAGGGGTAAATTGAAAAAAGACCACCTGAATGATCCCTATAAATAGAAAAGGTAGAAAACCTAGGCATGGAATCTCAACCACAACACTCTCTAGTCTTTAGGAAATCACTCTCTCCTCAATCTCTATTCAATCAATTTCCAAATAGAACCCACAACAAATTGGCGCCGTCTGTGGGGAGAGAGTGATTCCGGTGACCAGAGATAGTGTAGATTCCATTCAAATGGTTCAACCTGCGAGTTACCAAGCCTTAGGGCCTTACATACTATGGTTGAAGACCTCTTCAAAAATCTCTGGCGTTTTCAACGGGACAGCAGATGGCCACCCTCACGGCTGAGCTGGAAAAACATAGTTAGCAAATCTCTCACTTACTTGCTGAGAATAACACCCTGAAGAAAGGAAAGAGAGTCGTCATCGGAGAGCCGATGACCGGAAAGTGAGAAGGGCCTGAAGAAGGTGAACGGTCACCCTTGTATCGACGTGACATTGGTCTTGAACTTGAAGATGACTCATTGGAACACAATAATTCCACTTACCAGCCAAGCTGCAAATGACAGTCTGAAGACCGTACGAACGAGTGGACTGACGCTGGAGAAAAATCCTAATCAGCTAAAATCAGTGCTGAATATGGAAGAGCCGAGGAGTAAAAAAGAGGTCTGATGACTCACCAGCCGTTCGGCCGCCCTCGCGAGGTTCATGCCAAAATCCTTGGAAAAGTTCATCCCTTTCTTCTCAGCAGTTAAAAAGAGCATAACATTCAGATGAACGGCCGAATACCAAGCCAGAACGCCTTCCAACCTGGGGATTGGGTGCTCTGGAGGGTGTTCCAAAATACACCAGAACTCGGGTATGGAAAGTTAAGCGGTAACTGGGAAGACCCTTACCAAATCGACCGAGCTGTCAGAAAAGGGGCGTGCAGACTGATGGGCAAAGAAGGGAAGGAGATTGGCAAGCTGGAACATCTTCCACCTTAAGAAGTATCACTTTTAGCTAGTATGTTATTTCTTCTTGTAATATTTTCTTTTCATTTCTTACTTGTAACATGATGAAAGGGGCACACTTTTTCCCATTTGGAATTTTTTTTAATGAGGCCCATCAGTAATAAAAAAAGAGAGAAAGAGAGAGAGATAAAGAGAAAACTACCTAGACCCACGAACCGCACAGTCTCACAAGTCGGGGTAGCCAAGATGCCCCCGCAGCTGCTCACAAGTCGGGGATTATCAAACGTACCCGCACTCCAAGTCGGGGATTATCAAACGTGCCCGCACACCAAGTCGGGGATTATCAAACGTACCCGCAGAAATGACTGGCCAGTCTATAAAGGTCGGGGGTCGCAAAAATGCACCCACCACCTATACAAGTCGGGGATCCCCAAACGTACCCGCAAGAATCTGAACGGACCCTGTAAGACCATTCAGTCAATTACATGGAATCTCCCCAAGATGCTAATTCCCCACCAATACCACTAAATCCACCACTCCCTATAAATATATGGCAACCTTCGAGAAGCTGTCGCTCTTTAGAAAATAAGACGTCTGGCCGGTGTAACCGATCGGCTTGAAAAAAAAAATCCATGTATCATTGCACTATGCGTACCCAACCAATCCAAAGATTATAAAATACGGTACGATAGCCGATCGAACTAAACATGCCCGAACAGGGCCCATATATTTGATATTCATTTGGTGAAATTAACAAACTACCACCATTGTAAAAATCAAGTACTCAGTAAAAATATTACAACTAAGAGCTAATGTTTGGACAACATTAGAAAGCAAAAGTTCCAAAGATACACTATTAAAATAGAAGGTCAATAGCTAGTTCTGGCCGGTCTATGTGGGCCGAAATTACGGAAATCCGTCCACCACAAATACAAGTCGAGGTATCCAAGATGCCCCCGCAGTTGCTTACAAGTTGGGGATTATAAAACGTACCTGCTCTCCAAGTCGGGGATTATCTAATGTACCCGCAAAAAATGATTGTCCAGCCCATACCGGTCGGGAGAGTCAAGATGCCCCCGCGACTGCTTACAAGTCGGGGATTATCAAACGTACCCGCACTCCAAGTTGGAAAAACGTACCTACAAGAATAACCAGTCAAACCAAACCGACCGGTCTAAATCGCGAAGTTGACGCATCATTAAAAATGCCCGGTCAAACTTCGCCGACCGGGCCAAAATGTGATCTGTGCCCGTCATGGCAAAAATGTCCGGTAAAACTTGGCCGACCTGGCCAGAATGTGATGTGTGCCTGTCAGGGCGAAAATGCTTGGTCAAACTTAACCGACCAAGCCAAAATTTGATGCGTGCCCGTCAGGGCGAAAATGCCCGGTCAAACTTGGCCGACTGGGCCAAATGTGATGTGCGCCCGTCAGGACGAAAATGCCAGGTAAAACTTGACCGACTTGGCCAAAATGTGATGTGTGCCCGTCAGGGCGAAAATGCCCCGTCAAACTTGGCCGACCGGGGCAAAATGTGATGTGTGCCCGTCAGGGCGAAAATGCCCGAACAAATTTGGCCGACCAAACCAAAATGTGATGTGTGCCCGTCAGGGCGAAAATGCCCGGTCAAACTTGGCCGGTCGGGCCAAAATGTGATGTGCGCCCGTCAGGGCGAGAATGCCCGGTCAAACTTGACCGGCCAGGTCAAAATATAATATGTGCACATCAATGCAAAAATGTCTGGTCAAACTCAATCGACTGGGCGAAAATACAATATGTGCACCTCAAGGCGAAAAGGACCACACAAATCAAACTGATCTGAACGGAGTTCATTCATTCAAGAACATCGACCAACTAATGTTACAAAAAATGAGTAATTGATATAAGCAACGATGAAAACTAACGTTTGGTTAATATTAAAAAGTAAAAGTTACAAAATATATGGAAAATCGAGACAAAATATTAATAGATAATTCCATCCGAGCGGTCAAGAGAGAGGGACGGTCTTCTTTAGTTCCACAATTTCCTCTAAACCCTCGTCGGGAGATACCGCTCCATCTCTCACCCCCCTTAACAGCTTTAATCGGGTCTTGACACAACAACGACTAAACTCGCCCCTCAAACGTTCCACCTCACTCTTCAAGGAACCCATTGCCTCGGTCTTTTTATTCTCAGCCGCCAAGTCGGCCTAAACCAAAGTGAGATAAGGTGTAATAAATAAGTCGAGTCCATGAATCAGAATTCCAAAATCTAATTGGAACAAGAAAGGTTCATTAGCTCCTAACCATAAACGAATATATCTATTTGGACCAACCCGTTCAGACATTGCCCCGGTCAGATAAATCTCACCGCCGCAATGGGGGATTACTGTAGTGGGTTGGTCACGTATAAGTTGCAGAGGGTAAAAACTTTGGGCCCTAGCGACCCCCGACCGCCATAAACCACCAAGCTTTCAAAAGGTTACCAAGGCCTGCTGCCTCCAATGCCCGACCGGGCATTCCAAGGAGTCATATGGCCTGGCGGCCTTCATGCCCGACCGGACATTTCCAGGAGTCACATGTCCTGACAACCTTCATGCCCGACTGGACATTTTCAGGAGTCACATGGCCTGGCGGCCTTCATGCCCGACCGGACATTTTCAGGAGTCACATGTCCTGACAACCTTCATGCCCGACCGGGCATTTTCAGGAGTCACATGGCGTGGCGACCTTCATGCCCGACCGGGCATTACAAGAAGTCACATGGCCTGACAGCTTTCATGCCCGACCGGGCATTCCCAGGAGTCACATGTCCTTGTAACCTTCATGCCCGACCGGGCATTTTCAGGAGTCACATGGCCTGGCGGCCTTCATGCCCGACCGGACATTTTCAGGAGTCACATGTCCTGACAACCTTCATGCCCGACCGGACATTTTCAGGAGTCACATGGCGTGGCGACCTTCATGCCCGACTGGGCATTTTCAGGAGTCACATGGCCTGGCGGTCTTCATGCCGGACCGGGCATTCCAAGAAGTCGCATGTCCTGGCAACCTTCATGATCGACCAGTCATCCGAGAGGCCATATGGCTTGGCAGCCTCCTTGTCCGATCGGTCATCCCAGAGGTCACAAGGGCCTGACAGCCGCCATGACCAACCAGTTATCCCAGAAGTCACGTGGACCTTACAATCGCCATGACCGACCAGTCATCTTAGAAATCACTCGGACCTGGTAACGGTACTAATGGAAGGATATGAAGAGTCGAATCGTAAACAGAATCAGTTAAATTAGATGGAACGTTAAGTAGGGCAACAAAGGGGTAAATTGAAAAAAGACCACCTGAATGATCCCTATAAATAGAAAAGGTAGAAAACCTAGGCATGGAATCTCAACCACAACACTCTCTAGTCTTTAGGAAATCACTCTCTCCTCAATCTCTATTCAATCAATTTCCAAACAGAACCCACAACACTATCCCTTAACAGTGTTGATCTGTTTGAGTTTTTGGGTTTTGATATAGATCTTGAATCTGATTGGGTTGGTAGTTATTGTTGGTATTGATTTCCATGAAGAAATTTGTCATCCAGCTACCTGAGCTGATGTTCTTTCTATTTTTCGAAGGCCTTCTTCTAAGTTGTCAAACTAGCCAAAGCTGAATTCGATGGTGCTGAATTTTGCCTAGTTGTTGATGGATGTCGAACTTTTTGTCTAGTTGTTGATGGATGTCGATTAATTGTGCATTGATTTCTACAAACTTTTAATCGTGTTAGAAGTTATGGAACCTCAGACCATCATTAGCCATCAAACAAGGGCATATCTCGCTCTGATACCAATTAATGAAGTAGCGGAAGGTTGTTTCCAAATAAAACTCTATAAAAAATAAGAAGATAAATAAACTAGAGATCACCACCAAGACTTCATTAATAGAATATATGAATAAGAATTTATCACTCAAATGAAATTAATAACGCTTATAAATATTAGTAGCCAATCCTAAAATGATTTAAAAATTAAATAAAACTAGGAAAAAAGTACAATAGAAATATGAAATATAATCTAACAAGAAAGGAAATAAATTCTACTGAAGTAAAAGTTAGGCTCATGCTTGGCTCGTGGCTCGGCGAGTTTATTTTTATGCTCGGGCTCAACTTGTGGACCATTGATTAGGCTGGTGATGAAACAGCAGAAGATAGTTCGCAGCTGAGATGAAGATAGATAGCTCCAACTAAGGCAAAAAGATAGATAAACTAAAAATATAAAATGAACTTTATTGATGAATAGAATGAATTAGAATTGAAACTAATAGCTCTTTAAATAGACTCGAACACATTCTAATCCTATATAATTTAGATAACCAAATCAACTTGGACAAGAACTCATAACAAACTAGGAAAACCAATAGAAATAAAGTAAGAAATATAGTCTAAACTAAATTAAAAAATAAAACCTATAGCAAGTAGGAGTCATGTCCTATATCAGTTTGGCTCAACTCGACTCGAATAAGTTCGTTAAGGCTCAACCCATCTAAGGTTCATTAAGTTTATACCTTAAATGTTTTTGTAATTTCATATTATCTTATAATAATAATATTATTATAATTTTTATTATTACAACTAGGCTCGTTTAGACTTGTCGGGCTTGAGCTTGTTTAATCCGAACTCGAGCCGAGCTTTCGACGAGACAAGTTGGAACCGTTTGCGAGTCGGTTTGGCTAATTTCCACCTCTAGTGATAGGAATTGTCCTACATCTATATCTATTTAATTTTTTGGCATATTTCAAGGAGCGGATTGTTGTTCATTCATTTCCACCAAAATTTTACTATTCTTATTCTGATGTTTGAGTATCTTCTGACGCTAACAGGGGGAGTTAGTGCGGATGTATGCCAATGATCAGAACAAAATAACGTGTGGTAAGTGTACATTATTTGAAGTGATGCTTATTGGTCTTAAATATTGTTTAAGTTTAGGGGTTGTTAGAAAGTGAAAATGTTATTTTGTTTTAGCCTATCCATCAATATCAAAATGTTTTCTTGTTTTCTTCTTGTTTCATTCTGTTGTAAGCATTCATCATTTATGCTGAAAGTGAGTTCGTCTTTTAAGTCATTTGTCTTCTCATTGGTCGAATCATCATAGTTTACTTGTAATATTCTTCGTCAATCACGTGACAACTTGCAAATAGATAATATTTTGTAAATTACATTACAGAAGAGTTTGCAATGATATATGTATGTAAAGTTACTAGATGATGGCTAAATAGGATATGTAATTATTCAGTGTAAAGATAGCTCTATTCTATCAACCTCAATTTTAACAATAAGAATCTAATAGGTGTGATTCTAAAACCATACAAGTGGAGAATAAAACTCATATCCACCAAGCAAACTTGCTATCAATATTGGTTATTTTAGGACCATTTAAGGAGATGGGGCAGATATCATCTAGTCCATCGTTTGAGTTAACAAAGTAATGAGAATATTTATAGGTAGTATGCTTTTCTCGATAAAGAATGACTTTTTATCTTGATATGTTTGGCTTTTCCTGAATGGCTGGGTTGGAGGGGATTTTCCATGCAGACATAATTTTGTTACTTCAGTTATATCCATGAGTCTTTATTCTTGGCTTCTGAGTGTGCAACAAGCTGGGAGTGTTCTCTATTACTAGAGATGATCCCTCTATTTTGAGCTTGCTTAGTTTCATAACATCGGGGAGAGTGAACAGATTTAAAATCATTTCTATAATATGTTTCAATGGATATTCATCATTGCTGCCCATTCATAAGGATAACTGTTTTACCTAGATATGGTATAGGGGACTAACTTAATTACCTTAATGATAAGATCGATGCAATTAAATGCCAATGATGTTAAATATTCTTACTGACTACAACTCCCTTTAGTATGTTTCTTGATAATATTTATTTATAGCTTCATTTTGACATGTTTAATGTCATGAAATTCTTGGCCCTGAAACATGCTTTCAAAATAGCTGGTTTTACCACCTGTTTTCACAGGACAGTCTGTTAGAACTCCAAACTCAGATCTTGAAAATAATGTCATCTGGATCCATGAATCCTTGAGGTTGAGTTGTCAAATAAATATTAGTAGATATGGTGCACAGTAAATATAATTAGTTACATAGATATATGATTCCTTTCAAAATTTTTCTGTTATACAAAGAAACAGAAATTCTTTTACAAGTATCTATTGAACAAGAAATAAAGTCTAATTTGTGCTCCTAAGTTTGATTAGATTGAGCAGTAATCTCTTATTTTACTATAGACTATAAAGCCATGAAATAAATGTCAAGCAATAGTTAATAGGTTAATCTTCACTGACTGGAAAAGCAAGTGATGTACCTTCATTCTTTCATTTTATCTAATAGATGGAGCAAGATTGCACAACGTAACTTTCGATTCAAATTTGTTACTCTTATTATCAGTTAATTATTTAGTTTATGATCCACAAAGTCTAGTGTTCCCACTGTCTTGCAGACCCAGATATGCAGAGTGAGATTGATTCTTACGTAACCAAAGGTGATGCCTCATTTAACGTTCTATTGCTGGTAAGTTTGATTTATTATTACAATTTCATATTGACATGTCTTCATTTCCTTTTGTTATTTATATTAATGAAAAGGGGCTGTGCGTTATCTTTCATCTAATAGTAACTTGAAAAGGATAAGTTATGAGGAATTGTGGGGCATGGTAGATTAGGCTGAATTTATATTGGTGTGTAGCTATTTAAAATATTTAACAAATACCAAATTTATCTTCCTCGTGACGGTAAGAAGAGAAATAGAGCAACTGAATGAGATTTGAAGGTCATGATGTTATATTTTATGTAATATAACAGCTGCTCTCTGCACAATATTTTCCACTGGAAGAGGTAATACCATCAACAGTTAGTTTCTCCATTTCCAAATGATGAGATGCAGGCCTTTAGAAAAACCATATTCGTAAAAAGAAATATATGTTATTACTGAAGAGTATAAATCCATGTAATGTTTCAGTAGTACTTGCTAGATCGAAAACAATGTCAAGTATCAGTTGCCAAACATAAATTAATAAATAAAAATTAGATTCAAGCTTGCAAGAGTGTTGTACCATTTTAAGTATTTTTTTTAAGGCATTTCATTATGATTATTTTTTATTTCATGATAAGACAGTCACTATTATGAGATAAGTTTTGGGAGGAAAGTGAGTGAGGCTGAATTTGGAAAGAAGGGTCTAGAGCCAAAGGCTAGAGAGTGGGATTGTTTAGACATCAATAAAGTGTGACTTTTTTTTTTATCAGATATCTAGTTCTATCAGATGGACCTTATACTTATTAGCACTAATAAGCTAAGTAGCCATAGCCATTATCTTGTATTTGACTTCATTTCAATGCCAAAAACCACACTATGCCTATTTGACTTCATTTCAATGCCAAAAACCACACTATGCCTTACATGTCCAACATATTCGGTTGCTCTATAAGTGCGCTACTAATGAGAGTAATTCTGTGTCGGATTGAAAAGTTAGTGGTGCTATATTTTGAATTTAATGTTTTATTGCATAATGTTCTACTTGCTTGGGTAGTTCTAAATCCAAGGAATGTCTACTAGAAAGTTTTATGGCCCTAATATGTTATTGTTTTATTCATAAAACATGCTATGTTTCTATTATATATGAGGTGTCTTTCTTAATCTGTCAGACTAGTTGGTCGTAGTAACACTGCTTGTCCTCTTTTTGCGTCAGTTTCCCTACATCTTCTTCAAGACCTCACCCATATGCCATCAGTTACTATTTTCCTGTACATCATGTATATGGTTATGATAATAGTGATGACCTTTAGCCCATATTAAAATTATGTAGATTATAATTCATATCGAGTACACACTAGTGGCATTGCATAGCTTATTTATCTATCTATTTATTTATTTATCTATTATTAAACTTTTCTTAAAAGAAAAATTAGCTTCCCTAGTTTTGTTAATTTGCTTTTCTGTTTTTCTATTTTAAGATGGAAAAGTTGTGCACGAGAGGGTGCATTGTCATTAGGATAAGCATAAATGCTGATGATTTTCACAAACAAAAAATATATATTTTTTTAAAAATAAAATAGAAAAGGGACTGTGATCACAATTTATTTAGCTATTTATTTGTAGGTAATCTCAGGTACTATGAATAGTCAAATAATTCTTTAAAGATTCCTAGTAGGATACACTTTTTAGGTAGTCCAATAAGGATATACTAATTTACTTAATTAAAAAAAAAAAGGAGGAAGAAGAAGAAAGAGGAAAGGACAAAATTAAAAAGAAACTTGTAAAACCAAATTATGTTCTAATATAATTTTTTGCACTTCGTTCAACAGACAGATTCTTCTGATAATTGGGAAGCCACAACCCTAGTTTTGAAACGTTCAAGTTACCAGATTAAAATTAACAACACAGAAACTGTGATTGGAGAGGCTTTTTCGAAGGACTTAGCGGTATGATTTACATTTGATTCTCTTGATTATGAGTTTTTGGATGATCAAATCTTCATTATTTACTGTTATTATTTTTTCAATTTTAATGGGTTGCCAGAACTTAGACCTGGTCTTAGTACCATGTATATATTAAGGAAGCTGTGGAGTAGTGGGAAGTATTAGAGTATCATTTTACTAGAAGCTTCCAGTTTTATTTTGATGTTCTATGTCATTCTTGATCTTATTGTTTGTACAGATTAAAATACCTTCTGGGCTCTCAACACAGTTTGTTTTGACCTGCTCTGATGGTTCTTCACGTCCTTTCAGCACATATAATGTTAGGTAATATTTAAACTTGCCTTGAATGAAAATCGTGTCAGACTGCCTTGTGTAACTTTTTTTTATTAAGTTTTGGTTGCCATGAAGCACATAGTTGAACAAGCATTTTTAGTTTAAATATCTGCTTCCTCAGTTTTATATTCATTTTTATCATGTGCTTATAGGATTCATTTCCAGTTTACTACCTGAATTCTAAAGACTAAAGACTGTATTAGTGAATTTCTAAGTTGTGAAACTTCATTTTACTCATGTTGCAAAACGATTGTAGGAAGATCTTAATTTAATATATATATATATATAGGGTTATTTCCAAAAACACCCCATTTTTTCAAACGTTTTACTTTGAGCACCCGATTTTGAAAGTTTTGGAAAACCACCCCCAAAATCAAAACCACTAGTGGTTTTGGTATCTTTGTGAGCGGTTTTGGTGTTGTATGAGTGGTTTTGAAATTTTATATGTTTATTTTGGAGATTCGGAAATTTGCTAAAATCAAAATTACTCATACAATACCAAAACCGCTCACAAAAAATACCAAAACCAATAGTGGTTTTGATTTTGGGGGTTATTTTTCAAAACTTTTCAAAACCGGGTGCTCAAAGTAAAACGTTTGAAAAAATGGGGTGTTTTTGGAAATAACCCTATATATATATATATATATATATTTTATTACTATTAATTGTTTCTAAACTGATGGATTAATAACTTTGTTGGCAGGATGCGGGATACTCTCGTTCTGACCATGAGAATGTTCCAGAGCAAGGTATGATTGCAGCCTAATAATAAAATCTATGTCAAAATTATGCATGTGATATATTGAAGAACAATACATATATAGTAATCCAAGTTATGCATTAAAGTTAGTAGAAAACTAGAGGCACACTACAGAACAATTCGGGGTGATTCGTTAGGGTTAGAAACTACAATTCTTTCAAGTTTCAGGTCGAACATGAGGTAGGGTTAAGATTAGGGTTGATCCAGTTTCATCCCCATGGCAACCTAAATTCAGCTTTCACGGTTGCCCTAGTTAACCACTAGATTTGCCTACAAATTTTTGTCGAGCCACTTGTGAAATTAATATCATCCAAAACTAGTCTTGTATTGTCTGTCGTAAGCAGGAGATTGTTTCTAAGGAACCTCCGATACATATTACAGCTAGTTCCTTGTCCTTTAATTTCCAAACAAATTACTCCAAAAGTTCGGCTATATTTGTAAGAGGTTTTTTTTTTTTTTTTTTTTTTTTTTTTAATTATATATATATATATATATATATTATTTTAAAATGTGACTAGGAAAAAAATTTCAGTTTTCAAATTATAAAACCAAATAGAAAAATATGGATGGTATGGGCCATCTATTTTTATATAAATATTTATAAATTATAAATTTTCGCAAACCCATATACAAATTATTGTCTCAGTTAATTCTCTATAATTGTCATTTTATCTCAATTAGTCCTTCCGTGATAATATGATATCTGACTTGGTCGTTTGATGTGTGAATGATATGAATGATATGTAGCCGTCCATATTACACATCAAATGACTATACTAGGCACCAGTACGAAAGGATTAACTGAAACAAAATTATAATTATAAGAGATTAAATTATAAGTACGGGGACATATTATTTAACCCAAAATTGAAATATATTAATTCAGACTTAAAATTAAAAACACATTTTACTTGGATTTTTAATTAGGGTTTAAGATAATTAAAATTTACAATTGGACTAATAAATTAAAATAAAAATAATTTTATTTTTATTACAATGAACATAATTATTATTTGACTAAAAAAAAATATTTTTTTGAAAATTTTAATTAATATTAAAATTATTAAAATATATTTGATAAAAAAAATAAAATAAAAATATTTTCATCTAGGATTCTTATTAAAATTAAGATGATTAAAATGTATATATTTTAAAAAATCAAAATAAGTAAAATGTTTTATTTGATTAATATATTAAAATAAAAAAATAAAAATAAAATAGTGAATAGAAATGAATTTTGAATGATTTTCTCTTATTAAAAGAAAAGAAAATTAAAAAAAAAAAGTAGTCCAACGAATTCTTAACGAATTCTTAACCAATAATTGATTTGAACTTTTAGTTTTAAGGCTCGTAGCTCGACTCGTTTAAGCTCGGTCTCGGTTCGCCAGAAACTTATTTGAATCTGAGCTCGAACCGAGCTTTAGACGAGTCGAATTCGAACTGTTCGCGAGCCAAGTCGGCTCATTTCCACTCGTAGTTGATCTTTAAAAAACTAACTTACTAACTTGTTGCCCGAATTGGCCAACCATTTTTGTAACTATCAATATAAAGATAGTGTAGAGTAATTTGTTCTATTTACACTCCTAGCCATAGGTGTAGGATACATTCTATTCTGGAATAAAATTTACATGAACCACCTATTTATTTTACAGGTATCTGAAATCATTATCAAAATTTATTGTGAGATATTGTTTAAGTCCCTCCTTGTGAAGATATTGTCCAACAAAGACTAATAAGTAGTCACTTTTGGTTTTCCAATGTTTGACGAACATACCCCACCAAAGCTACATAACCTTTGTGAACATTCAACACGATGCTACAGTCTATTGCATTTCCCTATTTTGTTGTTGAAAATTGTTATCTGAATAGTCTGTGTTTCTTGATCAGGCATTGGATGACAAGAGAAAGGGTAGAGCGTAAATCCTTCATTCAAGCGTACAGAATTTTACTACCTCCATTCATTCATCAATCAAGATCAATAAATAATATAATAGGATGAAGTTCATATAATATTGGTATTTCATTTTGAGAAAATATTTCCCATAGTTGTTCTGTGATACATTATAGGTCTTGGCTCTCAATTTTTTTAGGTCGAGAGTACGTGATATGAGTAAATTTTGTGTATGAACATTGTTATTTAAATTTAGATACTTCTAATAATTTATCATGTTTTACCTTTTTTTAAGGTTTGTATTCTATGTATGAACATGGATCAAAGTAACGTCTTTAGTTTTAATAGCTGTAAAAACGTATGAATGGTCTAAACTATACTAGTATCATTTGACAATACTAACTTTCCCAAGTTAACTTTTATGTTTTTTCGATGTCATGGTTACAAAATTGAATTATCGTACTTTGTTCCACCTTTAAACATATGGCCCATCAAAAAGAGTGGTTTTTTTTGCTTAAATTCCGAGGTGGACCTGTAGGTAGAGTTTGTTTGTGAGAATGGCTACCGATATAAGTCTTTGTATGGAAAGAAATTTGAGCTACGAAATCAACGACTGGGGTATCCATCCGATAGAGTTCTCAAGTTAGTTCTTACAATTCAAATAGTGCTGGTGAAAAGAAATTGAATAAAGCATGTGTGGTTTGTCCTCAAGCTAAACAAACTCGTGACAGTTTTCCAGTTAGTGATAGTAAAGCTAGTCGTATATTTGAACTTATACATTGCGATATGTGGGGGCCTAATAAAATACTCTTGTCTAGTGGAGCACATTATTTTTTGACATCGGTGGATGATTTTTCTATAGCAGTTTGGGTTTACTTATTGCATTCTAAAACTGAGGTATATAAAGTGTTTTGTTCTTTTTTTTCCATGATTGAACGACAATTTGAAACCAAAGTCAAAATTGTGCGTAGTGACAATGGAACTGAATTTAAATGCATGCTGAATTATTTTGATGATAATGGCATAATCTTTCAATCTTCGTGTGTTGGGACACCTCAACAAAATGGAAGGGTTGAGCGTAAACATCAACATATACTTAATGTGGGTCGTGCATTAACGTTTCAAGAAAATCTACCGATTATTTTTTAAGGTGAATGTATTCTCAGTGCTGTGCATTTGATAAATCGTACTCCCTTTGGCTTATTACAAAATAAAATACCATTTGAAGTTCTTTTTGGTAAAGTACCTGATTTTGAACATCTTCGAATATTTGGTTGTCTTTGCTTTGCATACAATAAAAAATCCAAAGGTAATAAGTTTGCCCTTAGAAGTCGAAAGTGTGTATTTATTAGCTATCCTAATGGCAAAAAGGGGTGGAAATTGTATGATTTACAAATAGGTGAAACATTTGTGTCCCGCAATGTGAAGTTTTATGAGAATGAATTTCCCTTTAAAGATAGACAGAGCATTATTGACAATGACAATCTTCCCGACTCTTCTGATAGTCGGGGTAGATGCGACTTTCTTAGATGATTTGGAGTCTGTTGTGAATGAAAAAACTGTTGGGGAAATTGTTGGTACCACACAACAGGGTAATGAAGAACTTACTTTAGTAATGCCTATTGATTCTTTGGCAGATTCGGCACCGTCCACTAACTTGAAGCCACCTGATAGTGGTGAGCAATTGGCCAACGAAGTATCTACAGAGTTAGGTCGTGGTTTGCGTGAGAAACAACCTTCATGTTTGCTCAGAGATTATGTCACACATACAGTTTGAAAAATGAGTCCCTCTCAAAATTCATCGACCCCTACTTGTTCCTCAGGTACTCCTTATTCTATAGCACATTTTGTGAATTGCAATAAATTCTCTATACGACACTGTTGTTTTCTTGCAGCCATAACTGCAGGACTTGAACCTCGTAATTTTAGTAAGGCCATGAAGGATATTAGTTGAAGGGAGGCGATGCAACAGGAAATACGAGCCCTGAAGGATAATGAGACTTGGGTCATTGAGACATTACCCCTAAAAAGAATGCACTAGGATGCAAATGGGTATATAAAATCAAATATCGTTCGGATGGTACAATCGAATGTTTTAAAGCGTGTCTTGTTTTTTTGGAAACCACCAAGTTAAAGGGATTGATTATAACGAGACTTTTGCTTCAGTTGCGAAGATGGTTACAGTTCGTGCATTTTTAGTGTGGCCGCTGCCAAAAATTGGGAATTACATTAGATGGATGTACATAATGCTTTCCCTCATGGTGACTTGGTTGAGGAAGTTTATATGCGGTTGCCTCCTGGTTTTATAGTTCAGACACCCGGAACATTATGTCGACTAAAGAAGTCTTTGTACGGTCTAAAACAAGCTCCGAGATATTGGTTTGCTAAATTAGCTGCTTCTTTGAAAAAATATGGTTTTTTTTCAGTCATACTCTTATTATTCCCTCTTCACTCTCAGACAAAGAAGTCTTTGTATGATGATCTTATCATACTAGGTAATGATTCATCTGCTATTGTCTCCTTTAAGAGGTATTTGGGGGAATGCTTTCACATGAAGGATTTGAGTGTTTTAAAATACTTCCTTGGAGTTGAAGTTGCTCGCAGTCCAGAGGATATTTTTTTTGTCAACTAAAATACACTCCTGACATTATTGCTGAGACAGGTCTTTTGGGGGCTAAACCTGCGGATTTTTCTATTGAGCGAAATCATACTCTGGCTCTTGATTAGGGTGCATTGCTTAGTGACCCGGGAAAATATAGACGTCTTGTTAGTTGCCTTATTTATTTGTCACTAACTCGATCTGATTTAAGCCTATACAGTCCATATCTTGTCTCAATTTATGCAAAAACCTCGCCAAGAGCATTGGGATGCAACAATTCGTGCGGTGCGATATTTAAAAGGGTGTCCGGGTCAAGGAATTCTTCTGCACTCAAATTGTGATTTATCCTCGACTGGGTGTTGTGACTTAGATTGGGCTAGTTGTCCGATAACTCGACGATCTCTCACAGGCTGACTTGTATTTCTTGGATGTTCACTTATTTCTTGGAAAACCAAGAAGCAACATACTGTATCTCGTTCATCAGCAGAGGTCGAATATCGCTCCATGGCTGCAATCATATCTGAGTTGAAATGGCTTAAAGTATTACTTTTGAGTTTAGGGGTGAATCATCCTCGAGCTATGACTTAATTCTGTGATAGTATGTTTGCTTTACATATTGCTCAGAATCCCGTGTTTCATGATCGCACCAAACATATTGAAGTAGACTGTCACTATATTCGAGATGCTATAAAGGAAGGTCTCATTACTACCTCACATGTATCTACGAATGGACAACTTGCTGACATTTTCACCAAAGCATTAGGTAAGCGCAAATTTATGCAATTACTTGGCAAGTTAGGCATTTGTAACCTGCATGCTCCAACTTGAGGGGGGATATTACAACATATATTCTTAAAATATTCTTTGCTCTTAAATGTAATTGATTGTAATTTCGTAATTCGTGGCATAAATTAAGAAATATTATATTTATGCCATTAATTGCATTTAATTCCTATATTGTAAATCGTGTATATATGTTTGAGATTTGTGACATATATTACAAATCTTGTCATATATATATATTAAATTTTTTTTTTAATATAGTCACATCTCATTCGTCTGGCTTTGCTGTTATTAAGAACTCACTTGACTATTATAAATTCATAATATATTTTATTTTTTATTTAAAATGTTCTACATAAAATATAAATAATTTAAGATATTTTAAAATTAAATTTATTCAAATGTGATAGAAAAGTCTATAAGGGTAACTTGTTTGGAAGATTCTAATATCTTACTAACAATATAACGTTTGAGCTGACAAAGATTTCAGTCTAAACTATCAGTAAAAGGGTAATCAATTACTTTACTTTGAAGGAAATTCAAAAGCTTGTAGATTGAATCTTAAATATCAGCCCAAGTAACAAGTGGTTGAGGTTCAGTTTTCCTGTTCATCTACTCTAGTGGCATGGGCAATAATCTCTTCATTAGTGAAACTCGAAATAACCAAAAGCATTGCATCAAATTCTATCTTATTCATTATCTTTACTTATGCAACATTTTCCTTCATTAATTTTAGTTATTGAATATTAAAAATTCCTTTAATTGTTGAATTTAATGTTAGAATTGTGACGAGAATTTTGGATATTCTCATGTATCCATAGTTGGTTTGGTAGTTTGGAAAAGGCTCGAAGGATATTTTGGAAGCGTTATATTTGATAAGGAAAATGATCATTGAGAATTCTAAATAGGAAAATGTTTTCTTAATAGTTTAGGATTATTTTGTGACATAGTAAAAATCTAGTGCTATAAATATGACGCTTGTATCTATTATTAGATATCCTGAGAGAACAATGTAGATTGGATTGGTTAGGTTTTGGAGGTGCCAGATAGAGCCTAAGAACCATGGAGACCATGGAGTCTTAAGTTATTGGATTGAGTCCTATTACGCTGTGAGAGTCATATGGAGAGAGCTTGTGTGTGAGACTATGATGAATGTAATTGGGTTGATGAGTGAGAGACTGGTATTCGAATTGTAATTGTTGCTTTATTGTTACATAGTGAATTAATCTCTCATCATCCTGACAGCCATAATTTTTTCTCATTTTGGGTTTTCATAAAAACCTTATGCCTTATTTTCTATCTCTATTTTCCCGTCTTGTGTATGTTTGTTTTACAGGTTATCAATACTCGTCTCAACTTCAATAGGTCACCGATTTTTTCAACAATTGGTTTTACAGTTAGCCAAGTTTTTCTAATATTTAATTATAATAGTTATTTAAACTTTCAATTTTATATTATTTAAAAAAAAAATGTATTTGAGTAAGTCATTATAAAAGATAAGTTTTATACACAGTATTCTATTCAAATTACGGTAGTTGTTGTTACAGACAATTTGCAAATGTACAGGATTAGAATAACATATAAAAATGATTCTAAAAAAAATACAGTTGTTAGAGCATCTCCAATAGACCGTGGACGTGAGCTGATTTGGAAGTGGGAAATAAAGGATATAAATGGTGACAGAATAATTAAAAATAGACATTGTGTCACATCCGTAATTTGGGGCTATTCGTCTGCTTATTTTGAAATTTTATTTAATTTTTGGTCTATTTATCGTTCAAGGGTAAAATGGGCATTTTGTAAAATGTTGACTTTTTCGGTTTGACCAAATGATTTGACTAAGTTGACTTTTGGGTTGGTTTTGAAAACAACTTGATATTTAAGTTATATTTGTAATTATTTTACAAATGGGGTTAATTTTAATTAATTTGAAAACACATGGGTTGATAGAGATATTTACCACCTATATAAATATGAAAAGAAGAGTTTTTGATTCATTTGACACACAAACCTAAGAACTTGATTTTTACGTATTCATCTTTTCTCTCAAATCAAGAACACACTCTCACGGATTTCTAAGCTACAACTTTCAAATGTTTCACTTGGGTTTTGTGCGGAATTGATTTCTTCACATTCTAGGTATTGATTCCTTTTTTTTAAAAATTGATTCTATTAGATTTGGGGATTTTATCTATACTTAGGGTTTGATGATTTTGGAGTTAATTCCAACGAATTGATTTGGGGGTTTTGCTTTATATGGTTTGGGTTTTGAAACCCTCGGTTTAATTACACTATTTTGGTTTAAGTTGAATCTCAATCGATTTTATTTGCTCTTTAGATATAAACCCTAATAATCGTGAATTGTGACTTATAATTTATTCTTGATTTGGTGTAGACCAAGTTGAGGATCGTCGACCGGAGTAGACTCGATTGATTAGGATTAGCGAATAAGGTTAGTAGTCGTGTTTACGCCCTCACTATTGATTGCCATTGTCTGTTTAATTGTTTGCGAATTGGTTAAATTAATATAAGCTGAAATCTGTGATTGATTAGCTTAAATCTGTTGCATTGAATATAAAGTGCTTGGGTATATTGCTGCCATTTTATCTGTACATATTGGACATGTGATTTGGTGTCCTTATCTGTTTGATATCTGTCAATAATCTGAATTCTATAATTTGCTAAAGTCCTGTCCTAAGGTTAATACGGTAAGACTAGCATGCTGTTAGGGAAAACTAGATGTATATATCGATGCGCGAAAGCGTATATGGCCTTGATTGCCAACCACTTTCTGGATGCGACGGCATCACTTCTGGGATCTTTGATCCACCTCTGAGGGTTTAACCCTATCTGTCTGTTTCTGTTCCCGATTTTGTTATTAGACTAAGGACAGGCCTGGTAAGTTAAACACCTAAAGAATTGGGTAATCAAAAACTCTGTGATTATAATATGTTTCTACTTCTGGTTATGCGTTGGACATGTTTTGGTTTGATTCTTGCTGATTCTAGATGTTTTCTTTTGGGTTCTAACTTTGGGTAGTGTTAATTGTGACTACTAACTGGCTATAAGTGTTAGGAATAGACCCAATTGGATAGCTAGACTTTGTTTGGCGATCGACATAATTGGAATTAGGCTAAATATGTGCCCAGTGTCCGTAACCGGATTGTTTACCAGACTAGTTACCGGATTGTCACTTAAAACTGGAAAACTTGACGTAGGATGGTCTCTGGCTGAACTCCTTACCGAGCTGGTTACCGAAATATAATTCGGTCAACCTTGAGATCATTAGATTCACTCTCTGGACGAACTACTTACCGAACTAACTACCGAATTGTAGTTCGGTATGAGCCTTAGAAGACTGTTCAACCTCTCTGACCGAGCTCTTCACCGAGCTAAGTACCGAATTACAATTCGGCATGTCTGAGAGACTTGAAAATCTCTGACTGAGCTTCATACCAGATTAAGAACTGAAGTGTCACTTAAACTTTCCTTGGATTTGTATAACTGCTCTCTGACCGAATAGCTTACCGGAATGTCTATCGAATTACAATTCAGTAAGTCTGGTAATGCTCTCTGACCGAATAGCCTATCGGACTGTATACCTTACTCCTAATTCGGTATCGGTCTTCCTTCTGAAAATAAATTGACAATTGTAAAGCCTTTCTCAGATGGTAAATGCAATAATATGTAATCACTTATCCTAGATCACTTAAAGAGGTTTGTATTTGGGATAACTTGTTTTGATAATCAACTTGTTTGCTTCTGTTTGTACCCCTTTTGGTTGTTAACTAACCTGCATTTGTGTGTGGCATACTATTCTATTTAATAAGACGCATCTGTATGTGTTTGTTGGGCATTGGCTTACTAACCAGACATCGATAGTCTGACCCTTCGTTGTTTTCCTTTTTGTTTTGTATAATCTGAACCCTTTTGGGAATGGAAATTATTGAGTTCAGACAGTCAGGTGGGATAGCAGGATATCACTAGCATCGAGCATCACATGGCATCCTCTTCAGACTTGGATTGCATTTCTGTTTCATTGTTGCTAGACTTATCTTTTATTTGAACCCGCTGCACTATGTTTTGGATTGGTTTTCAGATTAAGTACTTTTGAGATATTTTTTTATGTGATTTTTCTTTCACTTGGAACTTGTAGTCGAACTACTATTTGGTCTTGGATTTGTGTCGAACTATTTGAATTTGGATTTGTAAGAATTGCCTTTCAGATTTGAGTATGATATGTATATATATGTTTATTTGTTATTTGTATGTTTGTATCTACCTCCGCATGTGACATCCGGTCTCCGCGTTCCCTTTCCATCGTGGCGGGGTTCGGGTGTTACATTTGTTTGTATCAGAGCACCGGTTCTCGGTTGCTTCTTGTTGTGCTTTAGAATAAGTGTGTTTGTGCATTATTTTCAAACTCATGATATTGCATTCAGGGAATTGAGTCTTAGTGAGTATATCCTTGCTAACACCTGCTCTTGAACTTTTTCCAGACCCGTTCTCCTTTGATTTGTTGATTTTCATATTATGGCTGGTAGATGCCGTAATATCCCCATTGGACAAGACAGTAACTCTGGTGAGAATCGTAATCCCGATAATGTCGCTGCTCAAACTCAGGCATTTCAGGATATTGCAGCTATCCTCTGTGGGTTGCAAGAGGGAGGAGTTAGGCATGAGAGGTCGGCTATTGAACGCCTTCCTAAGAAGAAGATTGAGTTGTTTAAGGGGACCAGTGATGAGGGTCCTGAAGTGGCAGATAAATGGTTAAGTGATATGTCTCATGTCTGTGATGAGATTAGGTGCGATGATGCTGAGAAGCTTGAATGCTTGGTTTCCCTTCTTCGTAGTGAAGCAGTATGTTGGTGGGAAGGAGTTGTTCAGACTTTGGACCCTGAATTTGTGGTCAATTTGGAGTTCTTTCGCGAGTAGTTCAAGAAGAACTATATTGGGCATGCTTGGGCTGAACAGAAGAGAGTTGAGTTCCTTTATCTGAAGTAGAGGGATACATCAGTTCAGGACTACAAGAATGAGTTTGTGAAGCTTTGCAGGTATGCACCTGAGATGGTTCCTACTCCAGTTGACCGTTGTATGAAGTTTAGATATGAGCTGAATTTTGAGATTCAGAAGTTATTGGCTACTTTGAGGACTGATGATATCCATGAGATGGTTGAAGCTGCTGTTGATATTGAAATGTTGGTCAAGAAAGACCGGAAGCGTGAAAGGGACACCAAGAGTGCACCTGCTTTGGGTGGCCAGCGTCACAAGAAAGGAAAGACTCAAGTGCAGAACAATGGAGGTGGTTCAGTTAATCAACCTCGGCCTAACAGGGGTACTGGAGGAGGCTCTTAGCCGAATCCATCTGTTGCTAGTGCTTCTACTCAAGGCAATAGAGGTGTGAGTTATCCGGTGTGCACTACTTGCAACCGTCGCCATCTGGGCGAGTGTTTTAGGAAGACTGGTGGTTGCTTCAGGTGTGGTTCTACAGAGCATCTGGTTAGAGATTGTCCTCAGCAAGTTGCTAGTTCTGGTAGAATGCCTGCTTCTGGGGATGCTAGCTTAGTTCAAAGGAATGATAGGCCTGCTGCATCTCAGCCGAATGCTAGTAGGGGTGGGGCACAGTTTGGAGTTGCTCCTAGGACGGATTCGAGGACTCCTGCTCGTTCCTATGCTCTGAGAGGTCGTGAGAAGGCTGATACTCCTGATGTGGTGACAGGTACCTTCTCTATCCTTGACACTCTTATTTATTCTTTGTTGGATCCGGGTTCTACGTTATCGTATGCCTGTAGTAGTGTCTTAGAGGATGAGGGTTGGGAATCTGGTTTGACTGATAAGGATCTGTATGTCACTAATCCGTTGGGTAATTGTGTTGTGGTTAACCGTGTGTACCGTGATGTGCCAATTGTGATTGGTGGTATTACTTTTCTAGGTGATTTGCTGATGTTGAAAAGTAAGGAGTTTGATGTCATTCTGGGTATGAATTGGTTGTTTAGACATGAAGCAGTTATGGATTGTAGGGCGAAGAGGATGACTCTTCAATCCCCGTAAGGTTGGGTTACGTTTGTAGGTGATCGTAGGAATCCTTTAGATAGGGTTGTTTCGGCTGCTTTGTGCGATAAGATGCTTCGAAGTGGATGTGAAGCATTCTTGGCTCATGTGGTGGAAGTGGATAAGCCACGTTCTGATGGAAAGTTCATTCCAATTGTTAATGAATTTTTGGATGTCTTTCCTGATGAAATTCCAGGTTTGCCGCCACAGAGAGAAATGGAGTTCACAGTTGAGCTTATTCCGGGCGCTGCACCAGTTTCTATAGCACCTTATCGAATGGCTCCGGCAGAATTGAAAGAACTAAAAGTGCAGCTGTAGGAACTGTTAGATAAAGGTTATATTCGACCGAGTACTTCGCCTTGGGGTGCTCCCATTCTGTTTGTGAGGAAGAAAGACGGAACTTTCTGGTTGTGTATTGATTATCGGCAGTTGAATAAGCTTACTATGAAGAACAAGTACCCTCTTCCTCGGATAGATGATTTGTTTGATCAATTGAGGGGGCTGGTGTGTTCTCTAAGATTGATTTGAGATTTGGTTATCATCAATTGAGGATCCGGGAGTCGGATATTCCTAAGTCAGCATTTCGGACCAGGTATGGCCATTATGAATTTATGGTAATGCTATTTGGTTTGACTAATGCTCCTGCTGTCTTTATGGATTTGATGAACAGGGTGTTTAAGCAGTTTTTGGACCAGTTTATTGTGGTGTTCATTGATGATATTCTGGTGTATTCGAAGGACAAGGAAGAGCATGCTAAGCATTTGAGAATAGTTTTGCAGATTCTTCGTGAGAAGCAACTTTATGCAAAACTGTCCAAATGTGAGTTCTGGATGGAAGAAGTAGCTTTCCTCGGTCATGTGATATCAAAAGATGGCATTAAGGTGGATCCGAAAAAGATTGAGGCTGTAATGGCTTTGTGAAAGGATTCTCCTCTATTGCAGGTCCTTTAACAAAGCTTCTGCATAAGGGAGCTAAGTTCGAATGGACTAGCAAATGTTAGGAACGTTTTGATACGTTGAAGAAGTTGCTTACTGAAGCTCCAGTTTTGGTTCAGCCGGTTGAAGGGTTGGACTATATTGTGTACAGTGATGATTCGCTGAACGGTCTTGGTTGTGTGCTTATGCAAGGCCGGATATGATTGCTTATGCATCAAGGCAATTGTGGACTCATGAGCGTAATTACCCTACTCATGATCTGGAGTTGGCTGCCATTGTCTTTGCATTAAAAATCTAGAGGCACTATTTGTACGGAGCGAAGTGTTTTGTGTATACGAATCACAAGAGTTTGCAGTATCTATCTGTTCAGAGGGATTTGAATTTGAGACAGCGTAGATGGGTTGAGTTTTTGAAGGATTATGATATGGAGATCAATTATCATCCCGGTAAAGCTAATGTGGTAGCGGATGCTTCTAGCCGCAAATCTATGCATGCTTTGTATGCCATGATGGCTAGATTGAGTCTGAAGGATGATGCTCTGTAGCTGAACTGGTAGTGAAAATAGATTTGACTGCTAGGATTCTGGAAGCACAAAAGTCTGATGAGTTAGCCTTGGAGTGGGCTAAGAAATCTGGTCTGGGTAAGAGAACTGAAGCGTCTCAGAGAGATGATGGTAATTGGTATTTCGATGATCGGATTTATGTGCCATTATCCGATAATCTGAGAAGTGAGATATTGACAGAAGCGCATAGGCAAGTGTATTCTATGCATCCTGTGCTACCAAGATGTATCACGATCTGAAGGTGATGTATTGGTGGCCGGGTATGAAGAGAGACATTGTTGATTTTGTTGGGAAGTGTTTGGTCTGTCAGCAGGTTAAGGCAGAACATCAACTTTTATCTGGTTTGCTTCAGCTGATATCAGTTCTGGAATGGAAGTGGGATCGAGTCACTATGGACTTTGTTGTTAGGTTGCCATTGACTCGTGAGAAGTTTGATGCTATTTGGGTGATTATGGATCGTCTTACCAAGTCTGCTCATTTTCTGCCAATCCGGGTTGATTTTTCTCTGGAGAGATTGGCAGAAATGTATTTGAAGGAAATTGTGAGGTTACATGGGGTTCCTTTGTCTATCATTTTTGACAGGGACCCTAGGTTTACCTCTCGATTCTGGAAGAAATTTCAGGAGGCTTTGGGGACGAAGTTGAATTTTAGTACCGCCTTTCATCCACAAACTGATGGGCAGTCCGAAAGGACAATTCAGACCTTAGAGGACATGCTTCGATGTTGTGTGATTGAATTTGGTGGTTCTTGAATTAAGTATTTACCTTTGGTTGAGTTTGCTTATAACAACAGTTTTCAGGCGAGTATCTGTATAGCTCCTTATGAGGCTTTGTATGGACGGAAGTGTCGTATTCCATTGTGTTGGACTGAGTTGAGTGCGTCTCAAATAGTGGGACCGGATTTACTTTTGGAAGCTGAGGAGAAAGTTAAAGTGATTAAGGAGAAGCTTAAGGAAGCATCAGATAGGTAGAAGTCCTATGCGGACCTTAAGAGGAAGGATATTGAATATCAAGTTGGCGATACGGTGTTTCTGAAAGTATCTCCTTGGAAGAAAGTTCTTCGATTCGGTCGGAAAGGTAAGTTGGCACCACGATTCATTGGACCTTACGAGATCCTGGAAAGGATTGGTCTAGTTGCTTATCGACTTGCTTTGCCACCTGAGTTGGAGAAGATCCATAATGTTTTTCATGTATCGATGTTAAGAAGGTAACATTCTGATCTTTCTCATGTCCTCACACGTGAGACAATTGAGATTCGACCGGATTTGAGTTATGAGGAAGAACCGGTTCAGATTCTGGCTAGGGAAGTGAAAGTTTTGAGGGACAAGACTGTACCCCTAGTCAAGGTCCTCTGGCGTAACCACGCAATTGAGGAAGCATCGTGAGAACCAGAAGAGACTATGCGACATCAGTATCCGTATCTGTTTAGTTCAGATAATTTCGGGGACGAATTTTCTTAAGTAGGGTAGAGCTATCATGTCCGTAATTTGGGGCTATTTGTCTGCTTATTTTGAAATTTTATTTAATTTTTGGTCTATTTATCGTTCAAGGGTAAAATGGGCATTTTGTAAAATGTTGACTTTTTCGGTTTGACCAAATGATTTGACTAAGTTGACTTTTGGGTTGGTTTTGAAAACAACTTGATATTTGAGTTATATTTGTAATTATTTTACAAATGGGGTTATTTTTAATTAATTTGAAAACACATGGGTTGGTAGAGATATTTACCACCCATATAAATATGAAAAGAAGGGTTTTTGATTCATTTGACACACAAACCTAAGAACTTGATTTTTACATATTCATCTTTTCTCTCAAATCAAGAACACACTCTCACGGATTTCTAAGCTACAACTTTCAAAGGTTTCACTTGGGCTTTATGCGGAATTGATTTCTTCACATTCTAGGTATTGATTCCTTTTTTTTTTTTTTTTTTTTAAATTGATTCTATTAGATTTGGGGATTTTATCTATACTTAGGGTTTGATGATTTTGGAGTTGATTCCAACGAATTGATTTGGGGGTTTTGCTTTATATGGTTTGGGTTTTGAAACCCTCGGTTTAATTTCACTATTTTCGTTTTAGTTGAATCTCAATCGATTTTATTTGCTCTTTAGATATAAACCCTAATAATCGTGAATTGGGACTTATAATTTATTCTTGATTTGGTGTAGACCAAGTTGAGGATCGTCGACCGGAGTAGACTCGGTTGATTTGGATTAGCGAATAAGGTTAGTAGCCATGTTTACGCCCTCACTAATTGATTGCCATTGTCTGTTTGATTATTTGCGAATTGGTTAAATTAATATAAGCTAAAATCTGTGATTGATTAGCTTAAATCTGCTGCATTGAATATAAACTGCTTGGGTATATTGCTGCCATTTTATCTGTACATATTGGACATGTGATTTGGTGTCCTTATCTGTTTGATATGTGTCTGTAATCTGAATTCTATAATCTGCTAAAGTCCTGTCCTAAGGTTAATACGGTAAGACCAGCATGCTGTTAGGGAAAACTAGATGTATACATCGATGCACGAAAGAGTATATGGCCTTGATTGCCAACCACTTTCTGGATGCGACGACATCACTTCTGGAGCTTTACTCACTGTCTGGATGAGACGGCATCACTTCTGGGATCTTTGATCCACCTCTGAGGGTTTAACCCTATCTGTCTGTTTCTGTTCCCGATTTTGTTATTAGACTAAGGACAGGCCTGGTAAGTTAAACACCTAAAGAATTGGGTAATCTGGAACTCTGTGATAATAATATGTTTCTGCTTCTGATTATGTGTTGGATATGTTTTGGTTTGATTCTTGCTGATTCTAGATGTTTTCTTTTGGGTTCTAACTTTGGGTAGTGTTAATTGTGACTACTAACTAGATATAAGTGCTAGGAATAGACATATTTGGATAGCTAGACTTTGTTTGGCGATCGACATAATTGGAATTAGGCTAAATATGTGCCTAGTGTCCGTAATCGGACTGTTTACCGGACTAGTTACCGGATTGTCACTTAAAACTGGAAAACTGGACGTAGCATGGTCTCTGGCCGAACTCCTTATCGAGCTGGTTACCGAAATACAATTCGGTCAGCCTTGAGATCATTAGATTCACTCTCTAGACGAACTACTTACCGAACTAGCTACCGAACTGTAGTTCGGTATGAGCCTTAGAAGACTGTTCAACCTCTCTGACCGAGCTCTTCACCGAGCTAAGTACCGAATTACAATTCGGCATGTATGAGAGACTTGAAACTCTCTGACCGAGCTTCATACCGGATTAAGAACTAAACTGTCACTTAAACTTTTCTTGGATTCGTATAACTGCTCTCTGACTGAATAGCTTACCGGAATGTCTATCGAATTACAATTCGGTAAGTCTGGTAATGCTCTCTGACCGAATAGCCTATCGGACTGTATACCTTACTCCTAATTCGGTATCGGTCTTCCTTCTAAAAATAAATTGACAATTGTAAAGCCTTTCTCAGATGGTAAATGCAATAATATGTAATCACTTATCCTAGATCACTTAAAGGGGTTTGTATTTGGGATAACTTGTTTTGATAATCAACTTGTTTGCTTCTGTTTGTACCCCTTTTGGTTGTTAACTAACCTGCATTTGTGTGTGGCATACTATTCTATTTAATAAGACGCATCTGTATGTGTTTGTTGGGCATTGGCTTACTAACCAGACATCGATAGTCTGACCCTTCGTTGTTTTCCTTTTTGTTTTGTATAATCTGAACCCTTTTGGGAATGGAAATTATTGAGTTCAGACAGTCAGGTGGGATAACAGGATATCACTAGCATCGAGCATCACATGGCATCCTCTTCAGACTTGGATTGCATTTCTGTTTCATTGTTGCTAGACTTATCTTTTATTTGAACCCGCTGCATTATGTTTTGGATTGGTTTTCAGATCAAGTACTTTTGAGATATTTTTTAATGTGATTTTTCTTTCACTTAGAACTTGTAGTCGAACTACTATTTGGTCTTGGATTTGTTTCGAACTATTTGAATTTGGATTTGTAAGAATTGCATCTCAGATTTGAGTATGATTTGTATATATATGTTTATTTATTATTTGTATGTTTGTATCTGTCTCCGCATGTGACATCCGGTCTCCGCGTTCCCTTTCCGTCGGGGCGGGGGTTCGGGTGTTACACATTGTATTTTAAAAATGGTGATAAATTGGTCACGATTTAAAACTTTTTTGAATTTATTTAAATTAAAAATTCAGATACAAATGCTTAATTTGATGATATGCCTATACATTCAACTCTTTAAAAATAAAGGTTCTATTATATATTATGCATATTAATGTTTGTCACGTCATCCCTTCATTAGAAATAGATTGAATCATTGAAGTTAAAATTTTAAACTAAATTCTCCACAATCTGATATGAAAATAAATTAAATTGAAAGACCACGGAAGTTGATCATATAATGAAATCTGACGTGGACATGGAAACAAATTAAATATAAAGAGCATGGAAGATGAGAACGCTAAAGGATCACGATATACCCCATATATTAATTTAATTTCCAATCTACTCCTTCGAATGTGTTATTTTCCATTTTGCTCCAATTGCCACAAAATGTGGGGACATATGCGTTTTGTGGCAGAACGCATCTCTATGCTTTTTGAAACAAAACGCATGTACCCCGTTTTGTAGCATATTAAATTCACTTTGTATGTTTGTTTGGCATGTATATTTGATGTGGTTGTGGTATTTTGGTTAGTTTGTGTATTTGGTGTGTTTGTGCTATTTTGGTTAACTTGTGTGTTTAGTGTGTTTGTAGTATTTTGATTCGTGTATTTGTGATACTTTTTTAAAATGAATTATTTTTTTAATTATGAAAATTTTCGGTTTACGATATTTAGATTATTTTATTGAGTTAATTGGATTATAATAACTATGAAGTAATTCAGAATATAATAAATTATTTCAATTAGTGGAGTAAGTTGTTTGATTAGATTGTTTGGTTGTTTGTTTGATGTATATAGTTTTTTGTTAGCCACGTTGTTATATATATATATATATATATATATATATATTTGTTGATAATTGAAAATTTCCAAAAATATTGTTATTTAAGAGGTTTTATATAATAATTTACAATTTTTTTTTTCATTTTGGTACCCAATCAAAATTTAAAACAATACAATATATTAAACAGTAGGTTGGTTACAATTGAAATCAAAATACAGATAACTTGTAAAGAAGACAACACAACATGTAGAATACGTAACACAAATAATACTAAAAACATAAACGTGAAAGAAATAAACACTAAAAATAAAAATAATCAATAAAACAGAAATACCTATTGAACTTTAGATGATGAAATTACTTCTTCAAATATCTCTCTTTGTTTGGGCAATTGTTCCTAAAATGACCTTCTTGGCGGTAGAGACCACACCTCTTGGATTGATTTTCCTCTCGGATGTCTATCTCGGTTCGAATTCTTGATTTTTTGGATGACCTTTTTCACTCTATTTTGTTTCTGGATCTGGAATAATTGCTGCACCATAGTACTCGGGCCACTCATCTTAGCTACGAATATGGATGAAGTCCATTGCATAAGCACTTCTCAATTTTCAATCTGGTAAACATCAGAAACATATGTAGCTCAATCTAAGTTTTGTGAAGCAATGGCTGTATAAGCATGGGCATATGAGTACCTATGGATTTGAAATATACCACAAGAACATATTCGATTGTGAAGGTTGATTTTAAACTTCTATATGCTCTCACGTTGTTGTTGGGGAAAATAATGAACACTAGTGAACTCTTGGTTTCTCCTAGAGTCTAAAGATACAGATATTCCGTGCTTGATTATGATTTTTTGCCATTATCTTAATTAAATGTTGAGACCAACGATGTCCAGATGTTACTTGTGTATCTACAGCGACTCCTCTACAATCAAGCAACTGTGTTAGACAATAATATGTTGACATAACAAGGACTATTAGTGGAAGATGACGTGTTCCATTCAGAATATTGTTAATGCACTCTACAAGATTTGTATTCATCTGGCTGAATCAAAAATTTCCATCATAGAGTTGTGTCCACTTTTCCAAAGGGACTCAATCAAGCTAGGCCTTTGTCTTAGGGTCTCCAGCAGTTATACCATACCAATGGCGGAATTGTTGTTTGGTTGCAGCATATCCTACATCAAATTAATTTTATCGTAAATGGGAAGAAATTACTTCAAATAGAGAAACATAAATTCATTACAAGGTTCGTAGCATACCAGCGTTTGTCATGACTTTTCGTAATAAGACATCTTTGAATTTTTTATGATAATTGGGTGCAAAGTGATGGATGCAAAATCTATGAACAACATGTTCAGGTATCCACCCGCTATCTGCTAGTGCTTTGCCTATGGAATCATGTCGATCAGATATTATGCAAAGATTTTATTGGGTACAAACATGCTCTCGTAGGTTCTGAACGAAGAACCTCCAAGAACTATCATTCTCTCTTTAAGGGCAAAAGCCAATGGAAAAATATTATTATTGCCATCTTGAGTCATAGTGATTAGGAGAGTCCCTTTATACCTTCCAAAAAATGTGTCCCATCTATTTGGATAATTGATTTACACAATGCAAAACCTTGAACGCATGGTTGAAATGTCCAGAATAACCTCCCAAAGTACTTCACTTGGTCACACATTGTCCCGTTTCCATAATATGTCGGCTTAACCTCTAGACTAACTACATTCCCGGGCATTGATTGTTGCATTGCTAAAAGCAATCTAGGCAACTGGCCATATTGTTCCCAAATTGGATATCGCGGTTATAATTTTTATATAAATAATTAAAAAACTATATTTTTAATCTATTTTTTTTATTTCTGCACCATCGAATTGTTTCAAAACTTATATATATATATATATATATGTATGTATATATATTGCTATTTCAAATATATTTAGAAATTAGAAATGATCCTGAAGTTTTGAAGAATATTGTTCCAAGAGCTGAAGTGGAGTGTTAGATATGTTCACTTGAACAATCTACCTGAAAAATTAATTTAATTTTTTAATTATTTTTTTATATTACAACTAAATTATGTTAAATTACTATGTGTATGTTAACTAATTAATTTTTTTAAGAAAATTGAAATGTAGAATATGGAAGACTATGCTGTTTAGACTTAAACATGTAGAACATTTGAAACTTTTATTATTATTATTTAAAAATATGCACAATTTATTTATAGGGTTATGGACCTTTTAAACTTATTTTCTTTGTCTAGACATCAAATTTAAGTTTATTAGTGAAACTTTTGGAGTTTGTTGATATGCAATTTGAGAACCAATTTAACAAATTGATAATGGTAATTGAGAACTTTAGTAACTTTCTCATATGTGTAAGTTTGTTTTATTATATTGGTTTTGGAATGATTATTTTGTAAATATAAATTTGACAAACGGTGATTTCACAATTTTTTTTTAATAACTGGATTAATTGTGAAAAGTTTGATTATTTTCCCAAAACAGATACCAGAACCGTACCTGAATAACCACTACTATTCGAACAAGAACTGGTAACGGAATACAACAGGAACTGTACTTGAACCGGTACTGGTTCTAAATACTAACGGTACCGGTTCCTCAAAAATAAGGAACCGGTAATTCGGCTCCGGTACGGTTCCTTCAAGGTCAGGCCTTTATTATCATTTGGAAGTTCAACATTATCGTCTTCCAAGCTCAAGTCAGATTTCTTTATCTTGTCAAATCTTAATCTTATTATTAACATAAATTCCTGTACCCTAAATCTATGTGGAGTACCTCCCAATTGAAACCATAGTTCATCATCTCTCTACTCATCGACAAAAACCTTCGCAACAAGGAAATTTAGTACCAAGTTGCCGGAAAACTGTTGATCCTTAAATCCACACTTTTCCACTAACTCAAAAAAATGATAGAAAGGAGTTCCACAGATGAATTTACGAAAATTGTACTTATCGATTGGTCTCTTTAGTAATTCTTCAATAAAATTTAGCTTCCCTTATAATATTGATTCTCTGGTTCGTGATCAATCTGGGCTCATCTCGTTTGTAAATAGGAACTACAACCTATAGAAAGTAGACAAAAAAATTGCATTTTAAAAATGAACTATTCTAATTGTACATTGAAAATGAAATAAGTCAATAGTAAACTTCATCATCTACCATGAATGGATTCAAATTCAAACCTGAAATAATAATTTAAATTAAGAGTTCCAAATTTAACAACAGGAAATTTAACAATAAAACAAGTACTACCAGACCAAAAACATTCACACAATTCTGGCTGTACTGGAATACATGCTTTTAACTGTCTAATGTCTCATGGAATGACTTGCATGGAAGTCAGCTTGCAAGACATTTATTAGTAAAACAAATTTAAAAAATTGATTTTCTTCATCAAACGTCTCACAGTTCAAACATTGTATGAGACATTTTGAGGTGAAAATAAATTTCATAGGTTTACATTGACTAATGCCTCACAAAACGTATCGTATGTAAATTTTTTTATGAGACGTTTGGTCGTGAAAATGTAGAACTAATATAGAAACGTTTCGGAGTGGACTAAGTTATTACAAGTTTTCTTAGACGTTTTTATGCAAAATCCAACCAACAAACATGCAAAATCCAACGACATCTATCTTGCAACAATAAAATTCAAACTTTCCCCACGAAAACATGTAATTAAATACACGAAAAAGGAAGATTTTGAAGTTTACAAGGTTACGTAGTACGCTGAAAATGGAAGATTGAGCAGTTTGCCTTGCAAGGTCTTAACTGACAGTAATATCAGTTGTGATGAAAATGGATGGTTCTTACATCATTCACAACAATTATAACGAATTGTTTAAATGGAAGATTTCTGCAAAATATTAAGGGTCTACCAGTCATTTCAACTTCTCATTTAATTTAATTAGTATTAAAATATATATAATTTTTTTTTTATTAAGATTATTTTGAATATATTGAGTTATTTTTGAATTGGAAACTTTAAAAAATATCAAAATTTTTTTAAAAAAAATTTAAGATTAATTTAAGTAATCAAACTTTTAGTGGATTAGTGGCTATAAATTTTATTATTATTATTATTATTATTATTATTATTATATTGACGTACTGACTCAACTTTGGCCAATAAGAGGCACGCAAAAAAAAATTTTTAAAAAAAAAAACTTGGACTTCCTTCTTTACCTGAAGTAGATCTATGTTTTCTATCTTTGTCTTTATTTATTTACTTTACCTGTTTTATTTAATTTATAACAATAATAGATTTTTTTCAATTCTTTAATTTTTCCTTTTCAAAGATTATTATTATAAAGACAAAAGTGTAAAATAAATCGGTGGAATGAAGTGTCGTCCAAGCTTATCGGTAGGTGAAATGTAGGCGAGTAGAATGTCAGAATTTCCCGTGCAAGAGGAAGATATCCCACTTTCATCTAACTCGCCCAATAATTTATAGCGCCTTTCTTCTGTTGCTGTTGCTAATGCAGATATTTATCTCGGAATCCCACCATTCAAAATAATAATAATATGATTAATATATATATATATATTCTGTATTATAGATTGGGGTAAGAAAAATTATTCGGTAATCGGGTAATACAGTAAATTTAGGTTTTTGAGTAATTCGGTTCGGTAAAAAAATATTAATCGGGTAATTCGGTTAAGAGTTATTAAAATTTTGGGTAATTAAGATAATTTAGGGTAAGATGAATTCTAGCCGAATTAACCTAATTACCCGAAATATAAAATACTGTCATTTTATATTTCTAATTTTTTTTTTTTATTTTCACATCTCATAAAAAATCCCTAAACCTGATGTCTTCTTTTCTTTTCTCTTCTTTATTGTCTCTCAACCTCCAACCGTTGTTTCTTATTATCTACCATTGTCAATTATAAAGTTTGGTTAAATTCGACAAAAAATTTTAAAAATAGGGTAATTCAGTTAATTCGAAAACCATTATATAATTCAGTTAAATTGGTTAATTGGGTAAAAATAAAATTCGGGTAATTCGGGTAAGGAAAAAAAAAAGCTCAAATTTTATAATTCAGTTAAGTTTCTGTCAGATTTATCCAAATTATCCAAATGCTCACCCCTAATTATAGACCCTACCAAATTAAGCATTTTCAATTTTGCGTGCATTGAAGAAGATGTACAGACTAGTTGGATTTCAACCCATGAAAAATATTTCGATTTTTATTTTTGAAAAATAAAATCAAATCATTAGATATTAGAACAATGTAGATTTATTGTAGAACGCACTGAATTGGAGATAAAATATAAATTAATAACTGGTTGTAGTTATTGTCACAACAATTGATGGGGAATTAAATTCTTAATAACATAAAACCTTTTTATAATTGTCATTCTAAAAATCTAATTATACCAGTATGTTAATTTAATTTGTTAATTTAATTGCCAATCCACTCTATTCAAAATAATAATTTCCATTATACTCTCGTTATTACAAAATGCATGAGATTGTGTTTTTCCACAAAACGAACTACTATGCGTCTTGTAACAAAGAGAGAAGAGGCTTTGGAAAATGAACACTTAGAGCTTGTTTGCAACAAAACGTAGGGGCATTTGTTTTGTCACAAAACGACCCCACTTACATTTTGTAACAAAAACGAGTTCACTCTCGTCTTTTTGACAAAATGATGTTGCTCGCATTTTGCTATAAAATAGACTGTAGCAAAATAAATCTCTATATAAAGTTTAGTTGGTAAGAAATTTTTACACTCTCAAATTTTTTTTCACTCTCTACAAAATTCTCTCTCTCTATCTCTCATTTTCTCTCAAATTCTCTCTTTCCTAAGGTAAAATATTTTATGTATATTATTATTATTTAATTATAATTTTTTGCAATTAATCATTTTTTTTACAGATTGGTGACGATGATATTGCACGACGTAATTACTTTGGAAATATTCTTAGATTTCAGGATCAACATGTGTTTGGTCGCGTTAATTAGCAGGTTAGTAATCTATTTCTATAAATTTAATATAAATATCATTTATATAATTTAAAAATTAGATATAATAAATTGAATGAGTTGTGAGTTAAATGATGCATGATAGAAATTATTTTAGAGCTAGAGAATAAGTTCGCGTGAGCGTGATATTTAAAAATTATATTTTTATTATTTTATTTAAAAATAATATTCTATGAATTAAAAAAATAATTTACAATTTTTATAATTATTTTATTCTTTTTATTTTAAATTTTGGCATTAAGAAATTATAAATATAAATTTCATGTCATAAATACTATAGAAAAATCAACCATACATTCCGTGACTCTATGGATAATTAAATAAAACAACACTTAACATATCAAAATAAATAATATTGGTGGAATATTAAGTGACATGGAGATGATATATTGAAACAAAAATTAGAAATTTAAATAAAAAATGAAATATAAAAAATTATAAATATAAAAAAATAAAAATATATTGATAGAGAGATTAGAATAATATTAATATTTATTATTGGTTGAATATATGAAAAAACTATTAATAAAATATATGAAAACTAATAAATAATCTGAAAAAAATAATTAAACCAAATTGTAGTTTGCTTTAAAATAAATAATAATCAAAATCTAGAATAATAATAATAATAATAAAATAAAATAAAAAAAAGAATTCTAATTTTAAAAATGATCTATGAAATACGAAAGAGATCATTCAAAATAAATGAAAAAGAGTGACAAACAAAATACTTCATTCAATCAATCCACTTATAACAATATCATAAAACTTAAATAAAATTTAAAAAAGAAATCAAATTTTAATATAAAATCATTTTTCTGTCTTACTTTAACAAACTAGTAGATATGCTCGCTCGTTGCGCAAATATTTATAATTTTTAGTATATTATAATAATATTTTGTATATTTAAAATTATTATTAATCTAATATATCTAAAATTATTTAAATTTTATATTTATAATTTTTTATATATAATAATAGTATTCTATATATTTAAAATTATTATTCATTGAACATATCTTAAATTATTTTAAATTTTATTTTAAATTTGTAAGAGTATGTTAGAATTAGAATAGATGGAGGGTGTATTTGGTCCTTTTCACAGGGATAAATGACATTTGGTCACATTACGCGCGTGTGGCACATTTCTAGTCAAAAGGTGCGGAATTACAGAAAAAAGTAAATTGAAAGAGTTAAATGGTAGATGGCAAAGTAACATGGAGTTAAACGGATAAGTAGCCAAGTACGGGGCACATGTTATTTACCCCTTTTTAGTTAAGAGTTGGTTAGTTAAGAGTTGGTTTATCTCTTGATCAATTAGAAAATTTTAAGTTTTGAGTGTGAAAATTTCTTTGTAAGAGTCTCTCTTCCTAATTGGATTGCACCTAACAATTAAAATATAAATTATATTATAAAATGTACTCGACTTTCGGTTTAATTTAGAAAAAAAATTATATTTAATATATCTGAAATATGTGTATATTTTTTTATGGAGAAGATTAAATTTTTATCCCCACTTGATTTTAAAAAATTCTCATGCAATTATTATAAAATAATAATTAAATTTAAATATTATAATAAAACATGTATTTAAAGTTTTCTAAACGGATAAAATTGTTCTTTACTCTGACAATCATAAAATTTTGTAGAAAATTCTAAATTTAAATCATAATACAAATTATGATTTCTTTCCTATAATATAATCTACAATTTGAACTTTGTATCATAATTAGTTTTATAATAATTACATCTTAAAATATTAAAATACCTACAACACAAAAGCTCATAATATTGTGAAATATTTAAATATGAATTACATTCAGTTCCATCTTGAATTTCCTTACAATTATAGAAAACCAATCATTCTTTAAATAAATAAATAAAAATAAATATACATAACTTGAATGGTACAATGCAGTTAAACTTATCGGTAAAGTAGTGAATTGGTGTCCTCTGCGATGAAGATGTAGAAAAACAAAACAAACTTATTACTATAAATTATTCTTCATTTGCAGATAAGATGGTGGACCTCCATCAATTTGGTTGTTTTTCAGGTGAAATATGCCGCTGATATTTGTAAGTGTCTAAAAGCATCATTAACATCTGAGTAGGTGCTGATTATGGTTTAAGCATTCTGTTTCCAGCAAGAAGCAACGCTCTTTGTGTAAGTACACACATTATGTAGCAGAAGGAAGGTCTAACAATGAAAGCAATAGAGCTCTAACCCTAACACGACAAAATGCATACTTTACTAATCTAAATGTAGTTTTACTACTAATACTATGATGTTGTTAACTTGACCCTTTGCACCAACTCCAGTACCCATCAAAATATTTAGAGTACATAAAAGTTTATATTTCTACATATATTAAAACAAATTAATAAGTCTTCATTACCAAACAACACAATAAATTTCTAAACTAATATATAACAAAAATCAGATTAATAATATAATTCAAATAAAACCACACTTCTTCTCATTGCTTACATAAGGAAAGAGAACAACCAAAGCTTCTTTACAAGAAAAATTATCCTGATTTCAACCCAAAAATAATAACCAATAATTAATAACACAAGAATAGGCAAACATCGTAGAGATAAGAATGTTATGAAAGTAGGTGCATAATTAAATATAAGTCATCTTATATAAATTACCTGGGATGAGACACAAGTAGTGTGACGCATCGAACGATTCTCACATTCAATACGCAACTACAAATAGTATGATTTGTCTCTCCAAACATAATGGACTTGACAACATCCTTCATCCTTCATGAAGACAGAGAAGCATTCGCTGCAAGAAGTAACACATCAAGGGCTTGAGGAGTTATTTGCTATCTTCGGTATGACAGCAAACTACATTGATCGGGAAAGGTCGGATATAAGATTTGCGATACTCTAGACCACTGGCAGCCAAAAAGGTATGCGTGGCAAGCCTTGTAACTTCCTTAAACTTACAAATTTCTGCATAGAATATAATCAAATAGTATGTGTCATATAAAACATGCAAGCCAAAATCAAACAATGGTGTAGTAAAAGTAAACCTTTAACCTATAGCTTAGCAAGCATAAAAGAAAATTTTATGAACAATGGCATCTTTTTGGGACATGATTATGTAGGATGTCTGTACCTAATTTTTTCTCTTTTATCAAAAGCTTTAAGTAGAGCTTCACAAGAGATTGAATCTCACTCTTGGCATCACCATCCATTCTTGGTTTGCTTTGTATCAGGGTCTTTTCTGCCATATCCCTTTCTCGAAGTGGTATTTGAGGAAGACACGAATTAACCTCTGCTTTACTGTTACATGATTAGAAATTCTTGGTGTAGACTTGTTGACAATTAAGGATCTAGAAGAATAACCTTATTAATGCGCAACACCTGATGAAGATCCATGGACATGTTATGCCACCAGTCTTGTCCCATTAATGCCTACATAATTTCTATATGAACTTCTGCTGCTTGTTCCACATAAAACTGGAGTTGATAACTTATTCAAAAGTAAAGACTCGTCTTGATGAGATTTTATACTAAACTTTTCATGCACAATGTCAAAGATCAAAACATGTATATTATCTATGGTATTGAATCCGAGTATTCAACAACATCAGCTAGGCGATTTTCAGACTCAAAGTTCGGAAATAAGCTTTGACCCAAAGTTCAAAAATAAGCTTTGACCGCAAAAGTACTAATTCTAACTCTAGTATTGTTATGCTCTGCCCCAGAGTTCATAAGTATATCCTCACCAGCAGTATCCGCTTCTATCTCCGTATCATAGTGTTTAGCCCTCAAAATAGTATAATCACCACAAAACCAATCACCTACAGTTATAGTAGCACATAATGCCACACAGTAAGTACGAACGGCCATATCACAAAGATCACACAACAGTAAGAGACTTTCATCCGTAACACCTACACACACAACATGAAACATATTGAACCATCGACAATTCCAAGCAATGCATTTCCAAGCCCATTATAAACCTGAAAAATTTCTCAGATAAGCTAATAATCTATTGTAACCTTTTCAACTACTTTTATTCAATTATCATGATAAATAGAGAATTAAAAATATATTAAAAAAATTATTAAAAAAATTATAAAAAAAAGGAAAGCACAGAACCTGATTGTGTTCGGGTATGATTCTATGGGAAGAAAAGACCTCGTCCTGGGTCTTCGTATAGGGTGAACCTTTGTTTGCACATGGTGATCTAGATTCGATTCCAGACCATTCCATGATGCAGATGAAACATAATCGATTTTTCTTCTTCCAACAAACAGATTCTACGACACCTTGTTCTGCTCCGCCGCTCGACGAATGGGGATCTTTAGTGACCGCACGTTTTTTGGTCGGATACAAAAGCGATGAATCCACCCAATCCGAACCACTCACCACAGTTATATCGTGCAGTCGACTCCGTTTTTTGCGCGAGCAAAACGACATCACATCACCACATAATCTGAAATTATAAATACAAAAAAATATATTGTTTCCGCACTAACCACAACGCACAATCCGCAAAATCTTAGAGTAAGTTTAGAAGTAATTTACAAACCTCATCACCAATCAATATACTTTACCTTTGTATCAAATATTGATAAAAAATACATAAAAAAATCTAAAAACACACGACAAAAATATCTTCAAATTATTTACCATATTTCCGTAATAATGATAGTAGTGAATTTGATCTACTCGATCCGAACCACGATAAGGCCTTTTGTAGCAACATCATCATCGGCCCAACAATCACGTACTCGAACCCACAAATCAAACCCTAATCATCAAATAAAAGAAAAAGCAACAATTGTCACAAGGTGGTTGATGATGTAAAAGAGAAATGAAGATGAATTTGAGAAGAGAGACAATGTAAAAAGAAATAGAAAATAAAATTAAGAGGAATTAAGAAGAGTTGCGGGGAAGAAGAAATGAGGAGTCCCGAAATAAACGGAATGAAAATAATGGAATGGAAGATGTGATAACGAATGTGTAACGTATAGCAAATTATATATCTAATCTAAAATATAAATAAAACTCAAAAATAGGTGAAGATAAATGGACGAATTTAATGGAAGAGATAAGAAAAAGAGATATCTAAAATATAAACAAAACTCATAAATGGGTGAAGAGAAATGAACGAATTTAATGGGAGAGATAAGAAAAAGAGATAGCGAAAAGGTAAGCCACGTGTTATCTTATGATTGGTAAAATATGATCAAATTTCAAAACTTCTTGTTTTTGGTATTTTTCAACCCATTCGTGAACTCTCAGCGATGCCACGTCAATTTTGCGGGCCCGCTGAGAGTTCTGCTTTATATATATATATGTTTATTTATTGATAACTCACAATATGATAAAAAAAAAATCTAAAAACAACAAATACCTCGAATTGATTATAGAATGGAAGCAATATCTCATGAAAGCAATATCTCATGAAGAGGGACGTAGATGTAGAGATACGGAAGCAATATAATATTGACCGAATGAAGAGGGATGTAGATGTAGAGATATTCTTCGAAATATATAGAGAGATACGTGACTTTAAAACTTTTTAATTTATTAGAATAATAAAGTAACAAAGATGAAAAGATATAGTATAAATAAAATAACATCAAAAATGAAAAGATATAGTAATAACCAGGGACGGAGCTAGCCCAAAGAGGTTAGGGGGGCCAAATATAAGATAAATTATTTACGGGGTGCGGGGCAGCGCTCCGCGGTACGGTATAATATATTTTTAGTAAATTTTTAAAAAATACTTCCTCTTTTTTTTTTAATTGCTACACTTACTATTCAAATACTATTCATCAATCCTTATTTATAAGAAAAGAATATAGTCAAGTGTGATGTTATTTTGTTTGTCTTAACGTCTATATTTTAAATATAAAATTCTCATAATTTTTAATTATATAATTAAAAATATTTACCGTTAGAGTTAAACATAGAAAACTGTACATATGAAAGTATAGCGATTTAAAAAAATGGAGGAAGTAGGATATAAGTATTATCTTAACTAATGCTATGCTATTTGAAATTGTAGATTTAAAAAAAAAAAAGTACATAACTTTTTTACGGTTTAAATATAAAATTTAATTTTTTTTTATATCAAATACTATTAAAAGTTTAAAATTAGGTAGAAAAGGGATTACAAAACTCTTTTATAGGATTAAATGTAAATTTATTAATATATGAAATTGGCAGATAATATATATTTATTATATAATTTATTATGTTTATTTAATAATTTTTAAATTTATAAAATTTAATAATATTTTATAAGTGATTTTGAAATAATTTTTAATTAATTATTTTTTAAATTTATAAATTTTAATTACATAATACTAAAAATAAAAATATAAAAAAGTAATTGAAAATATAAAATATATTGTATCTATGAAATGGAATTTTTTTAAAAAAATAAAATAAAATTAAGAATAAAAGAATTTATTAGAAATGTTGTTATGAGGATTTGAACCACTCACGTTTGAGAGTGGAAAGACATAACCACCAGTATATAAA
This sequence comes from Cardiospermum halicacabum, assembly GCA_031304145.1. Classification (NCBI taxonomy): domain Eukaryota; kingdom Viridiplantae; phylum Streptophyta; class Magnoliopsida; order Sapindales; family Sapindaceae; genus Cardiospermum; species Cardiospermum halicacabum. The sequence goes on from CM062389.1 coordinate 11,292,125, forward strand.
TATATTTATATCTTGAACCCCCTTGGCTCCGTCTCTGGTATTGGCTCCGTCTCTGGTAATAACTGATAAGAAAGTTGAAGAGATGATGAGAAATTTAAAGAGTTTAAATAAAATTATAATGGCAAATAAATAAATAACTTGTCAAAAAAACCTATTTTATAAATGAGAATTCTAGAAATCTAGACATGCCACATCAGCGTGTTTTGGAATTCTTTTATATATATAGATAGATATAATTGATTGAATGAGTTGTGAGTTAATTACTGTATGATATAAATTATTTAGTACTGTGTGATGATGAAATAGTAAAATTAGTAATTGTATAATATTAAATTCTCCAAAAATTAATATTCGTAATTGTATAATGGTATAAATTTAGGTAGAATATAATTGAACAATGTGATTCTGTATTGATTCTGAATATTTAAAATATATAATTTTATTTTATTAAATAATAAATTTTTATTTTTATATAATGCGCTTTGAAATTGCATTAACTATTAGACAAGTGAATCGTGCTAATAGATTTTAAATACATTCTAAGGTATACAAAACTGTTTAATATTACATAAATCTAAAAATGCATAACATATCGGGGTAAATTATGTCTAACCCAATTTTATTTTAAAATTTATCTTATAAAACATCCATACTAATTATGTCATCAGAATGAGACTCAACTCCCTAACGTCTCCCCACGACACGTTATGGTTGATTAGCCTGATGATCGATTATTGTCGTACCTTAGGATTATCAGTTTTTAGTTTGTAGCTAGTATAGGATTGCGGAACATCAATCATGCATTAGTGATGAGTTTGATAGAGCGATGGCAACTGGAGACACACACTTTTATACTTCCGTGGGCGAGTGCACTATCACACTGCAGGATATTTCTTTACTCACGGAATTTCCGACAGAGGGAGCCCCTATTTTAGGACGAACTGTTGGATGGACAGTGGGTGGTGAGTCAGTCACTTTTGTGGGACTTGTAGAGAAGCTTTTAGGGGTTGATACAACTGAGGAGACACGGTGCATAAGTGGAGGGGCATATCGTTATCTTGGTTAGCATTATGCTTTAGGGCCATCCCTCACGGAGCAGATGACTACACACTTCAGTGCTACACCAGGGCATATATACTTCATTTGCTAGGCGGTATCATACTTGTATTAAAGGTTGCAAAGTATGTTCCTCTTTGTTATCTACATCTATTAGAGGATTTTCATGGGGTATCATCATATAGTTAGGGATCGGCATGCCTAGCCTACATTTATCGTCATTTATGTCATGCTGCATTCTCTACAAACAAGACTCTAGGAGATTTTGCTTTGATAGTTGAGGAATGGACGTACTTACGGATCCCCGCACTTCATTTAGAGTATGTGCTTTATGAGGCCTCTTGGCCAATTGCTTGCAGTAACTCATATGTTGGTAATCAAGAAAATTTGGGCTTCTATAGTGTAAAATCATCATTTTGTCAATATCTAACTCATGAAATACCTCATATCTGTTACACTTTCAGAGCCCATCTTACATAGACACGTTTTCAAATAGCACTGTCGGCGTATCACGTTACTTTAGATCGTCTTGAGGATACAGATGTGAGTTAATATGAAATTTAAACATTTAACTTTATATATCGATTCTATTTATTTTTGTATATCCTTGTTGTTTTTAGTTTGTATGGACTTCATACACTGCCGATGATCTGCTGAGGGGGATTCCGTCTGACGACGAGCACATAATACATCATTGGAATGCATGTGTGCCTTTATTATGTATGTTAGTTATTGAGTCGCATCCTGCGGATCGTGTTCTTTGATAGTTTGGTTTTACCTAGCACATTCCATAGAGTCCAGTTTGCTTAAATCAACAGAACGATAGCGATCAGCGAGGCCGTAGAGGTGTGGACTAGCGGGTTAAGCGTCGTCATGGGACTACGAGATGGGATTCACGTGCTTGATATCTAGTTGGATGGACCCTAGATACTCATCCATTTCATATAATATCAGTATCATATTACAACCAGTATTGGTTCGTAGCTCATGGCGTCCTATGTTTGGTGACTTGGGTTGAGCCGCCGGCTCCGTCTTTTTTGATTCCAGTACATTATGCACCTTTAGCTGAGTTTTTTACGCCCAAGCTTGATTTTCCATTATCGATGGTATCACATAGGGCACATGTATGTTTTCCATTACTGATATTAGCTGATGATATAGATGCGCCTATAGGGGCGATGAGGATACAAGAAGTCGTAGGTCCACTTCTACAGGAGGCAATGACAGTGGTAGAGGCATAAGTAGATTTTCCATGGCTAGGAGTTCTAGGTTAAGGGGTACCAATGGTGGAGATGAGGATGGGGGATACTCAGGCATGAGAGGTGAGGGTACTGACAATGATGAGGACTATTCAGTTTCTAGAGGCGGAGGTGGGAGATATTCAGGCTCCAGGTCTGAGTGTGGAGGATCTTCACTGGCCAGAGCTAGGAGTGAGGGATCATCAAGGGTCAGTGCGAGGAGTGAGGGACCTTCACATCTAGCGCTGGGGTGAGGTAGGGATTACAGATGAGGTATACGAACCACGTGCAGACACCGCAAAGGGTGACGAGTTGGTACCTAATGGTGACAAAGTTTACATCCCACGTGTGGACACCGCGAAGGGTGATGAGGTTTACATACCATGTGTGGATACCTGTGACGGACTTTTTTCAGGCTTAGTAGCTTATGTCATAATTTAGGGGGTTTTTTTCGAATTTTTCCAAAGTTCTGATTTAAATTTGCAATTTTCTTGAGTCTGGGGGGTTTTTAATAGTAGTCACCCTATAAAACTATTATCAACCCTAATATTTCATTCCTGCCTCTTTTCATGATTTAGAACTGAGAAAAACCGTTGAGAGCCAGGGTGATCGTTCGATCGAGTCTCAGCCGCAGTCTCGTTCTGGTAAGTCTCGTCTACTCTCGTCCTGCTAGTGTTTTCCTTGGTTGAATTCTAATATTAGCTCCCTGAAATCTACGTGTAGGGTTTCTTTTGCGAGCTTGAATTTTCGTTAGGATTTTGTTTGGATTCCATTCGAGTTCCGTTCGGGTTCCATTTGAGGTTTAAATTTCAGGTAAGTCTTTTCTGCTCTACTCTCAAATTTGGGGCTTATATTGTTGTCCAGTTTCTAATCTCGCGATTGTGTCAATCAGGTTTCATTTCGTCAAGTTCTATTTGGTAGGCATTGTGGATTGCAGTGACGCTGTAGTCTGAAGTCTCGTTGTCTTGCAGAGTCGGTTTGTGATTTTGTAAGGGCTATCCGGTTCGGTTAGGGTTGAGTTCCTCAGGTTCAGGTTAGGTTGGAACCCTGTATTCTACGGTTAATATTTTTGGTTTCATTCTACAGAGGGTCAAGAGGAAGGAACTATTCGGGCTGAGGAGTAGTCGTCTGATATTCGTCTTGTTGTTGGTTCTGGCGTCGTGGTTAGTGTTTCGTTTTTAGTCCAATATATTGTTTGATGTAGTGTTTTATGGGTGCTGCATGTGTCAAATTGTTTGTTGTTTATCTACCTGAAATAAGCCTATTGCTATATATACCTGAAACTGATTTCGTGTGTACTGTTAATATTAAATTGGCTGAAATAATGAATTAAATACTTAACTCGATTACTGGACTGTTAAAAACTGTAATTTAACCGAATAATTACCCTAGGATAGCTTTAGGTGGAATCCATGGCATGCTTAGGATATAGGATCCTCACACTGTTTTTATCAGCTTGAAGTGCCACTACTAATACTCAATTTCTCGGCTTTAGCCTTACTGATTTACTGAATACTAGGCTTCGTCCAACACTGATACTATACTGTACATTCCGTTTCCGTTGATTAGCTACTTGGGCAATATTCTAACTATACGAAGTTTCAACTGTGATGTCTTGGTATTGCTGGCTATTGTGTAATGTCAAATGGATTGTTAAAGGCTAGATTAATGCTATTTTGTTTGTGTGAATTGGAATTAATGAACTGGTCACAATTTGGATGCTGTTGGGATGGGTTTTAATGGCTTAAATGTACTAATCGGATAACTGGACTAATTTAGCCGAATATAAAATTTCCGAATTGATACTGTATAGGAACTTATTAATGAAAAATTAGCGAAACCGCCGTGTTCCCGCGACTTATATTTCGTTGGCCAGTTAGTATCCCTTTTTTGGTTAGACACTGTAAATAACAACACGAATTGGAAATTATAAGTTAATAAAGGGGTTGTGTCTGAGATTAAGAAAGATAATAAATAAATGGCTGATTGATAGGTTGTTTGGACTGTTATTTGCTTTAGCGGAATCTCGGTAAGTCCGTAGGGTCTGCATTGTGTGCTTCCATGATTAGAGCCGAGTCTAGGTCACTATGTATGTGCGTGTTGGAACGTGAGCACTAACTTATACTAGTCCATAGTCTAACACTTCCTTTATTTCTTCCTATTCTGTAATCTGGGATAAAATCTCAGGTTGAGTGCAAGTACTCCGATTGATTAGACGCTGTCTCATATATGGATCACGACATATATCATCAGCATTTCATTTCCATTTTACTATGTCATTTTCTTACATTTGTTTTTGGACTGTATCTGGGACTATTATCATTAGACTTCTTCTTGAATTTGGTGGATATTAGCATTATTATGTTTGCTTTGGATTTTTAGATTGTAAGATTAGTATTTTGGTTTTGATTTCTCAACTGTTAGCGTTTCTGCATTAGTTGTGTGGCATTCGTAGATTTATAACATGAATTTCTTTATTCGACCCATCCCATATTAGCCCGCTCCAGCATGTTATACACTACACCTCTTGTCCAGAGTCAATTTAATGCACATTCGAGCACCCCTCTTCTGCAGAGGGTCAGGACATGGGTTTCGGACATCGTCGCATCTTCTTCAAGGGTCATTGTCACATTAGAGGCTGTTGTACCATGACACCACATCACCATGATCGTCGTTGATGCATTTCATTTAGGATGTTCATTTTTTCCTTACTTGACTTTATCTTTTATTGTTTATATTACTTATGTTACAGTTGGATATGTCATCAACCTTGATTACTTTTATTAGTTATGTTATTTTGATTATGCACATAGCATGCTTATGCTTGTTTATGTTGGTTATTGAAATGTTTGTAAATTATATAAAGATTCTTTTTTTAAAAAAAAATTGTGATTTCACTAATTGTAATTATAAATTATACATTAGACAGGGGCAACATCAAATACGGGTCTCGATTCGACCGAGAGTGTAGAAGAATTAAATCTGAGCATATTGGGATTAAAAAACAGAGGCTTTTGACAAAGTTACATGATTTGGAGGAAGAATTAAGACATATTCAGAGTTAGAAAGAATATCCAAATCTTCTTGCAGATTTCACAGAAGAAAATGAGACGGATATACTTTGCACTCTTCTCTTCGGCGAGGAGGAGAAGAGAAGAAAAATAATGGAATTCAAACGTTGCCTAGGGTTACTCTAAAGAAGAATTTTACCCCATAGAATACAAGATGATTTTTATCCTCCAAGAAGGGTACGATGTGGGATTAATTTTACCGATTTGTTGACTTAATATGTAAAACAATGCAGATTATAAACCTATTTGACTTAATATATTTTCTCACTTATACTTTATGTTTTTGTGTTTAAATACTTTAAATTTATTTGAAAAAAAACTATTACAAGCAGTTTATTGTACTAATAACAATGATGTCAAAAGTTAATTATGCTAACAATAATGATGTCAAAAGATTCCAAATCGCTATCTACAAAAATCACCCAGGCTTATGTTAGAAGGTAATTATTTTTATGGTTTGAGAGAACATTGATTTGATTGGACGGTAAAAAGGATCCAAACCACTATCTGCAAAAGTCGGTCTTACTTATATCAGAAGGTAATTATTTCTCTAGCATTAAAGAATACTGATTTGACAAGACGGTCAAAAAATTTCAAACCGTTATCTGCAAAAATCACAGAGGCTTACGTTAGAAGGTAATTATTTCTCCGGTTTGATAGAATACTAATTTGATTGGATAGTCAAAAGGATTCAAACCACTATCTGCAAAAGTCGGTCTTGCTTATATCAGAAGGTAATTATTTCTAACATTAAAGAATACTGATTTGACAGAACGGTCAGAAGGTAATAATTTCTCTAGTTTGATGGAATATTGATTTGAAAGGACGGATAAAGATTACCAACCACTTTCTACGAAATGCACATAGTCTCGTTTTGTAGCAAAAGATTTAATGGTGGATTATAACATGTTATTTCTTCAGTTTTATAAATGTTATCCACCCAAAGTGATTTCAACATTTACTAAAAGATATCACGGAACAAGTAAGCCATGGATAACATGTTTTGTCCAGCAATTATATATCCCCATGGAAAATTAATTAGAGAGGGTGACTCATTATATTTCTTGATCGAATGCGCTATACAAGTCACGATGTTCAATCGGTCATGGACTAAACATGATCTTGAACTCCATATCCATCAGCATTTGGATCTACACCCTTCGCAGAAAATTAGCAAAATCACTTATCGAATGTTGACAAGAAACACTATATCAAGTATGACTGCAACAACCTTGAAGGTTCAGACAGACGAAAATGTGTATCAAATGTTTTGCGCCTATGATGGGCATCTGCATATAGAAATCATGGTTGAAGTTGTAGATAGGATAGACTACAGAGATCAGCTTACAGTTGGTGGTAATGGAGATTCTGGAGCTATTCCTGCCAATTTACAATATTCTCATACATTAAACTTCCAATATAATGCGGCCTCTAGTAGTTACGTACCACCTATCTCTCATCAATATCAGCCAATGGATTACACTACTCACAAAACCCCTGCTTATGATAATGTCGCTGACACGGTGCTACATATAATTGAACCACAAGTTCAAGATATAGAAAATATCAATGGTGAGTGCGAGGATGCAGAAGATGACCCAGATTATAATCCGATTTCGGATGATGATAACATTGAAGCTGGGAGTGATCATGGTGTTCATATTCGCACTTCCTCAACCCAAAAGAAAATGAGGTATTTAGCAATACCATTTAAGCGACGGCTGAATTTGGATGAAGATCGAGATGATGCTGCAAACTCAACAGTGCCTATATACAATCCAGATGATGTAACCGTAAAACTAGAACTGGGTATGACTTTTGCTGATAAAGAGTCTTTGGTTCTTGTACTAAAACAATATTTTCTTAAAAAAAATATCGATTATTTAGTAAAGCAATCAGAGAGTGAAAAGTATGGAGTTTGCTAGAACAAAAATACAGGCTATCAATGGAGAGTTCGTGCAAGAAAGGGTGCTAGAACTAATGTTTGGAAGATTATAAAGTATAAAGGACCTCGTATATGTAACGTTCCGGGAATGACTGTCGAGCACCGGAAGTTAGATTCTGACAGAAGGTGAGCGGGACCGGTTCTGGTACTGGTTCAAGGGTACGAATATAGATCCTGATGATATAATAAAGGCATTGTACAATGAGAAGCTAGTTGTTGAAGATGTGAAGAGACTTATTCTAATAGTCATAGTGTATCGTCTCTTGTTTGGGCTCGCTATGAAGAAAGATGTATTTAAGATGGTTTGGCTTTTGGTCGATGATATTAACAAGTTTAACAGATTTGCATGGGAAACACTAATATACTCAAGGATGTTAGCTGACCTGAAAAGTGTGAATAGCATAAAACTGCTGTCATAGTAAGGCAAAATGTGCTATGGAATGATGTTTTCATTCGTGGTATTAATTAATTAGTAAAACCAAATTCTTTTGGTTGTTTTAATATTATTTACTTGAGTGTAAAATAAATTTTAAAAAAAAATTCTGTGTTTCAATGGTGGTTGCTGGAAGCTTTCCCCCATATTCGTTAAATGTTAAAGGTTGTACCTCAGAACCGAGTTTCTCTTACAGAACCAAGATGTGTCCGATGGTCCCTTCATGATAAGAGTGTAAAGGATGTTGAATATGTGTTGAAGGTCGATATTTATCTTATGTTATTATGATACTTACTACTCTATTCCTTTATTACACTATGATCAAAACATATATATATTGGAATGGTAATATAGGTAAATGGTTTTGGATCACGAGAGTTGTTTGAAGATAAGTAACAAAGCTGGTATATGAAGCATTTTGATCCAAACCAAATCATAGAAATCGACCTTAAAAAATTCGATGAGAAAAATTTTGAGGAAGATTCAAGCAACGATTGGGAAGCATTAGGTGATACAGTGGACCCTGAAATTGATTCACATGGTGAAGTAGGAGAGCCAATGCATCCGGGTGTCAATTTTGAAGCAAGCGATGAAGAGGTAAGTTATTAGTTTGTCCACATGTTGCTAATACTTTATTTCAGAATTTTTGTAAATAGTCGGACTGTTTAGGTTAGGAAAATATGATGAAGTAGTCAACCAATAAATGAGCAAATAGTTGATTATTAATTTTTTATGCTTATATATATGAATTCATTGTTATTTGGTAAGTCTATTGTTGTATTACATGTCTTTTATTGTCTTAACGAATGGAGACGTAGTTGTGGTTCACTGTTTTAAAATGTGGTGTATTTGAGATAAGTTGAATGTGATAAACAAAGAAAGAAAATAACAAGAATATATATATATATATATATCAAAGTATTTAAAAGTAACCATTGTGTGTAAGATATCCTAACTAGTTACTATAGGATGAATAAGAAAACAATTGGTATTAATTGGATGATTGATTTAGGATAAAAAATTTTTATTTTCTTCTTTCATGGTATATTTTGTATAAATGTATTGTATTATGTGCAATAAATTATAATTATGTATTCATTGAATTTTAAACATGTATATGGTAAACACGTTAGACTATTCGACATCATTAATAAGGTGAACGAATTAGAGGAATTGAAAAAGGAACAAACAAAATAGAAAAAGGATGTGCTACTTAAGATGAAGCAACAAGAAGAGGGCTTCGAGCTTGAGAGGCTGAATTGGCAGAATGAGCGCATTGCTCTGGTTTAGGAAATTCAAGATCATAAAAGGATCCAAAATAAAGCAATGGAATGTTTTGAATGTCAGCTGAAAATACTTGAACAAAAAGTGGGACCATCCACTGCAAGTAGGGGTGTCAAAACGTATTAACGGGTCGTGTTTGACCAGACCTAACTCTATTCATTTATAAACGAGTTAAATGGGTTCGTGTCGTAATCATGTCAACCCATTTATCCTAAACTCAACCCATTTATTATCGAGTTCATGTTGAACTGTGTCAACCCATCGTGTCGAATTCTAATTAATTATTCATATATAGAAAAAAAATAATATTAAATAATTCAAACAAGAAACAATTTAATAGATGTATGGATTATTATTTTTACCAAAAAAGTATTTATAAGATTATATAAGTTGAGATTAGTATTGATGTGATTAAATATATATTATAAATTTATTAATATTTTCTTCAATATAAAAAAATAATTTTTTGAGTCTAGCTAAACGAGTTAAACGTGTTGACACGTGAATCTGTTAACGAAACCCGACCTTACCCATTTATAATCGTGTTGAATAAGTTGTGTTGCTAATGGATCGAAGTCTATTTAACTTCAACTCATTACCCATTTATTTTAACAAGTTTGTGTCGACCCATCGTATCATGACCCATTTTGACACCCCTAACTGCAAGTAGCGACGATGTTATTAGGCCACAATTAGATATTGATGTCACTAGTGAGCAAAGAGATAAAGGAAAATCACCTATAATTGATTTGTTCAAGGTATTTTCATTTGTTTCATGATATATTCTAATTTTTTTATCATCTCACATGTATTGGTTAACATATTATGTTTCATTTGTAATTTTGGTAGTATGGAGATAATAAATTCGATGAAGAGACTGGTGATCTTAGGTGTAGCAAACTGTATGAGACCAATTAAGAGGTGCTAGCAGAAGACAATGGCAATGAGTAAGTGAAGGAACCGAAAGTGGAGGTAGGAAAGGTAATGTATATATATCCACTTTCAAATAAATTGAAATGGAATAAGTATAGTATTGAAATATTAAACAACATTTTCCACTTGTACGTGATCATTGTTAGGCGCTTTGAAAGAAATATCAAATTGTAGGCTTTGAGGAGAAGCCCATATACAAAATGTGGAAAGAGGAAAGAAAAAAACCCAATGAAGGTGCAAAAGAAGAATGAAAGCACGTCTTTGGACAACCCTATGTTAGAAGCAGTTGTTGCTGAGACGTCCAAATGTTTCATGATTGGCTTGACAGTTGCATTCCGGTCTTGGATGATATGTGCACATGCTTGATGGGTACTATTCTATCATGGCTTGAGCAACCTTAGCTACTGAACAACTTCCCTGAACCCCCCCAGCTTGGAGCGTTCTTCGAAAGTGATAACACGTATGTATTGAATGAAGTGTTATGATTTACTGTTGTATTTATTAGTAGTGTAATAATAACCATCTTCATTCTTTTAGGTATTTTCTTTCGGCAAGTGTAATAGTGACTCTGATAAGGTTGAAGGCATTACTTAATGAAGATTTCTAGTTCAGAGACATTGGCATTAACAACTTTCTATTCGCCATCAAGAAGGAATACGATAACAAATATTTAGGAAACACTCGCGTGGTAGGGACTTTTTTATTTCAATCGATGCGGGATGTATACGAATTCTAGGTCAGCGAGGCCCACGGTGTTGAAACGTTTCACTACCTTACGAGTTGATTGAATCTTGTAAATGGCAAAGGATCAGAGAAGAGTGTCTGTCTATTTTGGTTGCAATTGTCTCATGTATGTATTTTAAATATTGTGCTTTTTAGGATTCGTTTTAAAACTTTAATACCTTCAAAATTATTTAGTTGCATTTGTATATGTATATCCATGTTTATAGTTATGAAAATCACTTTCATTTTCTATAATAATTTGAGTATTAGGGCGTAAAAATGTGTATGGTAAAATTCTGGTCTAGGGAGTGTTATGGCTTAGGTATTTTTATTATTGTTTCGAGTTTATTAAATTATTTTTTTTAATATGTTTGCAATATAATTGATGTTGGTGCACAAGTTGTATTCCCTGTCAATATTGGGAAATATTTGGTAGCAGTTATGTTGGATTTGTGGTCAAAGAAGGTATTGGTCATTGATCCGCAAGCGAACATAAATAATGCAGGACTTATAATAGACAAGTGTAGGTGTGTTTCTTATTTCATTCAATGGTTACTTTTGCAAACGAATTTCCATATTCACATTTCGACAAAAGATGGAGTCGACCTTGGTGGTGTGATTGGAGCGTTCACATCCTACATCTAATCATAATTCAATTGCAAAATGATACGTAAGTCATACCTATTTCCTGATACTATCTATTTCATTCAATTAGGAGATAGATTGCATTTAATTGATAGTAAGTAGTGGTTATTATATCATCCAGGAATTCATTCGTATCCATTGTGTGTAAGCTTATCGAACACATCATAATGGGCAGATAATATGGTCTCTATATAGTAGGGATTCACAACAGGTGTCTCCTCTCTGTCAAGACATTGTCCATGTGATATATAAGCTTCTTCACCCACTTGTAGTTGGATAACTTGTGATTTTATCATTTAATGAGTAGTAATAACTTTGTTTTTGCAAAATGCAGTGGAACGGTTGTAGACATGTTGCTTCAAAGTTTTCATTCCACCATAAACCTTTATTTTGACTATTTAGGGTTTGCCGTTAGGGTAATTATTTTTCAGGAATCTGGTATTGCATCAACATACTTTGCAGATATTAAATTATAGTGTTTGAAACTTAGTGGGTATTAAGTTTCATCTCTGAATGTGTTGTCCGTAGATTTGGCCGCATGTGTTGGTGTGAGACTGAGAAGAAAGGCTACAAGGTTTTTTTAAAAACTAAATTTTGAAGTGCTAAAAGTTTAGGTACCGTGTAGAAGGTACGGTGTGCATCACGTTTTGAAATTCTAAAATAAAATGAAATAAATTCATTTCATTTTGTGGAAGCGCCTGATACAATTAGCTTCGAGCAAGGTTGTCAATTATTATTATTATTTTTTATAAAAACAGCTCAACAAACTGTACAACCATCTTTCATGACATTTGGTTGGTTTTATGGCCAATAACACATCATAACAACTCGGAGAATTATATCAAATGCATCTAATCTGTTTAGCCTCCTTAAAAACCAATTTGCCCATAACACGCCTATCAGCAAACAAGTGTAATAAACATAAAGAATTGAAAAATTAATCTTCGTACATGCCTGATTGATAGCGTAGCAAGTCAGATGGCTTTTGTGTAACTTTATATTAAAGAAACAATAAAATGTTGTTGTTTTCAACTATCCCATGCAACATGATGTGGGCTGGCTTAGGAGATGCTGTTTGGTTTTGGAAGGATACCAATGTGAGCATCCATTTGCTTTAAACCCTCAAACATTTAAAAATAAGAACCACGTTCATTCACAAAAGGTTAGATTTCATTTAAAGGATGTACATCCATAAAACATTACACGTTTCTAGATGCGCTATAGAAACACATACATGAAATAATAGTCCATATTAGCTAGCATTTGTTAAGGTCGGAATAGGTTTCAGAAGCACACTAAGTGCATCTTCTGTAATAAAAGCTAAAGGAAAGACTTGTAGCAAATCATAACTACGACATTAAAGTGATTACCATCTTCATACGAGCTTCTGATTCTTCAAGTTTCCTCTGTAATATTTCATTTTAGTGTTTGGCCTTAGTAGCATTACTGATGTGATCAATGTGACTGTTCAACAAAGACACATCATATAGTATGTGAATCAGCCCCTCATTCACCCATTCGTCATTCCACTTGAGATATTCACACCTGACCTCCTGCATTTTGATTATTCAGTACTTAATGTTTAAGAAATAATCATCATGTAGGTTATTAACATAAAAACTAGGGTAAGACACAAAAAATCAATTACCTCTTTTCCACATCTCCTATACCACCTACCATTGTTGTAAGAGTCACCTGAGCTCCGTAGTTTAGGTGGTACACCATAGTAGTAACGATGACCTTGTTAAAAGTTCTCATCAATCCAAAGTTGAAGAAGTCATCACCGAGATCATTAAACCACAGATCAAGATGGTTCTGATCAGGGCCGGCTCAGAGGGGCAGCCGGAGGGGCGACCGCCGGGGGCCCGGCATGGAGGGGGGCCCTCAAAGCCGGAAGTGAATGGGGAAATTTTATTATTTTTTTAAAAAAAATTTAATAAAATGATGTTATTTGGCGTTTTTTTTAAAAAAAAAAAAAAATTTAATCAAAACAGTATTGAATACTACTGCTCATATCTACTCTATTAATGGTGATGTTAAATTTTTTTTTTTAAAAAAGAAAAAGTTAAAGGGCCATTGTGTCACATTTGCCGAGGGCCTCTCAAAATATAGAGACGGTACTGATTCTGATCAAAGGTGTTACTCTAGTTGCCATTCGAACCCATTGAAGATTCCTTCCGTTCTCAATGCTGGGTGACGAGTTAGGGTTAATTTTTGAAAGGGAAGGGAGTTGCTTATGATTTATTTATATAATGTTTAACATATTAGGGTTTCCCATTTGTAATTGTGCACATGTGATAATATAACTAGAGAACAGGCACGCCCGTTGCGCGTTTTGATAATTTTTTATATTAATCTTTTTTATATATTTTAATTAAAATTATAAAATAATTTTAAAATTATAGATAATTTTTTATGGGTCATTTAAAATTTCAAATGAGAAAAGTTGTAATATTCATTTTTTTAATAAAAAAATAGATTATTCTTCATTTTATTTATACTTTATTATCTTCTAGAAATTTATTTAAGTTAGAAAAATTAAAAAATAGATTATTCTTCATTTTATTTATACTTCATTATCTTCTAGAAATTTATTTAAGTTAAAAAATGAACGAAGACTATTAAAATTAGTTTGTGAAATGTATATATGAAATAAAATAGACTAAATATTATTGAGATAATAAATTATTTTTATTTATTATTATTATCATATATTTTATTTTCTAGTTCTAATTTTCATTTATTTTTCATATTAAACTATTTTTTATTTACATGAAAAGATTTTTCACACTAAGCTATTTTTTATATTTATATTTACTTTATGTTCAATGTATTTTGTTTATCTTTTATTTTTAATTTATATTATATAATGATAATTGTATAAATAAATGAAAATTGATTTTAAATCCGTAATATGAATGAAACAATTTAATACATGTCACATCATCTTATTATGAATATATATATATATATTAAAAAGATATAGAATAAACTATCGTACTAATACTTTTTTTTCAAATGGAGGAAACACAAATATATCACATACAATTTTTTTTTCATGAAACTAATATAAACATAAGAAAAAAAAAGACATAAGATATAAATTTAAACAAAATATATAAAATATAATATAATATAAAAGTTGAAGCGGGAGGATGTAATATGAACCTAACATGTAAAAAAGAATTCATAAATTTTACTGCAAGATAAACTAAGGTAGGAGAAGATAGTTTTGCTAAATCCAAATCGAAGAAAAATATAAGATCTCGATTTCATAACATCAACAATAAATATCTACAAATAAATAAATAAAATCTAAATATATGTAAGAACTCTTTTACATAATAAACAAAATATATAAAAGCATATGGAAGTACATGTGAGAGTATTCAAGTTTGAGCGAGGAACATTTGTCTGAACGTGAATGATATATATAGATATATTTATTAGTAACCGATTTATATGTTAGGAAAACTTATAGTTTCAAAATTTATTGAAATAATAAAATCATTATTTATGTATAAATAATTATATAACTTTAATATTTCATTATTCTTCATATTCAATTAGAAGAAGGCAAAGAGTTTATTAGTAATAATGTATTGGGATGATTGAAGGTATGAGTATTAAAGGTAAGAGTAGAAATGAAGTTTAAAGTTGGAAAATTTTAAAAAATGGCATAAATGTAAATAATAATTAATATTAGCCTAGTTTCATAAGCATGAATAAAAGGATTCTAACTATGCCACATAGGCAAGCTTTAGAATCCTTTTATAGTGATATAAAGTATAGATATAATTTAGTTTTTGACCTACCATTGTGAAGGGGCTCATATATGCTCGTGAAGAAGGTTTGATAGGCGGTGACCGATCCGTGAAGAATGCAAAACCCGGTCTTGCATGCACTTCCTTCACTTTTGAGTTCTCGGCTCAATTAGGGTCGAAAAAGCAAAAAATTTCCATCTCTGAAGGGAAATGAAAACATCCGTGAACTGACTTAGATCAATCGGGTTGGGCCCGTGAAGGGGTCTATCACATCTACTTTACAACAAAAAAATGCTAAGAATTTAATTTTTATAATTTCGTACCTTCACATTGCCATTCTGGTGTAGCTTTCAACACTTTTGTGAATGGCCTCTTATATGCTCGTGAAGAAGTTAAGACGGCGGTAACTGATCCGTAAAGAATGCAAAACTATTTGCATGTACTTTGATTGTTAAATGTTTTGTTTGAAATGACTTCCACGTATGGTTAAAATAGTCCCAACAAAAGCGTTACTTATTCTTCTCATAAAATGGGTTCTCACATGGGATCAAGTAAGGGGTAAAAAAAATACCTTCTTGGAAGAGTGTGAAATTTCAGGGGTGAATGCTTTGCAAGAAGTGGATCAAATAAATGTTCTCACTTTTGGATTATCACCTCAACAGGGGTTAAAAAAGACGGAACTTTTCCATTTGTGAATGGAAATGACAACATCCGTAAACTGACTTAGATTAGTCTGGTTGGGCTCATGAAGGGGTCCATCACATCTACCTACAAAAAAATATATTGCTAAAAAAAATATTCTGACTATTTTAACACATATAATGATTGTAATAACTTCGATAAACAATTTTTTGGACTTTATTCATTTAAAAAAGTTTTAGTCCTTTTAGAGTTTTCATAAAAGTATTGATATCAAGTGAAATGTACAAATATGTAGTTAACACGTCCATTAAACACATTTCAAGATTCCTCTCTTTGGCCAAACCAATAAAATAAAAGTTGAAGGCAATCATATCCATCACATGTGTACAAGTTTCATCAAAGTCAATCATAGATCTTTTTTAGAATCCTTAAGCAACTACCAATATTTTATATCTCACAATTTTAATTCTCTCGTTTTATTTTCTAACGAAATCTATTTCTTACTAACCGGCTAGACATCCTTGGGTGTTTTAACTATGGCCTAAAATATTTTATTTGTTCAAAAAAATAATTTTTATCTATATTGCACTATTTTACTTTGGCCAATCATATCGTTCCTTACATTTTTAATACCAGTAGCCATTGTATATGAAAACATGTCATCTATAACAATATTTTATTATTTTACTTTTATTTCAAATAAATAATGAGAACCTCTCCATTTTTCGATTCAAGCACCTCTTCAAAGGTCTTTTCCTCATTGAGATTTTCAACATCGATAACTTGTAACTTTTAAGAGATAGTATTTTCAAAATCATTCCTTTCATATCATTCTCATTTATACTTTTTCATTTTTATTGTACAATATCCTTAGACCCAACAGGTCCGCCACTTTTCTTATGGATTTTAGATATCTATTTAGTTACATTATCAATTGGCACAACCAGTTGAACTTGAACATTATAAGCTATCAATATGGAATTTTGTAACTCTAAATTATTTATAAAATTATCTAACAATTGATTAGTAATCATTTGTAAATGCATTATCCTTCATAATTCATTATCACATTTACCAGTACGAGGATATATATATTACAGCTTTTGATCATTCAATATGAGTTTATTATTCCTTATTATCTGAGTTCATCTTTTCGAAGTCGTGGGAATATTTCTTCATAAAAATGACAATCTACAAACTGTGTAGTAAACATTTTCCAAGTTAGGAGTTCTAGATATCGAACTATAGACAGTAAGTAATAGGAAATATATATGGGAAATGATGTTGAGGTCCCATTTTTGTTCTCTGAGAATGTGTTATGGGAAAATATGCACTAGAACCAATATATACAATAGAACCAAAACTTATAAAATATGATATGTCTGATTTATTTTATATTGCAAGATATAATGAGGCAACTTCATGATAAGAAGTTGAGTCTTAGGTGTATTAATGTTACTATATGTAATATATAGCATGACCTTATCTAAAAATTAGTCCATAATTACAAAGTTTAAATAAGCATTTAAAGTTTTTTAATCAAAGATTCCACTAACCTATTCAGGATATGAACATGTGCAACTAGATTCTTAACATTCATTCTAATTGACATGCAATAATCACCGAATGCCACTAATGCAAATTTTCTAGCATTTCCCAAATAAATAGATTTAATTTGATGATTTGAGAAATGTGCCCTCAATTTAATAATTTGGCCTAGTAGCTTAGCAAATATCGTATACGTGTGTTAATAGCAAACTAAATGTGATAATCTTGTGATGAAAAGATTATTTGATAGGCCTTGAAAAAACCAAAATTTATTGTAAAACGTGTAAAAAGGTCAAACAAATTTATCAATAAAACTTATAATTTTGACTCTTACATTATTAGATATTGTATTTGATTTGTCCAATACACGGTTTGGAGTACCCAAATTGAAATTGAAATCCTAAAGCAAAATATTATAAAATTAAAATTAGAATATTGATAAATTAACTACGGTTTCACACAAAACAATAAGAAAAAAAAAATCTCACATAATCAATCAAATAGAAAACTAACCAGTAAAGAAGATATCACATTAACATAGAGTGTCAAGTAGTCATCGAAGGTAAGACCACTAAAGGTTGAGTGGGTTACACGGAACCAAGATTAGAAGAACTTAGAAATAGAGTAGAAGTTGAAATAACTAACCACTAGTAATTAATTTTATTTTTATTTTTAAAAATTCTACAGGGTTGCAGGTTAGCCCGGGTTAATCCGATGTAACCCATCTAACTCTGCGGGTTAAACACACCAGATTAAACGGATCCACTTATATGGTAGGCCAAATTTTGATTGATTCTAATCCGTCTAATTTGCGGGTTAAATAGGCCAACGTGCGGGCCTTGTGCTCATTTACCAGCTCTAATCTCTGAAGAAATAAAGTAAAATTATAAAAGAAAAAAAATCACTTTAATATTTAATAAAAAATTATTAAAATATTTTGAAAAATAGAGTCGAAATAAAAGAAAAAAAATAATAAAATATAAAATTGAAATATATCAAAATCGGAAACCAACTTGATAATCTTACTCGATTTTAATATATATATATATATATATTTAAGTGTAGAATCTTAAAAAGAAAAGCAGTATTGATTTCAAATTATAATATATATATATATAAATATATATATATATATATATATATATAAATTGGAAGAGACGTGTCAGCTTGCATTGAGAAAGGTAATGCAGGTCACTTGTATTTGGAAAGCCAACTGGTAATAATATAAAAAATAAATAAATAAATAAATACATTCGTTTTCCCTCCTTTTAAATTTTAATAAAAAAAATTAAATTTCCAACGACTCTCATATTGTCACAAATAATTGCTAATTATAAATCTTAGGCTAAATATAAAAATATAAAATAATTACATAAAGCAACTAGGAAGAGGTTAAACTTGTAATGAGTTGTAATAGAAAAGGAGAAAATCTTGGGTGGAACGGTCCTACTACGTAGGATGGTAGGACTTCCACTTAAAATCTGACACGTATACATTTTAAGTGAGATAAATGAATATTTTATAGCCACTATTACTTGATATGTGTGCCATGTATTTTAATAATTGTTTCTCTCATTTGTGTTGGCTATATAATATTTATTTCTCTTATTTAAAATGTATACGGCTATATAATATTTATTTCTCTTACTTAAAATGTATACGTGTCAGATTTTGAGTGAAAGTCCTTCCACGATGGTAGGACCGTTCCACCCAAGATTAGGACCGTCCCACCCAAGATTTTCTTATAGAAAAGAAGAATGAAAATTGAAGAAATGGGAGAGAGAGAAAGAGACAGGTAAACTTCCCCATTTGTTTCCTTATTCACTCAAAAACAGAACTGAAATTGGGTATTGGATCCAGTCCAGACCAGAGATATCGTCGACGTCGTCTTCTGACTGTTCTCAAGGAATCTGCAGTTTATACCACGCCTTTCATGTTCCTTGTATTGATACCTGGTTCAGATCCAACTCTAATTGTCCTCTCTGTCGTCAATCACTCCAACTTCTCTCTCCTCCTACTACCCTTTCTGTTTCGGTCGTAATTCCACTTGATCCTCAACCCATTGCCAGATCCCTTTCCTTAAATTCATCCACAACCAACGCACTATTGGATCTGCCTTTCAACACAACACTTTCCACCGCTGCCAAATCTCCAAATAATTCTACCATTTCCAATTAATAATTAATAATATACATATTAATCTACTGCTAATGTATAGGACTTAAAACACTGTCTCGATTTAGGTTATGATTGTGACGGTGTGATTAGTTGATACACCCGATTATTCTACCATGTGATTTGGTATACCACAAAATTTGTATGAGCTACTTTCCATTGCTATTTCTCACCACCAAATCACTGCACCCAATATAAATATTATTAAAATGTTTATAATATATTCAACTAATAATTTTAGTATGCTTTCAATTTACTTTACTAATTTATTATAATAAAATTATAAGTTATATTAAATAATATTAAAATTATTTAATTAGTTTTAATTTAATAATTAATATAAATTACTTTTTTTATTAAATTGTCTTTTTAACTTTAAAAATCTCAACATGATTCAAATTTGATCTTCACTAAATTACTGTAAATTTTGTATTAAAATACATTACAAATCAAAAGCAGTTCATGTAATTAGAAAATATAAAATAAATATATATTAAGTTTGTTAATATAACTTTACAAATTATATAATGTTGCATTACATATATGACCTAAGCAATTAAGCAAAATTTAAGAAGGTGAAGTGCATGGTTTCAAAAGAAACTTTGATTTTGTGAAGTTTGTCGAGAACATCAAAGATGAAACTCCCTCCCGATGTTCTACACCAGCTATTACTTCGTAATAATAAAAAGTCTAAGCACTTCATTCAACATATTTGGAATTATAATATGATGTTTACCTTTATTTCACTCGGTGGAAAAATTGATTCATCCATTAATCAAGGAAAAGGACCTCAAATATTCAGACTTTATGGTCAAAATTATCGCCGTATTGACTTCTCTGATGCCTAAAAGTGAAATTCAACCGAAATTCGCTCAATTGTATCTATACGATACTGATAATGAAGTATCAAATAGATTGTCTGCATTTAAGTAAAGCAATTATTTGCCTTTTTAATTTAATTTTATATTTGGTAAAAAATTTCTTACAATTTTCTGTTTATTCATTATAACAGCAACCGATCAGAAATTGATAAAATGCATTCTGAGCTAATTGATTGATAAGATTTTGGTTAAAAGAAATTTTTGTTATAATTAAAAACATTTAGAAATTACAGGAATACAATTCAATCGAATTGTAATGTGGACTTGAAAATGAAGTTGATTGGAAGGAGGAGTTTTGATGGAAGAATGTATAACTTACTTACAACATCGGATGTAGCAGCATTAGTTGTTGGAGATTTTGATATAAATATTGAATAACGAGATATAATTCTCGAGAGACGATCGGGAGAATTGAAACGGATCACAGAGTTAAATGTTGCATATCTACATTTGCAGTACCCTTTGCTACTTCCATATGGAGAGGATGGATTTCGAGAAGACATACCATTAAATGAAAATACCGACAATGTGCAACGAATTAAGAGGAATGTAATAAAAAAAGGCAATTTTATGATTTTGTTTATATTTAACTTAAAAAGTCTAACATTTTTTTTAAGTCTAACCGTTTTTTTAATAAATAAATTTATTTTTTTATAGGGTATACTCTCGCCTAACCACACAACTATTGTTTATATTGAGGTTTGAAAGTAGTTATTTTATATTTTTAATGCATTGCTTATGATTGTTTTTTCCATTCAAGAAAAAATACTATTTTTACAATGTATTTGATTATAAAAACCCTTACTATTTTCGCTATTTTCAGACCGAAGAAAATGTAAGTGGAGATGATGAAACATATTGTCCATCAGATTCAAAGAAAAAAATATGTATCTATTCGACAATGGTTTGCATATAGGGTGCAAGAAAGAACTAAGCAATCTAGCACTATTGTCAGAGGTAGAAAATTGTTCCAACAATTCTTGGTAGACGGATACACTATGATAGAAACATCATGGTTAAAGTACATTCGTCAAAATCAAGTAAAATCAAGAGCATATATGTATAAAGAGTTACAAGAATCTATTTTGAGAGGGGATACAAATCCAATTAGTCATGGTTAGAATGTTGTATTATCATCTAGTTTTACAGGTGGTGCACAGTATATGATCCAAACTTATCATGATACCATGGCTATTTGCAAATGGTGTGTAAAGTGTGGAGTCTGTTTGTTTATTATTTTATTTTTCTCTTTTATATTGGGCTCAGATTGTGTCGGGTCAGTTAGAATATAAATAGATCCCTTATAATTGTAAATCCTATGTACTCAGAAAAGAGAGTAGAAACCCTAATACTAGTGATGTGACATCGGACCCTTACCCGATTATTAACCCGATAAGAAACCAACGTCACCTCATCAAATTATATTTACCAATTAATTATCCATTTACTAATGTCATATATTAATAATCTGTTATTCGAATCATACATCAAAACATTAATTATATGTACATACTAGTAACATTCTTTATACAATACAAGTATTTAATTTACATATCAAGTATCCATATAACAAGTTACACTTTAGCCCGTAGGCCAATTCTTCATCAGTTCATCAAACTTTTCTTTATTATACAAGTACGTATTCAGATTATACATATAACTGTACATAACACCATGCATTTTACTTATCATCATTCCTTCTCTTAACAATTTCATTTACTTCACATGGTAACCTGCCCTAGTCTTTTCCTGAAACCATATCTTCATACATAGAGTGGTCCTTGATGTTTTCCCCCGATTGCCTTTCCTGGATTGTTATTAAATAAAGGAAAAAGAAAACATAGAAAATAAAACGTCAGGCAACAATGCCTGGTTCGTACCCCGTGCCCGGAGCATGCAACACAAATGCTTACCTTTATTTTCAATACAAATCAATAATTCAAACAAGTACACCTAAGATCAATCAATCCATAAAATGTTTCCAAACATCATTACAAAGGCAAATTCATTAAAGTCTCCAAGAATCCAAATAATGTAAATTTTCATGTTAGTTTAACTTACATGTGGTTAGTAAGTCATATAGGAATCCATTTATTTCCATATATTCTATTATTCTATAAGATTTCATTTAGCCTTATACTTTTAATCATTTGAGATTTAAACACAACTTATGTTAGTTATTCATTTTCTTATTATTGATAGCCCTCTTAGAATAATCTATGGAGGAAACGGAACTGTTTTGGCCCGAGAGTCGCCGATAGACCCGAGGGCCGCCGATAGACCCGAAGGCCGCCGATAGACCCGAGGGCCGCCGATAGACCCGAAGGCCGAATCATCATCATCGTCTCATTTCATTCAACTTTCAGGGTGAAATGCACTTCTAATTCCTAAGGCATGCCTTTCATCCTCTAACGGTATTCTACAAAGGCTATCGCTTCAATTCATCTTTCATATGTTTATACTATTAAATCATTCTTTTATTAAGTACTAACGATACCATCATCATTCGATTCGATGCTAATAATCACATTACTTCTATTTCCAATAGGATGCATAAGCATCCAATATCATCCGTAAATTAAACATTTCTTTCAAATATTCTTTTACAAGATCTCTATTTATGTCATCTTTACATTTATGTATAAATTATCTCGCAATATACAAGTATGCTATGCTACACATCAAGTAAAAGTGTTGTTATAAAAGTTTATTATCTAGTGGTAACAATTCCAGTTTTCAAACAAACTGAGTAGTTCGAATTCGATTTGGCATAATTTATTCTATAGGTATTTAATTAACTTCAAACCACTTCTATCATTTTCGTAACTCATCCTTATATGTTATGATGGCTTCACTTGTCATTAATTCAAGGTCAAAATATTTTTAATCATCTCATTTTCACCATTCCAGATTCACTGGAATCTGGGACAGTGTTACAAGGCTGATTTCACTTTACTTAAAACCTTATCAAATCAATTCCAATTATCATGATTTTTGGTGTGAGTCTTATTTAAGGTCTTAAATTTCTACTTTTTAAATTTTAGTACATTTTGAGTCTTTTAGCTTAGGTTTTGGTATGCCACAAAATTAGGTTACCAAACTGCCCTGTTAGGGACAGTTTGTATGTATTGGACTCTTATCATTAAAAGGCTTAATAAATGAACTTATTTCACTTTCAAATTTTCTATTCTACTAATACACATGTAAACCAACATTTTTCACTTACACAACTTTTTCCAAATAGGCCTCTAGCTATTTTTCACGTTTGTATCAAGTATTAGACATGCCCTGTTTCAGGACAGTCTGCATGTATGACCTTCTTGACATAAATTGGGTTATTAAATGGAATTATCTCAGCACCAAATTTTACTCGTTCACACTAGACTTATAAAGGAACATTTCATTCTCGTAGGGCTTGGTCTAATTATATTTTTAACTATTTCTAAAAATTCAACCAAATTAGAGGACAGTTTCAGTATTTTCTGGAGTAGGCTGGAATTGTTTTCAAAACCATATCATTTTATTCAAACAAACATCAACCATCACAAATCTATTATTTCTTAGAGCCAAATACTTCAAATAAGTCTCTACTAGGTCCCGCATGAATTTCATGAGTATTTAAGCTTCGATTCAATGGATGAGCCTAGAGAAAACCGTTGTTTTATATCTCTAAGAATTTTTGCATATATTAAAAGCAAATGGAGTTGTTGATCATTGTTTGATATTGAAAATTAACTATTCAATTATTTTGTTGCGCAATTTAAATCCTACAAATGGTCTTTGCAAAGGAACTAGTCTACAAATTAGACATTGTACAAAAAATATTGTGAAAGGCTCTATCACTTCTAGATCGAACACCAGTGATATTGTGTACATACCAAGATTCGTTATGGTTGCGACAAATACAAAATGACTATTTACTCTTAAGCGAAGGCAATTTCCATTAAAATTAGCATATACAATCACCATCAACAAGAGCCAATGACAGACTCTGAAAAAAGCTGGTCTTTACCTACCTAATCCTATCTTTTCGCACGACCAACTATATGTTGCGTTATCCAGGGTTACAAGCCTCGCAGGCATATGGATTTTGGTTGAAAATAATAACACCACCAAATGTGGGTACACAAAGAATATTGTGCTGAAAAAAAATCCTTTGAAGGAATTTAGAAACTACTACTGGTATTAAAGTAAACTTTTGGCACTATCAAATGAGCAATTTGCTTTTGCAGCATCAAACTTTGTTAAATTTTATTATTCACTGTGTTACAGTATTAAGCAATTTTCATATCAGTACATGTTTGAAAATATGAGTTACACTCTTTTACAAAGTATAAAAACTAATACATGTTGTAATATTTAATTTGCAGGGGAGGAATATCAACGGAAGAGCTTACATATATAATCGATATGTCACTATATAACAAGCGTCTGCTGGTGGTTCATGTCTGCAATGCATGAGACACAATACTGCCAACAAAACCAAATGAAATTATGAACTTCAATGCACTTTTAATAGATGGAAAGGTATCATGATATATTTTTCCTAATTTATATTTCCAACTTCTCATTTATCATATAGATTACATAGACTATACATTTTCCTCGAATCCAATGTTGCATAAGTTTACGTATGGGTTTATTTATCAGCAGTGGACAGATGTTGGTGCATGTATTAACATAAGGGCAGTAAATCACTTTTAAATCTCATTTTTCATTATTTGAATTGTGTGACTATATTAATCAATATATTCCTAAATTTAGATTCTTGGAAAATAACTTTATGTATCTAGCACACATATCGTATATGTAGTCAAGTATATCACAATAAACAGCTCATACTATTTCTATTTTCCATTTATATTCATTAATAGGGAAGTGCTATTCAAGCAATCTCTGATCTGCAAACAGCCAGGTGGTTTCGTTCAGTGTTGATGAAAGGGAACATCATCAAAATAGGGAACTACATGCTGCAAGACAATTTGTGGTCATATAGATATGCGGTCTATCGATGGTCTATGAAGCTAACTAAAACAATGGTGATAGAAACATATGAAGATCCTCCGATAGATATGCCAATGTGTATATATGATTTCATTCATTTCAAAATGTTAAAATCTACTCATGTTACCATCAAAATGCCTTCCAGTCAATGATTACAGCAGGTCGAAAAAACAGAAATATTATTTGACCTTTCCAATTCATAGTTGGGAAGCGTACCTTTGTTTACCAGAACAGGCAACCAGGAAAGGTTCGAGCAGCCTCTGTCACTGCAAATGATACGAAACAGTAGTTGTTTAGAGGGTAATATTTTTTTAATTTATTTTTTAAATTGAAAATAAAGACAAACACATAAATTGACATTGTCTATATGTCATATATATAAGCGAGCACAAATACAAGGTATTAAGATAGAAAGACATGGATTCTCTTGCAAAAAAAAAAAAAAAAAACAAACAGGTAACCACAGAGAAAACAAACTTTGCAGATAACTTATTAGCAAGCAAATAGACACAATTAATCTAACACAAAACAGAAAATAGGGAATCATCATTATCAAAATCACCTATTCATTTTGGTCTAGATTTATTTACACACTATTAACATTTTGATTAAAATGATTTGGTGAGGAATCATTTTGCAAGGCCAAATTGGAAGAAGGTTTTCTCAAAATTAAGTTCCAAGCACGATAATGCAAGAATGGGTAACAAAAAAATGTTTAGTTTCTTTATTTTTTTTCTATAATTCTATGATCTCACTTTATTGATGGTTTGGTGAGGTTAATTACATGTGTGTTTTACTGTGGTGCACTAGTATTAGCTAAAGAACTAAGCAAACTCTGCTATGATTTCAATAAAAAAGGTTCAACCGAATTTGAATTCCACAAAGAGCACTTCTAAGTTACATTACATTACTATCCCACTTTTCCTTTCAAATCTAACACCATATCTTCTTTTTCACATTGCTAAGGCAAGGAAACAAAAAGAAAATAATCCATCTTCATGAAGAAATAATAAGTTTTGAAATAAGAGAATATAAAAGTTTTAAGTAGATATTTGTATAGTCTCAATAGAGATATTATTGTAGAAGAGTAATTAGAAGCACACAACCTTTGAAATTAAGGAAGGCAAAGTAAGTGCTTCACAGCTGCAATGAAATTGAGAAGTTCATGTATGTATCTATCAATTATATCTTCTTTTTAAATTAATTTGTAGATATATATATATATATATATATGTTATTCTAGATATGAAATGTGGAGAGAAGAGATTATAATTTTGAAATGGAAAAAGATGAAGATATTGCTAATCCAAGTTTACATAGCTTTGCAAGTAGAAATTGACTACAAACTCGTAAAATAGGATAGAAGATTAAGCATACCTAAGTTGAACGAATCGACAAAAGTGATAGAGCAGATGTTTGTGAAATCCATTGTAGCTGCAGAGAAAGTGAAGTAGCAAAAATCAATTAGGAGATGAAGATCTAACAGATGAATAGAAATAATGGAAGTGAAACAGGATAGAAGATTGAGCGTACCTAAGTTGGACCAATCGAGGAAAGCGACAGAGCAGATGTTTGTAAAATTTGTTATAGCCGTAGAGAAAGTGAAGTAACGACAATCAAAATAACTCCTAAAAATATTACACAATATTGACCAAATAAGAACTTTCTAAATCAATCCTAATTTATAGCTCATACCTATTAACACAATACCCCTCCTCAATGAGCTTTTCAGGTTCAGGATCAAACTGCAAATCTTGAGTCCTTTGAAATCTTTTCTGCATACACTACACACTCAAACAAACAATTTAAAGTTGAAAAAGAATTTATAATTAACACAGTTAGACAATTCAAAGTGAATCTCGATCTCAAACTTTACAATCCCCGTCAACGGAGCCAAGAAATTGATGAGAATTTTTTGTACACTTGTTCTCTATCAATGTTTAATTGTAATTTTAAAGATATCGTCTCCACAAGGATTGTTTATTTTGGAAAGAAGAGATTAGATCAAGATTCAGATCGAATTGTAAAATAACTATCAATGTAATAGAATTATACGAATAATGGAAATTCATATAGAATTAAGATGATTTTGACAACTAGAGTAAATGAATGGGAAAATTAATACTCCATATTCAATTGATTCAATGAAGATTAGGTTGATCTACTAATCGCTATTGCCTACTCTCACTTTCAATTGCGTAATTTGACTCTTGAATTTGAATCCACATCTTAGATAATCATCATTGATCAGTTAAAGATCTCTCGATTCGATTTAACCTATCCTAGTTAACAGATCGCATATATCTCTATACTATAATTCAGTTAACTGATGAAGCACAATCTATACAAAATTGGATCTGATATTATCTATCTCTTGAAAAACACTTTGATCCTCTGTTCTTAGATCTGATACCTAGATGCCATCTCTAGACTGGAATAAGTATCATAACAGGATTACTTAACTCTCATTCTCATAATTCAATAAACGCATGAATTCTTAGTGAATTTATGCATAAACAAACAAGAAATACACAAATGAATCTAGCAATAGTAATAGATCTTAGCAAATTAACTAAAGCGATTAGCTACACATAACTACTTTAGTATATTCAATACAACATAAATTCATTCTCATTATGCAATTCAATCAAGTTATTACCAAGGAAAATGAAAGTCTTCACTTCTCAATCTTCAAACTAATTCTCAGAAATCAATTAAAATAGAGCATTAACTTATCAGAGAAACTTTAATAAATAAAGATTTCTAAAAACACAAAAGATTCTTGAGATTATCTAAAGTTGTCAAAAAATAATGTTCTTATTGCATCAAATGAGCTTTTATTTATAGAGTTTACCCAGTGGCAATTTTGTAATTCTAAAAACAAAGAAACACAAAGTGGCGAAGTTCTCAGAATTCAATATTTTGTCGCATGCCTCTTCACCTAAGTTGTGGCGATTGCAAAACATGTTGCCCAAAAAATTTTGCCTTCCACATGATTGCTCCAGGCGAGATATCTCAAGTATCACCTCCTCTCTCGCTTCATTTTCTCAATCTTTTCATCCAAGTCTTTGTGTTAATAAAATAGTCTAGAATTACCACACTCAATTATCAATCTTGTTAGCTATATTTCTTCATATAAAAGCTCATAAAATACAACAAAATGTAGGTAAATTCTAAACTTATCATGGTTCAACGGACCAATTCAGGGTCCACAACGTTGGTTAGAACAGTTGAAGATGTGCATAGGTTTAGTAGGATGTATGTGTGTTTTGGTGTACAGAATAAGGCATTCATGCATTGCAGAGACTTCGTTGTTGTGGATGGATGCCACTTGAAGGGCCCTTATGATGGAATACTATTGAAAACAATAACTCTAGATGCAAATAGTGGAGTCCTCCCCTTGGTAGCAAGCATAGTGGGACCTAAAAGAAAATGACACTTTGCAATGGTTCTTACAACGTTTGAGATACAGTTTAAGAATGTCACTTTTCACGAAATTAACATTTATGTTAGACAACCAGAAAGGTATCCTGCTTGCACTTGATGCAGTTTTCCTTGAATATGGTCATAGGTACACCATTGAATATAATTTTATAGTTTGTATTGATCTCTACATATTTAGATGTCATTACTAATGCTAGATAATTAAAATGGTTATTGTGTTGGTTATTGACAGGAGTTGTGTAGGACATCTAGATGCCAATTTGAGGAGGGTTTACAGGACCAACTAGCTCACGACTAATTATGGCAAGCAGCCAAAGCTTACACGAAGTAGGAGCATCTATCTGTCATGCAATAGATCAGATATGGTAACACAGGGAAGGTTAAAGTTTGATGATTGACAGCGATGGAGATTTGAGGAGAACGTCAAATGTGATCATGTGACCAAAAACTGCTCTGAAAGCTACAACTGGATGCTAAGGCCCCGAATGTGTGAATCATATTTGGATTTGTTTGAGTTTATTAGATGCCATAACATGAACATGATTAGAAAATGAATGGAAGAAGCTCAGAGTTGGGAGGGTAATTTCACTCCTTTTGTGAAGGGGCCCATAATGAAACATGCAGACACTTGTAGGAAATTCATCTGCTTCTATGTAGGAAAAAAAGAATATGAGGTAAATGAGATGAATTACAGTTGGACTGTAGATCTAGGAATGTTATGTTGTGATTGTCGTGAAGGGTAAATTTCAGATATTCTTGGCAACCATGTTGTGCTTTGTATCAACTATTATCTGGCTTATATGGTAATTGCTATTGAATATGTAGATTATTTTTATCCTCAAATGTGAAGCTCATAGTTCATGTTTTATAGGGAAATGGGTTTTGTGACAATTAGGGGTATGGTGAGTAACGATCAAAAACCTTATTCAAATATTCAAAAGTAATTACTTGGTCAGACTTGTCTACTTACAATCCTTTGCAAAGTAGTTGTTCAAAAAGTAATCCATTGACCATTAACCATTATTAGCAGCATTTCTCAAGTAATTTAATCATTAAAAACCGTTAAAATCTGGTCAACAAAACCCACTGACCAACAGAACAAAAACAAAGCTGGTAACAAACTAAACAAAAGTAAAAGGAAATAGGCAATGTGGCTCAACCTGGTCCACACACGCAACTAGTCATTTAAAAAAATCAGATCAAAATAGTAAAAATACGGTTTTGCCCCTGGCTATCAAATGGTAGGAAGTTAACAGACGGTGTTGCACAGTAAAACTGATGGATTCCGTCCAAAAGAGTTTTTTTTTTTGGAAAAAAATGAAAAAAAATAGTTTTATTTAGCCAATAGTCCAAACCTTCAGTGATTTTTTGGAAATCACCCTTTAAAATATACTTCCTCCATTTTTTATTACTTACAAAAAATTTTTGCATATACGTTATCCAATATTTATCTTTAAAGATAAATATTTTTAATTATGTACAACTAAAAATTATAATAATTTAATATTTGAAAAATAGACATTAAGACAAATAAAATAAGATCTCCCTTGACTATATTATTCATTATACATAATGAAAAATATGTGAAACAAATTGTTTGACAGAGAGTGCATATTATGTTTCACCTAGAGTTGGTAAACGGGATGTTGGCCCGCGGGCTGACTCGTTTAACCCGCATGTGGGCTGGATTAGGTCAATGAAATTTCGGCCCATCATGAAAATGAACTTGCTTAACCCGGTCCGTTTACTCACGGGTTTATACGAGTTGACCTGCATAACTCGCTGGTTAGCCCGGTAACCCCCCATATTTAAAAAATAAATTATTTTATATATTAATTATATAATATTAAAAGGATCTTTATTTATAAGTTTTTATTGAACCATCTTTTCATAAATTAATTTATACCATTTAAAATTTAAACTTTAAGGTATTAATTTAATTATAAATCACCAAAATAATAGAATTAAATTTATTAAACTCTAATTTAATGGTTAAATGAATTTGAATACTATTAACATGAAATTGTTTATTATATAATATATATTATTTTTAATTTTTAATGTTTTCTTTAAAAATTTTATGGTTCGCGGGTCGACCCGTTTAACCTGCAACTCGTGCGAGTCATGTTAGAGTCAGTCAAAAATCAACCCGCATAGTAAAAAAGCCCAAGTGGACTAACTTGTTTAACCCGCAACATATCATGAGCCGGGCTGGAGGCAGACCGGGTTAGTCTGTTTACCCGTTCTCGTTTCACCTATTAAAAAAATTGAGGAAGTATTAATCTTTGTTTTTTTTTTCTATATAATATTTCAAATAAATTTTATACTGAATGATTATCTTTTTTCACCGTTGTATAAGTGAGATGTTTTGACATCAACTTTTAAGACATACGCGCTCTTTGTACATTAAAAAAAAAAGCCACTTGTCTTACAAATTTAAATATGAGTTTGTAATATTTAAATTTTTTAATTCAATTTAAAGTTTGAAATTGATATGAACCAAAATCAATAATAATAATAATAATAATAATAATAATAATAATAATAATACAACGGTGAAATCCATAATAATAATAATAAAATTATTATTATTATTATTATCATTATTATATAATGAAGTTTTTTTGTAATCTATATATACTATATATCTTTTTATATAGACAATAATCGTTATTTTTCCTACTCTTTTTTAATTGACTTTATAATCCGTTCTAATATAATATTTTACTATTTTAAATTATTTTATTTTATTTTTTGATTATATATTCTAACTAATTTCTATCACATATCGAAAGCTTAACTCACTAGTTATCTTCTCCAATGTAATATATAAAATATGTTTATTCAATTGGTTTCAATATCAACCTTTAAAATCCATGTCATTTGTATATTAAAAATGGCACTTACCACTATAGGTTTTAATATGATTTTATAATATTTATGTTTTTAAATTCAATTTTGAGATTTTAAAATTTGTATGAATCAAATTTTATATAATATTAATAATTATAATTAGATATTATTATATAATCAAAGTTTTTTCCTACAGTTTTGCTTGAGTTTTATGATGAACAGATTGTGTACTTGTGTGATATATGTTTTCTATATAGTTAGAAAGAATATATATATATTGGAAATTAATATTTTTAATTTTTATCAATAACTTTATATTTAAATCTCTTGTAAGTTAACTTTTTATTTTTATTTTGAAAATATAATTTTACTAATAAAGATTTTAAGTATCACAATAGTCATTTTTTTATTTTAAAATTATTACTTTACTTTTTTAAGCTATATATTACATTTTAATCCACATTAAAAGTTTAACTTATTAATTATCTTTTCTACCACCGTATATAAAAATTATAAAAATTTAGATGTGCACAAACATATATACTAGTTGAATTTAAATAGTACTAATATTTTAGAAAATTTCCCCATATTTTATCTTACGCAGAGAAATTACTATTTTGTAAGTAGCAATCAAGTTATTTTACATAAGTTCGATTAGTATTAATATAATAATTACAAATATACATAGATTTGAATTAAATTGATCCAAAATAAAATTAATGCATTTTTTTTCAAGTTCAATTTGATGTAATTTTAAAAAAAAAATCTAAAATCAAATAATTATACATATATATAATCTTATTTATTATTTCTAATATATATATACAAAAATAAAAATAGAATCGGAGTAGAAGAGAAAGAAAAATTTAATATGAAATGAAAATGTATTGGAATCAGAAACTAACATGAGAATCTTGATTGAATCTTGATATGCTTCTTGAATATTGCAAAGTCGTGATATATTGAAAGAAGCGTTGATTAAGAATGAATAAGAAGAAAACAATGAGAACAACCAGGTATAATGATGTTAGATTGCAAACATATATATATATTAACTTTTTGGACAAGTGTCACTTTGCATGATATATTATTTTGCATGCAGGACACGTATACACAAAGTGGAAATCCACTTGTCAATAATATTCACAACACTCCCCCATTGAATTTCCGCCATATGAATGTCTCATTAAAACCTTGCCAGAAAAATCCAGTGGGATAAAAATAGGACAAAGGGAAAATAGTACATTTGGTGAATCCAATATTACAAAAGTTCTCTCGTTGTTGACAACACCCATAAACGTAATTTTCTAATTTGGAAAGTTTTCACATTTTGATCTCGTAAACCAGTTTTTCAAACCTTGATGTCGGTAATGATTTTGTTAATAGATCGGCTAGATTACTACAAGATCGAATTTTCTTCACATCGATTTGACTAGTATTCTGAAGCTCGTGGGTGTAAAAGAATTTGGGGGAAATATGTTTGGTACGATATCCTTTGATATAACCTCCTCGAACTTGGGCAATGCAAGCCGCATTATTTTCAAATATCACTATTGGTCCATTCATAGTTTGGGATATACCACATGAATTCTGGATATATTGGATTAGTGACCTCTACCAAATACACTCTCGAATGGTTTCGTGTAGTGCCAAAATTTCAACATGATTTGAGGACGTGGCTACCAAAGTTCGTGCAGTACCATTGTGCGTGAAATATAGTCAATTTGAGAACGTCCTTTATGCGAATCCAAAAGATATCAAGCATCTGTATAACCAGTCAAACCTAGAGATTTATCTTAATTTGTATAAAATAATCTCAAATCTTTCGTACCTTATAGGTAATGCAAAATATGTTTAATTTCATTCTAATGATGACGGGTTGGTACAAAACTATATATTATTAATAGATTTACAAGAAACGAGATATCTTGTCTCGTATATTGAGTCAAATATAATAGTGCTCCTATTATATTTAGACATGGTACTTCAAGACCAAGTATTTGTTCGTCATCATCCTTTGGTCGGAATGGATCCTTTTTGGGATCAAGTGTTCTTACAACCATAAATGTACTTAATCGATGGGCATTATCCATATTGAATCTTTTCATAAGGTTTTCAATGTATGTTGATTGATAAATCAATATGCCATTTGATTTATATTTAATTTCCAGACCAAGACAATATTTTATTTTTCCGAAATCTTTTATTTCAAACTCCCTTTTCAAATACTCAATAGTTTGTTTGATCTCTTCAGAAGTCGCAATGATATTCATATAATCCACATAAACTGCTATAATAGCAAAACCAGATCCTAATCTCTTAATGGTGATACATGGACATATAGTATTATTCTGGTATCCTCTTATTAAGTATTCACTAAGACGTTTATACCATATTCTCCCAAATTGTTTCAACCCATACATGGATTTTTGTAACTTTATGGAATATAAGTTTCGAGATCTCGATTGATATGATTCAAGTAATTTCAATCCTTCTGGTAGTTTCATGTAAATATCAGAATCAAGTGATCCATACAAATATGTAGTAACTAAATCCATAAGACACATTTCTAGTTTCTCAGAAATGGTAAGACTGATTAGAAATCGGAACGTAATAGTATCCATTACTAAGGAATAAGTTTCATCATAACCAATTCCAGTTCTTGGGGGAAACCTTGAGCAACCAAACGTGCTTTGTATCTCACAATCTCATTTCTTTCATTTTGTTTCCGAACGAAAACCCATTTGTAACCAACAGGTTGAACATCTTCTGGTGTTTTTATCATGAGTCCAAAAACTTTTCGTTTATTCAAAAGTCAAAGTCTAGCTAGATTGCTTCTTTCCATTTTTCCCAATCATATGTCTATTTCTACACTTTTCCATAATACATGGCTCATGATCATCATATAAAATATCTACTACCACTATGTAGGAAAATAGATAATCAATTTTCATTTCATTTCTATTCCATAATTCTTGATTGAAATTTCAAAAATTTCTTCATTTTTTTGATTTTGATATTTCTTTATTATTTCCTCCTTCAGGGAGATTATTTTCAGAGATCTTAACAACTTCTTGGATTTCATTTGATGCTGTTTTAGGATCCAGATCATTTTTCTTTCTTGTCCTTGGAATTGTATCTTTTGAACTTGGTGGTCTTCCACGCTTTTGGCGTGGGATAGGAGTTTCATTTGCTATTGTCTTTTAATATTGTCCTTCCGGAACATTTACTCTTGCTAGTACATTAGCCGCTTCTAAATAAGATTTGGTTATTTTTGAAGTATCACGAAATGCATTTGGCATTCAATTTGCTATCATTTGTAAATGTAGGATCCTTTGAACATCTAGTTCACATTATGGAGTATGTGGATCCATATACGCTAAAGTGGAAACTTTCTATGCCGATTCAACTTTCTCTTCTGGAGAAATATTTTCTTTTCCAAGTGACGAAAAATTACTTTCATCAAATTGACAGTCAACAAATTTAGTTGTAAACAAATCTCCTGTCAGTGGTTCCAAATATCTAATAATTGATGGAGAATTAAAGCCCACATATATTCCTAAATGTCTTTGGGGTGCAATTTTTGTTCCCTGATTTGGAGTAATTGGTACATATACAACACACCCAAATATTTGCAAATGCAAGATGTTAAGAGGATGCCCAAATACTAATTGAAATGGGGAATATTGGTTATAAGCTGTTGGGTAAATATGAATCAATGCAGCAGCATGCAATATAACATGTCCCCAAATAGTTACTAGTAATTTCCAGCGTATTAATATAGTTCATTCAATTATCTGAAGGCGCATAATTAATGATTTATCTAATCCATTTTGGGTATGTTATGGACCGTTTTCAGGCCTAGGAGTTACGGCCGTAATTTTTTATTGCTAGAGGGTGTCTATAGGGTAATTAAGAAATCTAGGGGATATGTTATAATTACCTAGATTTAGAAGTGGTTAACTGGATTTTTGGCTTGTTATATATATGAGTTTAACCTAGGGTTTTGTCATATTCTCTAAATCCCGTAAAGTTGAGAGTAAGAGAAAGTTTTCGTATAAAGCTTTGAGTGGTGTTCAGTGTTAGGATTTCAGCGTGTAATCGGTAAGTCTTCCATTCCATTTCAGTTTTGGTAAAGACTGCCATAACCCAATTTCAGATTCTGATTTCAGGTTTAACATGTTCAGGTTCTGCTCTCTGTCTGGTTTAGGGTGTTAGAATTTTTGGCTTGTAACTAAGCGATCCTCGGTAAGGTTTATTCGCTCTTTCCATGTTGTTCAGGATAGAATTCATATTATCCTAATCTTGAGTGGGTCTATCGAACAGGTTCGGGTGGTCTAGGATTCTGCGCGTCTTGGATTCAGGAAATCTGGAGGGTAGTTGTAATAATTGAGGAATTTTGGTAAGATACTTAGAGTTTGGTTTGGGATATATTAGGTTCTGTTCGGGTTCAGTTCTAGGTCTTTAGATTTGGTGTCTAGGTTTGACTTTTGGTTCTCTACAGTAGTGTTTATTTACTTTTATGACGGTCTGAAGGAACACTGGACGGAGAGGCTGATCAGGCAGCAACTTAGATAGGATATTACTTAGGATTGTTGTGCTCTGCATGTTAGGTTAGCAGCTCCGTTTGAGTCTCATACTTTTGTATATTGTATGTTTGATACTCTGCATCTGTCATGTTTGATGTGTTGTGAAACCGTTTTCCAAGCCTGCCCTGTTAATGATAATAAACTGAGTAAATAAGACTTTAACATTGTAGAACTGTGTCACTAAAATTATAATGTTGTTATATACTGAAACTATTATACTAGTATACATATATAATTTGGTAAATATATTAAATAAACGCAACTCTGAGTTTTGCCTTTAGTCCAGTCTATTGGTAGAATCTATGGCATTCCTAGGGATAAAGGATCCTCACTATTGAAATAAATGGCTTGAAGTGCTTATACTGATTGTAGTTTGAACTACTATACTGATACTGTTTACTGGGCTCTGACCATACTATTTATTGCACTGTTAATCCCGTTTTTCGCTGATAGCTGCTTTGGGCATAATTTTGTTATTTAACTGGCTAAATTGTTAATCAACAAAATTCTATGTTCTGGTTGCTGGGCTGTATTAATGTTATGATGAATGGACTGTTCATGGTTGATTAAATGATTGTGGTTGATGTTTGAACTGGACTTAAATAAGTGGTCACGAGTTGGATGAGTTTTCTGTCAATGTAACTAAAATTCTAAAGGCTAGATAAACTAAGTTTTAAGAGAAATATATTATATGGATTATTAAGTTCTAACTAATGAAAGAAATAAATAAATTATTGATTGATAGGATGATTGTTGTGTTCTCTGATATGTGGACTCTAGGGAGTCTGTAGAGTCTTGCATTGTGTGCTCCCATGATTGGAGCCGTGTCTAGGACATACGTGTGTGACTGTTGGAACCTAAGATGTTAACTTAAACTAATTTCATAGTCTAATGCTGCCCTTTTTCCTATTTTTCTTGCTATTTGTTAATTTGGTTTTAAAACCCCAGGTTGAGTGCAGGTACTTCGATCAATCAGCGCTGTCTCGACATTTTTTGCATAGATCATGGCATACTCATGAGCATTTTTCTTTATTATTATGTTTTGGGGATTTATTTCAGTTTTTGCTGGACTTTGGGATTTTTTTCTTTTGGAAATGTATTGGTTTTGCTGGAATATTATAACAGTTGGGACATTTTGCAATTTTAAGATTTATTTTTTAATTTTGGTACTGCTGCCAGCTTTATCCGGATATGATATTTTGTCGTTTTGTTTAATCTATTAAGCTCAAATTCTACTGCTATACTAGGTTTTACAGTAGTTGTATAATCGTCTATGCATAATGACAGACTCTTCTCTATGGTTATTCTAGGGTAGGGGTTTGTTGTTACAGGGTATGAACATGCGGCATTAGATTTTGAATATCAATCTCAGATACTTGATAGTATTCATCAAATACTTTCGATATAAATTCACCAGCATTATCAAGTCTTATACTCTTAATAGGGTAATCTGAAAAATGAGCTCATAATCGAGTTATCAGTGCTAGCAGCTTAGTAAAAGCAATATTACGAGTGGAAAACAAGCATACATAGGACCATCTTGCAAATACGTCTATCAAAACCATAAAATAACGAAATGGTCCACTAGGTGGATGAATGGGTCCACAAATATCTCCTTGAATTCTTTGTAAAAAGGATGGAGATCCAAATCCTATTTTCGTAAATGAAGGTTTTGTTATCAATTTTCCTTGGGAACATGGAATACATAAGTCCCTTTCATTTAATAGGATTTTGTAATTTCTCCGTAGATGCCCTTTCGAATACGCAATTATTCTTCGCATCATTGTGGATCCCAGATGCGCAAATCGATCATGCCAAAGTTGTAATATTTTGGGATCTGAGAACTTTTGGTTCTCGATAGCATGAATTTCAATATGCCTTATGGTTGTATAATATAATTCAGATGATGAAATAGACAGCTTTTCAATCACAAGCTTCTGACCTGATCTGTTCGAAATAATACACAAATATTAAACACCCTTTTCATAAACTATTTCAATATGATATCCATTCATTCTTATATCTCTTAAATTGAGCAACTTTCTTCTAGATTTCTGAGAATATAAAGCATTTTCTATATTCAATTTAGTGTTATGTGGTAAGAAGATCGAAGCTCTTCCAGAGTCTTCTATCAGATCTACTGGACCTGATATGGTATTCACTTTAACTTGAATTGGTACTAGTTCCAGAAAATACTTTGCTTCTCTCAGAATGGTATGAGTTGTAGCATTATCGGCTAAATATATATCTGCAGATATAACTAATTCTTGATTAGAACCCATAACCTTTAATAAAATGAAAACATAACATCAATTGAATGGAAATGTTATATATATATATATATATATATTCATAACTAATTAGTGATATTTACAATCAAAACCAAAATTACATTCCATTATATTTACATTCAAAAATAAGGAAATACATTTCACTTATAGTTAATGGTTCATCACAAATCAGGTGATCTATCCTTCCATCAGGATCTTCAAAGAAATCAGCAGTTTTCCGATTTGATATGTCGACAGAACCGGTATCACCATCACCAAAAACATCAGCCATATTTTCTTCATTATTATTTTCTTTTTCTTGTTCACGTCTTAACTTCTGATAAGCTTCAACTACATGTTTAGTGATTAAGCATGAAATTGACATTATTCCTGAATTATTTTGTTTATTATTTTTAGACCTTATCGAAGATTTGCTATTAATTTGCCTGTTTTTGTTATTTTGGACAGATTGGAGGCAATTATACAAATATGAAGGTTTTTGAGGATCATTGAAAACAATTGCTAAAGTATAGGATTTTGTAATTTCATCTGAAGACTTATTTAGAAATAAACTGATAGGATTTTTAGGATTTTTATGTTTTGAATTTAGAACTTTTAAATAAGGATTCTGAGGAGATTTTTAATGATTTTTAGTTTTGTAACAGAGTATATATTTACTCTGAATGATCAGAATTAGTCACTTTTAGTTTTCAATAAAAACACTTTGTTTCTTCATTCTTTGTACGCAATTTTATTAAGACGGTGATGTTCACTATGCCCATGGGGTGCTAAACTAGTCTCATCCAGCTAAGTCAATTATACGTGTTGTTGTGAGAATTGTGTTTTAATTTATATGCTTGTTTAATATTTGTGTATTCTCTATGGGCATGGTTAAATGCACATGTTATTCTAATTAGTTAATTACGTGCGCAATTGATTGGTTAATTATGATTAACACATTGCACGTCAAATAGCTCGTAGTTAATTTGACCTAAGTAATGCTGAGAGTTCATAATCATAATTCAAGAACTATCGTACTGATTTAATTAGTTATGGTCACGGGTCTTTTCTAGTTCTTAATGCAGTTTACATTAGATTAGTGATTTATTCGAAGGATCGTACTCGTTTAGTCTAATAGTTAAGAAAAAGATTGGTTACTAGGCACGTTGTCAATAGCTATAATAGTGACTATTAAACTGCATATATATACTTAGTTTCGATGATCAACACTACGTTGAATAAGTTGACTTAGCTGGATGTTTAAATATCATTGATCGTTTTATTTTGTTAATTTAATTTTTAGTTTAATTATTCCTATATGAAATTTATATTGACGGATTCGACATCCGTCATTTAGGGGCGCAACAAGTCCTTGAATAATAAATGGGAGAACGACATCTATAAAAGGGACCATGATAGAACTTCTGTTGTTCCTAAATTTCTTTCCCTTTGCTGAAACTAGCATTGTGAATATTCCACTTTTGGGGAGTATTTGGATGATTATATGGATGTCTATAATCCTTATTGGAATTATAACCTCATCCCTAACCATTTTTAGATCCTCGACCACTTCTAGATCCTCGACTATTACCACAACCATTTTCATGCCCATTTCCATAATCATTTCTACACCCAGAACCATGACTAAGACCATGGTAACTACGACCACGTCCACGCCTTGAATTTTTATTATAATGTGCATTCACTTCAGAAAAATGTTTAAGTGCCAACAAGACGTCTTTCACTATTTTCTAACAACAGCTGGTTGTGTTTATTAGCAAAATCCAAAACTCTAATCAAATCATCATATTTCTGAAATTTTCTTTCTCGATACTGCTGTTGTAAAACCGTTTGGGAAGAATGGAATTTGGTAAATATTTTCTCTAACATTTCATGGTCAGTTTTTGTTTACCAACACATTTTCAGCTTGTTCACAATCAGATACATTGCAGAGTTGTATTCACTAACGCTTTTGAAATCTTGAAATCTCAATTGTTTCATTCATCTCGTGCTTCAGGCACGATGATCTCAATTTGGCAATTATATCTAGATATCAGTGCTTGCCACAAATTTGCAGGATTAGTGACGATCATATATTGATTTTGCAAACCATCACTAAGATGAGTTCGAATTATAATCAAAGCTTGATTTTTCTGCTTCTCGACTGTTTCATTTTCCTTATCTAGAGTTTCATATAGATTTTTGAATTTCAACCTTGTTCCACAATCAATCAACCATCTCAAATAGTTTGCTCTAGAAACTAGCAATGACTGAAATTTGAATTGATTCATTTTCTGCAAAATAAGAATACTTTCTTTAAATTTCTAGATTTTTCAGAATTCAATTATTCAACTTTAGGTGAATAATTGTAATTTCCCAATTTTTCAGATTTACTATTTTCTCGTAACCAAAATCACAATTACCAAACACTTTCTTATCTAAAAGATCTGTCTAAGTGGCAACCAGAGAGCATAATCGTGCTGAAAACGTGTTATAAAAATAAAAAATAGAATCAGAGCAGAAGAGAAGGAAACAATTTAATATGAAATAAAAATATATTGGAATAAGAAAGTAACCTGGTAACCTTGATTGAACCTTGATATGCTTCTTGAATATTGCAGAGTCATGATATATTGAATGAAGTATTGATAATAAGAATGAACAAGAAAAATACAAGGAAAATAACCACGTATTGATCTCAGATTGCAAACATATATAATATCTTTTTGGAAAAGTGTTACTTTGCATGATATATTAGTTTACATGACAAAGTGGAAATCCACTTGTTAGTAATATTCACAAATAAATAAATAATTATATATATATATATATATATTTAACCATAACAAGAGTCATTACACCTGAATTTTTAATCTATTTATTGTTTTGCAATCTTAACCCTTTTTTTTTTTTAAGTTTTTCAAATTAAAAATAAATAAATATTATTATGTGTCATGAAATTGGACTCAATGGTAAATAATAATAATAATAATAATAATAATTATAATAATAATAATAACTACTTGCACTTGAGGAATTGTTATTTCTCACAGCCTGATTACTAAAGATAATATATTTTTTTCCAAATATAACATTATAATGTATTTTATATATAATTAAATTAAATTTATAAAAAATAAAGTAATTTATTTCATAGATGGTTTTTTACCATTTGTATCATTTTCTAAATATTTATCAAATATAAACTAGTGTTATGACCCGTGCGAGACGCACGGTTAATATATAAAAAATATAATTTAATTTAAAATAATATAATAAAAATATTATATTATAATAATATTTATATATTGAATAATTACTAATTTACGATTAGTGTAAGGATAAATAAATTGTTCCTAAAATAAAAAAAATAGAATAATAATAATAATAATAAAGAATTCAATTAAACTTGATAAGCAATCAAGGAAAAACT
This sequence comes from Cardiospermum halicacabum, assembly GCA_031304145.1. Lineage (NCBI taxonomy): Eukaryota > Viridiplantae > Streptophyta > Magnoliopsida > Sapindales > Sapindaceae > Cardiospermum > Cardiospermum halicacabum. Next base: position 11,334,056 of record CM062389.1, read on the forward strand.
TCTTTGCACCACATTGGTCGTTGTCTTTTTTATCTTTCCCTTTGAATCACAGATCAGAATCTTCAACCCATAACGATTTGTTACTCTAGAAACGGCAACATATAGTTATCCATGAAAAAATGTGGTCTTTTGAGATACAAACCTACATGATTAAGTGACTGACCTTGACTTTTATTTATGGTCATCGCAAAAGACACTGCGATAGGAAATTGTCTTCGTTGAAATTTGAAAGGCAACCTAGAATCAGATGGAGTGAGAGTAGTCCTACGAACGAAGACTTTCTTCCCGACAAATGGACCATGCATAATTTTGACCTCTATAACACGTTTACCTAATCGTGTTATAGTCAATCTTGTGCCATTGCACACACTAGACGAGTGATCAATATTTCGCAGTAACATCACTGGAACTCCTACTTTAAGTTTCAATTTATGAACATGCATCTCGGAACACTTGATGCTATTTAAAAAGTCTGGAGTATGTAACTCTACAAACATATCTGATATTGTATCTGATTTGCATACCATTTCAGAGATGTAGAAAACCTGCTCTTCATTTTCATTCATCGTAACCATAAAATTGTTGACTTCTTCAACAACATCAAGGGTTGGTGCAAGTATCACTCTCTGCTGCAAATATGCTGGATCATATAGGTTTGTAATGAATGAAGGATATGGTGCATCAACAATAGAGGTAAGAGGATCATCAGTATCAGTTATCAAAAGATCATCAGGAATATCAATTTCAGCAATTCCATCATTTTCACTCCCAATTGTTCCATCACCGATACTTAAAATCCAATCTGCAAATTCTTTCAAAGATGTAGATTTGTTAGATGATATTAGGGATTGAAGTCTCATATTTTTTGTCAACTTCAATAGAGTACACTCTGACCACAAATAAAAAGAATTAATCGTCGCATTAACAATGTCTTGTCTACTCCCTTTCTGTATAACTGGCAAAATTTGTCTAAAATCACCTCCGAAAATAATTGTTTTACCCCCAAATGGCCAACTATAATTTTCTAGGTTAACAGACCTCATGATGTCTTTCAAACTTTTATCCAACGCTTCAAAGCAAAGTTTATGAAACATTGGCGCCTCATCCCATATGATCAGTTTTGTCTTGATTAACAACTCTGCTTGATCTGTACCTTTTTTAATACAGCAAGTTGAATCTTCTGTAGGATTCAAGGGAATAGAGAATGTGAAGTGAGCAGTTTTTCCACCCGGCAACAAAAGTGATGCTATGCTACTTGATGCAACCGTTCAAACTATATGACATTTTGACCTCAAAGCTGAAGCCAAACCTTTCCAAACAAATTTTTTCCCGTTCCACCATAACCGTATAGAAAAAATACCCCTCCACTATTATTCTCTACTGATGCCATTACCTTTTCATAAACAGTTTTTTGTTCATCCGTCATTTTATGGATAAAATCTTCATGGTCTATCATCATATCTCTTATATTGTAGTTCAACTGACCTTGTAAAAGTCTGTTATGAGCAAGTGAATTATTGTCATGATTTGGAACAAGCATCGGCGGAAATTCAGAAAGACATTTCCCACTTTTACATAATATGTTATCTATTTCCATCAGCGCAAGGTTTCTAACTCACTCTTCAGAAATTTGTAGATCTGCAAAATATTTTATTAAAAAACTATTTTAATTTTTTTTCAAATTTAAACAAATAACAACAATTATATTAACTTTTGTTTCAAATCATATAATTATAATCATAAAATCTATATTTACTAAGAAGAGGGGTAAATCATCTCAACAACTACTAAATATTATTAAAAATAATTATATTTTATATTACCTGGATGACATGTCGTGCTTCGTTCCTTAAATAATATATCTTCTCACATATGATGGCAAAATTGTTCCCACACATATTCAGGTCTCTCTATTGACTTTGCCATCAATAAGGTGGCAAACAACTTTCTTAAGTAGGTTGTTGTTCCCTAATAACTCGCCTCATTAATTGCATCTATATATTCTTTATCATCATCCAAAAGTCCGAGAGCATAACAGGCATCTCTGAATGTACAGTGTTGAACACCATCTATAGTTTTTATACTATCAAAACTTATTGGACCATGGATGATATTTAAGAGAATCCTCAAATAATAAAGTTCACCTGTCCCTATTGCTGTAAAATGCAATCTACCAATTTTAAAGCCTCTTTTCCGAGGTGTCCACTCTCGATTGGTTTGGTTCCAAACAAACTACATTGAAAATTTAGCATATGTCAATTTTCGTGCTTCCTCATAAATTTTATTGGCTTCCATCCATGCAAGAAACTGTCTTCTTATCGGATGCCTTACCCACTACCAGATCCAAAGGTTGATCTTCACGAAAAATAATGCTTTGTTCATCTTCCAAATGAAAAGTCAATCTCTCTACAGCAGGTTCTCTATGTTGGATATCAAATGCCATTATTCGCCAACATGCTTCGCAAGAAGATATATATCTGCAATCATAATACATCTTTATCTCATCTACCACATTATTCTTGTTTCACGGCTACCCTCATAAAAAGCTGTTGTTATTCGATCATGACCTTTGTTTACATAGTTAAATAGGTATTTGATGGACCTTGATTGGTTGCACCACTCAACATTCACGTGTGCCCCATATTTTAGCAATAATTCTCTATTGTGTGGAACAATAAATCTATTATCCAAATCAACACCTTCTTTGCATATGAAACGGTCATTGTCTCTCATTCTATATATTGGATACCCATCATCATCGATCATAGTGGTTTCAGTATACCTTGTACGAAAATTTTTGGTACATTTACCATTATCCATGCATGGAGAGTTTGGTCTAGCAGTACCGCAAGGTCCATGTACCATAAAATTCTTAACCGCTTCATAATAATCTGGATCAGTAATCTTATCAGGAATTTCTGCTGATATGATCTTGTTAATTTCATCTCCTGATCCATATTTATCATCTTTATGCAAGAACAATAAAATATGGGCATGTGGCAAACCTCGTTTTTGATACTCGATTGTATAAATAACTATCATAAAAATTTAGCTTTCGTCAACAAAATTACATGAAATATAAATAATAGAATTACATCAACAAAGTTTCACTTTACATAAAAATGATTCACTGACCTGCATTAACTCTACCAAATCTTTAATCTTCCTTGACATCTCGCATCATTTCATTAAGCTTGAGCTTGAATATTCTGCATAATAAGTCGGGATGATCATCTGGTTTTAGTCCTTGAGTGGAACAAAATCGAACAACCTCTGGCCATTTTGGATTACATGTAAATGTAATAAAAATATCTGGATAGCCGCACCATGTTAGGAAATAATATAGGCAAGATAGAAAGTTAAAGATTCTGAAGAGAAAAGAACACACGGAGTTTCTGTGGTTTGGCCAAAACTGCCTACTCCACGTCGCACTAGTATTAGGGTTTCTACTCTCTTTTCTAAGTATATAGGGTTTACAATTACAAGGGATCTATTTATATTCTAACTGGCCCGCCACAATCTGAGCCCAATATAAAAGAGAAAAATAAAATAATAAACAGACAGACTCCACACTTAACAATCTCCCGCTTGGAGGCTGACATCACTATTTTTCTCACTCTTGTAAATCTAGTAGACCCTTCTTTTCCTTCACTAGTGCAATAACCTTCCCTGCGATCAGCTCTGAAGGCCAGCTGAAGCTATGCAATGCTTCAGCTTCTCTTTGGTAACCACCTTAGTAAACATATCTGCCGGGTTGTCATCACCTGCTATCTTTACCAAGGTTAACACCTCATCATTAATCAGCTCACGAATAAAATGATATCTTAGTTGAATATGCTTCGTCTTGGCATGAAATACTGGATTCTCTACAAGATTGATTGCACTCTGACTATCACTGTAGAGTACACTTTGAATCTACTCCTTACCTAATTCTACCATGAAGTTTTTCAACCAAATCATCTCCTTGCTAGCTTTTGAAATAGCCATGTACTCAGCTTCTGTAGTGGAGAGCGCAACACTTTTCTTAAGTCGAGACATCTAGCTAACAGCTGTACCACCTAGAGTAAAAATATACCCTGTAGTACTTTTTCTCCCATCTAAGTTGCCTCTTAAATCTGCATCAGTAAAGCCTTCTATGATAGTATTTGTTCGTCTGAAACAAAGTCCTCTATCTGCAGTGCCTTTCAAGTAACGAAAAAGCCACTTTACTACTTCCCAATGCTTCTTTCCTGGATTTGACATAAACCGACTCACAACTCCCACTGCATGAGCAATGTCTGGTCTCGTACATACCATCACATACATTAAGCTACCAACTGCTGATGCATAAGGAACTCTGCTCATGTAATCTCTATCTTCATCTGTTTTTGGTGATAGCTCCTTTGAAAGTTTAAAGTGACTTCCCAAAGGGTGGTCCGAACTGTAGCATCTCGAAGATTAAACCTGTCAATTATCTTTTGAACATACTTTGTTTGGGACAGCTTTAAAGTACCTTCTAACTTGTTTCTGGTAATCATCATCCCAAGAATCTGCGGTGTAGAACCTAAATCTTTCATCTCAAAAACATCAGATAATTGATACTTTAACTTGTTGATTTCTATCATATCAGATCCTGCAACTAACATGTCATCAACATAAAGTAACAAAATTATGTAGGAGTTTGCAAAAGACTTGATATAACAACAATGATCCATCTCACATCTCTTGTAACCATTGTTAGCCATAAAGCCATCAAATTTCAAGTACCACTGCCAGTGAGCTTGTTTCAAACCATACAAGTTTTTCTGCAACTTGCAAACCATGTCTTCTCTACTAGTAATCTGAAAACCCTTTGGCTGCTTCATATAGATATCCTCGTCAAGATCTCCATGTAAGAATACAATCTTTACATCTAACTGCTCTAGATGTAAATCCTCTGCAGCTACAAGCCCTTAAACCAATCTGATAGTAGTCAATACCCTTCTTTTGATGAAAACCTTTTACTATTAATCTTGCTTTATATCGCTTGCTTCCATTAGGTTCCTCCTTGATTCTGTATGCCCATTTATTCTCAAGTGCTTTCTTTCCTACCGGTAACTTATTCAATGATCAAGTCTTGTTCTTTTCAAGAGAAGACATCTCTTCTTGCATTGCATCCTCCCACTGCTTAGAATCATCCGTCTGTATTGCCTCTGAGTAATATTCCGGTTCACCATGTTCTGTCAAAAGCAAATAAAACTTGGATGGAGAATACCTATGCACTTGTTTTCGCTCTCTGCCAGACCTCCTCAGTACAAATGTAGGTGTAGGCAGATTTATTGGTGTATCTTCGTTTGCACCATTATCATCTTCAGTAATATCTTCCAACATTGCTTCTTCTCTTTTCTCAGTCTGTTTCATTGTAGCCTTAGAATCTGCCATAAACTTGTGTTTGTATAAGATGTCCTCATGAAAAATAATATCACTACTTCTGAAAACCCTTCTGCTATCATTGTCACAGAAACGATAACCCATGTCATCATAACTGTAGCCAATAAAATAACACTTTTTTTATTTTGAGTCAAGTTTATCTCTGTTAGAATCTATAACTTGCACATATGAACCGCAGCCAAAAGTTCTCAAGTGTGAAAGATTTACCTCTTTTCCTGACTAAACCTCTTCAGGAATCTTGAACTCGAATGGAATTGAAGAACCCCGATTTATGAGATATGCTGTTGTATTAACGGCTTCTGCCCAAATTTCTTTGGCAGCCCTGCATGTAGTCTCATACTTCTCGCTCTCTCATTAAGAGTTCTGTTCATACGCTCCGCTACACCATTCTGCTGCGGTGTTTCTGGAATGGTTTTAATCATTCTAATACCATTCTCTGCACAATACTCTTAGAACTCACGACTATTATACTCTCCACCATATCAAATTTCAGACATTTGATTTTCAAATCAATTTGGTTCTCAATCTCAGTTTTCCATCTTTTGAAAGTAGAAAACACATCAGATTTATTTTTCAGAAAATAAACCCATACCTTTCTCGTTGCATCATCGATAAAGGTGACATAATAACGAGCTCCTCCAATTGACTCCACAGATGTAGGACCATACACATCTGTATGTACTAGTTCATGTTTTCTAGCCTTTAGTGTCTTGGCAACCTTTGAAAGTCACTCTCTTTTGCTTTCCCAATACACATAGTTCGCAGAAACTGAGATCAACTGTCTTCAACTCTGGAATCTTGCCATTTGTTGCTAACTGCTTCATGGCCTTCTCGCTCATGTGTCCAAATCTATGGTGCCACAAATTTGAAGGACTAACACCATTGTTGGCTGTATTTAAAGAATCTGATTTTTCTGCAACATACAAGGTTCCCACCTTCTGTCCTCCTGCTAAAATCAGATTACCCCTTGAGACCATCCATTGCCCATTTGCAAAAGCTGTATGATAACCATCTGCATCCAATTGGCCTACTGAAATCAAATTTCTCTTGTGTCTAGGAACAAACCTAACATCTATTAGTTTCCATAAAATCCCTTTAGGAGTCTTCAAGTTCACATCACCTTTCCCTTCGATGAATAATGGTTCATCATCAGCAAGATGAACCTTTCCAAGTCTTCCCGGAACAAAGTTGTGCAGTAATTCCTTGCACGGAGTTGAGTGAAACAACGCACCTGAATCTATAATCCAAGATTCTATTGGAAATTCTATGCAGCAAGCAAGTGCATCAGAATCTTCTGTCACTGCGTTCATCGAATCATTCTCTCTTCTGTCTTTCAGGTTTCTACACTGATTTCTGAAGTGACTAGTCTTGTTGCAATTCCAGTATACAATATCTTTACGCCCTTTCTTACCACTTGTCGAGTAACTTCTCTTTTTCAATTTAGGTCTACCTTTTTGGTTCTGACCTCCTTGAGACTTTCTGCCTCTGCTTTCAGTATACAACGCAGAACCCGATCCTGATGACTCTGCAACATTACGTTTCCGTGTATCTTCACCGAGAATCAAAACTCGAATACCTTTAAAACTGAGAGTATTTGTTCATGATGAACTGCTTATTGCCGTAACTGTTGCTGCCCAACTATCTGGCAAGGATGACAATAGGAGTAGCACCTGAACTTCAACATCAAATTTAATCTTTACTGAATCTAATCTCGATATAATAGAATTAAATTCGTTCACATGATTAGTGACCGACCCTCCTTCTTTCATCTTGGTATTCACCAACTGACGAATCAAATATACCTTATTAGAAGTAGAAGGTTTCTCATACATATTTGATAACGCCTCGATCAGTCCGTAAGTAGTCTCCTCGTTGACAATATTGTACGCAACATTTCTCGCCAACGTCAATCTGACCACGCTTAGGGCTTGCCGATCCAGAAGTTTCCAGTTTGCGTCTGACATACCTTCTTGCTTATTTTTCTTGAGAGGTTGATGTAACTTTTTCTGATACAAATAATCTTCGATTTGCATCTTCCAAAATTCGTAATCTGTTCCATCGAACTTATCAATCTTAACTTTCCCATCTTCTGCCATTACTTCGAACCGATGCTCTGATACCACTTGTTAGGAAATAATGTAAGCAAGATAGAAAGCTAAAGATTCTGAAGAGAAAAGAACATACAAATTTTCTGTGGTTTGGCCAAAACTGCCTACTCCACGTCGCACTTGTAAGGTCCGCAATTATAGGCTAGAATTTTTCGATAAAATTTTTATTCCTTTATTAGAATAGTAAATAGGTTATTAGAGATAATTTAGAACCATAAGACGTGCAACTTGGGTACTAGTGGCATTATAGTAAATATTAGGAAAGTCCAAGGGCATTTCAGTCATTTTACACATAGGATGTGGTAAAATGCATTAAAGGTGTTATAGAAAATTTTGGCTATGTTCTTTAATTTCCAAGTTTAATTTGGGTTAAAAGTTAATTCTTAATTAATTTAGGGCAAGTCAAAGTTGGTCCAAGGGTATAGATGCATTAAAATGAAAAGTTTTCACCTAGGTGCAAATAGATTGAAGTTGTGGTGGTTATTGGTAATTGTCCTCCTAGTGAAATGGAATTATTGGAAAGGTGAGGGACTAAATTAAACTTGTCCATGAGGAGGTTAGTATTTAAGGGGGGAGGGGGAGTTATCTAGAGAATTCTAAAATTCTCTCAAGCTCTCTCCATTTCTCTCCATTTTTCCTTTGGCCAACCACCCCTTAAGATCCTCCATCTCCATTTTTCTTCTTCTTCTTCCTCCATCTAACTCTCAAAACCTCTTCCATACTCTTGCTACATCATAGAAACACCATCAAACCAAGAAGAACAAGCTTATAACATCAATTACATCAAGAATCATCAAGAAACAAGGTAAGGATTTCAAACCCTAACTTTCATATATGAGTGATTTGATCCTAGTTTAGTATAGAAATGGTTTCTAGATGTTAAGAATGTTATTAGAATGGTTATAATGCCCTTGGTTATGTTCTTAAATTGAAAGTTATGGTATTAGTTAGAAAAGTACCCAAGTTAGCATGAGGTTGTTGTTAGTGTTGTTTATGGTAGAAACTTGTAAAAAGGAATGCTAAACTCTTGTTTTTGTGATTAGTAGAACCAAAAGAGGACCCTAAGGAGCAAGACCAAGTGTAGGAGAAGGCTCTCAAATAAGGTTTGTACCCTAAGCCCTAAAGGTTTTATTGTTGGTTTCATGTTTGATATGATTTGCATGCTAAAATTGTTTTTATGGTGATGTATATAATTGTTTGTTGGTTTAAAAAATTTTGATCAATATTTTTGGAAGCATGGACATATGCTATAAAGTTAGTAGAGACTTATTTGACAAAATGAAGTCATTGACAGAATCAACAACATCATTTAAAGCTGAGATTATCATTCTTTCTCATAGATATGTCATGTGTGCATAAATTTCAGGGAAATTCGAATCTGTCTCAGTAAATAGTTTAAGCAATGGTTGATTGTTGGTTTGTGTGAGGTAATAAAAAGGAATTTTTATCCAATATGAATAATACTCACCTGGAAATGAAATAGTAGGAACAATACCATCTGTAACTTCTAATACCCAATCAGCGAAGCGGTACAGGCTTTCTTTTTCAAATTGTGTTGTTTCAGTTGAAAGAAGTCTCATATTAATGCTCAGTTTAAAAATTTTGAAATGCTACCATAAATTAGATTTGGTGTTGCATGCATTTATGGTGGCATTTTCATCATTGTCGAAGCAAACAGGTAAAATTTTCCTGAAATCTCCACCTAGGACTATTGATTTCTCCTTGAATACAATATCATCTTTTTCTATCACCTTCTAAATATATATCATTAAGAGTTTTGTTGACAGCTTCGAAACAAAACCTGTGCATCATTGACGCTCCATCTTATATAATTAGATCGGTGCTTTTAAGGAGTTCAGCCAGGCGTGTGCCTTTTTTTAATGAAACTTGTAGATGTTTCATCTATTTCTAAAGGTATCTTGAATCGTTAATGCGCAGTTCGCCCTCTGGATAATAGAAAAGATGCAATTTTCGAGGAAGCAACAATTAATATAATTCACCCTTCAGATCGTAGTTTCACAACAATGATATTATAAACAAAGGTTTTTCCTGTTCCTCCATGACCATGAATAAAAAAGGCTTGAAGTTTCCACTTCTGAATAGAATCAACAATGGAATGGAAAATGCTTTTTTTCTTTCTGAAATTAAAGATGGGTAGAAAATCTGTTCCATTTTCTCAAGTGCATTGAAATCATTACTTAATTCTTCACTATGTAATCTATTAGCCGAAAGAGAACTTGAGTTGATTAATTGTGATGGAGGTTGCAAATTAAAATACGTAAATGATGCTGAATACAAACTAGCTTCAATATATTGCAGCACATAATCTTTCAAGTAACCATCACCTCTTGCAATTTGCAAGATATTATTTTGTTCTTGAAGTCTGTAAGCGATATCATCGGACATTGAATGCCACGTTTTATCAAAAAGTAGTACACAGTCACTTACATCACAAAAAAGCAACATCACAACAAAAAAATTTTGAGTTGTTGTGAGGAAGCACAGAATGAAGTATCAATCATTTCAGTTCCCCATTCTTTATCATTGCCTAACAAATCGAGAGCTTCACATGCAGCTCTAAAAGAGCCATGTAATACACCTTCAACCGTTCTCAAGTCATAAAAAGATGTAACTCCTTTTTTATTTCTGAGCAACATTCTAAGGAAAAAAAGCTCCCCCGTAGTGGGATTTACATGAGTTAATCTGCCGATAGCATGCCCTTGTTTTCGACGTGTCCATATTCGGTTTTTTAGCATTCCAAACCCATCTTGTTGGAAATTCAAGGTATGTAAGAGTTCGACCCTCTAAAGAACTTGCGTTTATGTATAACCATTTGGTAAACATCGTCTTTTTAACACTCGGGTTATTAACTATACCATCAATGGTGTGGTCATCGGTAAAAATAATATACTTCATATTTGGTAAATGAACTGGAGATCGATGCATAGCAAGATTTTGCTTGCAAATTGGGAAATAAAAAATGCGCCAAATAGATTCATATACGGACAAATAACGACAATCTAAATATGTTTTGATTTCACCAACTGGTTGTTGAGCAGAATGAAAATTGCAAAATGGTAAGTTGGAAGTAGGTAGCCTTACCTCCAGGTACAAGTGACTTAGAATTATGTGTTTTACAGCATTGTACAACATCAGCAGCTATACACGGAAGCGCATTATCTATAGTAGCTTTAACTCTGTCTCGCCTTTGTGCATATACTGGAAAATGTATTTCATTAGGGTTCCATGAGTACATATTTGAAAATTAATATGTGCATGATACTTGACAATTCAATTTCTGTTGAAGGGAACTACAAATCTATTGTCTAGAAGGTTATTGCTGCATGTTATCCCCGTGTCTCTCCTTGTGTAAATCACAAATCCATTTGCATCAATAGTTGTATGCTAATAGAACTTTTTTGGGTAAAACTTTGAGCATTTGCCTTTTGACATGTAAGGAGCTCTAGTATTTTGGATGCCACATGGGTCGTGCAACATGTATTTCCACGCGGCAGTGTAACCTTGCAGATCATGGTAGGGATTCGGAAGTTCTACAATTATGAATTTATCAACAATTTCAGGCATTCGATAGTCAAAGTCACGACCTAAACAAACCACCATATGAACATGTAAGAGGCTACGTTTTTGAAATTCTATCGTATGTGTATCTACATGGAAGTAAGAGGTTTAAAATATAGTTGCTGCCAACGGAAAATCCCGAGGAAGAAAGAATGCATAAACTAATTGGTACCTGCAACTAGGAATGGCAATGGATTGAAATCCAACCCGAATCCGCCAACCGGAATCCAATTCCAATTCATGCACCCTAATCCAAATCCTCTAAATTTAAATGGATTTGGATCAGGTTTAAATCCGCGAATTTGGGTTGAAACCGTAGATACCCAAAAAAGAAAGTAACTATTCACATTTAGTGATACAATCCCAATGATTGGTGGTCCCACAATAGGGATAACTATAAATATATAGCTATTTATCTATATTTTCTTTTCTTTTCGTAAATCAAACCAATTTATTTTTTTATAATTTATTTTAAATCTAAACTGGTAGATAATTATATTAATTTAATAATAAATTTGACATTTATAATAATATATAAAAATTGATGGACGAATATAAATTTGTAATTAATTTTATTATTAAATTATATTAATTATAATACACATCAATATATTAAAAATATTAGTTATATTAATTACAAAAATAACAAATATAAAGAAATAAAAATTAATTAATTTGAAGTTATATTTAAAAAATAACATAATTTATTTTATTATTGATTAAATTAAAAAAATTATAAAATAAATAATAATTTTAATGGGTTCATGAATTCGGGTGTGGGTATCCAAACCTAAATCCAAATCCACCACAAAAAGAGGATAACTTTTTATATCCAAAATCCACGAATCTAGGAATCCACAAACCTGAATCCGTGGATATTTCATGGATGGGTATCCACGGATTCATGGGTTCATGAATTTTTTTGTCATCTCTACCTACAACTGCGTTGCCAAAGAAGTAATGATTTTTGATATCATCTTTTAATGCACGCAATTTCAATCTAAAAAACTCTACAAACAATAACTGCTTTATCTTTACTGTTAGACCCGACTCTATCTAGAAATGTGCCTACAATTTTAGGTCATTTCACATTACAGGTAAACATAATAAACAAATTCAAGAATCTAACATCCGGCCCCAGCCCCCAGGATGACCCGAGGCACGGTGGCAAGGGGCTATGACATTACTTGATGAGTCATAAGGCTAACCACCAGCCTCCCAAATAATTATTACGCTTTCCAGCATGCTTTTTCCTTAATTGCATGCTTTCCGAAAAAACTTCCCTGAAGGTCAACCATCTCAAGATTACTCGAAGCCAAGCACACTTAACTTTGAAGTTCTCAAGTTCTGGGCTCCCAAAAAATAATATGCACATTAGTGATATGGGTAGCAATTCATTTCCTTATAACCATGTTTCAATATAAGATGTTATAATCCACCCCGCTTAGGACACAACGTCCTCGTTGTGGTTTGCCCATAACATTTTCGAAATCTTTACCCCCGTTTGACAATTGCCCTGGGCTCTTCCGTCCATAGGCGGACCTGCGGTCTCAGGATTGCTATGATACCATTTGAAACATCCAACCCCCACTTTCGGATGATCCGAGGTGTAGTGGCTGGGCGTCACCTTGTCACATAAACAGTCTTAAGGCTGAGCACTAGCCCGATAGACCACCGTTACGCTTTCCAGCATACTTTGTCCTCACTCGCATGCTTTCTGGAAAAACTTTCCGGAGGGTCACTCATCCCAAGATTGCTTCAAGCCAAGCACACTTAACTTTAGAGTTCTCTAGTTCTGAGCTCTCGAAAAACAATTTGCACATTAGTGATATGGGTAGCAGTTCAATTCTCTTAACCCTATCTCAATATGGGGTAGTATAGGGAATGCATACACCCAACAAACAACCATTGAGTCTTGATCGTGGCTCACAATATTTCTTAGGGTTCCTGTGACACTTGAAGGCAGTAAAATTCTTTGTCCAACTTGACTGCTGACAGTATCACCTTTAAAATAAGTAGCTTCAACACCAATAAGTAAATATGTCTGCATTTTTTGTTGGTTATGTCTGATGTATTCTAATCGATCTTATTCCATAAAGGAAAAAGGATCAATTATAAACTGCTAAAGCAATCTGCCTCCAGATAATAGACATGATGTATCAGTAGATCTATGCACAAGTATATATTCATAATATTCCCTCATTGTAACATGATTTCTTTTACTTTCCTTTTATAATCAAATATTTACTGCTTGTTCTAACATCAAAGTCATCAAAAATAAAGACCCGTAACTTCTGGAGCCACAAGCAACTTATATTCCTTTTCGTTTGAATTTTGAATACTATATAGCTGGAGCTTCAAATGCTAATATTTTTGTTGCCCAAATCTCTCTCTCATGTTTCCAAAAGATTTAGCTATCAGGTAAATTTCATCAAACATTGTATTCAAATCTTCAACAATTGTATAATTTATTACAGGACTCAAAGATGGATTTGCCTGGACAGCTATAATTCTATTTTGTATTTTGTTTTCTATATCATAGATATAAAGTTAAGCATATATGGGCCTGACACCTTCCATCGGAAGCAATGGTCCTATTCAATGGTACATTTGGCCACATATTGAGAATATATAAGGTCCACACCCTTCATTAACCATGTGGTCTCTTCTTCCATAACAGGAAGTAAATGAAAACCTTGAATTATAAGTACAAATATATTGCCTAAAGTGTTTAGATAATGAAGAACCATATGGATTGTTAAAATGTTTCAATGGTTCAGGTTTCACTGTAGCAAGATGTAATTTAACTTTTCCTTACTGGCGGCACAAAGAAAAGCGACATCGGGTAGACGTTGAAGGCCGAACTACTTTTTTAGCAGCCCAATTAAATGAGGAACAAAATTCACAGACAGTGTCCGGGGAACTAATAGAATGAATAGGTACATCCACAACTGTTGTAGATGTAGATAGAGCATGCAACTCGGGAGTGTTGGAGATATTAGAGTTAAAAGAAAGTCGTTTTCTCTTCCTTAATGAAGGAATAGAATTAGGATCATAAATGGTGCGTTCTTCTTCGTACGAAAAAGAAGCATCATATAAGTTAGGTAGGAGTTTAGAAATACGAAGGCTGCATCCTCTAAGGCTATGTTGTTGCCTTTAGTAAATTCAACGTAACCAATAACCAATTAAAATTATTAAAATGTTGAATAATATAATATAGAAATATAAATTGTAGCAAATAATAACGATAACATAGTTAAATACAAATAATAGGATGCAGCTTACATCTTTCGTCACCCGGTCTCTTGTTTGAGCTAAATTGGTTGTGAAGGCAACAGTCAAATACAAACGAGAGAATGTGAAATTAAGGAATAGTCAGTTGGTAGCTTATGCAGTAAACAACGCAACGTCCGTATAATAAAAATAATAAAATAGTAGTAATGATAATAACAATAAAGAAATGAAAGTCATGGAAAAATAAAGCTGCAGAGAATTTGCGACTTAATGTAGTAATTCATGTCAAAAGAATTGGGAAAAAATAATTATAATAATAATTATAATAACATATTATTCTTGTTATTCTTATTTTTGATATTATTATTATAGTAGTTTTATTTTGTTAGTGATAATCATAGGTTCTGCATTGTGTATGTAGCTGTGTTTTTTTTTTTTTTTTGTGAAAATATAGTGGTATTAGAGGTTCGAGAGTTTACTATGTAGCAATTTTAAAAGCTAACCTACATTTTGGTAACAAAATAATAGTATGACTTATGCTTAGATCAATCAAATAACTATTTTATATTTTTATTCATTAACGATTTATGTCATCCAAGTAATACCCAACACAATTCGGCTAATGTATTTTCAACCTATATAATAATTCCATCCAACTGATAAGCGTAACATAGAACTTTCAACTTTAATCTCTTTATACTTTATTGTTTATAAAAAAAATAAAAAATAAAAAATAAAAAAAAATCTAATGTCAGTGTTAAAATGTGGGTGGGTGAATTTTATTAACTTTCAAGTTTAATCATAAATATCTTGCAAATGGCAAGATGTGATGGTTACTTAAAAGATTATGTGCTGCAACATATTGAAGTCAGATTGCAACAACATTCAATATCATTTACGCATTTTAATTTGCAACCTCCATCATATTTAATCAACTCAAATTCTCTTTCAGCTGATAGATTACTTAATGAAGAATTAAGTTATGATTTCAAAGCACTTGAGGAAAGGGAAAAGATTTTCTACCCATCTTTAGCTAAAGAACTGAGCAAAATCTGCTATGATTTCAATCAAAAAGGTTCCACCAAATTTGAATTCCACACAGAGCACTTCTATGTTACATTATATTATTATCCCACTTTTCCTTTCAAATCTAATACCATATCTTCTTTTTCACATTGTTAAGGCAAGGAAACCAAAAGAAAAAAAAAATACACCCTCATGAAGAAATAATGACTTTTGAAATAAGAAATTATAGAAGTTTTAAATGGATATTTGTACAATCTCAGTAGATATATTATTGTAGAAGAGTAATCAGAAGCATACAGCCTTTGAAATTAAGGGAGGCAAAGTAAGTTTAAATGCTATTATCTGAATTTAGCTTTCAGTTCAATATAAGAAAAGCATTATTTTATTTATTGTACCAAATTTATTTTAAGATGCTATAGGATTGCTAACTGCAATCACATACCCATCTGTTCAAACCATAAGTGGAAAAGCAGCACCAAAAAAAGTGGTGAAACTTAGAGATCTAAGGTGAAAAAAATTACATCCTCCCACCATGTCTTTTTCTACTCTTTTCCAACATACTTGACTTGTTTTGTATTTGTCAGTGGCTATAAAGCAGATGTTGCATTGTGGCCTCCATTTGAAGACCAACTTAATGATAGCACTCATTTCGGTATAGTCTATCTAATCTCCCATAAGTCTGAAGCTTTAGATTGCTTTGGAAAATTTTTGGCTATGGTGGAGAATCAACTAGATATGACTGTCAAAGTGCTACACACTGACCGAGGCCGAGAGTATCTATCTAACCAATTTTAAGACGTTGTGTCAGGAGAAATGTATAGTGAGACAGTTGACTATTCCCAGGATCCCTCAGCAAAACGGAGTTGCCGAGAGGAGGAATAGAACACTGTTAGAAATGGTACTATCGATGATAGCACAAGCAAATCTCCAATACGTTATTGGGGAGATGCACTTCTGACAGCGACCCACATATTGAATAAGGTTCCAACGAAATCAGTGACAACTATACCCTATGAATTATGGACAGATAGAAAACCCGACATCTCCTATATGCAACCTTGTGGGTGCGCGTTTTATGTACAAGATCTTTCTAGCCCATATGGGAAGCTAGGTGCGAGGGGTAAAAGATGTATTTTCATAAGATATCTCGAGCAATCCAAAAGATTTGTACTGATAGGAGAAAATTCAGATGGTACCATTTCTGAATTAGAGTCACGTGATGTTGTGTTCCTTGAGAATGAATTCCCCGAGAGGGGTGAAGTAGAAAGAGAGATTTCCTTCTTTGAACAAAATGAATAAGAGGACTTAATTCCTTCATAGATGGATATCAATCCTAGTGGGAGTGAACAAGTGCTAAAGAATCAGCTCCACTGGTACATGACAGTGGGAGTACACGGATTCTTGATCCTTCGATGCCTGAGTCATCGACTCGAAGAAGTAGAAGAGTCCCCATTCCTCGAAGACATTATGAGATTGAAGGGAAAACGTTCATGATGGCTTCACGCGATGATAATAGACCAAAGAATGTGAAAGAAGCTCTCAATTCACCCGCCAAGGATCTATGGATGAAAGCCATGGAAGAAGAATTGAAATCGATGAAAAGTAACCATGTCTAAGACTTGGTTGACTTACTGCCAGAATATAGAGCCATCGAAAATAAATGGGTCCTTCGCATTAAACGGAAGGCTGATGGTTTGATCGAGAGATACAAGGCAAGATTGGTGGCGAAAGGCTATACCCAACAAGAGGGCATAGATTTTAAGGAGACGTGCTCACCTGTAGTGAGATTCGCTTCTATTTGCCTCATCTTGGCCTTAGTCACACATATGGACTTGGAATTGCATCAAATGGATGTCAAGACCGCTTTCATCAATGGAGGACTAGAGGAAAAGATTTACATGGAATAGCTTAAGGGTTTTATAACTAAAGCCAAAGAAAAGAAAGTGTGTAAACTCTTGAGGTTCATTTATGGACTTAAACAATCCTTCAAGCAATGGTACCTGAGTTTTCATGACTTGGTGATGTCATATGGTTTCCAAATGACATAAGAAGACCATTGCGTTTATGTAAAAAAGTCCAGTGATGGTTTTGTGTTACTATCATTATATGTAGACGACATTCTCTTGGCTTGTAACAACAAGGACATTCTGTTGTCAACGAAGAACTGGTTGTCGACAACTTTTAAAATGAAGGACATAGGTGAGGCTGCCTATATACTAGGAGTCAAGATATCAAGGGATCGAAGTAAGAGGCTATTGGCTTTGTCGCAAGAGTTCTACATTCAAAAGATCCTTGAACGTTTCCTAATGGCTAATTGCAAGCCTATGGACACACCCATTGCAAAAGGGTAGACTTTAAGTCTTGAGATGTGCTCTAAAACTCCGCAAGAGCGTAAAAATATGCAGAATGTTCCATACGCAAATGCCATCGGCAGCCTGATGTATGCTATGTTGTGAACAAGCCCCAATATCTGCTATGCAGTACGACTGGTAAGCAGGTATCAGTCTAATCCAGGACAAAAGCATTGGATTGCTGTGAAACGAATTCTAGCATATCTAAAGGGAACCTCAGATTGTGCTCTATGTTACCAAGATGGTGAAAGCCATCTAGTGGGTACACTAAAGCTGATTGGGGTGGCGACTTAGATGAGAGGAAGTTAACTTCCGGTTATGCCTTCATTCTGAGTCATGGAGCAATCTCCTGGAGTAGCAAGAAACAGACTTGCATAGCATTGTCCACCATGGAAGCAGAATTTGTAGCCTGTGCAGGAAGCTGTCTAGCTCAAAAGGTTTATAGATGACCTTAACCTAGCTGAGAGTGAGGCAATGCCAGTCACTATATATTGTGATAGTCAGGCAGCTATTGCCTACACTAAGGATGCTAAGTATCACAATAAGTCTAAGCACATAGAGACTAAGTACCACTTTGTCAGGGATGTAGTGACAAAGAGAATAGTAACAGTCTTGGATTGTTATGTCTATGTTTTATTTGACAATTGTTTATCTTCATGTGTTTCTGGCATATAGAGAGTTGATTCATCCGAGAGTATATTGTCAGGTTTGAGAGACTTGCGCACTTGCACGTGCAGTTGCCTTGATTATCCGGTGATAATGCAAGATGAGATCTATACACTCATGTTCTGAATATGACTTTCATGAACTAAGAGGGGTTTGTGTATAAAATGATCGCCTTGACGTGGTTGTCAAGATGAGATTCTCCCAAATGGATTAAGAATAGCTTATGAGAACCACAATCATGAGACCTGACTAGCCGGACTAGACTTTTAAGTCATCGCACTTGGAAAGTGGGAGTGATCAAGTCTGAGGAATAGCTTTGTGCTATTTTCCGGACAATTTACTATCATAATAGACATACGCGCCTGATGTAGAGGCAAGGTTCATTGTCGCGCATGCTTTTATATCGTGCGAGCTATAAGTTGACCCTATGGGAGATAAGTTTGAGAATAGTCCCTACTCCTTATCGTGCAAAGTCCCATATTTATTTATCCTTAGTATAATCTCTTTTGTATCTGGAGTATTGGGGTAATGACTGTGTCATTAGCGTGTCTTTCTATGGCTACGGTAAATGCGGCCTATGCGACATGACTGTGATGTCGGTTACTTTCATCAATTTTTAGGACAAGAGCGATTTGGAAGACTCTGATTGTATTTACACTATTTAAATCACACGCTAGCGGACTGTGGTTCTTGGGAACACATTTGTGGTTAAAGTACATCGAAGTTTTCAGACCATTGGTTCATTTAGGACCGAACATGTCTGAAGTGAATTCAAATCACGGTAGTCTAGATTATGAAGTGAATTTCAAGATTGTTCTTCTTTATTGAAGAAACTGGTTCATTTGGTCACACCGGTTATTTTCCGTATAAAACTAATTGATCGATCGACGCGTGTTTTCTCTATTTAAGTCTTGATGGCCCTTAGTGAGTTGTGCCTCTCTTGTGTGAGTGGGAGAATGTTGGACTTGGGGCCTTTTAATGGATTGGCCCAAGCCTTTTATTGAAGTGGGCTTAGGGCTATTGGGCCTGAGTGATTGGTCCACCTAGTATAGGCCCAGCCCAAGTCTCTTACTTGTACATTAAGTAATGGATAGTACGATGATATTTGATAAGAATTCAAACTATTTGAATTCAAATCAAATCTAGTTCAAGTGAACTAGCTATGAACTACTGTAAATAGAGTCCTCCTCTCCACTCTTCAATCATCCCAAAGTCTCAGAATCTCAGTGCATTCTGAAACAACGTTAAATCGCAAACAGTGTTTGCAAAGTGAAACCCGTTGGAAGGTTTCCAAGAGTTCAAGAGAAGTAGTTTCCGCGTTCATTCTCATTGGGGTTCTTAACTAGTGATTTGAGTGGTGTTTCCAAGAGATTCGCCGCCGACCGATTGACAGTAATTTTTTCGTTCCTTATTTCTGCTTATTTTATGTATGTTGATTGTGTAGTATGTCTATAGGATCAACACAAATACATAGAATTTGCACATTTTGCATTATACTCTGCTTAACAAAATCTGTCATATTTTAATACTAACGAGAAACAAGCTTTCTAAAACTTACATTATACTTTGTCTTGCAAACTTATTTGTTGCAAGAACTCAATTATTTTTCCAAAGCACGAAGGTCAACTACCTCAGGGTCAATCATTGTTGTGAACGAACAAATATATAGCCTCGAAAACTACCAACAAAGGTAAACTAAATTTATAACTCCATTTATCCACAACTCTTCAATGATAATACATGAATTACATTTTCTTTTCCAATGTTCTTCTATTTTCTATGTCAGGTTTAATCCAGTGGATATTCAAATTGTCGAACAAAGATCTAACACTATACTAATTGTAACTGAAAAACCTTTTAAAATTGTGACAGAATTGATAGAATTATATCCAAATGCTGACAGGGTTGCATTTTTTCTTCCTTTACGTTCTCATGTTAATACTTAAATACTAATCAAATTTATTCCATAATTTGAATACAGTATTCCCTTTTTTTTAAAAAAAAAAAGAGAAAAAGAAAAAGAATTCTAAGTGTTTGATCACTGACATTGTACATTATATAGGACCAAACTTACACCTACAAGCAGAAATATTAGGAATTAACACAGAATAAAGCTGGTGGTATAGAGGGTGTCTTGGTTGCAAAAAGGTGTATCATTTCATAGACCATATTATCTATGAATTGAATGCAACATTATTGATATGTACATTCCAAGGTAATTAAATTTTATGAAAATTTTAGCATTTAGTTAGGGGATTGTTAAATACCGCACCAAACTTATTAATACCGCATCTATTATTTCACTTTTACCCTTTTATTTGATTTCTTCTCCACAACTTATCTCCAATATTCTTCAAGAATTCCAAAAACAAAAACAGTTTTCCCTCTTAAAAGAGTCCACTCACCTTATTTTCCCTCTCCTCCTCTAGGGTTTTGAGAAACATTGGCATGTCCATAGAGTTGACAGATAGGTATTAATAAATTTGCTGCAGTATTTAACAATCCCTTCGAATAAAACATAATGATACGAAGGTATAGTTACTTCCATCCATGTCTTCTATGATTATGTAATTGAAAAATAAAATAAACGGGTTGAGATAATGAAAAAAAAATTATTTGAGCTGAGACGATAAAAAAAATTGAACGAGTTTAAATCATGAAAAGAAAATAATCAGTTGAGATGAGAGAACGAAATAAAGAGTTTCAATCAAAATAAAAAACTATTTTTTTATTTTTAATTATGTTGAGGATATAATTGAAAAATAAATGCGGTATTAATCAATTTGCTTGCGGTATTTATCACTTTTGTTTAGTTATGACTATCCTTAAAACTACTAATGTATTTCGTGGATAATTCATTCCCTCAAATTCAATAAATAAATAAATAATCTTATTTTCCTGTATAAAAATGCTTATTATTTCTTTATTTATTTATCTATAACATTTCAGTTAAAATAATACTGCCCATATATATATATAATTAAATTCTTCATTATTTATGGTTTTATTTTATAAAAGAAAGCTGATCACATATAAAGTAATAGTGTGCATATTTATACAATACAAAGCAATGCTTCTTAATAAAATGAATGATTTGCGTTAACATTTTGCCTTCAGCATGTTGCCATGATATTGTATAACACATGCTATTAGAACCAGTAAACACTCATTTTTCGATTATTATGTGGTTTATAATATACATAAGCATATGCAACTTCTGTTGCTTTATTGATTATACCTATATTGACATATTTGGCTCCTTTTATCAATCTTCACGAACACTATAAGCAAAATATATATCATACATATGTAGGTACAAGATGAACTTAGATGTCATTGACGGAACCACTACAACAACATTCTTCCTTTTGGACTCTGTGGCTGAAAAGTTCTTCCAATTTCCTGCGAGCAAAATAAAAACATGCACAAAAAATCTATTATCCCTGCATTCATGGTTAAGAAGGTTCAAATTTGAGAAAAATTTTTTATATCAAAGTCAACATCAGAAACCCTAGAATCTCATATACCATTGAAAAGATTTTGAATCCAGATGACCACTCCAGAAAGGTAACTTATTTTTATTGTTGTCGTTATATACCTACTCCAACTACTAAATGATTTTGCTGCATTCATATTACAGACATAGCGATGAAAAAGTTCATCAACAAACAGATGATGTGCCTGCAAAAGCATCCCAAAGGTTCAATTTACAATCACATATTTTTCCATTGATGATTTGTAAACCATGACTAACATTGGACCATTATATAAAGGCAAACACTCTGTCATAGAACAATCCTTCCCACCGCAAGAACAACAATAAGATACATATTAGCAGTCAACCATTCTATTATCATCATTACTATATGGTAATAAATGAAGATTTAATAAAGATGTTACTACCTCTATATTATCATCATATACCATTGAAAAGATTTTGAATCCAGATGACCATAAACCTTCACCTTTATCTACTCCAGAAAGGTAACTTATTTTTATTGTTGTCGTTATATACTTACTCCAACTACTAAATGATTTTGCTGCATTCATATTACAGCCGTAGCGATGAAAAAGTTCATCAACGATTAGATGATGTGTCTGCAGAAGCATCCCAAATGTTCAATTTACAATCACATATTTCTCCATTGATGATTTGTAAACCATGACTAACATTAACCATTATATAAAGGCAAACATCCTGTCATAGAACAATCCTTCCCACAGCAAGAACAAACAATAAGATACATATTGGTAGTCAACAATTCTATTATCATCATTACTACAAAATTTTTATACGTAGCAATTTTTTAGCAATACTAGCTACAAAATTTTGATACGTAGCAATTTTGTGACGCCACAATGGTGAGAAATGTTGCTATGGATATTCCGTAACAATGTTGTAGCAATGCTACCTACAGAATGTAAAACATAGTAATTTTTTTTGGTTTCATAATGGAGGAAAATGTAGCTACAGATATACCGTAGCAATTATGTAGGAAAGCTAGCTATGGAATTCTAATACGTAGAACTTATTTTGGTGCCCAATGGCAGGAAATGTAACTACAAAAAATCTGTAGTAATGTTGTACTAAAGCTAGCTACATATGCAATATGTATAAATTATTTTGATGCTATAATGTAACAAAATGTAGCTAGACATTAACTTTTAATATTTTTCTTTAAAATATTTTATATATATCAAAATTTATTTTCTTTAAAATATAGCAAAGAGTTGTTTTATACTCATATATGTCATACTAATTTACTTTTAATATTTTTCTTTAAAATATTTTATATATATAAAAATTTATTTTCTTTTATATTATTATTTATTTTTATTAAAAAATCCATTATTTGACTATAGATAAATTAAAATTTCATTATCATACTAATCAAGCCAATGGATTAGTTGGTACTTAACATGTTTCCCCAATGCTTATATTCAAAGAGGAAAAACAATATCTAAATGTATGTAGGATTTTGAGACCTTCATTGTGATGCCCATGGGCTCACACCAGTGTGACGAGACAGTAAAGTTGGGGTGGGATCTACACGGGGACGGTGCACCAGAGACGTTACATTTTTTGTAACAAATGACATTACCTATAACTAGTTTGCTATGGAAAAAAGTTTTCATAGCTATTATGTTTTGCTACGGTGTTTTAGCTACGACCTATTTTTAGTAGCAAATCAGTAGCTAAAGCAGTGTTAGCTACTGAATCGACTGTAGCAATTCTTATTTTTTCTTGTAGTGTATAGTAATAAATGAAGCTTTAATAAAGATATTACTACCTCTATATTAACTCTCTTCATTTCTTCATGCAGTACCATGACTGAACCTGATGCAGCGATGTAATTAATTTGGCTGAAACAATGTAGATCTAGTTGGTTAGATTTGGGAGGTGCCCAATTGGGGCCTAGGAACCATGGAGATCTTAAGTTCTAAGATCAAGTATTGTTATCCTGTGAGAGCTATATTAGGAGAGCTTGTGTGCGAGACTGTAACTAATATATTGGATTGAGGAGTGTGAGAGAGGTATTCTGGTTGTAGTTGTTGCTTTATTGTTACATAGTGAATTAGTCTCTCGTCGTCCTGACGGCCGTGGTCTTTTCCCGTTATTGGTTTCCACGTAAAAACCTTGTGTCTTATTTTCTATCTCTATTTCTTGCCTTGTGTATGTTGTTTTACTTTGTGGTTACCAATACTCGTCTTCGTTGTAATAGATCACCAATTTGTTCAACAAGTGGTATTAGAGCTAGCCGTGTTTTCCCAATAACTGGTATCAGAGCGCTTGGTTCGTAAGCTAGTATTGGTGTGGTCCGTGAGTTTTGGTTTGGTAAAAGTAAACATGAGTTTAGGTAAGATGAAAGTGAAAGGTTTTGAAAGATGGGTCAATCTCCCGGAGTCTCTAGAAATTCTGAAAATGTAGATTTGGTTTCTCTGATCGAGTTTAGAGTAGTTGCGTGAGAAAAAATAAGTCAAAGCTGAAAAAAATCCGCAAGTGTTGTCAAGATATAGTCTACAACAATCGTAGCGATGAAAAAGCTTCGGCGGTAGTTCTCGAGCGATGGCGATGGTGATCTATAACATGTATGATTGTGGTGGTAAGGTAGCTTTGAGACTTTTGTGGTTTTTTGTTAACACAAGTAAATATCAAAAGATGTGGTCAAAGATTCAAATCTAGTCAAATAGTCAAAATAAAATGAGGGTTTGACTAGTGTTGTTTTAGAATCTTTGTAAGCTGAGAATTTGGATCAATTGGTTGGTGAACTCGAATAAGGAAAGACTGTGAAGAGCAGTTCAACAAAGGCTCCAACTGTACGCTGGGATAGGTATCCTTATGACATGTTTTGAACCACCAAGGTTGTCATGATAAAGGATGGAATAATTCTAACGTGTCCACGATTGCACGGGCATCTGGTCAGCATGGATGTGGGTGTGGTGGAAAGTATGTCAATGGTTGAGGAGTTTCCTAAAAGCTGATGAAAGAAGGTGCACCATGATTTATTCAGCAAGTAATTTTCGACATGTGCCGAGAAAAAGAGAAAATCTTAGGTTGATGGTTCCTGAGTGGTTTGTCTTAGGATGAATCGTACCTGAGTAGGTATACCTTTATGGTGAGGTATGATGACTCTGTTTTGGGTTGTGGTCGTCGGAAAGGGACAAAGGGAATTCTCATCAAAGGGTGGTTTGTTAGGATTGTGACGCAAATTCGGGTATATTCCAGTATCCATAATTGGTTTTAGAATTAGGAAAAGACTAGAATACTGTTTTGAAAGTGTCATATTTGATTAGAAATGGTATTTCCTAAAATGGATTCTAATTAGGAAAAAAAATCTTTTAGAATCCTAAATAGGAAAAGGTTTTCTTAATGGTTTAGGATTACTTTATGACTAAGTAATCTAATGCTATAAATATGGTGCTTGTATATATTATTAGAGATCCTGGAGAAAACAATGAAGATCTAGTTGGTTAGATTTGGGAGGTGCCCAATTAGGGCCTAAGAACCATGGAGACTATAGAGATCTTAAGTTCTAAGATCGAGTCTTGTTATCCTGTAAGAGCCATATTGGGAGAGCTTGTGTGTGAGACTGTAACCAATATAATTGGTTGAGGAGTGTGAGAGGGGTATTCTGGTTGTAGTTGTTGCTTTATTGTTACATAGTGAATTAGTCTCTCGTCGTCCTGACGGAGTGGTCTTTTCCCGTTATTGGTTTCCACATAAAAACCTTGTGTCTTATTTTCTCTCTATTTCTTGTCTTGTCTGCGTTACCACATAAAAACTAGATCTATAGTCTATCTCTAGAACTATGATCCTCTGTTCTTAGATCTGAAACCTAATCGTCATCTCTGGTCTAAATCAAGCTTCAAATCAACAAGATTACGTAACTCTCGTTCTTGTAATTCAATCAGCTCATGAAAATCAAGTAAATCTGGCTATAATTGAACAAGAATCATACAATCTGAATGATAATCAACAACAGAATTTAGCAAATCAAAAGAGCTTTTAGCCTAGCATATCTACTTCAACATATTCAATCAAAGCACAAAATCATCGTCAATATGCATCTAAGATCTAAGCTTAACCTGCATCTTACCAACACTTATGCTAACAACAAAATGAACATTGTGAATAGTATTCACAGGACTGTGAACTTCGAATTCAAATGTCATTTAACATCAACATACAAAACTACAAATAGACAATATTAATGACTTTAGATATCAAACCAAATGAAAATCTAATCCTAACCAGGACTATTTACAGAATAAACATAGCAAAAATTGTACAACGAATACTTGTACAACAACATCAAGAAGACATGCATCACCAATCCAAAACACACCAAGCAGGGGGAAAAAAACTAACAACGAACTCACTTGATATTCTATAAGACCTTCGACAACCCTCAATCGAACACATCTTCAATCTGTAAAAAAAAAAAAAAAAAAGTTAAGAAGAAGTAAATGCCACCAAATGCGAGAAAAATGTGAATAAAACCTAAACTCACCTTCGATGGCGGCGGGATCTCAGCAAAGCAATGACTAAACTCTGGGCACAAGCAACAATATCGACGAATAGCGAAGAAGAAGTGTCGATGAACAGTGAAGAAGAAAAAGATGAGCAGCAGAGTTGTGAGTTAGTGGGTTTCCTTTTACTTTTGAATTTGAAACATTGAAGAAGAAAATGTGATTGTAAATATGATTTTGATTTTGAAATGGTAAGGGTGTACGAATGATTTTAGTTTCTGATTTGAGGAATGTGGCAGTTGGAGATGAACAAAGATTCTAACGTTTATTTTAAAATAGTGGCATTAGGGTAATTTCACTTTTCCATTGAATTTTTTTATCACTTTTAAAATACAAAATGGCATATTTGTTAATAAAATTAAAAAGAAGGGTAGAAGTGGGAACTCAGCCTATGAGATAAAACCAAACTTTTATAAAGTTTAGTTTTGTATAAAATTCAAACCAGGCCTATTATTGTATTTTAATCTTTTGATGGCCCATTTGAAGAAATTTTCAATATATATATATATATATATATATATATATAATGTAGTATTTTAATTTGACATTGGTATACATATAAAATATTATTTTTTAAAAATAATATATTTTCGTGGTATTTTATCTGGATTGTTCCAAAATTTATTACTATTTTTAAACATTACAGTTATAGGATTTTAATTTTAAAATGAGTTGAATAGAATAAAGAACATTATTTAATAGATTCATATGTAATATTTTATTATTGAATATTATTAAAAAAAAATTAATTTGAAAATCAATATATTTATAGATAATAATTTTTAAAATGATAATCATAATAAATTAAAATAATTTTAATATATAAAATTTTGTTTTAAATAATATTCTAATTTTTTTAATAATATTTTGTCATACAAGATATCATGTGAAAAAAAATATTTAATATATAAAAAGTTAGTTTGCAAATTATTTTAATTATAATATATTTTAATTTAAACATATGCTTAGCAATGCGCAACGCGCGGATACCATCTGTAGTTTAAGTAATAAAAAATATATATAGTGAAGAGTTTGTATTTTGATTTCAATATCTAATGCATTATATGATTGAATTATTATAGAAACATTTATGAATAAGACAAAATTGACTCATTGTAGCGTATACTCTTCCTTTTTTTGTTTTTTTTTTCTAGTACATAACACAACAAAATATTTTAATTTTGTTTGTTTTAAATATTTTAAAATTCCTACAACATAAAACATATATCAAACGTTAGATAAAATAAAATAAGTTAATGCATTTTTTATACTAAATCGTGCATATAATAACACAAGTTACCCAATGCAGTTTAGTAATATACAAGCTAACGTTATACAGTCTGATGTTATGCAAGCTAACACTAATTAGTGACCTAGACATAGTCTATATGTTTTTACACAATAAGCAATAAACTCTAACTGTTAAAACCCTAATAACTTAATAAACAAATAATGAATTGTTGAAACATACATTTTAGCACCAATTGATGACGAAAATTGAGTCAATTAAACAAAGGGTCGTTTGCACTTTTAAGCTTTTTATTAAAAAAAAATTATATTCTTAGACCAACATTAAATTTTTACAAAATTAAACTTTTGAAAAAAAATTTTGGCAAAAATTAACCAAAATGACCATATTACCCTTCGGTATTTTAAAAAATATATATTCAGTAGTTTTCCGGTATTACATACCGGGAAATAGGCAAATTAAAACTTAATTTCCTGGTGTGTAGTACCGGGAAGCGAATTTTCGCAAACTAGGCATCAATTTTGCCTTTTTCCTGGGAAACAAAGATTTTGTTTCCTGGTATTACACACCAGGAAACAGACAAAATTGATACCTAGTTTCCTGGTGTGTAATACCGGGAAATAAATTTTTGCTTCCTGGTATTACACACTAGGAAGCAGACAGAATTTTGCCTACTTCCCGGTAGTAATACCAGGAAGCTCATTTTTTATATTTTTTTTCTAAAAGTTTAGTTTCGTAATATTTTTATAAAAATGTTTAAAAGTGAAAAAAATTTAGAGTTGGTCTAAAACTATAAAAAAAAAAAAAAAAAAAAAAAGTTAAAAGGTCTAATTTTGCGTATTTTCACTTAAACAAATGATATATTATAGTGTGATGAGGGTTTGGAATTGAGAATTTTGATCAAGTTAGGGTTCATGAAGTTAGAGGTTTTTGGAATTTGGGTTTTTATTTTGAATATTATATTTGAATTTAAAAGTTTAAATGAAGGCTATAATAGACTTTACTCACTTGTTAGAAAATGTGAATTTTTTTTTAAAATTATTTATTAATAGGTAAGATCATTTTTATCTAATGGATTGAAAAACTTTATTGAAATGTTTAGTTTTGTAGGAAATTTAATATAGTCTAAAAATATAAAAATTTTAATAAAAATTTAGGGGTGTCAAAATGGGTCATAACTCCCTAGGTTGGCACGAACCTGCGAAAAATAAGTAGGTTGGGTTTAAACTAAATGGATTTTGACCTATTTATGACACGACATGTTTAACCTATTTATAAACGAGTCGAGTCGGATTTAACTAACAGGTTAACGTGTCGACCTGCATAATTGGGTCAAAATAAAATTTATATAATTTAGAAGAAATAAATAATAATTTTTTAATATATATTATCAATCTAACAAAAACCTAACTTTTAAAAAAAAAAATAGAAGCTATTCTGCCTCTCTGCCTCCTCTCTCGCCTTCAAGTTCAACCGCCCGACACAACTTTCTCTCCTTTACCTCTCCTCACTTCTTCAACCAACCATTACTCAAATATGACCTTCTCTACCTCCACATCGTGGTTTGCCTCAAAAGAAACTTTTCGTCAATGGCTATCTGCTGTTAGCGTTATTAATAACTCTCGTCGTCGATTTCTCGTGTGGTATGTTTCTTCTAACACTAATAGTCTAAATCTCAGTTCTTTTATCTTTAGCTTACAAGTCGATGTCTCTCTTTTATTTGATATATGTTCTTGATTTTTAGTAGTTTTAATCAAATTTGCAAGTTAGGGTATATATGTTTTGATTGATTAACTTAATGCTTGATGTGTTGTTGTTGTTTCAAGTTTTGATTTTGGGTGCATGGTGTATGATAGCGGAAGCTCTAAAGAGGATTGTTTGTTAATGTTTTAATCATATTTTGAGCCTATTCTTTATCACCATTCACCGCTAAATAATCTCTTTTTTACCTCCATGCTTTATTATTCAACTTTTATTTGATTAGATCAAAACTATTGATATTTTAAGATTTTATTTGTCTTCCATTTTTCATTAGTGAGGATGAAGCATATATATATATATATATATAATCCGACACTTGATCTGAGATTTTTTGCTTTCGAATTATTTCATTGATTGATTTTGCTATTGTGAATATTCCGGTACTTGATTAAAGTATTATGGATAGAGTTAGTGTAGTTTGTATTAATTTGTTTGTCTCTGCAGTTTTGATTGCTTTGTTTATTTTTTTACATTTGTTTATTTTTTTTTCTTGTAGTGGATATTTTTTATACTAAATAAAGTCATAATTGTTATTTATGAGGTTCTGTGTTGGAATGGCAGTGGCCATTGGTGACGAGTGATTATGGTGTTGAATGGTGGACGGTGTTGTTATAAATGGTGGATGGTGGTGTTGTTTAATGTTTGAAATCTAAGTTTTAAAGATTGTGTGGTGATTAGTCAATTTTAAACAATATTTTTTGTTTTTTCATTAAAATTTTTGTTTGGTTTTTATTTATTTATTTATATTCTTTTATTTATTTTTTTAATTTTGTCTCATTGTATATTTACTAATGAAAATTGTCATCTTTAAATTCGGAATTTATAATTTTAAAGTTTTTTAAATATTTATTTTTTAATTAATTTACTACAATTAAGGATTTTATATGTTTTTGTTAGGTTGTTGGTTGATTCTGGTACAAAATTTTTGGTCAAACACCAAATGTTATTGTTTCAAAGTTTTAAAGATGTGTGTTTATTTCTTTATAATTTACTTTCATGTTAGAATATAGTTTTAACTAAATCTTTTATCCGTGGTGTTTTATTTTTTATTGAATAAAATTTTAAAAAAAAAAAAAGCAGTAAGTTAATCAGGTTTGATAATATACATTTTTTGACAGTAAGTTAATCAGGTTTGATAATATACATTTTTTGACAGTAAGTTAATCAGGTTTGATAATATACATTTTTTGAAAGTAAGTTAATCAGGTTTGATAATATACATTTTTTGGTTTCTAGGTAGCGTTTGGTGTTTGAGATCTTTGTTTGTTTTATATAGCATTTGGTTCGTGTTGATTGATTTGCTTATGAGGCATAATGTTTATTTGCTTCCGTGTAAATGAAATGTAATATTATTTACATATAAATATATTCTTACTTTACTCCAGCATCATCAGATTGGTTGTTGTATTGGCTGCTTTGACTACTTGAGAAAATTTCAGAACTGATATTTGATTGGTGTCTTTGAGGAATACAAGCTATTTTCCAACATGATGGTTGGATGTAGCATTTTTAGTTTAACTTTCGTGTTTTGTTTGCATTTTTTATTCGACTTTATATATTTTGTTATTTGCGTTAAGTACTTTCATGGCAGCTAAAATAAGTTTATGGTTATATGAAGTTAAATATTTGAACACTTTCATTTGGATTGTATTTATAATCTAATTATTTTATTTTATTTATTACTTTGTATTTAAATTGATTATTGTATTAAAAAATGTAAATATAATATGTTAAACGGGTTAATGGATGAACAGGTTAAATAGGTTAATGCATAAACAAGTTAAATGGGTTAACGTTCAACGAGTTAACAAATAAACAGGCTAAACAGGTAATCAAAATTGCACGATTACAAATTTTAAGTTATTTAATCAAATTAATCGTGTCGACACGTTAATATGCGTATTAAGCGAATTTGTGTCGAGTTGAAAATTTACCATTTGTTTATTAAACATGCCGAATCGAGTTAAATATAAATGTAATCAAAGCATATCGAATTCAGTCAAATCCGATTCGCTAACACGAATTGACACCCTATAAAAAAAAATCCAAACCCTTCCAACAAATACTTCTTCACATTATTATATGATTTTATTTTTCCCATTTGTGAATTTTATTTACTTTATTTCATATTATAATTTTATAGACAATTTTAAACCTCAAAATTTCTAAATTAAGTGTAAATATATAACATTTCTTTTGTTGGTTTCATTAAAATATACTAAATATTAACCAATTAAAATTATAAATTAATTTTCCATTAAAATAAAAATTAAACAAATAAAATAAATTTAAATAATTTATATATAAAAATGTAAATAGTAAGAGACAACTCTTATACATAATAGGTCATGTATTTAGATCATATTTTATACATAATAGGATCATATATTTATTTATTTTTTTAAACGAGGCGATTTAAATACCCGAGAGGTGTGGCAAGAGATTAGAATGACAAATAGTCAATAAGGGTGTCACCATCATTGTGCCATTTTATCAAAATGTTCATCACCATGTAAATTAATATCCTTCAAGAGAACATGTTCACAAGTTTCCACCTACCTCTACATCATATTTTATTGCTATTCCAACTACCATCATTTTTTTTAATGGTCAAGTTTCCACCTGCTCTTTTAAAAAATAAAAATAAATAAATAAATATATAACCAGCAAATTTTATTAATATTTTTAAAATAGAATATATTTATATATATAATTTATTTTTAAAATTTTTAATTGCATCACGCACCATTTAACTTCTATCTAAAAAAAATTTAATATTTGAAAATTATATTTTTATCGAATTCCAATTTAGTTTATTTAATTTATTACTAAATTATTTTTTAAAATTATATTAATATAAATAATTTTATTTATTAATATTCTACCATTTTACAACTAATAACAGACTGCATACTTCTATAATAATCCAACCGTGAAAAAGAAAACATCATAAATAACCTCTTTAAAAAAAAATAATTATAATAATAATAATAATAATATTATTATTATTAATATTAATATTAATATTAATAATAAATAAATAAACAAACACTTATGAAATCTGTCCTTGTAACTTGATTAAAATCGCCATATTTTATAAGACTGGTGTTGTACCACCTGCGAGGCGGGTGGTCTGGTTTTGTTTTTTGTTTTCTTTTTTTTTATATATTTTTTAATATTTAATAAATTTTAATTAATTTTAAAATAAAATTTAATATAAATTATATATTAAGAACTTTTATATTTATAAATTATTTTATTAATACATTTAAGGCGTATTTATTATTATAAGGGATAATGTTTATTTTAGACTTGAAGTTGGTATAGATTTTCATGTGGATATTTAAATTTTGAAGTTTCAACTGGACCTCTAATTTGTCAAAAGTGTTTCAGTTAGTCTTTTAAACTTTTTGAAGTTTCAACTAGACCTCAAATTTGTTAACATTTTTATAAAATGTGATTCTCATAAAACTTTAATAAGGGTTTAACTGAAACACTTGACAAGTTGGAGGGTTGAAACTTTGAAAAAGTTTAAGAATTTAACTTAAACATTTTTGACAAGATAAATGATGCACTTGAAACTTCGAAAAGTTTAAGTGTCCACATA